>CM065735.1:15460744-15493244 GCA_033310375.1 Conus canariensis
TTTGTGTAGATTTCAAAGTGGGGTGACACCAGGCAGAAATTGAAACAAACAAAAACAGAATTACTGCATCACCAATCGAGGAAAAAAAATTACAAACACATCAACACGATCTGAGCTATTGGATCTTCTTCAGTCAGTATAAATAACAATTCAAGACAATAAAAACAATAGACAAATAAGGATGATGATGATGATGATGATGATGATACAAGAAAAATATGAGAGATGACGATTTTGAACATACCATGCAGAAATTCCATCATATTGCCAGCCTAG
Organism: Conus canariensis; assembly: GCA_033310375.1. Taxonomy (NCBI): domain Eukaryota; kingdom Metazoa; phylum Mollusca; class Gastropoda; order Neogastropoda; family Conidae; genus Conus; species Conus canariensis. The sequence continues at coordinate 15,461,021 of CM065735.1, forward strand.
AAACCCTCTGCCCATTTGAAATCCACATCTAGAAAATAGCATGTGCTATTCAAACGTGTAGTAATCACCAGCAAAGGGCCTAGATACCAGACAAACCGCATCTCTGCAGATGTGCCTCCCTGTATACTACATGTCATGTTGTTTTCATTTAAAGTTAGAATTAGACCACAAGGAAAAGGGATATATATTACTGCTTGTCTAGGGGCTGTTTAAACTTTTCAGATTTAAACATGCCACAAATCTAGCAACAGCACCAGATTTTTTTTCATCCCTTTGTTGTTCTTGTTGTTGAATCACATGTGTATGTAAGAGCCTACGTTTGGCTTCACTAAAGGATAGTCATCATGACGCTACTAACGTCATCATAGGGAAGGTTTAGATTCAACAACATCTATCTTACATTTCAGATCATGAATTCTTCTTTAAACATGCTTTCCATAAATTTCAGTCAAACTCTGATGTCTGCTTGTTTTGGATTGACATGCGAGGTATTAGAGCGTACATGTTTTACGAGCCCTATTTAATAAAAATGAGAGCTGCCCCAAATGGGCAGAATAATCATTAGAGAGAACCTGAGTCATTTATGTACTAAGTTTCATAAAGCTGTGTTTTGAAATAACAAGATGGTAGAGAGTTTGTGACGTAGTCTCTTATGAACCACATCCTGCTTACCCTAGTATTTAAAGTAATATTCTTGAAAATGGTCTAAGTGGTTATCTCTTATGGTATAGTTTTCTTTTACAAGGGTAATTTAAGAAAAGAGAACAATTTTTCATAAAAGAGTACTTTCACTTTTTGTGCTCAGCTTTTGGCATTAAGTCATTCATAGACAGACATAAAGAGAGACAGACAGACAGACAGACAAACAGATAGACAGGCAGACAGAAAAACAGACAGACAGACAGATAGATATATAGACGTGTGTATCTCTCTCTCTCTCTCTCTCTCCCTCTCTCTCCCTCTCTCTCTCTCTCTCCCCCTCTCCATATATATATATATATATATATATTGTGATGGACCGTTTCCTGTCCAGTCACGATTTTTTGTGCAACCGTGCTAACCGGAAGGTAGTCGTCGGGAAGCTGGTTGAAAAGTTTACCTGACTGCCGCTCACCTGCGCACTGTTAAAGCCGGGCGAGCTGAAACGGTTTGGCAGTCTCTGCAGTGATTCCGGTAATGCGACTATCCAGAAGGCCAAAGAGGGACTCCCATCCGTTTCTGGTGGCAGTCAGTTTCCCCCAGGTGTATGTGTACCCTGGACTGAAGGGGACTGGCTGCCACTGTCTGAGGGTCAGGGCTGTAGCTGTGTCTACCCCCTTGTTCTCCACCTTGTGTCAGTGTTGAGAGATCGGTCTGAGTGCCGACAACTACCCTACCTGCCATTTTCTGAGGGTCGGGGCCATAGCTGTGTCTACCCCCCCTTGTTCTCCACCTTGTGTTGGTGTTGAGAGGCTGGCCTGAGTGCCGACAACTACCCTACCTGCCACTGCACCCGGGACCGACTACCCGCTGAGCCAGTTGGGCTGGAGACGCCGCTGCTGCCAAGCCAGAGTGCCGCTCCCAAGTTTTGAACCAGTGACCTGTTGGCTAGGCCATCGCTGCGTTCTGTGTTTCTGTGTGTGAGCCACAGCTCCTGTGTGAGACTGTCGCCTTGTCATCGGCAGAGTCGACGTGAGTGTGGTAGTGATTTTGAGCCACAGCTCTGTGAAATTCCAATAGTCCTGTGTCGGACTTGATGCTGTAGTCATCACCTTCATCGTCTTCGTCCTCTTCATTGTTTCATCGTCATCATCATCTATGTCGTCATTGGTACCAGCAGCACTAGTAGATAGCCAGCTATATAGCTATATATATATATATATATTGTGTGTATGTCTTATCATTGGCGTGCCGACCTATTGATGTTCTTGCATTTATTATATATGTTTGTCTGATGGCTCGGGCAGCATAAAACAAAAAAAGTGTTGTTCTGTTGCCTGGCTGTCAATGTTTGGGTGTGTGGGTGTGTGTATGTGAATTGGAAAAGTCGTGCATGCATCCATAATTTCTGTGTGAGAGTCAGACAGTCAGACACCTGCAGACATGACCCATACCATCCGTGTATATATATATATATAGCTGAACAATTAAGTAGTGGGGGAAAACAAGTGCAGGCTAACAATTCTTCAGTCGTTATAGTAATGACTTGACAAAGATTTGAACTTAAAAAAAAAATAAAATAAAATTAAAAAAAATTTTTTTTTTGAAGATGAAGAAAATAAGGAGGGGTTATATTATAAACATGAGAAGCCCTTCACTAGCTGCCCGTAATCCCTCCTGAAGGCACATTTATTTGTATTGCCTGCTTCTAGGTCTTTCGTCCGCTGGATCGGACTCATCAGGGAGACACAGCTGATTGTGTGTGTGCTCTTGGTGTCAAATAGAGACACACCACAGTCCATAATTCTGTGGTGTTCTCACCACCAAGGGTTCAAAAAAGAATCCAACTGCACCCTCAAAGCAGCCAGCGAAGGGTAGTAAAATGGAACAAAACAAAAGTGTGGAGAGGAAAAAAGTTGCTGAAAAACTAAAAGCATTATTCAAACAGTATAAAATGTAGGGGACAATCTTTGAGCCTATGCCTGAGGATCCATTCAAGGATGCAAGGGAGATCAAAAGATATGGAACAGTCTGAGTGGTCAGCTCTGCTGTTCAATAACCCAAGCATTGTGAGTGGCTAAGAATTGTACAGAAAACCTTTACTTGGATCTCCTAAGAGATGCAATCTCCCACTGATTGACCAAACAATATAATGCTGAACAGTTAAGTAGTGGGGGAAAACAAGTGCAGGCTAACAATTCTTCAGTCGTTATAGTAATGACTTGACAAAGATTTGAACTTTAAAAAAAAAAATAAATAAAATTAAATTTTTTTTTTTTTTTTGAAGATGAAGAAAATAGGGAGGGGTTATATTATAAACATGAGAAGCCCTTCACTAGCTGCCCGAGGGGAACCATCGTAATCCCTCCTGAAGGCACATTTATTTGTATTGCCTGCTCCTAGGCCTTTCGTCCGCTGGATCGGACATACATATATATATATATAAGATATCATACACAAGAAAACAAAACAACAACACTTTTCCGGACTGCAAATATTTTGGCGATTGCCTCCTTTATCGATGCTTATTGATAGTGACGCATTGCAGAGATCGTCATCAGTATAATGACGTTTTTCTATAAACCCTACAATGACATCAAGCTCACAATGATAACCACGTTCACAAATTTTCAATTTCTTTCTAAGACTGGGAGGAGAGGGGAAGGGGGAGGGGGGGGGGGAAGAAAAAAAAATTCAGGGGGGTGTCAGGCCCCTCACCATCACGTCAACCCACCAAGCCCCCCCCCCCCCCCCCCCAGATCACCCGACTCCACACCCCCATCCAACTCCCCATCTCACCCCACACCCATTCACTCATTCACCCACCTACCCCAAGAACACCCGCCCCCATCCTAGCCCCCAAGTCACGCATCCCCCAGTCCCTCGCCCCCCCCCCCCCCCCCCCCCCCGGGGACCCCCTAATTATTTGTATCCCCCGATCCCTGGGGACCCAAGCACCCAAGACCCTTAAACTCCCCCACCCCGTAACACCCAGGGACCCCACCTCCCTGCCCCCCGAGGTCCCCAGCCCATTCCCCAGGCCCCCCACTCTTGGGTCCCTGACCCCAGACCCTGGGCCATCTCTTATTCTCCCCTCACTCATCTCCCTCTCTGACCCGAGGATAGAGTTTGTCACTTGCACATAGGGCCGTCTGCCTCAAAACCTCCCCCTTCCAACCCTATCGCCGTCTCTGTCCTATCTCCCCTCTCATATATATATATATATGTGTGTGTGTGTGTGTGTGTGTGTGTGCACACACACACACACACAATATATATATATATGTCTAGCTAGAGAGATAGATAGATAGATGTAACAAAACGCTTGACAACCCCATCCGATTGGTCCCACTCAAACCCCAAACCAAAGAATAGGTTTTAAATCTATGCCCACTTTCCCCTCTCAAACCCTCCCCCCCTCCCCTTTCTCTCTCTCAGAATGGGGTGAGCTGCCCAGCTTAACACGATCTATTACAAGAGAAAGTTTAAGTCACGGGAAACGCGTGACGCATTTCGTTATTCTCGGTCCACCTTCCGCCCCCTTTCAACCCTCCCCCACTCCCACACAGGCACCTGACACTGCAAGAAAATTGACATTGCATTGTAACAATTGCCCTTCTCACCCCCCCCCCTCCTTTCCCTTCCTGGTGCTATCTTCAACCCCCCCCCCCCCCCCCTCCTATCGCGTGACACAAAGAGTAACCGGCAAACCTCCCTCCTTTTCCAACACCCCCCTCCTCTCTTTCATATCCACCATCCGCGTGCTGCAGACGATGTCCCAATTAACATTTGCTTTATACGGCCACATAAATTAACAGGCTGCTGATCTCAGTGGGCTAGCGCCGGTGAAGTGCAAACAATGTCCGAGGCGAATGATGGTAAGAATAGATCCCTCCCCCTCTCACTCCTGGTGTTTGACTGACAACTTGTCAGCCAGATCAGAAACCTGATTTGGCAGTTTAGAATACGTATACCAGACACATAGGGTCGCAACTTCACTGACCCCTCAAGACTGCCTGTAGATCAGAACAGTGAAAGACGAAGGGACATTCTAGAGAGAAGGCCTGATAACCTAATTCTTGATCCCAAGTCTGAAATCACTGATTCATCCCAGGAAAAGTGAGTTGAAACTATGTTTTACATTTCGAATCTATGCATTGATTTTATGTATGCTGTGTGGGTTAATATTGTAACTTTATACAAATACTTAGTGACATTTATCAAACTGATGAATGATTATTCTGTGTAGTATTTTGCTTGCCATCATATGTCCAAAGCTCTCTCCAGGTAGTTATGATTCTTTGTTAACAATCTGACCACTATTCTTTGTGTTCACCCTGACTTTTGCCAGTATGCAGTTTTATCTGTTAAGGGTGGTACTTCAATGATAAATTTAGATAAGGAAAACAGTATGCCTGTGCTAGGTTAAAAACTGCTAAGCTGATTTATAAATGCTGGTGATTGTTGGAATGATTTGTGGTGTATGACTTTAAGTCTACACCATATGTGTACTGGGACCAAGTGTAGCCCAAGTTAATGTGATTTAATTCACAAGAAACATGGAAGAGTTGTGTGACTGAAACTGTGTAGCATTGTATTACTGTCTCCTACCCTTTTGTAAGCTTAACTCAGCCTTTAAACAAAAGTGGAGATTGATGGTTATAGTAGAAACTCTACCATAGAGAAAACTTTGCTGGCTGAGTCTCACACCTCTTCTGAAAGATAAAAGGGTAAATGTGTGCACTCGACAAACCAGCCATCAGCTTCTCACCTACAGACCAAGTTCTCTTTATCGCAGAACTGGGATCCTGGTCACGCTACAAAACTGTGGCTAAACCATACTCTGTGGCGCACCAAAACTGGGGGAATGTCAGACACCATGGCTACACTTTAAACCAGGGCTAAGCTACAACCACTGGGCAAGACTTGTTGAGAAGACACACCACAGCCCAGCCATACCACAGGTCTACACAGGAGGAGCAGTCATCAGCCACAGGAGAGATCAACTACCCTCTCCAATACAAGATAAGCCATTAATTCCCCTGGACTCAAACCCATCAGACCCTTACCCTCACTTTATGATGAAACAGTGAGGACTTGTCTATGAGTACCACTTTGGCTACTGCACTGGGTGTATGCAAGTGAAGTGGATGTGTAATAAAAGTATGCATTCAGAGTAACGTAGACAGGCCCACTGTATTCCAATTTAAGCGGCTGCACAGAGTGTAAGCAAGTAAAGTAGGAGTGAGGAAGGGCCCTTCATTCTTGTGGTTCACTGAGAACTAAAACGTAGCCTATAGAACAGACATTATATACTTACCTATGTGTAAGCAAGTAAAGTTGATGTGTGAAATTGCACCTTGCTTGTGTCAGTTCTCTGTTGTTCAATCAAATGGTGGGTGTTTGAACTTCTCTCTTCAAATCTGTCTCTCGGAGCTACAAGTACTTTTAAGAGTACAGGCCAAAGGAAACTTATCTCAGAGCCACTATAAAGAATTTTAACAAGACCCGGAACAAATATAAATTTCTTTCGATGACTAGTACTAGAAAATTGCTCCTTCCACCACTAGGAAGAGAGAGGGTGTAGGTGAAATGTTAGGATAATTCTCATTGAGAAATTATTCCAAGTCCTTCCCCTAGAGGACCAACCTACCACTCATCCACATCTCGTCACAAAAGATATGTGTGTATAGATAGATAGATACATAGACAGATATGTGTGTGTGAGAGAGAGAGAGAGAGAGAGAGAGAGAGAGAGAGAGAGAGAGAGAGAGAGAACAGGTCATAAGCCAGGTAAGGGGAACAAGTTTTGATATAACTGGACTTTAGGGTGACCTGGCACATTCAGCTTGGATGCCTGAGATGTTATTCAATTTGTCACACCCTACACCCTATTCACATGAATTCTTCCCATGCCCTAGCCCTCTCTATTCTAGTAATGAATATGGTATGACCGTGCTCAATAATTTGACTCACTACACTCAATATCACATTCATTGTGGTGACTTATGCACGTCGGTTATTATACAACATGAGCAATAGGGTTGAGTTAAAGAGAACACACCTGTTGCGGTCCACAGCGTAATGCATTTTCCTTGCACTCCTGTTGCACACAAAAGTCTTCGTCCCTTCCCATAGGACAGTCCTCTCTGAAGTCACACAGCAGACTGTAAGAGATGAATTCCCCAGACACTGCACAAGAGAAGTAGGGTTGTGCCAGTCCCCCTGGCATGTCGCACTTCACACGGTACCATTCTTCAGCCATGTCCAGGCTCCTACACACACTTTGCGTGTCACAGGCCAGTGCAGTGTGCGTCACGTGCTGCAAGGGACACGTCACGACTGGGACACGTGACACGTTCGTGCTGCTGCACGCAGGAAGAGTGACGTGCCAGGATTGTTTGGAGGAGACTTCACACAGATAAAACATACTCTTACTGAACGAACGGTAGGAACATGTTTCTAGGGAGAAACTGAAGACCAAACCATCATTATAAACCTTTCCACATATATTACTAGTTTTGGGCACATTTTTTTTTACAGGCTGCCAATAAAAAGCCACAGAACCTGCTTCCCAACTCCACGTGTTCGCATACCTGCAAGCACATTTTTTTTCCTTTTTATAATGCTGATTCATGAAAAAGATGATTGTAGAAGATGCTACGGGTTTCCATTCAAGTCTGAGACCGCATGACAGGATACTACTCTACTCTTACTTTCATAATATATCCCACTGTCAACCAGCCCGACAGATACAGACACCTGCAGTTTCAGTCTGGAATAGTGAGCAACACTCTGAGATGCATACATTAAGTGCATGAAACTCGACTGTGATGTCTCAGTCTTCCTAGCTGAGTCCATGGGACTCTGGGTAGGATCTGGCGACTTGACGTCTGTATCTCATGAACTCTCCTTGAGATTATCATAAGGTTCTCTTCTCTCCCCTGTTCTACACCAAAGGCCCTGCAAGCCTCAACAGAAATGGAAGTGCACAAGAGCTGACACAAACAGATGACGGTCTTATCTACAAAACAACAAAGAATGCTCAAGAAAGAACGGAGGCAGTTCAGCAACAGTTGAACAACATTGCTCAGTGGTGTCAAGAAACTGGATCGTCCATCAACCCTACAAAAGCCCAGACACTGCTCTGCACTCTCAACAAGACAGGACAATATAACCCTTACCAGTTTCTGTAAATGGAATACCAATTGAATCCACTGACAACCCATACTATTTGGGTATAGGCTTTGACAGAATGCTCACCTTTCTAAAACATGCTGAGAATATTGTTCTAAATGCAAAAAGGACCTGTCTGCGATGAAAGCAATGGCAGCTAAAGGCATTAATAGCGTCATCTCTACCGACTGTATGACGCAGTAGTACTCAGTGTTGTTGATTATGGATTAGCGCTTACAACACTGTCCGAGAGCAATTAGAAAGAATTCAAAATGAAGTAACGAGACTGATCTTGGGAACCAGGAAGAATACTCCAGTTAAAACAATGCAATACTTGGTTGACCTGTCTTCCATGCAGACAAGACACAAGCTAGAACAGGTTAAGGCATATTTCAGAGCACCTGAAATCCAGAAAACCCACTACATGTGACAGTCAAGGAAACAAACGGCACTTGCCTAGGACGTGGAAAATCATGGATGGGACAGGCAAAAGGCAATATACAGCTTGTGTACCAGCTAGCAGAACTCAAAGAAACAAAGGAATGGGGAAAGTATCCAAGCCACTTCAAACACCTCTTCCAAACTGCCCTCGCTCCAGAACTTGGAAGACACTGTTGAGAATGGCCAGAAGGCAAAACCAACGCAAAAATTCACATGCAGGCAGAAAAGAAGATATTGTTATGTACACTGACGGTTCCGTCACCAAAGGTAAGTCAGGCTGGGGATACACAGTGTAGCAAAATGGCTGAACTATCCGGGAAGACAATGGTATATATTGTTCAACAACTTCAAGTCTAACAATGGAGGTAGAATCAATTACACAAGCTCTCTACTAGCTCTCATCCACTGACCAGTTTAAACCTCAACAAGCCATGATATGGACTGACTCCATGAACCTACTTCAAAACATGGAGAGTGGAATGGGAAGCCCTACTTGGCATGAAGTAATGCGCGACCTTCCATTGCCGAGGCTCATATTAAAGCATTGTCCACGACATGCAGGAGTTAAAAGCAATGAGAGAGCAGACACACTGGCTGGCAAGGCAGCGATAAGAACTGGATTAAAGCTTGGCCAATCTCATGTGATAAGAAATCTAAAGAACTACCTCAATAAACAAGACCAAAGCCACTGTATCACAGACAATCTTTCAGAGCGGGACATTAAGTGGAAGTGGCCGCAAATCCAGACTTAAAGGAAGAGCAAAAAGCGTTACCAACCAAATAAATATTGAAATAATCTTAAGGCCAACACCGCGAAGACTTCTAGAGATTGAAGCAGACTCATACTAGGCCTTTCCAACAAGAGACACAAATGATCAAACACTCGTCAGCTGAGATACAATTTTGAATCTCTCAGAGTCCATAGATGTGAGTCTGGGTTGCGTGCACGCGCGCACGTGTGTGTGTGTGTGTGTGTGTGTGTGTGTGTGTGTGTGTGTGTGTGTGTGTGTGTGTGGTTGTTCTTCTTCTTCTTCATTTTGTTGTTTTTGTCATTGAATTTGATATACGTCACTTTCTGAACATTTCCTTCCCATAAATAATAAAATACGTGGTGTTTCTAGGGATGCACTTTGTGGCAACATTTTACAATCATTCCAAGATAATTACAGTTATTGAAGGAAGCTTCGCTGCTGAGTTGTAAATATTTTCATTATAGCTACTACAATCTTATATCAATACTCTTACTGACATATTGACATATCAAACGTTTATTAGTGATCACAAAGTCCCTACTGAGACTGAAAGAAAATACACCACTAAAAGAACAGTTGAGAAGAGATCGCAATTTGAATCTCACTGGTGATGGATAGACTGTCATGTCATGATTAAATGCCTAAAAAGACATTAGCATGATTGTCATGTGCACAGGATGTGTGAAGGTGTCGTGTGCACATGTTGTTTGGTATATATTAACAGTCTTAAGATTGAACGTCAGCGGTATTGGGGTATTGAGAGACAAAAGATCATGTGATCGTACGCCGTCGTTCCGTTGGTAGTGGCCCGGGTGAGTACTGCTTGGGAGCGCTGCGCGCGTTATTTAACTTAGCTAGAAAATTTTATAATCACTTGCTCTACGCCAGCCGGGGGAGTTTGTTTACGGTGATTGAAGACCGATGCAAGGCTGATGCATCGTTGAGGTATTTTTGTCATTTAATGTTTAACTAGAGAGAAGTGAAATCTTTGGGGAAAAATTAAAGGAAACATTTGTATTCAAAAGAAAAGAAAAGAATAAGAACCAGTGTGGTTACACCTGTAACATTTCTTTATAAAAGAATGGGGAAAAGAAAGGAAAAGTAATATTTAAAGTAAAAACTTGTAAGAAAAGGTTACTGTTTACATCTTCATGTTTAAGCGAGTCTCCTTAGTTATTGTAGAACTGCACGTGGTTCCGAGTGTGTTGACAGGTTGCCTGTCTCACGCTGGGCCACGGGTGGGAGGATTGAAGGTGGCGGAGGTGCCGGACCTGACCCCAGCCTGGGACGGGTGGCGAGGCTCGCCCGCAGTACCCTTCCTCACGGAGGAGGATTCATGTGGATGAAGAATGTCTTTGGCGCATTCTCCTATGTTGATGAAGAATGACTGTGGCGCATTTCCCCATGTGGATGAAGAATGTCTTTGGCGCATTCTCCTGTGTTGATGAAGAATGACTGTGGCGCATTTCCCCATGTGGATGAAGAATGACTCTGGCGCATTCCCCCATAATGTTATAACTCTAGTATATAACCTCAACTGTTGTGAATTGTGATTTGATTGATCTCCTGTGTTGGGGTTATAAGATTATGGTATAAATACGGTGATGATGGATAGTGACATAACCCCCATGTTTTATGAATGTTTCAATTGAAGGGGAAACAGTACCTGGTGTTACCTCCTTGGTGGAGAGGAGGTGTGTTTGTGTTTATTTTGGTGCGGATAAGTTAATTTGAGAATTGTATGTACTAATTATATTTGTTCTCCCGTAGGAGGAGGGGAAGGAAAAAAACAACTTTTCGGTGTTGTGTATTTAATGAACGCGCCCCTGGGTGAAAGGAGTGATTGCGCGCGTTTGCGGAGTTTGCTTTGGCGGTGGTGCGTGCGTGTGTGGCACGACTACGGGAAGTATGACAATGATGCAAAACCATATTATCATAGGTATACTTTAGACAAAGGGGAGAAAGAGTACCATTAAGCTCTGCAATCTGTTTTCTAACCTGAAAGCCTCACACTTTTTGAAATTGTATCATACTCTAGGAGAAGCAACTGTCAAAGTGTCAAGTACGATGAATCAGTATCTATGTTACATAAGTCTAGCATATGGCATCAACATTTTTATTATTCACATTGGGAAATACCTCAGGAACTGTGGGACAAGAAAAGTCAGTGGTTAATGATATCCAAATAAATAAACAAATCAATAAATGAATAGAGAGAGATAGAGAGAGATATGAAAAATAAATAACGAAAGAAAGAAAGAAAGAAAAAACAAAGAATAACTGGAATTTTTCACCCCATATACGGTGCATGTGGGAATGAAGTTCAGAAGGTGCTGGGTGTGCACTGCAGTAGAAATGGGAAAACTTTCATTCGTGTTTCCCCTGATCGCTGTGTGTGTGTAAGTGCGTCCGTGTGTGTGTGTGTGTGTGTGTGTGTGTGGTGTGTTGTGTGTGTGTGTGTGTGTGTGTGTGTGTGTGTGTGTTGAGAGACAGAGAGAGATTACGTTATGTCAGCAACAATTATATTTGCACACAAAATAATATGTGTTAGTATGAAGTGGAATATAAGAAGAGAAAGAAATAGATTAACAAAGAAATAATTCATATAGGAGTGCTTGGTAGCGCAAAATTTGCGAAACATTTCATTTCGTGTTCAGGGACAGGTTAATTCACCCGGAAGGAAGAGAGTTCATAATCCACATATCTTCTACAATGTTCAGTATCAAAAGGTCGCTGGGACATGTTTCTATGACCATTTCTTTTAACAAAGTATGTTTGTTCCCCATGTTTGGATTATTTTTAAGCACGACTGTGACAGGCTGGAGGCGAGGACATGGGCAGAATTGAAGTGGAAGGGAGCTGGAGAAGAGAGCAGAAAGAAAATGGAGGTCACAGTGAGGGAGGAAAGAAGTCTCCAGGATGTGGAAATACAATCTGTCAATAACTTCGACTGCACATAAATTTATGTTTTGAATTAGTTTGCAATATGTAATATAAGAACTAACAGAAATGAAAGGAAAAAAAAAACCCCAACTACATCGAATTCTGATTTGTGGTCGTCATTCGAGTGGCGCTAACGCCGATCCAAATAGCTGCGTTAACCTTGAAACCTAAAGCACCAGACAAAGCATAGCGGAAAAGGTCCTTGGTGGCCTCCCATTCCTGATACGTCTCCAAACTGACGAGAAAAGAGCCACGCCTGCGACAGGCCATGGCAGCGTGTGTCCAAACCCTGTGTGTCTGTAGTCCCCCAAACATGTAGCATCTTCCTCCAGCTTCATGCTGAAAAAAAAATTCAAATGAGAAAAAGCACATGACAGGATCATATATATTCACTCATTCTTTACAAATTAGTTACCTTCATCAACTTTAAGGCCACAACCAGCCTGCAGATTATTTTGATGTTTTGTGGGTGGCGTATAGAGAAAGAAAACCTTCAATAGGAAAGAAAGAGACCCACAATGATCATAATGGCATGCCATTCATTTTTTACCCACAAAACAGCAACATAATCTGAAGGCTGGTCTAAGCCTTTGTCGGCTGAGATCTCACACATTTGCTGAAAGCCAGAGGGCAAGTGTGAGAACTCGACCAGCCAGACTCTCAGTTACTTGACTACAAACCAGGTGCTGTTTTGTGAATAGATCCTGGGTCACTGGGTCTGCCTGCCATCGACCCAGCACCGCAGCCCACATGGACCAGCCTGCCTATAGAGAAGGTGGACCAGTCCCCAGCAACTCAAGTGAGATCCACAATCCTCTCCAACATCAGATACATTCAGATGTACCAAGTGGACTCCAACTCAACTCATCTAAAACTTTCCCTCTCTTAATGATGAGATAACGTGGGAAAAAAGTCAGCCCGAACAAAGACTGAGGTTAATTGATTTGTATATCTTACCCTTTATATATACAAGTAAAGTTGATTTGTGAAAATACACTTAACGTGTCACTTCTTTGTTGTTCATACAGTATTGAATGTTTGAACTTATCTCTAACTCTGTCACTCGGAGCTACAAGCTTTTTAAGTGCACAAGCCCTAGGAGAATTATTCCTGGGCCACTCTTGATTATTTTTAACAGTCCCGAGAAAAATAGAAATTTCTTTCAATGACTAGTACTGGAAAGTTGCTCCTTCCATTACCAGTAAAAGAGAGAGTGGAGGTGAAATTATAATACATACCAACTCTTTAACTCTATTAGAGGAAACATTCTAAGGCCTTCCCCTAAAGGACACGCCTAACCATCCCCAACTCTCGTCACAGATGTTACTTTTGCTGTGGATCTGTAGCCTTTGAAATGATGATCTTTTTTAATGTCGATCCTAGTTACATGGTGGACGTCGAATCATTTCATTTTTTGTTCGTACTGTTGCCCAGCCAACCACATGGGGGCATCTCAGAGCTGTTATGGTCTAAACATCGATTCTGTACGTGCAGGTGAATTCTGTACGTGCAGGTGAAACTTCATTTCAAATGCTACAAAGGGGCACAAAACTGAGTATAAGTTCCACTAAATCTTATATAAGATCAAAATGTTACCACTTTGAGGAACCAAAAACCAGCAACTCTGGAATTTCCATGCGTTATTCCTACCCTCCTATAATAGCCCGTGTAGTCTGGTGACCGTGCTGTGGACAAATACAATACAATCAGAAGGAGATGGACAAAGAGAGGGAGATGACGAAGGGATGCGATAAGGGGGGAGGGGGGGGTATAGACCAGGCAAAGCCATACTTAATGCTAGTGTTGCACACATTAATCAGACCTTTTTGGAATTGTTGGAGAAAAGAGAAGAAAACTTCACTGCTCCAATACTGTACGTTTATCAATGCAGTTCTTTTGGTAAGGTTTTATGCAGTTACGGTTAGGACGAGGTTCAGATTGAGGAATGGAGCTTTGGGTTTGGTTTCAACGGTCATTTTGCACCCAGTTTGAGAAGATAAATGATTGCTCGTTCTTCGTCTTCATTATCCCGAATGCTGTTTATCTTGCCTGAAGAAGACCTAAGAAGTCGAAACACGTCGTGTTTTGTCTTGTAGCTTGTCCCTTTTGTTGGTGGAATAATATCTTCTTTTTTTTTTAATTTCTTAGGCTTTGGGTCAGGTTAACCTCTGGTCAGTGGAAGGGTTGCGGTTAGGTTCATACATTCCAGAGCTGGAGAGTCTTCAGTTAAAAAAAAACAACGAAGTTACCATCTGTAATGCATAGACTACCCACACTTATTAAGGCCACATTTGTTAGTGGTGCAGAAACAGACACACCCCACCCATACCTTATTTAAACCACATTTTTCAGTGGTATAGGGACAGACACACTCCACCCGTACCTTATTTAAACCACATTTTTCAGTGGTATAGGGACAGACACACTCCACCCGTACCTTATTTAAACCACATTTTTCAGTGGTATAGGGACAGACACACTCCACCCGTACCTTATTTAAACCACATTTTTCAGTGGTATAGGGACAGACACACTCCACCCGTACCTTATTTAAACCACATTTTTCGGTGGTACAGGGACAGACACACGCCACCCATACCTTATTTAAACCACATTTTTCAGTGGTATAGGGACAGACACACTCCACCCATACCTTATTTAGGCCACATTTTTCGGTGGTATAGGGACAGACACACGCCACCCATACCTTATTTAAACCACATTTTTCAGTGGTATAGGGACAGACACACTCCACCCATACCTTATTTAGGCCACATTTTTCGGTGGTATAGGGACAGACACACGCCACCCATACCTTATTTAAACCACATTTTTCAGTGGTATAGGGACAGACACACTCCACCCATACCTTATTTAGGCCACATTTTTCAGTGGTATAGGGACAGACACACTCCACCCATACCTTATTTAGGCCACATTTTTCAGTGGTATAGGGACAGACACACGCCACCCATACCTTATTTAGGCCACATTTTTCAGTGGTATAGGGACAGACACACTCCACCCATACCTTATTTAGGCCACATTTTTCAGTGGTATAGGGACAGACACACGCCACCCATACTTTATTTAGGACACATTTTTCAGTGGTATAGGGACAGACACACGCCACCCATACCTTATTTAGGCCACATTTTTCAGTGGTATAGGGACAGACACATTCCACCCATACCTTATTTAGGCCACATTTTTCAGTGGTATAGGGACAGACACACGCCACCCATACCTTATTTAGGCCACATTTTTCAGTGGTATAGGGACAAAGAGCCTCGTCTTCAGACTCCGAGCACTGGGGAATCAAGTCACAAGGAAAATGTTCAGCCATGGTAGGCCATGTCGACGATGAACAGTTCCACTTTGCCCCTGAACCAGGCACCTGTCTTGGCTGTCGCTTGTCAGAATGGAATGAAAACCGAGCTCTGAACCCAGATCGCCGCTTTATCACGTTATTTCTAGAAAGATATAATGATAACATGTAATCTTGGTTTTGTCTGTCAGCAGTTGCACCCCCAGGGAAAAGGAATGCTTGCTGTTTCATTATGTATTCGTAATCGGGCTCACAACACGTAGAACCACAGTGGCCAGCATATGCATAGAGACTACTGGATCCAATTTTGATATTGAGGAAACTGATGAAGATGACGTGGTCAGTGGGTGATTGAATGGTGGCACAAGCCCTTAACCAAATTGGATATGGGGAGAAGCCGTCCCAGCCTTTGGTCTGTACATAACCTGCACAGGTGAAAAAAAAATTATAATCTTTGGCGACGTAAGAGAAAGAAACTTTTCATTACACAGGTCATTACTGAAAGTCTGACCATCTGATCTTCCATCAATCCTACATGGGTTTTTTTTTTTTTAATGCGCTTTTTTTCGTGGGTGGATAAATGTTAGAGCTATTGCCGTGGGTTTGTGAGCTGATTCATTAGAAACACCTAGGTGGTTTCCATTGCTAAGTAAGTGTAAACTGGAAACAACACAAGATGGTTAGTTAGTCTGCTGTGAGTGAAATGTATATAATCACTGTCCCAAAAAGGTGAGCGGGTATTAGATCAACTCCAGTAACCTATCTGTCTCACTTGTCATAAAGGTGCGCGTGAGTGTGTGTGTGCGTGCGTGCGTGCGTGCGTGCGCGCGCGCGCGCGCGTGTGTGTGTGTGTGTGACGTCAACGTAAATTATGACGTCAACTTGAAATGACATAGGAACATGACGAAAATAATAAAATTGACGAGAGAAGAGAGCAAGAACTAACGGCCGAGGCTTTTGGTGTCCAGCCTACTTTATTTTGTTTTAATCATCGTTTTCTCCGTAGTGATACTATGTGGAGAGGCTGACTTTCAAGTTAGTAGTGCGTCGATGTTCACTGTGTATGTGCGATACTTCTGATGACGGTACCAGCGAAATATTACCAGGAAATTGTGTAAACTGTGTTTACCGTGTGGGGACACCTTGGTTATCCTTCTTCGTCTTATTTTAGTGCTGTAGACTGTGGCTTGGGTACTGTGGAACCGAGTGCGTTGACTGTATATGTGAGACACTGTGGACGGCGCCGGCGAGATCTGTGAGTTATATCAAGATACGTAATATGATACGCTGATATCTGATGATTGAAGTGTCTTATGTATTGATGTCTTAATTGACGTGAATTGATCTGTATACTATGTAGTAGCACATACTGATTTTGTAACAATACATATTGACATGCAGCTAAACGGAGACCCATACACCCAATTCTGATTGGCTGTTCAAAGATGATGTCATTCGGAATTCCGTCTATTTATAGCACTATGGACTCCATCCACCAAGAAAGTGTTGCGATTGCTTCGCAGCTGAAGTTGAGCGAAATTCATACTTGATACTTGATGTTGTCGGTGTTTGAGACCCGTGCTTACAGGTCAGTTCAGAAGTTGGTGCTTCAGCTGTTCACGTCGCTGCCTTATGTTTTCATTTCTGCTTTGATATCTGAATGGCCGTTTGTTCGTGCCATGCACTTTTCATGTGCCGTAACTGACGTAAGGCGATCGTTGGAGAAAGTCCGGTGGTGGCAGGTACATTAAAAAAAAAAAAATGTAAAGCTATGTTTTCATTTCTGCTTTGATATCTGAATGGCCGTTTGTTCGTGCCATGCACTTCACATGTGCCGTAACTGACGTAAGGCGATCGTTGGAGAAAGTCCGGTGGTGGCAGGTACATTAAAACGAAAAATGTAAAGCTGATTTTCGACGATCCACTTCTCATCAATTTCGATTGTAATAACATAGATGATACTATTGATAGTGTACTGATCCACTTCTCATCAATTTCGATTGTAATCACATAGATGATACTATTGATACTGTACTTTTCCACATCAACCCCCACCCCCTTTACCCTTTTTCCAAGCGCCCTGCATTAATTTGTGTTGTTTGTTGTAATTCACATGGCACTCTTCTCTTCTTCATTGTTGAGGGCCCACAGTCATTCTTGATTATTCTGGCACCTATAACTGTCTTAGCACTATGAGTATGATCAATGCAAGACCTGAAAGTTGTAATTTGCTTTCTTTTTTGCTACTGAAAGAAATTTATTTTAAAAGAGAAGAAATTATTATGATGTCAATAATGTTAATGAACGACATAGTACACCACCACCTCCACCACCACCACCACCACAACACACACACAACAAGAACACACACACACACACACACACACACACACACACACACACACACACACACACACGCATGCACACACTGTGAAAAGAATGTGAAAAGACCTTGCATTGTTAGACCTGTTTATTATTCTGTTCCTTTGTAATGTAATTAAAAAAAAATAGAATAAAGCAATAAAGAATATCAGCAAATACAATTGTCGGGATAACCAGACACTCCTTCAACCACTTGACAAATAAGACCTTCATCCAGCTGTACAAGTCACTTGTAAGACCAGTCTTGGAGTATGGGCACTCGGCTTGGCAACCTCACCACAAGATTTTGTGTGCCGAGGTGGAGGATGTTCAGCGCAGAGCAACAAAGCTCCTTTCATCGTTCAAAGACAAATCCTACCCAGAACGCAAGGCCATACTCTAGTTACCCTGTCTAGAACATCGAGGGGCTCGAGGCGACATGATTGACCTGTACAAGTATGTGCACGGAATGTACAGGGTGAAGAACCTTCAGGTTCAGCTATTTGATAGCAGAGATCAAGGGGCAACAGCCTGACACTAGTCAAAGGTCACAGTAGGCTGCAAGTACAGGAATTTTTTTTCTCCAAGAGAGTCATCAACTCCTGGATTAGCCTCCCAGAACAGATAGTCACAGCCCCATCAATGAACACCTTTAAGTCCAGACTGGATGCCCACTGAAACAGCCTGCCTTCAAAGTTTAATCCAGTATGCTATGAATAGGCGGTGGTAGTACCAGATCCTTTAGATACCCCATGAATGCAAGTTCTTAGGTGTAGACTGTCTACAAGTCTCGAGGGTGAAATGGCCTCCAACGAGGCCTCAAACACCTCAAGTTCAAGTCCAAAAAGGGCATAGTGGTGTGTTGATATTTTTCCAAAGTTAAACTGTACAGTGAGCCAGTAAACAAACAAGAAGCTGCATGCCATGATAGTACACACACATGACATTGCCATTATGATAATATAGAAAGAAAAAAAAATGATGTGTGGGCTGGAGAGTCTTTTTCAAGTTGTAATCAGTGCAGCCCAGCCACGTACACATGGTCTTTTCAGGACTATCCATCACTTCAAACCAATTCACACGGTCACAAGTCAAAACAAACACACAGGGACACATACACACATCCTGCAAACACACACTCACATCCTGCACACACACACACACACACACACACACACACACACACACACACACACATGCAATATTATATACACACATCAGCATAATTCAATGGCTAATCTGGTGATATCCAAAGTGCTAACCCATATCACTCCCAGTGAACAGAGACAAACATATGAGCAGACGCTGCAGGATGGACAGCTAGTGTCCACCCTGAACACTACCGGGTATGTGCAAGGTAGCAACAAAAAAAACTGATATGTGATAAACTGCTATCAAGTAAAAATGTACGACTATGACTATGAGTTTAGAAGACAGAGGAATGGCCCACAGATGTTTTCTATTTAATTCTTTACTCTTGATTACGACATCAGTAATACTTTCAAACATACCCTTGTAGGTCACAACAGGATTCAGACAATATAATCAACAGAAAGAAAAAAGAGAGGAAAATGTACATATTGTCACTGAACAAACAACCCTACCAAAACCATATGAGCACCTTCCATCCTTGATTTTAACTTAAGTCAATCAATCATGTATATAGCTTACAGCTCCACCAACCGCTGTGGGCTATATCAGGGCTGACCCAGGAGGAAGGGAAGGAAGGCATGTACCAGGAAAGCCACAACAACATGCCGTAAAATAGCAGAAAATGTCATTGGTCAATTATTGAGAATATAAATCTTGCTAATCCAGAATGACCATTCAACACATCTTATAAACTGTGGCTGCAAGAGGTGAAGTTTGCAAGTCATGTATGGAATTGAGAAAGAAAGAAAAGAAAGAGAGCATTCACAATCAATAACAATTAACATGGGTACAAAATCTCATCGCAAGTTCAGTGGTGATGCTTGTAATCAAGTCCTGTGAGTTAATATGGTGGAGACATATTTGTGTTTGTGCAGTTTATATCCTTTAATATGGCATTACAAGGATATACCTGCACCTAATTTTGCCTTGAACAAAACAATGTGACATACCTTTACAGTATTGCTGACTTTTCCATTTGTCAATATGGGTTGAAGAACATCCTAGCAGAAAACTTAGTAAAATTGTGATAAATGTTGGATCAGTTGACATACTACTTGCCTGTGTGAGTATGTGTGTGTTTTAATACTTACAGTGTAAATATTCTATTTGACTGTATTACAAATGGGAAAACATGTGGAAATATTTTGAGGTGTATTTTATGTGTATGTACAATGTGACTTGATTACATGAGCTTGGTTACTTTATGTGCATGTCATTGTGCAGATCTGGGTGTTTTACGATGATAATACTTTGCCACTACACAGCCATTTCCTTTTTTGAGGACAGATGAATAAATCATCTTATGTCTGAATGTCTCACAGCGTTTGCAGCTCCCCACTAAACTGTTTCAACATACAGCTACAAGGGATGGAAGACTGGTCTGACTTCACTTTAACGGTTTCAACATACAGCTACAAGGGATGGAAGACTAGTCTAACTTCACTTTAACGGTTTCAACATATAGCTACAAGGGATGGAAGACTAGTCTGACTTCACTTTAACTGTTTCAACATACAGCTACAAGGGATGGAAGACTAGTCTGACTTCACTTTAACTGTTTCAGCATACAGGTACAAGGGATGGAAGACTAGTCTGACTTCACTTTAACTGTTTCAACATATAGCTACAAGGGATGGAAGACTAGTCTGACTTCACTTTAACTGTTTCAACATACAGGTACAAGGGATGGAAGACTAGTCTGACTTCACTTTAACTGTTTCAACATACAGCTACAAGGGATGGAAGATTAGTCTGACTTCACTTTAACTGTTTCAACATACAGCTACAAGGGATGGAAGACTAGTCTGACTTCACTTTAACTGTTGCAACATATAGCTACAAGGGATGGAAGACTACTTTGACTTCACTTTAACTGTTGCAACATATAGCTACAAGGGATGGAAGACTAGTCTAACTTCACTTTAACGGTTTCAACATACAGGTACAAGGGATGGAAGACTAGTCTGACTTCACTTTAACTGTTTCAGCATACAGGTACAAGGGATGGAAGACTAGTCTGACTTCACTTTAACTGTTTCAACATATAGCTACAAGGGATGGAAGACTAGTCTGACTTCACTTTAACTGTTTCAACATACAGGTACAAGGGATGGAAGACTAGTTTGAGTTCACTTTTCAATAGAAGTGACCATTGGTTTCATCAGGCCAGAAAATGCTGCTACCTACATAAAAAACATTTGGTTTCATCTTGTCTCGGCAAGGGCGGCAGTGATAAATATCTGTTTCATAGGCACTGGACATGTCACCACAGTTTCTGCGCTGGGTGTGCTGGTGGTTTTGCTGTTGCATGCGTTCTTGGTTCCAGTGTTGTTTGTGCGGCTGTTTTCAGGGTTGGTTGATCCATGGTGTCCAGGACTAAATGTTGAGTTGGTTTCTGGGTTGGATGTTGATTTATTTTGTGAGGAAAACTGAGACTTGTGTCCAGAGCTCCAAGCATTAGCAGACTGCCTTTGGTTTGAAAACTGTGGCGATGCCATTGCTGGCATTTGCAACTTAATGCTTCCTGCAGAAAACCATGACATGAGAATCCTTCGAAAATAACAGGAGAATTTAGAAGGGTCATGTATGTAGCTCTTGCTGGTAGAACATGGACCTATCATCCCCTAAAGAATTGTGGAGCCATTCCAGCTGTCACAGCACCCAGAACTGCAATTACCCCGCAGATGTTGGAGCATGTCTGCAGCAGGTAGTTCAGACACAAAACAGAACATTTATGTTCATATCCATGTTCTGTGGGAGTGTGTGCTGAACTAAGAAACAAAGGACTCAATGCGCTGCAACCCAGAAACTGTGTGAAAGGTTCTATAGCGTGCAGCAACCCTTGTGGGCAGTCCCACCCCAGTGTGTCACAGTACAAAACTGTTGCATGACACCGGTCTGAAATGTCAACATAGACCAGAGCCCAGTGACACCCAGACCTTGTGGTGTCTGCAAGAAATACAGTTCCATCACTGCTGCGCCCAACATTGACAACAAACGTCATGTTCTGAACAGGCACCAGGGACCTTTTACGACCGAGTCCCTTGAGGTCATTGAGAGTGGCCGAGTTCAAACACAGGCCGATTGTGGACTGCGATTGATGGTTCAGCTGGTCCAGGATCCACACAATGTGGCTAGAAAGCACCAGTTTTCTCCAGCCAGCATAGTCAGTTCATCTGGTGTCGCATCTGAAACATAAAAAGGTAGCATACATGATACATGTACACTTTTCAGCAATTACATCTTGAGAAAACACACACACACACACACACACACACACACACACACACACACACACACACACACACACACACACACACAAGAAAGCAAGAGAGATTCTGAAGAAGTCAAAGTCAAAAAATATTTAATTGTTAGGCTTCTAGCCCACAACAATTGAAGTGAAACACTAATTCAAAGAACATGCTGTGTGTCCTTGTGAATCAGTGAATGTCACTGAGAGTGAGACCCTGCTTTGTCATCAACATCCTATACCATTAAGACAATGACCAATTATCCATGATTCATCATCCTTTTTTTTTCTTTCCACCTCCAACCAGCATTACTACATCAATGCCACGACATTATTTCACTTATGACAATGGCCACCCCCTATAGTACTGTAGATCTCATCACAGTGATCAACATCCATCAGTCATTGATCATTTCCTTTATTCATCCACTGGCATTATCACACTTACCAATACACTATCCTACTCCTTTTACAAAAATGACCGTCATCCTACACCACTGTGACCATACCTACACCTTGACCTTGATCATCATCATCCACCCATCTTTGAACACCTGGCCCGTTCCCCCACCGGCACTTTACACCATGCCACAACATCATCCCACTTATACAACAATTATCATCATCCTACAGTATCTCCAATGAAACATGACCATCACCCACCAGTCACTACCCCAACGCCACTCCACCCACTTTCTCAACCTGCAATATTATACCAATGCCACCTTATTATTCCACTTACCTCAGTGACCATCATCCTACAGTACCATTGATCTCACCCATGCCAGTGAGCATCACCCACAGGTCATTGGTATTTTCCTATGTCCCCCCACTTTGCACCATTGCACCATCACCACTGCATTTTTCCACTTGTATAACAATGGTATCACCCTGTGGTACTACTGATTTAAAATCATTACCATTTATCAGTCACTGAAAATACTCCCATCCAGTGAACACGTTCATACTGCACTATATGGAAATGAAGAAGCTGACCAACTGACAAAGGAAGGAGGACAGCAGCCCCAACTGTAAAAGGTAGTCTCCTTGGAATAAATCTAAACTTTTTCCAAGGAGACAAATAGGAAGATGACTTGAGCAGCACCCAGACTTCAACAAGAGGGATGCAAACTACCAGATGCCCAGATCAGACTAAGTGAACATTGTTGGACTGAGGATAAGGCTCTCCTGACCTTAACATAACAGGTCCACTATACTCCACATCTGTGAGTCTTTCAAACTATCAATGCACTGCAGCCCCAGAGAGAGGGGAGCATTCCCAGCTAGGCCCAAAGTGGAAACCTGGCCTGCCAACTCACCAATGAGTGCAAAATCCTACTGACCACTGGAGGGTCTTCACCATACAGCAGCCTCCATCAGTACCTCCAGGATTCCTACCTAAGTAAATGAAGAAGAAGACCATCATTGTGATACTGAGAACTGGGCACTCCAGACTGCGACATCACATCTCTGCAATACTCCACACTGGCGAGTCTTCAATTTATCCATGCAACCCCAGTGACGGCGGAACAGTCCCAACATCACCAAAAGTAGAAACCTGGCCTGCCAACACCCCGATGAGTGCAAAACTTTATTGACCACTGGAGGGCCTTCACCATACAGAAGCCTTTGCCAGTACCTCCAGGATTCCTGCCTAAGGGAACGGAGAAGAACCTCTTCCTACACTACCGTTGATCTGACATGATCATCACCCATCAGTGACTGATTGATGATAATAATTTTTACCTTTTTTTGTGAATATATATATATATATATATAATATATATATATATATGCATGTATGTGTATGTGAATATGTGTGTGAAAACTTTCCACAGTTAGTCTCATTATGATCATATGATTGCGATGGTTCCCTCAGGCGGCTGGTGAAGGGTTTCTCATATTTTCAATATATTCCCCCCATTTTCTTCATCTTCAATTTTTTTTTTCCTAAAAGTTCAAATCTTTGCCAAGTCATTACTATAATGATAAAGAATTGTTAGCCTGCACTTGTTTTCCCCCACTACTTAATTGTTCAGCATTAATATATATATATATATATATATATATATGTCTGAATGCATGTATGTGTATGTGAATATGTGTGTGAAAACTTTCCACAGTTAGTCTCATTATGATCATATGATCATAACTCACCCAGAATATTGTTTACATGTGGTTCCCCCCCCCCCCCCTTTGTGTGTGTGTGTGTGTGTGTGTGTGTGTGTGTGTGTGTGTGTGTGTTTGTGTGTGTGCAACACATGATACCCTGTTTTTCATTGATCACTGCTATCTTCTCTCAACAAACATCAGCATATTGATGCCAACACATTATTTCACCACATCATCCCACAGCATTGTTTACTTTTTTAAACAACACTATTTATATGAACCTCACAACCTCCCCCACCCACCCCCCACCCCATAGTGGATGAAGAGATATGAACTCTCCTTCTCTTGCGCCCCCCCCCCCCCACACACACACACATACACATTACCCTCCTCCCCACCCACCCTACACCCCCCTTTCTTTTTTTCTCCCCCCTCCCCCCAATTATACCTTATCACCCATTTATCTTCCATCCTCTTCCCTCCTTTATTAACATTACCCACACACCTTTCACAACTACCCACGCATAACTACTACCACCTCTTTCATCACCCAGCGAAATCATTTATTTTATTCACCTAACCTTTTTTTTTCTTTTAATTACAGTTCCTTTCATTCTATTCATCTACTTATTTATCCCTTCTATATATATATATATATATATATATATATATATATATATAATTTTCCCCCCCAATTCACACAATCACAAACAACACACAACACACACACACACACACACACACACACACACACACACACACACACACCAGTAGTCCAGACTAGCTGATTTTCACATGTATTTACAGTCCCACACTTACCACACTGAGGTAGCATGACGTTTGCCTCACAGTTGGAGATCAGATCCTGGAAAGCCTCTGTCAGTGTTGTCATACGTAGCCAGACATCCCTGTCCATTGGAGGATGCTGGAAAGCCTGGTTGAACCAAGCCAGTTCCCTGGCATATTCACCTGGCCTTTCCATTTTCCTTGGTACCCCTTGTGTAGAACCTGCAGAAAATGTTGAAAAATAAAGTGACACGCATGAGAACTGAATTCTCCTTAAATTTATTGTATTTCAGCACTGAAATGAACACATTTGTTCTACTTGCTCATATCTTTTAGACAAACCTTCAACATCTTTGTTGGTCAATCAGCGTCTTTTAAAATGGAATGTTCGATTTGGAATCAGTATTGTCATTAAACTGGACTACTTCAGTTTGATTTGAAATAACTAGTATAATCACACTTTAATTTTATACATATATTTTTATCAGTATGATCACTTATATTTCATAGTCTGCCTCTGTGCTGTATGTGAACACCTTGGGATGTTTGTTTCTATGATCTTAGAGAGAGAGAGAGAGAGAGAGAGTGAGAGAGGTCTGATTATTTAATTGTAGACGTAACTATCTAATTATAACAACAATAATAGCATAGCATAGCATAGCATAAACGGCACTACAGGCTATATTATTTTAGCCTTTTGCCCTCTACATTTTTTTTTCATTCCCTGATGACTAGGAAGGCATCTGTGTTCTACTAATTTAAATATGTATATTGACTGAATACATTTTACTTCGAAAAAACTTGTCTACAATATTTTTAAATGCATTCAATGATTTTGCATTGACTGCTTCATCATGAAGGTTATTCCAGGCATTGAATACTCTATTAGTAAGAAAGTGTTGTGCAAGTCCAGTATCAGTATCTTTTTTTTTTATATAGTTTAAAGTTATGTCCACGGGTTATATCACCCTCACAAAAAGTTAGTAGGCCATTTGTAGTAGAATAATCATAGAGATGATGACAAATCTTGTGAATTTCAATCATATCACCCCTGAGCCTTCTATACTCTAAACTAGGCAACTGCAGATAAACAAGTCTTTCCTCATACGTCATATCATCCACACCAACAACCTTCTTTGTAAACCTTCTCTGGACACCCTCCAGTAGATCTATGTGCTTCCTCAAATGTGGACACCACACTGGGTTACCATATTCCAGTATAGGTCTCACCAGAGCTGTGAATAAAGGAATCAATATAACTTTTGATTTGTTAGTAATAATACTAACAAGAAGACCGGATATTTTATTGGCTTTTAGTACTGTATACATGTAATTCGAATGTCAAGCCTGGGTCCACAAACATCCCCCTATCTTTCTCCACTTCAGTAGATTCCATCACCCGTCTAACCTCTCCATCTTGCATGTAATATACATGATTGGGGTTATTTTGACCAAGGTGCATAACCTTACACTTTTGACCATTGAATTTCATGAACCAAGTACAGGGCAATGAAACCAAGTTGTCAATGCAAGTTTGAACTTTCTCTCTTGAGTTTTCATCATACTCAGCATCATTGTACGCCTTAGTGTCATCTGCAAAGATCTTCATATCACAGTCTACATTCGGTAAATAATTTATAAAACACAGGAACAGAGTAGGACTCAAGACACTCCCCTGAGGTACCCCACTGGTGACATCTATCCTGTCTGAACTAACTCCATTTATACTCACATATTCCAGTTGTTTGAACCATTGAAAGTAATGAGCCCATCGTGTGGACAACGTTATAAGTGCGCCTAGTCCGTTCAAAAGAAAGACAGAAAGAAAAGAAGGAATGAAAGAGAAAGCATAGAGCCAGGCGGCATACTGGTCAACTTCTATTCAACGTTGTTTCGAGATAGATCTAGTTGCAAAGTGATATGTGGTCAGTGCAAAAACGAAAGTGCTCACATCTAAGAATGAGCCAGAATGCAAGATCAATAATAATAATAATAAAATGTCCCCTAAATATAGCAGTAAAAGATTTCCACTCTAATAAAAAAAAAAAGTCTAAACGTAAGGCACAGTCAAAATAGACTCAATACAGACTTATAATAAAATCAGTGCCATTCCTTCATATTTCCAAAAATTCAGTGGAAATCACGAGCAGGATCACAAAACACGTCTGCCATTCCCAGCATCACCCAATAATAAATTGTCATGTAATGTTGAATTTAACACCATTGTGGTTAAAGAAACAAAAAAAAAAAAAAAAAAAAAAAAAAAAAAAAACGTTTTTCAATTCTGTCATGAACACTTATCTTGTTAAGAATACAAGAAAAAGTATTCATACCCTTTTGCCGGCAATTCTAAGACTTACTTTTTTTTTCTAAAAAAAAAAATTGCAGATGTCTGCATCACGCATCTCGTTTTCTTAATGACGGTTAATCACTTGAACATGGACGCCCACGTACAATTACCAGTATGACAAAGTATATAGTGTATCATGAGCTGCAAAAGGATGACTTACCACTTGCATGAAACGAAGGCATGTTGACTCTAGGAAGTTGAAGCAAAAACAGTAGATCAGATGAAATCAAACTAGAAGCGGACAATGGCCGGCGTAAAGGAGCGGGAAAAGATCAAACGAACGCCTCGCGGTAAAAGAATGCGATACTTACCAAGACAAGAGTATAGTAATCCGCTGCACCATCAGTTGATTGGGCGTACATGTTCATGGAATGGTTTGCCTACGCGGTATGTTAAATTTACCCGAAAGGGTATTCCTCAAACAAAATGGCGGCGAATACGTCATCTATAAACAGCCAATCAGAATTGGGTGTATGGGTCTCCGTTTAGCTGCATGTTATAAATTTGATGGTTCAGGCAGCAATGATATATATATATATATAATAATATATATATTATATATCTTAACTCGTGTGTTGCCTGGCTGTCCATGTTCGTATGGTGCGGGTGTGTGTAGGGGAAAAGTCGTACACGCATCCAAACTTTTGAGAGCGAGAGTCCGACAACAAAACACGCACCGCACACCATCCGTAACAGTGTGTGTGTGTGTGTGTGTGTGTGTGTGTGGTGTGTTGTGTGTTGTTGTTGTTGTTATTGTTTAATGTATTGTTTTTCGTTGGTGATGGTGTTATAGTTATTGTTGTGATTAAATGTAGAAGACAAATTAATGGTTTTCGTAGGAACAAGAAAACGGAATGTAAAATTATTATGAAAATTTTAGAACTAATGAAAATAAAAAGCGTTCCACTCACCCTCAGATGAAGACAGAGATAAAACTTCGAGATTTGATTCAGGCTTGCAAACAGCAGAAACAGAGAAGGAGACTTCGTGTGTTTGTGTTGCACTGATTCCCGAGCGTATCAACGTGAAAATCATTTTGTTAGATGCACTGAATAATGGGTGATGTAATAAACTGCTGTACTGGCAGTCGTATAAGAACCAATCAGAACAGCGTGTGTTCGTCATTCCGCTACAAAGTTCTATTTTTATGTCGAAGTATCTAGTGCATTCATGTAGTTTCAGTCTCACGATTTTCTTTGTTGGAGATTGAAGAGTGACTTTACATGTAGAGCGCCTCCTGGTTTGGAAATAGATGCGTCCTTTGGTACTATTGATAGTAATGTGTCTTGAATGTGAATCATCAAAACATGAACTCATGTTGTAGGCCGGTACAACTGCTGTGCGTGTCACCTGTGTACAATTTTTTTCTGTTTCTCTTTGGTGAGGAAATGGTAGAGATGCGTTGCCATTGTTTCCAGCGAGAGTATTTGCCACGATGTCACTGTCCAAAATGTGTATTGTTAAAACACCTGCATTCGACCAAAGTACCAGATGTTGTTCCGTGGTAATTATAGACTTGATTGCTAGATATCTGTCAGGTTAAACCTGACGCATTTACCTTTGGTGATAGGTCACCATTTCATCGTACATTGACCACTTTGCTTTGCACATCGTAAATTACCACTGGGACCTGCTAACTGATCATCATGTCATGACAAACTGACCATTTAGCTTAGCTAATTAACCATCACTTCATCATGAACCGGCCATTTAGCTCTGCTAACTGATCACCAGGTTGACTATACACTGAACCCTTAGCTCTGCTAAATGATCACCACATCAATTTAAACTGTCCAGTTCGGTTTGTTAACGGATCGTCACATCGTGGTAAACTGGCCATTTATCTCTGGTAATTGATCAACTTTGCATCATAAACTGACAACAAACCTCAGCTACCTGATCACTATGTAATTACGAACTGACTTCTCAGCTCTGTTCACTGACCACCATCATGACCTGACTACTTAGCGTTGCTAGCTGGCCGCCATGTCCTCATCATGAACCGACCACTTGCTTCGCTAGCCAGTCACTATATTGTTATAAAGTGACAGCTTTTTCGGGTAACTGACCCACCATGTCGTCACTCCTTCTGGGTGTTTTTTCGTCGTTAGTCACCCTGGCGCCGCACTGAAGAATAGTTCACCAGGTTCCTGCAGCTCTGTCAGGTGTGTTCTCAGGCCAGGTGAGTTTCCTGTCCATTTGGCGGTTTTGTCAGTCCCATCACTTTTTGGTCTTCCCATTTTCCGTGTGTATATGGCAGTCCAACGAATTTCCTTTTTTTTATTTCTTGACTATTGTCAGCAGATCCTGATGTGGTCCGATGTGGTGCTGGATGGCTTAGTGACCTTGTTAAATGTTTGCCAATTGTGGATCCGTACGTTTGGTTTGTAAAGTTTTAGAATAACGCCCCAGATTTTTTTTTTCAGAATAGTGGGCAGATCTAGAATAATTCTCTCGGTCTGTCTCACCTGTGTCAAAGGTCAGAGGGTCTCATAATTATTCCGGACACGTTCAAGTGTGACGTCACCATGTATGGAAGCTAGGTAACCAACAGCTGAAAGACCACACTTCTTTCAGAACCTCTCGGCACCCATTCCATGTTTGAACTAGCCACTGAGTTGTACACACCTACGGTCCACACGGGTCTAAGCCTCTGTCTTTCCCAGTCTTACTATCAAAATAACAGACGAAGCACAGCAGTAAGTTAGGCCAGAGATAAAAAGCGAATAATATATAATGTTGAATCACTGAACCACTAAAAAAATCGTAACAAACACTTAAAGAACCTCAATCTTTTCATCTTTGTAAAGCCGGAAATGAGTAAGTAATGGAAAGGAAAACAAGTGCCGGTAAAACAAGTCGTCAGCTACAATAACATGATAATACAAATTTCAAAAGAAGGGGTCAGGAGGACGGGTGGAAGTCGGGGGGGGGGGGGGGGGGGGCAGGAGAGAGAGCAGACACAGGATGGAAGAGAGGAAGTTTAAGTGCAAGCATAAAACCCTTGACTGACAAAATTTAGAAACATCCAAGTCCTGCTTTGTGAACAGTACCATTTGTTTATGCACATCGCCAGTTGACTTTCGTCCCCTTGCTGAGACTCGGCAGTAGGGACAGCTAGCTGCAGCTGTAACAGCCCACCCGTAGATCAGGTGTTCACACGCACAGGAGCCAGACAGAGATAGTGAGGCAAACTTGTGCATGGAAGCGATCAGCTGAACTGTAAACAGTATGATTTTGTGTGCAGCATTAGGGACGCGTTGCTCAGGTAGCGAGTTCTGTGGCCTTTTCGCTGCTCTCTCTGGGCTAAGGCAAACTTACAGCAAGCGCTCAAAATGTTCTAAATGTTCTGCGTCAATCGTCAGAGGTTGTCTGCATAGTTAAACAAGATGACGGCGATTGTAGGTGAATTCCGTTTTTCATGCATGCATGTAACTTGAGGAATACCCTTTGACCCCAGCTTTGCCCATGTTCCCACCTCCTCCCGAGCTCGTCTCCCTCCTTCTTTCTCTGGTCTTCTTGTATGTATTCCATCAACAAACTCTCCTCCCTCCCCTCTCCTCCCACTACCAGACTTCACCAACCAAATTTCAATCTGAACCCTCTATCTTTCTCTGTCTACACACTCACGCGCGTGCGAACATACACGTACACAGAGAAAGACACACACATATACACACGTACACAGAGGTGGACAGACAGACAGACAGACACACACACACACACACACACACACACAGACAGGAGACAGACAGACGGACGGACGGACGGACAGACAGTCAGACAGACGCGGACAGCAGACATACAGAAAAATGAAAGGAATACGTTACTGATAAACAGCAAGGAATACGCAAATGACGATAACAAACACACAAAAATTGTTTTAGAATTTTAATTAAAAAATCCGTAGATGTGGATAGAGGTACTGGGTAGCTCTATGCATATGATTATGCAGAGTAAGAGATACGGTTAAAACACAATATGGGCCATTATCAATCCATGTCCAAGTCATGTAAATCGTGTCTTGATGTTACTGCAAAAAATATTAGTGTTTAATACCTATGTGAGTGAGTGTGCAAGTGAGCGCGCTCACATGCATGTGTGTGTGTGTGTGTATGTGTGTGTGTGTGTGTGTGTGTGTGTGTGTGTGTGTGTGTGTGTGTGTATAGAT
This sequence comes from Conus canariensis, assembly GCA_033310375.1. NCBI lineage: Eukaryota > Metazoa > Mollusca > Gastropoda > Neogastropoda > Conidae > Conus > Conus canariensis. Next base: position 15,492,482 of record CM065735.1, read on the forward strand.
TGTGTATGTATGGAGAAGCGCGTGTGGAAATACTATGTCGCTGTATTAAATCATGAAGAAAAGGTTCGCTTGATAAATGAATTGGTCTTGTACTTTAACTTGGCAATTTCCTCTTGTTTTTGTTCACTTTGTCTAAAAGAAGATTATACGCATACATCATTTGCTTTACAGCTTTTGGTATTGTGCACAGCAGGACTATATGCAGCGTGATTTGATTTCATCACTGAATTTTAAGTATTTATTCATTCACTTGCCCCATTTTCTTTCTGCGATTCATACGAATGATCTTGTCTAAAAATATCAGCTTGTCAGAAAATTGGTTTTTGTTTGTTTGTTTGTGTTACCGTTTTATTCCTGGCCACATTATATTTGTCAGGAACTGTTTTTTTTTCCTTGAAAAAAAACAAAGAAACAATTAAAGAAAATGTACTGATGCGAAAATTACTTAATACGTCAGAATAAAATCACACTGCATATAGATATCAAAAGAGGCGACACGGCTCCAGACTACATTTTGTTTAATAAAAGTGCAAGCAGCAAGATTTTATAATTAAAAAAATTGCGTTAGTGTGCGTGTACGTGTGTATGTGTGTGTGTGAACGCAACATTGTCAGTATCCTCTCACACCTCCGTCTTTCTGTGACAAAACGCCCCACTATAAAATCGAGTTTCTTGACTCACACGTGGAGAGGTCCTCACATCAGCGGAATTGGCAACTTCACTATTGCCCTAAGGGGTCTGCTTTTCTCCAGACATCACAGAG
>CM065735.1:15503244-15530744 GCA_033310375.1 Conus canariensis
ATGGCCTAACAGCTAACTTCAGTCGTATGTATCCTCTTCGCTTTCAGCATTCTTCCTCGCACCACCCCTTTTCCGTCTTCTCCATCACCTTGTTCTTAAAGCCCAATCGTATTCCTTTCACACCCTCTCTAAATTACTCCCCTTCCACCCGTTCTCCACAAATTTCCTCCCTGAAATCACTCCCCAGTGGGTAACAAATGGCACGTACCAAAATTTCCAAAATTTCCAGTCTACAATTGGACAAATCCAGTCAATATTGTACACCTGTATGATAAGAATGGGTGACAAATGGCACGTGCCAAAATTTCCAAAATTTCCAGTCCACAAATGGACAAATCCAGTCAATATTGTACACCTGTATGATAAGAATCATGCAAAAATAAGTGGAATCCCAATTACATACAGTGCCTCCATATGGCGCTCAAGGGCGATGATTTCAGATACATTACTGTTTCAATGCAATTTTCGTTTGGCAAGCTTGAAGAAACTTCTGAAAGCGGAGTATTTTTGACTTTTGTCGTTTTTCGTAAACAATGTTCAGAGTATAAAGGAAAGGGTTGAGCGCTGAATTAAGTGGCAACATGAAAATAGCCATGGCAACATTGAGCTCCCCAGAAATGGCGACGCCACTGACTGACAACACACCACACACACCGATAGGAAACCAGCACAGAAAGTCCGACATTGCAATGGAGAGAAGACGTCTGGTGATAATGAATTCTTTAGACTTCACAGTGGCGGTGTTTTTGATCTTGGTCTCGGTTCCCTGGTCAGACATAGCATTAGCTCGTACAGACCAGAAGATAAGACACTGTCCTGCAGCTATCAGCAGAAAGAGGACCAAGTTGCAGATGATCATGATGCTGAAGGAATAGCCATGACCAGCGAACTCTGCTCTGGTAACAGGCAGGGGAATACAAATACCCTTCTGATGATAAAACTCCCAGTGTGATGTTGCTGGTAGCAGAGGTACAGTGGTCAAGATAAGTCCTAGTGTCCATGTGATGATACAGACCATGTGAGCTGATGTAGATGCAAATCGGATCTGACTGAATGGAAAGCGGATCACGAGGAATCGATCTAAAGTAATCAGACAGATGATCAAAGCTGACACCTCAGAAGATAGAAAAGCTAGAAAACCAGCAACACTGCACACTGCACTGTTTTTCCACTCAGTTTCTTTCCAGACATACATGCCAGAAAAGACCTGATCTGCTACTCCAATGGAGGCTAAGTACACTCCCATCAGAAAGTCAGAAATACAAAGGTGAAGTATGAAGACAGTAAAGCCAGCTTTGATCCTCTCTGATGAAAAGTACAATCGGTAGATCAAACTGCTACAGTTTCCACAAATTGCAAGCAAGGCAGACACTGCAAGGGCCAGACGGTAAACACTGGATTTTAACAAATTGTCACAGGAGGAAAGTTCGTCAGAGGGGGATGAACATTCACCTCGGAACACGTCTGGTAACACAGCAGAGCAGCACAGTTTGGTGTTGTCTGTAAACATGTGGGTGAGGCTGTTCATGCCTTTCATGAAGTCTGGGGTGAACTCAAGGACAGGACAACCCTGCATGTCCAGTGTGTGCAGATATGGAAACAAGTTGTTGCCTGAAAGAGACTCAATTCCACTTTCAGATAAATCCAAAATCTGCAAGTTTGGGAACATCCCTGACAAGATGTCCAACTGGAGAGAATAGAATCTGACACTGGAAAAATTGAAAATCCTCAATGACGGCAGTCGATACTTTCGTTTACTATCAAAAATGCTTTTTAAAGGGTTACCCGCCAGATTCAGTCTTTGAAGATACGGTATTCCCACAAAAACTCCAATGCTGAAATGAGTCAGTAGATTGTCATTTAAATCCAAGCTGTGAAGATTGGGCAGTTGAAATGCTGAGACATTGCTCCAATGGCAGCCCTGAACGCCGAGATGGATCAACATGACCTGCTCGGTAACATCAGCCTGCTGTAGCCCGCTCTCCTTGACGTCCAGGTAACGCAGAAGTGGGAAAGAACGTGTGTGGGAAGTGTGGGGACAGATGAAGGTCAGACCATAACACGTACATGATTCAGGACAAGTCACGTCACACATCAGTTCATCGTCATGCAGTGGGCATTGTGGCAGACCGTCACAGAGGTGGTGCACGTGCACACATATTGTACGGTCACTGCCACGGCATCGGTAGAACCCTGGGCATGTGTAGGAATGGCACCAGTCCTCGTCCTCATGATCTGGACAGTCGTTGACGCCATTACACCTGACGTAGACAGGTAGGCAGTAATCTCCACTCTGGCACTGAAAGTGGGTATGAGGACATTGAGTCATGTTTCCAGGTACAGGAATCACAGTGAATGCTCCAGGTCTGTCAAAATTGATCACAACTGGCGGTTTTGCTGTACTTAGTGTTGCTTGTATATAATGAAAATCACACCCCTTTTCGTCCACACCTGTGTTGCAGTTTTCGTAGCCATCACAGATGTGGATTACATCTACACACTAAGAACACACACACACACACACACACACACACACACACACACACACACACACACACACACACACATGTAACATTTGAGTTAGAAGTGCTTTGCAACGTAGATTATTTCACATGCAAAGTGGCTACATGTTTTTCTTGTCACTGTCCTAAATATTGTTTGTTTTCGCCTGAAGAAGACCCAAGACGTCGAAATGCATTGTGTCTAGTCCTGTAATCTGTTTGTCTGTGTCCTTGGCGGTTACCAAGCCCCTCTCTTTCCAAATTTTGCTTATTTTCCGTCCTCAGTCACTCCGTTTTGAAATTTAGAATAGTCATAATAACAATGAAAATAATACTAATTCTAATACTTATAATGATACTTCTACTACTGCTACTATTATTACTACTACCACCACCACCACCACCACTACTACTACTACTTATACTATACTACTACTACTACTACTACTACTACTACTACTAAAAATATTAATGATAATGATAATCCTAATGAAAATAGTAATAATGATAACTATGATGATAATGAGAGTAGTAGTAGTAGTAGTGACATAAGAATTACAGCATAATGAGAGAAGGGAGAGAGAGGAAAGAGAAGGAGAGGGAGAGGAAAGAGAAGGGAGAGAGAGGAAAGAGAAGGGGAAGGAGGGGAGGGACAGGAAGCATAAAGATGACAAGATCACTGGAAAGATAGAAAGATAGAATCTAGAAAGTGCTTAATTTTCATAATCATAAAATGATATCTACAAAATCCGATGGAAAAGGTCCGAAATGAAGATCTGTGGGAGCGTGCAGGACAGGAACCAGTGGCCAAGCAGATACTGCGATGGAATTGGGGCTGGATCGGACACACCCTCAGGAAGTCAGCGTCCAGCACCACACGCCAAGCCCTGACCTGGAACCCGCAGGGAAAGAGGAAGAGAGGCCGACCTCGCAACAGTTGGAGGCGAGACACTGAGGCGGAGGTGAAGCAACTAGGGACCAACTGGACTGGAATGACCAGAACAGCCCAGAACAGAGTGCGATGGCGAAGGATCGTCGATGGCCTATGCTCCACCGGGAGCGATGGGCATAATAATTGATGAATGAATCATAAAATGATAGTAGTAATGATTTCAGAAAAAGGAAAGATGGTGAGTTGAAGTGTAAGAAATATACTAAGGCATAATGATAATATTAACAATAATAGCAAATATAATAGTTTTACAGTTATGATGGTAGAACAATAGCTGTAATGACCATAATAGTAAAATATTAGTATTAATGAAAATGATGGTAGTAATCATGATAGTGATAATGATGTTGATAATAGTGATGTTGATGCTGATTAAATTAGTAAGAATAATTTTTTTTGTTTGGTAACAGCATTTATTCATTTGAATTCAATCTGACATCCACTGTTTAACTTAACTTTATGTCGAATATTAACACATTTATTTGTCTGTATTCATATCAAGTTTGCCAAACTTGACAATATTCCTAAATCAAAGCCTTTTGTAAATTTCTCTAGACTGCCCCAGTAAAGGCGTGTCATCTACAGATAAAAGCACCAGTAGCTAAATTTTACTAACCGATCAACTTTATTTTTTATAGCTTTTTGATTTGGATCTACGTATTTTGAGTTTGCTGTAGATGTGTAAAGTTTCACGTGAAGTTTGTTTACCAAATGACGCACATACACAAAGTATGTAATGATTCCAGAGGTTTCTTTCAAGATCAAGAATAGAGCCAAAAGTGTAAGAAGATTCTAGAAATTGTTTGTTCAATATTCCAAGCACTTTAATTGTCTATGATACCGTGCCTTATCCCTCCTAAAACTTCGATGCACTTTGACTGTTCTGCGTCATGAGTCTTGAATGATTTAGAATAATTTATGTTCATTTATCAACTGACCTTGCAAAGTTTGTCGAACTTTCTGTTCGATGAGCTGTGAATCAGCCAGACTTGAGAGTTAGAAAAATGCTACTGGAATGTAATTTGAAGGAGTGGTCGTAGAGGGTGGATAATTCATGTGTCTGTTGGAATAGCTGTGATGGTCATATGAAGATTAACATGCAATTCTTCGCCCAGAAGTAAAGACTTTGACTTTGTTACCAGCCAATATGTCTGGATAGATTCAACGAGAGATTAGGAACCAGCCATTGTCGGTCACCTTAGTCAGTGCCCCACACTCGCCAAAGTATCAAAAACAAAAACAAAAACAAAAAGTTGCAGTCATTTTATTAACAATGTATAACATTTAAAAGTTCATCATACTTCACTCTAGTAGCGACATAATGACAGTCATTCTTTGAAATACCATCCTTTACGTCATTGAGATATAGTGGAAATAGAACGGAAGAAAGAGTTTCTCCTTGTTCGACACCCATGAAAATTGGATTATTTTGCGTCAGGAAACACTTAAGACTATTTCTGTCACACATATCAACAATGTTGGTTAGAACTTTACCTTGAATATCCTGTTGTAGCAGTTTAATCCTTTTGTCTGCTGATGTAATGCAGGGCCTTTTTGAAATCAATGAATGCACAAAACATTTTTTGCTCATTCCTAAAATGAACGATACTTAATAACTTCAACACAAAAATACGATCTAAAGTAGAATGATATTATCTGAACCCTTCTTGATTTTTCGAAAATAGTGTATTTAATTAAAAGAACTCTATCAGTTTCCTGTTTATGATACGTGTAAACACTCTGCCAAAGCAAATGAACAATGTTATTCTTCTCTAACTTTCCCAGTCTGGGTGATATCACACACACACACGCACGCACGCACACACACACACACACACACACACACACACACACACACACACACACACACACACACACACAAGGAGAGACAGTAGTAATCTCTAGCAAACGACCTAGATGCCTGAGAAGTTGCATCACTGTAGATGTGTCATCCTGGATACTAGGTGTTATGCTGTTTTCGTACAAAGTTGTAACATACCTCCCATGCATTTCAGTCATATTTTTCATCGTCGTCTTTCGTATGTTAAAACGGACCTCGACAGTTCATTCGGGAAGAAAAATATTTTGATTATAAAAAGTTTAGCTGTCGTGAAGATGCACAAGGGTTATGTTTCATGGTATTTTCTTTATATTTGCTCATCGTATTTGATAGTTTCGATTGGATAATACTAAAAGTACCAACAGCTTTTTTCTAAATTGAATTTCTAGCTGCTTCAAAATGATAGGTTCGCTGAGAATGAAAGAAACATTGGTGTAGGGTAAACGAAAAGCTGCAACTTGACTTGTTATTGGAAAGCCATGTTTGATGCACTTAACAATACTTTTATTCCAGCAGCAGTTCTAATCTATTACTAGCTTCTCCATCTTGCGTTATTTTATTTTCTGATGGTATATGGATAAAGATGGAGAGAAAATGTACTTGAATTACATTTGTAAGATGCTGTGACGGGAGTTGGGGGTGGGTCGGTGTGTCCTCAAGGGGAAGGACTTGGAACATTTTCTCTAATAGAGTTATATTCAAATTTCAACTCCACCCTCTCTCTTAATAGTGATGGAAGGAGCAACTTTCAGGTACAAGTCAACAAAAGAATTAATAAAAATTTTTTTCTCGGCACTGTTAAAATACTCAATAGTGGATCAGGGATAAGTTTCCTCAGGCTCATACTCTTAAAAGTACTTGTAGCTCTGAGAGACAGAATTAGAGAGAAGTTCAAACATTCAATACTGATTGAACAACAAAGAACTGACACAAGTTACGTGCACTTTTACACATCAATGGTACTGGTTTATACAAAGCTGAAATATTCAAATTAATTTCGCACAGTCTTTTCAGGCTTAGTTTTGGTTTTCCTTGTTTCATCATTAAGGGAGGAAAAGTTCTGGATGAGTTGAGTTGGAGTCCACTTGGAATATCAGAACTTATCTGATCTCAGAGAGGATAGTTGATTTCTCTCTTGTTGCTGGTGAATGATTCACTTCTATGGACCTGCTGCTCAATTGCTGGGCTGTGGTGTTTCTTCACTACCAGGCTTGCCCAGGGTAGATAGGGTCTCAGGTTCTAGGACAAACAGAACCTGGTCTGTAGTTAGGTAGCTGAGAGTCTGGCTTGTCGAGTTCACACACTTGCCCTCTGGCTTTTGGATAATATGTGAGATCTCAGCTAACAAAAGATTAGGCTAGCATGAATATATTTGCCATAATCATCATTCTCCACTGTTGTTCAAATGTTGAGTGGAGTTTAACAAAGGGTAGGAAATAGTAATATAATGCTAAACAAGTTTAGTCAAATACCTCTTCAATTTGTTTCATATGAATTGAATTTCAGTCATTTGGAACACACAGCCCAAATACACATGTAGTGTAGACTTAAAAGTCACACGCTACAAAGCATTCCAACAATCGCCAGTATTCATGAATCAACTTCATCTTAACATTTTTCACCTAGCACAGGCATACTGTTTTTCCTATCAGAATTTATCATACAATTATCATCTTAATACTTTTGCGACAGGAGTGGCAGAGCAAAGTCGCTTCCCTGCAGCCGCATGCACTGCAAGTGCTTACAACCGTTGCAACGTGCGATTTTTGCACTTTTTGATGGTATTTTACGTCCCCTAATATAACGTAACAAGCAATTGCTATATATCAACGAGAAGGGTAAAACGCAAACTTTGCAATGAGCATAGACCTGAGTATATTCTGGATACAATAGCAACACTACAGTTACGGAAAGAACATAACTAAAACGTAGGAGATTAAAATCTTGTGTACGTTTGTTCAGTTAGTTTGACAACAGCAAATGAGGACAAAAAGGGGCTAAAATTTCGCTCTTACTTTGAACAGATGCAGTGAAAGCCTGAGGTATTCAATATGTGTAATCCCAGTTTTAAAAAAAAAGAAGAAATCATTGCACACTGTACACAGTTTTCACTGTTTTGGCTTCAGATGATACGACGTCTAAAATTGTTAAATACACGGAGCAAATGAATCAAGTTCAGATTCTTTTCGATAAACTTGTACACATTTACCCCACTCATCCTCTGAACCCCTCTGCTGAACCAATTCTGGCAACTCATGTAATTCTTCTTCTACCTGACACATTGACGAAACAGAAAATTTCCACACGTGCCTTTGGCAGAAATTCCCACTGCCAGATGGGTCTCTTTCTTTGGACTACTCTGGGGTCCAGTGGCTAGAACCCTGTTTTAAATATTTAGGGCAGTTGCATCCCTGAAACCGTAGGTGAGATAACAAGGGATCTTCTTTATTGTTGTGCCGTCATGGAGACACAGCACATCCAGGAAGTTCAGCAGCATTGCCGTCACCACGGAACGGCTCATCGTGAATGGGTTGACTGAGTTACCATCGCTATTGCACGGTGCATCGTGAAAAGGTTAACATATACAAATGCATACCGGCAAAAGTCAGATTGTACACAAAGTATGGTGGTTAGATTGTTAACAAAGAATCTTAACCGAACATTGTAATAGCTTTTACTACATTGTGGCAAACAAACTATCACAACAGAATACTTATTTGTTATCTTGATAGATGTCACCAAGCATTGGCCTAAAGTTATACTGTTAAACCACATGGTATACATACAATCAATGCATAGATTCAAAATTTAGAAACATAGTTTCAACTTACGTTTCTGGGAGATCAATGAATCCTAGACTAGGAGATTTAGAGAAGAGTGAGATAACCGTGACTCTCTCTGGTTTACCCTTGTTGTCTGGGAGGAACTGAATTTCTCTTTTTTATGGGCTACAATGTCTATCCCAATGTCTGTTCCAATTTGTTTTGTGTCCCTAAAGACAAAGAAAAGGGAGGGGAGAGGGTTTGTCATCCCCCACCCCCTACTGTGGAATGGAACAATTTCTAATGTTCGAAGCTACGCTTGTTTTGCAGTGCGTTTATCAAAACATGCCAATGGACAAAGCACTGTTTAACATAATTGCATCATTTGCGAGCTGCACGCACGACCGTCCGCTTGTGGGTGGTGAGTATTGGGGGTTGGGGGGTGGAGAAGGTGGGGGAGGGATTGTCGGGTTCTTTCTGATCTAGCAGAGAGAGAGAGAGAGAGAGAGAGAGAGAGAGAGAGAGAGAGAGAGCACGCATTCCGATAAGTGAAAGGAGAGTGGAGGGAGTTAAGTGAGTGATGGACTGAGACGTTGACGTAACTTTTTTTTTCCATGTGTCATTGACGCCACAGCAGGAAGAGAAACAGTGTGTGTGCGTGTGCGTGTGTGTGTATGTGTGTGTGTGTGTGTGTGTGTGTGTGTGTGTGTGTGTGTGTGTGTGTGAGGATTTCAAGAGGGAAGAGATGGGCGACATAGTTACAAAGTGAAGAAAACCTTTTTCGTAACACTTGCACTACTGCAGGGAGAGAAGGGGGTGGGGGGATTGAAAGGGGGGAGTTGGCATAGGTTTGAAATCTATACTGCCATTCGTGAGACAGAAGGGAGAGAGAAAGGGGGGATGGGGAGTGTGTTTGTACAGTTTGTACAGTAGAGTTGGTGAGAGAGGGGATGGTGTGCTGGTTGACAATTTTGACTTGTCACAGATACGGTTACCTAATTTTGAGAGCTCATGATGTCGCCCAGGGAGTGCTGGTACCCTGTTTTTCATAAAACATGAAATCTCCATGTGAAATAATCTACGATGCAAGGCACTTTGAACTCAAATGTTACGTGTGTGTGTGTGTGTGTGTGTGTGTGTGTGTGTGTGTGTGTGTGCATGCAAAAGTAGCATGTATCAACAAAACTTTTTCTTTTTTTAAATGCAGCTGATTATTGGTGGTAATTAGGCTGAAGAAGATGACAAAGACGATGATGACAACAAAGATGAGGACTACGACAAAGATGAGGATGACAACAACAATCCCAGTAGTGTTATCCACTGCCCATCACTGGACCACTATCAACCCTTAAAGGGCATCATGTAGGCCACCACACTTGTGCCAGTACTTAATACTGACTGCGTTGAGACATGACTAGTCAATCTCTCCTCTTCAAACCTCACGAATAGGCACCAGGGTGGGTGGCTGGTGCAGGTGCTCCTCGCTGCCCCACTCTGTTACAAACAGGGCAGCTGTTGAACATGTGATACCTCGCCAGGCACCAGACAACTCACAGAGCACCTGGGTGAGTGGCTGGATTCCTGCTGCCTCACCCAGGCACGATCAGGGGTCGACGGGACCTCAGCCGTTGGACATGCTCTTGGGGCACCTCTCTGTTTGCGAACAGGTCGAAAGGTATTCAGGTGCGATGAAGGCCTGCAGGGGGCACCCAAGTACAGGAGTGGATCAGCAACTGATGGGAGGTGCCGCTGGACTATGGCCAGGGAAGGCCGAGTTGCAGGCACTGCAGGCTGTAGGGTCCACCTCTGGAAGCTGGCCTCTCACACCACCATAGGAATTCTGGCTCAGTGCCTCCAAATCAAACATCACCGGGAAAAATGGGGGTGGCGCTCTGTGGACAAACAATTACCAGACAAACACTGCCATTGAACCCTGTGGTCAACCCAGGGACTGGTCAGGCAAGACACTGAAACAGAGAATCTCCACAGGATCTCAGGCCACTCACAAAGACTTGCAGGCCTACCCCTACTTGCTGAACAAGGTCAGCACATACTGACAAACATCAGTCCACTAGCTCAACACTGGACTACTACCATCACAGTGACCACTGCACAACTTCACCTACTCCTCTGGCAGAGACATACACTACACACTGACTATACACCAGTCCTACACAAGCCTTTCCAGACTGTTACATACCAAACCAGTGGCCACAACTCAACTGACTGCCAAATAGCTCACTTCCAACCAACGTGCCCTGTGCACGTGCAAAGTGAGCACATCTCAGGCCACAGAAAGGAGAGAGAGAGAGAGAGAGAGAGAGAGAGACTCAAGACTCAAAAACTTTATTACTCAAGGATAGAGATATTTTAGGCAATGCCTATTCTTCCAATCTGTCCTTGCTATTCTACAACGTTCAACTAAACAGACTGCACATATTAATAATGGCAGAAACAATGAAGAATATAGCAACATTATAATAATAACAATAGCAATAGTAATAAGAATAATAATGATAATTTTTTTTTAAAAATCCATTACAAAATTACACAAACACAATCAGACACGTATGCGCACGCGCTCACATGCACGCACATGCCCACACATACACGCACGCACGCACACTCCCACACCCACACCCACACCCCACCCACCCACCCACACACACATTTTCATTAGCTAATATAGAGGCAAGCATAAAAGTAGGGCGTTGAGACTATGGTCAAAAGGTTAGATTTATTGTTCAAGTAAATGTTTAAGTATTGCTGATTTGAAGGACGGCAGTGATTGACATGTTTTGGCAGATGGAGGAAGAGAGTTTTACACAGATGGACCAAAAAATGCAAAACTAGATTTGAACTAATCAATGCAGACACGTGGTAAAATGTAATTATTTGAATCATATCACATTGTTGCCATTTGGATAAACTCAGTAAGATATGTTGGCGCCATGTTTGCATGGACTTTAAACATTAGTACTGCCTTATTATAGGTCAGTTGGCTCTGCAGTGGTAACATCATTTGTTTTGCGAATTTGCTCATGGTTGATGGAGACTTGTCGGGAAGAATCAGCTTAATTCCCCGTCTATGCATAGAGTTGATCTTTTTTATGTGATTTTCACCGGCACCACTCCAGACAGTGGACGCATAGTTGATGTGAGAAAGGCAATAGGCTTCAAAAAATAATTTCCGGATGTGTGGTTCAACATAATAACTGAGTTTATTGAGTAAAAACAAATTGCGAGCCAACTGTTTGCAAACATGATTTACATGTGATTGCCATTTAAAATTCTCATCGATGATCACGCCTAAGACACGGTGTTCGGTAACCTGCTCGATCAAGGTTTCACTCATTTTTAGGCTCAACATAAGATGCTTTCGTTGATGTTTCTGTCTCGATGCTAGGACCATACGTTTTGTTTTGTGTGGATTAAGGACCATTCGGTTTTGGTTGCACCATTCTAAGACATCAGTTATACTTTGTTGTAACGATATTTGTACAGATATGATGTTTGTATCACTACAGTGAAGAGAGCTATCATCAGCGAACAGGTCACAGATGACATCATTGTGAGATATGTGCATCGGCAGGTCATTTATAAAAATACAGAAGAGAAGAGGTCCAAGGACAGAGCCTTGTGGAACGCCACAGCTCACTATTTCTTCAGAGGAATAAGTACTGTTTAAGTAAACACGCTGGGTCCTGTTTTCAAGATATGACTGAAAGAAGGTGACTACTGCCGGATTTTGAACATTTTGCAGTCATTTTTAAAAGATAATATGTTGTGGTCTACAAGATCAAAGGCTTTCTTAAAATCGAGGAAAAACAGTTCCAGTGAGTTTTCTTTCGTTGATGGCTGATAGCCATATATCACAGAGGCGTGTTAAGGCCTTGTGGCATGAGTGATTTCGACGAAAGCCTGACTGAAATGGATGGAACAGTTTGTGATGTTCCATATGTTTAGTTAGGTGTTTGTGAACATGCATCTCAAGAGGTTTCGATACAACGGATAAAAGAGATATTGGTCTAAAATTGTTTAAATCAGTGAGATCTCTTGATTTGGGTAAGGGAATGACTTCTGCTGCTTTTAGACCACATGAGAAGACATTCTGATCAATACACAAATTATAAACATACGTAAGGGTATCAACAATGTAAGGCAGAGCAAGCTTGAGTATAGAAGCATTTAAGTTATCTGACCCATTGCTTTTTTATTTTTAAGTTTTGAAATTAAGAAACCAACTTCATTAATAGCAAGCAAGCGGATGCTAAATGAATCTCTGGTATTTAATCGTTCTTGGCAAAACGATTGGAGAACAGCTGGAGTCTCATATCGATTAAAAAATGTAACATTGGCAGCCATCTGTACTGATTTGGTTAACTGAAGGAAACGATTGTTGAAAGTGTAAGCAGACCACAAAGTCGCAGTATTATCTGATTTCTTTTTCGACTTGCCAGTTATTTCGTTAACAGCACGCCATAATGATGCTGTATCCCTGTTTGCGTTTATCACTTTCCTAAAATGCTCAGATTTTGATTTTCTAAGTAGATCTGACACTCTGTTTCTCTGCTTTTTATATTCATCTACTTTTTTGCGGTTTTAAGTGCATCCCTTAGTGCCATTTCTATAATAATGTCTTTTGTCAGCCAGCTGGGAAGTACTCTGTGTTTTACCCTTTTTCTTCTAAGTGGGGCATGTTTATCAACGATTGAGAGAAAGATATTATACGAGGTATTATACGCTTCATTTGGATCTGTGTAATTGAGTACACTGTAGAAAGGAGCTAAGCTTAAGTCGAGGGAAAATTCGTCCGAACTGACATTTTTGAAGCAGCGATATTGAATGGTTGTGTGGCCCTTATTCTGTTGCTTTGGAAGTTTACAAGACCAAGTGCACAAAATGAGACAGTGGTCGCTTATGCTTTTGTTGCCCACTGTTATATTGGATACCATGGCTTTGTTTTTCGTGTAGATATGATCCAGCAATGTAGAAGATGTCTTTGCGATTCTAGTTTGATTATGAATAAGCTGATGCAAGCCAGAGTGTGGTGGTCGCATCCCAGGCAGGCTGCCGTTTTAACAGATCAATGTTAAAATCACTGAGAAGAATGACATTTGGATAGCTCTTATATACATCATCCATCATATGTACAAAGTTGTCATATCAAAGGAAAGTGGCAGCGGGATTCCTATACATATATCCAACTAGAAGAGGGGCTGAGTTGGAGAGTTTCACCTGCAGCCACATGCATTCAACATTATCAGGCTCAAGGTCACGCTGCCTTTTTGTACAGTGAGTGATGCTTTGATGAATATATATTCCAAGTCCTGTTTCACCAGAGTGATGTGCATCACGTCGGACAAAGTTATAGTTAGTTATGGATAAAGCTGTATCAGTGAAACGGGAGTCACGGCGAGTTTCACTGAGACCAAGCAGATGAATAGAAGGGGGTTCGTTTAGAAGAAAACAGACATCATGAATCTTATTTGGCAGATGATAAACATTTAGGTGACCAATGCGTAATCCAGTATCAGTATTAATTATATTACAATGGTCCATTGCATTAATTCTAAAGCAAAGTCCTGAGCAATAAAACAAAATAGATATACTGTTACAACAACAATTAAAAATATAAAATCAGCAATTATAAAATATCCAAGAACACACAAAATCCAAAAAGCATGGCAATGAAGTTCAGTCCAAAGGACAATTCAAGTATGTGTATGATAACAATATTCAGGAAAGTATGACCAACCAAGACAAATGTCGCTTTCAAGCTGTCCGGGTCACAATAGTACAGTCATCCACAGTAACTAAGCAATACAGGGGGGAAACAAGACTCACAGGGTTGGGGGGGGGGGGGGTAGGGAGGAGGAGTCAGTGCGTGGTGGGAAGGTGGAGGTGAGACGGAGCAAGCAGGAGGGAAAGAAGACACGGTTGGGAGGCGAAGGGGGAGGGGGGGGGGGTGGAGCTGAGAGGCAGGGGATGGGTAAATTTGGGCGGGAGGAAGGGTAGGCAAGGGCCCGGGCCTGCACTTGGAAGGCGAGATAGCAAGCTGTTATCTGAATTCCAGATACCGGAATTTCTGTTAAGCAGGGGGAGACGGAAGATAAGGATGCATTTGTGTCCAAGGATTGAAAGGCAGAGGAGGGAAGGGGGAGAAAGGCCACATGGGGGGAAACATCGGCATTGATGTAATGGGAGGTCTGTTAAAGTACGGCATGGGTGGCATTGCATGGTGAGAAAAGGTTTCATTAGAAGAACAATTGGATTTCTAGTGGACACTTTCAGGAGCATTGTCCAAGTGATTGTTTGAACTACGTTGAACTGTCTCCGGGGGTAAATTTGTAGGATATGAATCAGGATGATTTCCTACTGACTGGAGGTACATGGGCTGCAAACTCCGACGGAACTCAATAGGGACAGGCTGCTTGACTTGGTTTTCTTTTAACTTTGAAGATTGTGATCTGTTATGGTTTGTTGCAATGGGCTGTTCCTGACATAGCTCTGGGGTTGCCCCATTACCCGTATTCTTTGGAGGCCGGTTCACACGCAGGGCCAGAAACTGAATGATTTGCCATAACCAGAGCGATAAGCCACTGGCAGACAGGTGAATACCATCCGATGTGAAATAGCTTTGAACAATCCTAAGATTTTGATCAAAGAAATTTGTTTCAAACAAAAAACATGCACTTGTTTCTGCACATAGGACATGCAGTTCCCTATTCATCAAATTAATGAATTTCAAAGGAACAGGTTTTCTAGGAAGTAGGGCAGATACAGAAATTTTGGCAGCAGGAAAAATTTTCACCTGTCCCAGAAGATGACCAAAGTCCTGCTGTAGCGTGTCTACAGAGTAGTGTCTGTGAAGGTCGTATCCCCCCACATGCAATGCCACCTGCTGCACATCCTCTCGTACTGCACAATCTCTGAGGGCAGCAGTGACGTCAGTCACCTTCGCCCCAGGCATTGTGCGTACATGGATGAGCCCCGTCCTGTTCAGTCTCTGTCGGTCAATATACTGAAGGTTAGAATCCCCCACAATGAAGTTGACAATTTTGCCTTTCGGGGGAAGACGGATCCTGAACTTTGGGGTAGTTTGATTGAGCTGTCGGTCAGAGACTGCTGTGGTATTACCTATGACAGGGGTGGAGTCGGTCTGCTGTCTGTCAAAGGCTGGTTTGTTGTTGGTGACAGTGACGGAGTCGGTCACAGCGTGAGTGACAGTCTGTTCTTTGTCAGCCGTAACACCATTATGCTTAGTACACACGTCCCTAGATTGTTCCAGTTGTTTTAGTTCTGGCTGCGTTGACTTTTTTGATGACTTTACAGTGGACATGGTATGGTGTTGACAGTCACGTGCTGATTTCAAGAGGTGCTTTTGATGGTCAGACACACTGTCAATCAGCTTCGTTTGTTCTTTCAGCTGATTGCGTAGTGTGTTGCACTCATCTTGCAGACTGTCAATTTTCTCATGCATCGTCTGTTTTAAAATCCTCAGTTTGTTGTCAATCTGAGTTTTAATATCTGCATCAAGGCTTTTGATGCAAGATATACAGACAGATGCAGTGAAAGAAAGAGAGCACTGGATGAAATTCTTAGCTTCTGTGCTTGTACTGGCATTGGTGGTGGTGGGGTCTGTGTTGT
The DNA here is from genome assembly GCA_033310375.1 of Conus canariensis. Lineage (NCBI taxonomy): Eukaryota > Metazoa > Mollusca > Gastropoda > Neogastropoda > Conidae > Conus > Conus canariensis. Next base: position 15,518,950 of record CM065735.1, read on the forward strand.
CAATAGAAGTGGTCCCCTCTGTGGTGGTTGTGTCAGTCTGACTAGTAGTTGTTCTGATCTCTGGGGTAGCGTGGTCAATGCCACTGGTAATTGTTCTTATCTCTGGAGTAGTGAGATCAGTGTCACTGGTAATTGTGCTTACCTCTGGGGTAGTGGGGTCGGTGTCACTAGTAGTTGTTCTTATCTCAGGGGTAGTGGGGTCAGTGTCACTGGTGGTTGTTATCTCTGGGGTAGTGGAGTCAGTGTCATTAGTAGTTGTTATCTCTGGGGTAGTGGGGTCAGTGCCATTAGTAGTTGTTATCTCTGGGGTAGTGGGGTCAGTGTCACTGGTAGTTGTTATCTCTGGGGTAGTGGGGTCAGTTCCATTAGTAGTTGTTATCTCTGGGGTAGTGGGGTCAGTGCCATTAGTAGTTGTTATCTCTGGGGTAGTGGGATCAGTGTCACTGGTAGTTGTTATCTCTGGGGTAGTGGGGTCAGTGTCACTGGTAGTTGTTATCTCTGGGGTAGTGGGGTTAGTGTCACTGGTAGTTGTTATCTCTGGGGTAGTGGGGTCGGTGTCACTGGCAGTTTCTGTGACATCACTGTTGACCTCACAGGACTGTGAATCACACAGTGATGCGGACTCTGGTGACAGGAATGATGACGTGGTGGCTGGCTGTATCTGCAAGGAGTTCAACAATAATGGGGCCTTCACACTGAGTTCCTGCATTGTCCTGCTGGTCACTGTTGGCATCGTCCTCAGTGATGTAGCCCAGCGCCCTGTGCTCGTCCCACACATGGCTGGCATCCATGCCAGAGTCTTCGAGTTTGCCCACAATGGCACACACTATTTGAAATTCAGTCTTTGCCCATGCCTCACACTTAAAACCCTGGACTAAGCATGAGCCAGCACCCTTTTTACTTGTTATTTTTTTGAGGAAATAGAGTGTTATTGTAAGGCATTTTTCAGTGTCACGCTTGTAGATCTGAAGAAATGTCTTTGCTAAGTTGTATTTTGAAACCTACTCACAGCACAGCGGTACTTTAATAACTTTATCGCCCTCATCCCTGTCTTCCCATATAATATTGAATGGAGAGTCAGGGACAGGGTCATTCTGGTGGTGAAGAGCTAAAGCATCACGCCAACGAGTGAGAGTTTTGAGTTAGGAACACCTGAAAGTTTTCTGTTTTGTGTCAAGCGTGGCTTTTAGTTCAGGGTTGTCTGACTGTACATTACTAACAGCAGACTGCATCGTCAATTACTGTGGATGACTTGACCATGTTGGGGGGGGGGGGGGGGGAGTTACATGTAGACTGTGAAGCCCATATTGGCCGGAGAAGACGTGCTGTACTGTAGTTGTAACTTGTGAAGAAGTAGTTTAAGCACAACACAGACAGGATGTTGTGCGGAAAACCAGAGCAAAGGAACACGGGTTGACGAAGTCCATCTGATCTCCACCACAAATTAATTAGCCAGTTTTTACTGCCCACTTGTACACACACTGGCCATAGACACGAACAGTCCTCCCTTGTATAAACTTCAGGCCGGGGTTGTTTCCTCGGCAAGGGGATCGACTTACGGGGTGACGACAGATGAGGCCATGTAGGGCGCCTGGAGGATCACTGCTTCAACAGCTGGGAGCAATCAAGGCTTCTCGCCGCGCGTCCGCAGCACAACACCACATAAACTGGTTGAAGAAATCTTGAGGGAAAGCAATTTGACACTGATAATTTCCCTTAAAATACACGTATTCAATTAAGAACAATCCGCTTCTGTTCACAGAAACAATGCACGAAGCACCAGGCACTGTTTGGTCAATTCATACACGGGAGGAAAACTGAATTACATATAAAACACGACTCAGCAAATAAACAGAACGCAGAGCTCGGGAAAAACACGTCCGCACCGGTCGGTGGCGGCGAAGAGAGAGAGAGAGAGAGAGACAGACAGACAGACAGACAGAGACAGAGAGAATCAGCCAGTGACCTGACCACAACTCTCCCCGTATGACACCGACTCCCCTTTCTTCAAACAGGCAGGCCATACCAATCTTCAACCCGTCAGCTTTTCACCACTCCTGTGCGAGTCTGTATGTCTTTCTGCTGTGAGTCATCATGCCCACAGCACACATTATATAATACTCAACTGAATAGACTCAACAGTTTGACAGTTACCCATAATGATGGAGCTAGACAGAGAGGAAAACTTACTGACAGAAGAATGGAAAAGTTATAACACAGTTAATGGAGTCTTTTTCTTTTTAAATATTTCTTTTAATTCTGATGCTCAGCAATTATCATCACAGAGATGTTTGGCTATAGGCTAAAAGCCTTTTGCCCTAATTATTAGTGTCCATTAATATGCTTTTGGATAACTACATAGTGAATGTCCCTTGGTTAAATCAGACATAGTGTATACTACATTTATTACCTCTTCAGTAAAGATTTAAATCAATGGAAAATACTTGGTCCTTAAAAGTTTTGTCAATTTGATTTTTGAAGGCGTTAACTGATGATGCATTAATGGGATCATATGGAAGGTTGTTCCACAGATTAATAATACGATTAGTAAAAAAACCTGTGGAACTGCTTAGTTACGAAGTTGGTCTTTTTAAGTTTGAAGTTGTGCCCTCGAGTCTTATCATAGTTAGCCAGGGTGAACAGGGAAGAGCTAGTGCAGAGATAATAAATATTGTGCATGATCTTATATACTTCGATGGGATCACCTCTTATTCGCCTGAATTCTAGGCTGGGCAACCTATGGTAGAGCCATACGCTCCTAGTAACCAAGTTCTCCAGTACCAGTTATACACTTGCTAAATCTACGCTGAACGCCTTCAATCATATTTATGTGCTTTTTTAAGTAGGGGCACCATACCAAGTTTCCCGTATTCAAGAATAGGCCTAACTAAAGCTTTGAATAATAGGACCATTTTTTCAGGAGACTTATTTGTGATAGTTCTCAAAAGCAGACCAGAAATTTGATTTCCTTTTTTCACAATATTTGTTATATGTGAATCAAAGCTTAATTCTGGGTCCATGGTGACCCCCAGATCCTTTTCAGCGGCTGTACTGTCCAGTACACGTGTTAAACCATTCTCTTTTATTACGTATTCATAATGTGGATTGTTCTTTCCAAGGTGGAGTACTTCACATTTCTCACTATTAAATTGCAACAGCCAAGTATTTGTCCATTCAACCAATTTATGTATACACATTTGTAAATGATCTCTGTCATCAGTATTTCGAATTGCTGAGTAAACCTTGGTATCATCTGCAAAAACTTTGACGTCACAGTCTACCTCTCCTGGCATGTCATTTATAAAGTATATAAACAGCGTTGGTCCCAGGACACTACCTTGTGGTACACCACTTGTCACCCTTACCTTCGACGAACGGATGCCACTGACACTTACGAACTGGGATCTTTCATTTAAGAAATCACTTATCCATGATAAAAGCTTTCCTAGAATACCGTATCCAGCCAGCTTATTAATAAGTTTATGATGGGGAACTGTATCAGAAGCTTTTCTCATAATCAACAAATGAACAGATTAAAAAATATCTATACACATAAACACATACAAAAGAAATATAACTCTAACCCACCATCCAGCTTTGATAAAAAGGACACCATTTTCTGTTACAGTACTTCAATGATGAACATCTTTATAAACAGCATAGTCAATAGAAAAAAAAACATATGAATACTAACACACACACACCCGCGCGCGCGCGCGCGCGCGCGCGCGCACACACGCACACACACACACACACACACACACACACACACACACACGCACACACACACACACACACACACACACACACGCACACACACACACACGTACACACACAAACACACACACACACACACACACACACAAACACACAAACACACACACACAAACACACAAACACACACACACACACACACAAACACACACACACGCACGCACACACGCACGCACGCACGCACTCACACGCGCGCGCGCGCGCGCACACACACACACACACACACACACACACACACACACACACACACACACACATAGAGGTTTAGACGTTGTTTAACATGGTGAAAGATATACTGAGAAGAGGGAAAAAAAAAAAAGAATGACACAACACTCGTACAGACAGACGCAGATCCCCTCTCAGCTATGATAAAGTACGAAGAATACAACAATCAAGAACTGTATACATAAGACAAAGTGTTTAGCAGTCCTTTCATTAAAACTCAGAATGAGACGTTGCTTTCTGTTTGCTGTTGTCGTTTCCCTTTTTTTCCTGAGTATTTTGGAATGTCTTTCTTTTAGTGTTGTAAAAGGGGAGGGAGAGGGGCATTAGTGTACATATCTGATTTTTAAGAAACCACCTCATCAGCTAAATCAGTATCTTTGCACTACCACAATCATCAACATCTGTAGCAACTATGACAGCGTAATGATATCGCTAATCATGTAAAGAAAAAAGAAAAAACGAGCTAAAACTCTACTAGTAACAATAACAACACATCTTTCTTCATCATACATTATGAACAATACCAGTTGAACAGTCCCGTGTAAGGAGAATAATAATTAAATTATCAAACAATCAATTAAAAGACATCAAATGTGTAAAAAAAAGTTGTACTGATATTGGATTTGTTAATGTATGTTTTTGGTGAATTGTATTATGAACTCAATCATTCTTTCTGTTTCAATTCCGGCATCTGCTCCTTGCTGAAAATATTGACGCTGGAATCATACGGATTCAAACTGAAGATGAGATTCTCCTTGGCTTTCTTCCTGTAAATAACGAAATCAAACCATTAGCAGTGCCAACGATGGGCTCGCTCCCGATCACAGTATCTGTCTCCATGCATAAAAAATACTTATAAAACAACAGAAGTAAATTCAGACCAAAGCTTTTATTGAATATGAATCAAATCAAATATGCAGCCAAATTCACTCCCTTTGAAAGAAGACATCTACATAATGCAAACGTTTTCCATGGTCTCTTACTAAATTAGCAAAACAAAGTATCTTGCAAATCTCTTACTAAATTAGCGAAACAAAGTATCTTGCAAAAGTATATGTATGATCTAAAAGGACTGTTTTATCATTCCATTGTAATTTTGTGAAACTTGCTTTCTTACTTTCTGAATAACCAGTCTCAAAAACAGACTGGGTCGCGTGTATGATTTGTTGTAAACAACACATCAACATTTTTAACTTATGCGTGTACCAAATTTTGCTTTCAAACGCATCAAAATTGACTGTGATTTATAGTGCAAAGATATCACGTCATGTGACAGTGTGAAAACTTGTAATCTAATTTCTGTGTAATATTTTATAATGTTTTTTTTTCCAAAACCACACGAGGTTTGTCATAAACATCTGTGTTGATTTTCAAAAAGAGTCTGGATACTGACCATTTCCACTGGTTCATACATGAGACACATTCTGGATTATCAATTTCCGTACAAAAATCTGTAGTTTTTTCCAAGGATGCTTATAAGGTGTATTTCAATCATTTTTCTTTATTTTTTATGTATGACACTTTACCTCATGAATCAATAAACGTATGCATTTTAATCAGCCTACATAGTAATAATGGCATGAATGTTACGAGATGGCTTTGTTCTAAGTATTCTTAATACTTAATATCAAAGACTTGCCTCTTTGGCATTTTTAAGTAATGCTTTGTTGTAATGATTTTCTTTTTTTACTGTTTGCACGACACTATTTATCGGTAAACATAGTTTTAAGACACTTTACTTTTTTTTTAAAACAAAATAAACATGTATTTATTTACGTTTACGTGTGATAGTATTATTGCTGGCGTTTTTGTTTTTTTGTTTTTTGTTTGTTTGTCTGTTTAGTTTTCTTAACTAACAATTTTGTGAGCCGTTGAATGATGTAAAAGGTAATTGTTGTCATTCTTATGGTTGACACTACTTGTACAAGTTACCTGTTTTGCAATCGTCAAAACACATTTCAAACTGAATAATTATTGCTCAGCTGTGCACAGTTCTATCTCTTAAATGACATATGCAATAAAAAAAAAAAAATGATTGATGTAACCAATTAAACTTCAAGAGATGATGTATGTAAGATGTAACAGTATACGTGTCTTAAAAGCCCAGTTAGATAAAATGAAAGCTGCCCAAATGGACAGAATGTCAAAATTAGTGAGAATCTGAGTCATTTCTATACGAATCTTCATTAAGCTATGTTTTGAAATAACGAATTAGTGGAGGGTTTTTGACGTAATCTCTTATGAACGACATCCTGCTTGCCTTAAAATTTAAAGTAAGATCCTTAAAAACCGTTCTAAGTAGTCACTTTTTTGTGTGCATAATTTTCATTTACATGGGGTACCATCAGAAAAGATAACCATATCGAATAAAACAGCGATCTTAGATTTCCAACCTATTATCCACTTCTGCGCTCACCTTTCAGCTCTCAGTCAAACAAGTAAATAGTGGTGGAAAACAAGTGCAGGCTAACAATTCTTCCGTCATAGTAATGACTTGGGAAAGATTCGAACTTTTAAAAAAAGGGAGGGGGGGGGGGGGGTGAAGATGAAGAAAATGGGAACATAAAATTAAGAAAATATACTATAAATATAAAGACCCGTCACTAGCTGCATCAGGGAACCATCGTAATCCCTCTTGAAGGCAGATCTATTGGTATTGCATATATATATATATATATATATATATATATATAATCGATCACAGTAAAGAAAGACAAAACAACAAGTTGTACATTCTCCTCTTACGTTTCGGCAATCTTGCCTTCCTCAGAGAAACTTTATTCACTGATCAAAACACAGATCACAATACCCGACCACAGCTACGGGATAAACAAGAAACATTACTCACTTAAATTGGGGGGAAAAAAATGTGGGGGTGGGGGGTGGGGTGGGGTGGGGGTGGGGGGGGGGGGGGAAGAAATACAGTGCAGTGACACTTGACAACAGTTCTCTCCCCGACACACACACACACCCCTGCTATCCCACATATAGGCCTGCATGCATATCCCCCTCCTACATGAACTTGCACGCGCGCACCTGTGCGCGCGCACGTACATACACACACACATTCGCGCGCGCGCGCGCGCGCACACACACACACACACACACACACACACACACACAGTGTCACTTACGGGACAAGGCGAATTGGAAAGACAAGGGTGAAATCGAGATTCAATTTGAAAAATATGAAAACCAAAGGTTATCAACACCAGAGGTTTTGAGGTGAAGGTGAGGGTGGAGGAGGGGGGGGGGGGGGAAGGCAAGGGGGAAGGGGAAGGCAATGGTAAGAAGATGGGGCATGAAGAGGCAAAGATCAGAAATCGTGGGGCGATGAGGAAGAGAAAAGGAGAAGGGAGTGGGGAGGGGGGTGGGGTTAGGAGGATGGGTCGGTTGGGTTGGGAGGTTGTTGTTGTAAAGGGCCCTAACCAAGAATGGGTGTCATGTCTACCGACTGATCCTTAAATGATCATAAAAATGATAATAATGATGGTAATAATAATAACAACCACACATACACACGCAAAGGAGTTTTTATAGTAAAGGAAAATGAAATTTTAAACACCAACACCGCCACCATCGTCATCGTCATCATCATAACAATGACACATGTGAAAGAGAATTGGAGGAAACGGAAAAGGGTGGGGCGTGAAAGGGGAGAGGCAGCTGGAGAGGCTGGGGGAAGTGAGGGGAAAGGGTTAGGGATAGGGAATATTGTGGAGGGGTGAAGACGGTGGACTCTCACATTCACGACATCCATACTCAATCTCTCAGGTCTCTCTCTCACAGAGACCCTCATTACATTCACGACATCCATACTCAATCTCTCAGGTCTCTCTCTCACAGAGACCCTCATTACATTCACGACATCCATACTCAATCTCTCAGGTCTCTCTCTCACAGAGACCCTCATTACATTCACGACATTCATACTCAATCTCTCAGGTCTCTCTCTCGCAGAGACCCTCATTCAGCTGTCCCCCGCTGCCCCAGGAAACGTCATTCAAGTAACCAAGGGTAGGGGAAACCTGGGGGGGGGGGGGGGGGGGGGTGAAGGGGACAGGTGAAAGGGGCACAGTGATGGAAGAGGGTGGAGGGGAAAAGGAGGGGACAAAAGGAAGGGAAAGGGGGAAAGTGTAGTAGGCGGGATGGAGATAGTGTCCTGCATTTCATGAGATTCTATCTCGGCTGTACTCTGTCGTGAAAAAAAGTGGGAATGAGGTGGAAACAAAATGCATATGGGGAGTGAGGGAGTCTGAGAGGTTGTAAATCGAATTCATGTTTAACTTCCTCTACAGCTTAGTACAGTACTTCCTGCAAAAAAAAAAAAAAAAAAAAAAAACCAACAGATCACATGCACGCACACTCTACCGGGAGACTGGGATGACACTGCTTGCCACACTGTATGTTCTGTTGCTTGTGTTAAGGCCATTTGGCGTCTGTGTGCATAGCTTGTCAATCCAAAATTGTTCCCTCTTAAGTCTCTTGCACAGGAGATCAGACTTTACTTTATATATATATATAATGCTGCATAATGTAGTATATATTTTGAGAGAGAGAGAGAAGAGAGAGAAGAGAGAGAGAGAGAGAGAGAGAGAGAGAGAGAGAGAGAGAGAGAGAGAGAGAGAGAGAGAGGAGGGAAACCTGGAAATCCAGTTCTAAAATGACCAGGCTCTATGGCAAATTAGGCTTGGATGCGTTAGATGTTATTTAGTTATTCACTTCTCTCTTATGTTTGCACTAATCGTTCCCATCTCCCCACCCTCTCTGTTGCAGTAATCAATAGAGAACAGCTGTATATAATCATTTGGCTCCCTACATTTAAACCGCACTCATTGCAGCAGTACATGGAGGTCAGTTATTACAGAAATGAGCGACAGGGGTGGGTTGAAGAGAACAAACCTGCTGCTGTCCACAGCGTACAGCACTTTGCCCACACTCCGGGTGCACACAAAAGTCTTCATCCCTTCCCCCAGGACAGTCCTGTCTGAAGTCACACAGCAGACTGTAAGGAATGAATTCCCCAGACACTGCACAAGAGAAGTAGGATTGTGCCAGTCCCCCTGGCATGTCACACTTCACACGGTACCATTCTTCATCCATGTCCAGGCTTCTGCACCCACTTTGCGTGTCACAGGCCAGCGCAGTGTGCGTCACGTGCTGCAAGGGACACGTCACGAGTGGGACACGTGACACCATGGTGCTGTTGGTCGCAGGAAGAGTGGTGACGTGCCAGGAGTTTTTGGAGGAGATTTCACACAGATAAAACAGGTGTGCGTGAGTGGAACATGGTGTGAAGGAGAAACTGAAGACCAAACCATTCCTATAAATCTTTCCACATTGATAATCTCTTTTTAGCACATCTTTATTCCCAAGGTGCCAGTAGTAAGCCGCAGAACCTGAATCCCAATGCCACGTGTTAGTATACCTGAATGTACATATAGAAAGAATCGTGTAAGATTACACGTATGGGTAAAAACCCTATTAGTGCGAGTAAAATTATATCTGTTTTCTTGTTTTGGAAAACTTGAAAATCTCTCTCTCTCTCTCTCTCTCTCTTTTTTTTTTTTTTTTTTTTTGCTGTCCCAACCTCTGCGCCACCTCAGAGGCAGTGCACCCACACCGATCATTCCGACACCCCGTCCACAGCCACAGCCTGGTCAGCCCCGCCGCAGCCCCGGCACCGGCAATCCATAGGGAGCAGTCAATGTCAAGTCGTCAAGAGGCAAACCACCGGAGGAGACACTGCACTACTGCCGAGTCACTTCGGTGGTGTTCAGTGGCGCCTGTTCTGATCTAACATACGCAGGACACCACCTACTAAGCCCCCTACTGACGACAATAATTGCTTAGTCGCGGAGCCGGCGTGAGTAAGCTCTCCCTCTGGATGGCACCACCACGTCCGTCCAACGACAGCCCCCATGGTCTCGCCGATACTGGTGACCCCGACGGAACCAAACCAAGGCCACAGACGTGGAGAGGACATCGAAACTGAGGTCACTATGAGAGCAAGGCATGAACGGCCACAGAATTTTTGAGACGTTTTTTTAATGCTGATCGATGAGAATGAGGATGATTAAGATGATGCTACAGATTTCCATTTTGGTCTGAGACTACATGACAGGGCTGTACTCTACGCTTCCTTTCAGAATATATCCCAGCGTCAACCAGGCCCGAGAGATACAGGCACCTGCAGTGTTGGTCAAGAAATTTGAGCAACACTGTCAGAAACGCATCCATTAAGTGGATGAAACTCGACTGTGTGGTCCCAGTCTTCCCAACTGAGTTCGCAGCAAACTCAACTCTGGGTAGGAGCTGGTCGGGGCAGAAAAACCCACATGACTCTGATGGGATTCGAACCCACGACCTCCCAGCCGGAAGTCCTCGACGCTAACCACTTCACCACGGTTGCTGGTCCTCTCTCTCTCTCTCTCTCTCTCTCTGAAATGTTTATTTGGAATAAATGAAAAAGTACCATTCACTTCTATGGAGAAACAGTCTTGTATCCATTTTCTGTTTGGATCAAAAGAAGAATTATTCTGTTCTGTCAAATTTCGAATCTCTGGCTTTCAAAAATGGCCGTATGATATATGGCTAGTATGAAGAAATTCTTGGTAGTTCCTGACAACAGAAGGCGTTCAGAGAAGAAACTTCCTCAGACAAGTGTTTTGGCCCTGAACTCTGCACACTCTGAGGCTGGATCGCATCGAGGTCATGACTCCCAGATGCCCTTCTACTGCCAACTATTTGTCCTAGCTGTGCCGGGATTCGACCCCACAACTTTTGGATGGGTGGTCTTCGTAAGGGTGCCTTTTTAGACGGATATCTTACCCCACTGCTTACGGACACCTGTTCTAAGTGGGTAAATTACGCCTTATGAAGTTCACTTTTGTTGCTCCTCGACCAGTTCCAGCTGGAACTCTTTTTCGCTGCCATTGCCTTCAGGGTTCTTGTTCCCTTCATACCTGAGAACCCGAGCTGTTTAAGGAGATAACAGGCTGGTGAGCCTGCAAAATCCCCTTGCTCCAACCTCTATGGCGACAACCAGGGCAAAAAGCCACATTCCCTCCAGCTTCTAGCTAGTCTGCCATACTTCTCAGTCTTGTAGTTGTGCACTTGCTCCATTCTGCTTTCACATAGCACAGTGAGTTCGATCAGAATCATTTTATTTGATGAATCTGAGTGGAGAACAACATGCGGTCTCACACCACCGTTCCTGATGATCTCTGGCTCTCCTATACTGGTAGGTTTACTGTGCATTCCCGGTCATCTGCTCCATTCACTAATCACTGCTTCCATGCACTTGATATCACAGTTCTTTCAGACCAGGATATGTGACCTCCTGCCATGTAGTTGCTGGTGGCATGTGCGATCTCCTTGAGCACTTGGCTGTGCCTCCGTGTGTATCTTCCTTGGGTTAACGCTGCTTTGCATGAGCTCAGGACATGTTTCACTGTTTGTTTACCATGACAGAGTGGACACGTAGGATAATCTGATTTCCCCCATTCAACCAGGTATGAATTAGAAGGCAGGAGGTCCTATACATATCTGAGGAGGAAGCTGACTCTAAGAGGTGCCATGTGCGATATGTCATTGCAGGTGAGACTTCTTTGAAGTGCGTTTTTACCATGTAGTCCACTGTCCTTGATGGCGTGGCTGGACTGCCTTCTGGATTCTCTTGGCGTTCTCTTCTGTCTTCAACTCCTCTATAACCATGCCTCTTTGCTTTCCCTTTTGCTGTTTAACCATTTCATTTCTATTGATCCCAGCCCCTGTCTGTTGGTCTGTGTGTGGCC
>CM065735.1:15533244-15535744 GCA_033310375.1 Conus canariensis
AGCAGAATGGGGATGTGACAGGCTGGAGGTGATGGAATGAGCAGAATGGGGATGTGACAGGCTGGAGGTGATGGAATGAGCAGAATGGGGATGTGACAGGCCGGAGGCGATGGAATGAGCAGAATGGGGATGTGACAGGCTGGAGGTGATGGAATGAGCAGAATGGGGATGTGACAGGCTGGAGGTGATGGAATGAGCAGAATGGGGATGTGACAGGCTGCAGGCGATGGAATGAGCAGAATGGGGATGTGACAGGCCGGAGGTGATGGAATGAGCAGAATGGGGATGTGACAGGCTGGAGGTGATGGAATGAGCAGAATGGGGATGTGACAGGCTGGAGGTGATGGAATGAGCAGAATGGGGATGTGACAGGCTGGAGGTGATGGAATGAGCAGAATGGGGATGTGACAGGCTGGAGGCGATGGAATGAGCAGAATGGGGATGTGACAGGCTGGAGGTGATGGAATGAGCAGAATGGGGATGTGACAGACCGGAGGTGATGGAATGAGCAGAATGGGGATGTGACAGGCTGGAGGTGATGGAATGAGCAGAATGGGGATGTGACAGGCTGGAGGTGATGGAATGAGCAGAATGAGGATGTGACAGGCCGGAGGTGATGGAATGAGCAGAATGGGGATGTGACAGGCCGGAGGCGATGGAATGAGCAGAATGGGGATGTGACAGGCCGGAGGTGATGGAATGAGAAGAATGAGGATGTGACAGGCTGGAGGTGATGGAATGAGCAGAATGGGGATGACAGGGAGCTCGTGAAGAGAAGAGAAAAAAAGTGGAGGTGAGAGTGGGGAGAGGGAAGTGGGAAAGAAAATCGGACGAAAGACAAAATATAGCCTCCAGCGTGTGGAATCAGGTTCTGTCGATAACTTCAATCGTGCAATAATTTGTGTTTTAATTAGTTTACAGATTTGACATAATGACATACAGAAATGATTTAAAAAAAACAACAACTACATCGAATTCATATTTGTTCTGATCGTCATTTGAGTGTCGCTCAAGCCAATCCATACAGCTGCCTCGTGCTGGAAACCTAAAGCACCAGACAAAGCATAGCGGAAAAGGTCCTTGGTGGCCACCCATTCCTGATACGTCTCCAAACTGACGAGAAAAGAGCCACGTCTGCGACAGGCTATGGCAGCATGCGTCCACACTTTGTATTTCTGTAGTCCCCCAAACATGTAACATCTTCCTCCAGCCTCCTGCTGTAACATTTAAAGAAAATGGAAAAAGCAGATGACATGATCATACATACTCACCCATTCTTTATAAATACTTCAACCTCATCCACTTTAAGTAACTAACCCCCTCTCTTTCTATATTTTGCTTCATACAATCACGGTAAAGCGTTTTGCATTTGACCTCAGAGGATTACGTCAAAGTGCTGGTGCTCTTGTTCAAGATGTAAGAAACCCTTTTTAAAGGAGCTGTCGGACACCGTCCACACTGTCCGACAAAAAAATAGATCTCTGGGATACACTTTCCCATTCGAGGCACATGTATAGTCATTGTATGACTGGCAGAGAATGCAGCAGTGGTGATCAGAAATTGTCACAGCTGCAGCAGAAGAAGAACTAGTCCAGAATGGTTGTGGGAAGGGGGAGGGGGAAGGGTGGGGCAGGGAGGTCTTGGCACTGGAAAAGAGTGGAGGTGGGGTGACAGTATCTGAGTATGCTTATGAAATCAGAGGTCATCACGTTCCGAAGTTGAAACTTGCTAAGTCGACTGCAATTGTAAGTGATGACTGAGGTCCACGCTTTCAGTGCTTGTCGTCGGGTTGTGTTGTTCAATGTGTATCTACAAACGCCTCTCCTTCCTCGCCTACCCTGTGCCTTTCACTCTGCTGTTGCTTGTATTATTGCATTATTCACATGGGACTTAAATGTACACATGCTGTCTCCTTTGTTGCTGTTTTGTTTCTTTGCATCAAAATGGGAAGACATATGAGTAACTGGAATACAAATGAGTAATTTTCAAAAAAGAGAACGATGGAGATCGTGAGGTGGTTTCTTTGTGTACCCACATGAGTAAAAACGTCACTGATGCTGACGTGAAATTAATTGAGTTTCTTTGAGTCTACGTTCTACAGCCATCAGATACACTGGAGAGGCCACCAGAGGCAATCTAAAACCTGAATGTAACTAACCAGTGAGTCCTGTTTAGGTGTAAACGGGGCGGAGTTAGGGTTATTTATTCAAAAGAAATGCTTTTCTTTTCAGGAACTTGCTTCCAGCAACTGAGTTTGAATGCTTCTCTCTCTGACAAACACATGACGTAACTTGAGTCATTTGTAATTTTAGAAGTGTAATAGCAAACCTTCTTCAAACATTATGTGGTGATTGAACATCATGCTTCTCCTCTCTCTCTCTCTCTCTCTCTCTCTCTCTCTCTCTCTCTCTCTCCTCTCTCTCTCTCTCTCTCTCTCTCTCATTAAAACGTACCTTGTTTGTAAAAGATCCTTTGGAGTAAAAGAACACGACGTTTGAGC
>CM065735.1:15540744-15548244 GCA_033310375.1 Conus canariensis
CTATAGTTGATCACAACTTGGATCTGCTCAGCTAATTGACTATCACTTTATCATAAACAGGCCTCTTAGCTCAGCTAACTGATCACCATGTTAACACAAACTGACCTCCTAGCTCTACTAACTGTTACCACATCAACAGAAACTGTCCAGTAACCTTTATCATCAACTGGCCATTTCTTTCAGGTAATTGATGAAAACAGGATCATTCACTGACCACTAATCTCTACTGATCACCATGTCATCATAAACTGACCATACAGGTTCACCAGCTGATCAACATGTCATCATGAACTGACCACTTTCTTTGCTAGCTAATCGCAATGTCCTTATACAGTGACACTTTTCTGCTAAAGATCACCACATAATCATTTCTTCCTCTCTTTTTTCACATTTTTCTTCTTCAGCATCAGTCATCTGACTGCCTCACTGAAGAACAGTTCACCAGGCTCCTCCAGCTCTGTGGTTTTGTACCAAGGTCTGGGTATTTCCAGATGGATTTCGTGTTTATTTCCACTTTGTCAATCTGTTTGTTTTCCCGTCCATTCCATCTCCTTCTCTGATTAGTTCCATGTTACATGTGTACGTGGACAACCAACGTTTTTTTTTTCGTGTCGAATTCAGCAGAATTTCATAGTATCCAGTGTGCCGCTAGATGATTTAGTGATTTTGTTAATTGTCCACTGATTGTTCCTAATTCCAGACACATACCAGTATCGTCTGCCAACAGTTTTATGATTGATTAAAATCCTTTGCAATGTCATTTATATATACGTATGAGGAGTAATAACGGGGCAAAGAACAAAGCCTTGGGAACACCAGGTAACAGAGGTAGGTCCAGTGCCTTGTGTCCTTTTCATCAATTGCCTTTGTGCATTCTTGTAAATATTCACAGAACCAGTCAAGTAGTTATCGACTGATACCTGTTGCCTAAGACATGTTGTATGTGGGTCCTTGGAGCCACACTTAACTGAGAGCTATAACACGTCAAAGACGATTATTTGGGTGGTGATTTTTAGAGTTCAGAAACTCGCAGGGGTCATCATAACCACTCAAGATTGACAAGCTGTTGAATAATTTGTAATAAAGCCGACTGAGCTGTGTGTTGTTTCCAGCAAGATACTCCAAAAGATGTGATTCAGCACATACCCCCAAAATATACCAGTACAACTCAACAGTGAAACAGGGTGACAGTTTTAGCATGTTCGTCATTCATCCTTTATTGATACAGCTTTTACATCAGCCATTTTCGAAATGAAGGAAAATTCAATTCTAGAAAGTGACGTTTATAGAGATGTGTTAATGGCTCCCCGATTATATCTGATGGAGCGATCAAAAGTTCGTTATGTACAAAATACGGTTCGAATTTTATATATATATATATATATATATATAGTTATAAACAAAGCTTCCTCTTATGTATTAGATTGAAGAAATAGGGGGAGATAAGCATTCATATCTGCAGTGGTAGATAAATCTACCTAACAGTATGTGCTTGAGTGGGGGAATGGGGAAAAATAAAATAAATGCTTCTCAAAATGAGCCTTCAGCAAGCTTATAGTCTCCAAGGGGGAGACAATCTCCAATAGGGAGGAAACTCACAAACATATAACTCCTGGTCAGATACCAATATTTCGAAACCTGATTGTTTCTCCTCAATGACCGCGGAAAGTGATAATTTGACTCCTCTGCCTTTTCGCTTTTAAGAAGAATGCTATCCCAGAAAAGGCTGGTGTGCAATACCGTAGTATGTTTTTTGAGTTTTCAAAAAACCAACCAAAGGTGCCACCTAAGAAGCAAAAGGAAATCATGAAGGAACAAAACAAGCTACATTTTCTTGTGAAAAGTAGAAAATATAAAAAGATAACCTCTTAAGACACAAGTGCTGAGGGCCAGTTCTTGGAATGAATCCGCAAGGGACTAAATTACAATAAACTAATAAATTCCAAGGATAAGTTCCGAGCACCATTCCAGCAACTTACAGAGCAGCTTGGTGTTGCAATGACTGCAAGAAATATTCAGTTATAAACAAAGCTTGCTCTTATGTCTTAGATTGAAGAAATAGGGGGATATATATATATATATATATATATATATATATATATATATATATATATATATATATATATATCCAAAAGAAAAAAGCACAAGAACAACAAGCTATATTTAATTACGTTCAGAATTGAAAAAGGACCTTAGTAACTTTTTATATATGTATATGTATAAATATATGTGTATATATTTACACATATACATATATATTATATGACCGATTCTTCAGTAATAATCAAGTGGTATAATGGATCCACTCTATCCTATCATTCATGAAACAATGTTGTCTTCGTTTTCAATAGGACATTGTTTTGCAAGGTACTGGTTGAACGTTACTTTTTTTCTGTAGAAGCAAAGCACACCTCGCCATCGTCTTCAGTAGAAGCGACTCGTTTGATTACGTACACTCCTTTGCTGTGCCTAATGTTTGTTTCAGATAGTTACAGAATTGTCAGAATAAAGACGAGGCCTGATCAGAATTCTCCACAGTTCAAACATGCTGTTGTCACACCTTTGTTGAAGAAAAGTGGTCTTGACGCAAATGATATGAAGAATTTTAGACCAGTATCGAATCTTCCATTTCTTTCTAAAATCCTGGAACGTGTTGTCTTGAAGCAGCTCCAATCCCATTTGTCAGATAATGGTCTCCTGGAAGTGTGTCAGTCCGCTTATAGGAAAAACCACAGCACAGAAACTGCAGTTCTGAGTGTCTTAGACTGCCTGCTTTGTAAAACAGACGATAAACTGGTCTCCCTTCTAGCACTGCTTGATCTCAGTGCTGCTTTTGATACTCTTGACCACTCTATCCTACTCAAGAGACTCAAGGTTACTTTTGGATTTGACGATATGGTTCTCAAATGGTTCACATCATACCTTTCTGACAGGACACAGTCGGTAATCGTTAATGGTGCTAAAGCATCCCCTTCTTCTCTTCTGTATGGTGTTCCCCAGGGCTCTGTCCTTGGACCAGTTCTTTTTACCCTTTATTCTCAGCCCTTATCTGACGTTATTTCTGCCCATGGCTGTGACTTCCACAAGTTCGCAGATGACACTGAACTCTCTAAGAGCGCAACCACCAGCGATTTTCAAGGTGCTCAATCAGATATTACCGCATGTTTTAGGGACGTAAAAGTCTGGATGACCAGCAACAAACTCAAGCTGAATAGTGACAAAACCGAGATCATGGCTGTTGGTACCTCCTCTCGTGTCAAGATGGTTAAAGCTGAGTCGGCAGAAATTGATGGTGTTGTTTTACCTTTCAAAGAGTCAGTGAAATATTTAGGTGTTAGCATTGATCAAACGCTCTCTATGCAGAACCAAATATCTAATGTTTGTCGTGCATGCTTCCTGGAATTGCGACGTATTGCTTCTATCCGGTCTTACCTCTCCACACAGGCAACAATCAGACTCATCACCGCCATGGTAATGTCCCGACTAGACTACTGTAACTCTGTGTTAGCAGGACTTCCTTCAGAACAGCTTGCACGATTACAAAGGGTGCAAAACAGTGCAGCTCGGCTTGTTCTCAAAAAGCGTAAAAATGAGCATATTACACCTTTGTTACGTGAACTCCACTGGCTTCCCATCAAATATCGATGGCAGTTCAAAATCGCAGTTTTTGCCTATCGTTTCTTTGATGGGACACTCCCACAGTATCTTTCTGCTTCTCTGTCCACCTATCAAACTTCTCGGTCTCTTCGCTCATCTTCTCAAAAACTTCTGAAAATTCCTAGGCGCTCATTAAAGACAGTCGGTGAGAGAGCATTTAGCTTTGGTGCGCCCACTCTTTGGAGTTCTCTTCCTGACAGCTTGCGTGACCTGCCTACATTATCTAAGTTCAAGTCAGAGTTGAAGGCATGCTTCTTTAGGAAAGCCTTCTTCGGCCATGGTATCTGAATGCTGTGTCCATTATTATGACCTGACTTTTTGTGTGCTGCATGCATGGCTGTGTTGTTTGCGCTTGGACCGATGAACTTGGTGGGTGCGCCTGTGTCGGTGTGTGTGTGTGTGTGTGTGTGTGTGTGTGTGTGTGTGTGTGTGTGTGTGTGTGTGTGTGTTCCTTCTTCAATTTAACGTCTATTCACATAAAGTGATTTTAGACAGAGTTAGGGAAATAGCGTGTGTATGCATGCGTGCGTGCGTGTGTGTGTGTGTGTGTGTGTGTGTGTGTGTGTGTGTGTGTGTGTGTGTGTGTCTGTGTGTGCGTGTGCGTGCGTGTGTGTGCGCGTGTGTGTGTGCGTGTGTGTGTGTGTGTGTGTGTGTGTGTGTGTGTGTTGATGGACCGATAAGAGATTTGTTACGAGCAGTTAGCTATATATAGTGATTCATACTAACATTCTTTACAACTAGGCTAAACATTAGCACAAAGCAAGTATTAAAACACAAAAGGAGTACAGGATATCTGGTATAACCAAAATGTTAAGCGCTCATATCTATAGGAACACTTGTTACGAAAAAGAGCCCATTGGACTAATCATCAAGGAATTAACAAAAGAAACAAGACCTTGTAAGTTCTGGAAAATACACGTGCCATCAGGTCGCAGGCAGTCAGGATTTTCGTTTTTGAAATATGCGCAGTGGAAAAGAAGATGCTGAATTGTAAAACTTTCAACTGCTCCGCAGATGCAATTTAAATTTTTGCGGAATTTTGTACGGAAAGCGTTTAGCTTAAGCCTGTAAAACAGGGATTCAAGTTTTCGGTTATTTTTTTCAAGTACGTTTATGTTGGCCAATTGATAGGTAATCTTTCCACTAGTAATTATTCACACCACCTTAAAGTTTTCACCTATGGATCACTGCTAAATGAAAAAGCTGGAAGTGGTTTTGTTATTCCTACCCTTAAAGTTGAAAAATCTTTTCATCTCGGGAAGGGGTATTCTATCTTCACGGCTGAGCTGGTGGCAATTCTAATGGCGCTTAACTTTCTTGTTGATACTCCACGTACTATCTACAAAGCACTTTTCTGTGTGGATTCTAAATCTGTCCTACAAGGCCTTGAATCTATTGCTGTACAAAATCGAGGAGAGGTGATTTCAGAAATAAAACATCTTGTCAGTATTCTTATATCAAGAGGTACAACAGTTGATTTTTGCTGGATCCCGTCTCACTGTAGGATTTCTGGTAATGAGTGGGCTGACCGGGCTGCCAGAAAAGGAGCACGAAAGTCCGATGAATCCATAGAAATCAACATTCCTCTCTGTTTATACGAAGGATATGGTCTCTTAAAAAAGACGTGTATTCAAAAGGTTTATGAAGCCTACAAAAACTTGGTTCTTATTAAAATACATCTACCTCACTCCAAACTGCTCTGCTGTGACAAATCCCAGTCAGCTACTTTTTCTTCTAGCAACGCGGCTAAAAGTGTGTGTGTGTGTGTGTGTGTGTGTGTGTGTGTGTATGTGTGTGTGTGCGTGTGTGTGTGGGCACATGTTGGTGCAAGTGTTCGAGTGTGTGCTGAGCGCAATGAGTTGATCCCAAGAATTGCGCTATATAAAATCCATACATTATTATCATTATTAGAATTGAAACAGGAATTCAGTTACTTTTTTATGTAGCTTTTGCTGTTCAATGATCTCTAAACTTCAGTTATAATCTACGGAAGCACCACATTCGAATTCATTCATTTCTTTCGTTGGCAAGCGCAGTATAGTTACATACATCATTTAATCAGAAGAAAAAAAAATTCAATTGCATCGTCTGCTGATTCTAAGTTCAAGCAAAAGTCACAATCAATGCTATATAATTCACTATTCAACTTGCGCACATAAAGTTTGGCATCATTATATATTGTATGTTGATAATGCACATTAAAACTACCGTGACTTTTCACAGCATGAAAACAGCGTGCGGAAATTGACAGATTCATGTCGTGTTAATATGCGTTTATCTAAACATGAACTCATTTATTCATTACTCTTGCAGTATGGTAAGTTTAAGCTTTTTCTTTTCCTCATTCTGCGTTCTTTTAACTTTTACTGTAATGGCAAATTCAAAGTGTGTGTGTGTGTGTGTGTGTGTGTGTGTGTGTGTGTGTGTGTGTGTGTGTGTGTGTGTGTGTTATTATGTTGTAATCTACAAACATACTGTTATTATATGTCGTATGTATTTGTAGATTAAAAAGTTTGAAGAAAACGAATATTAAAAACAGCCAGGTACAATTAGTTCCAAAGGGAGGTGACTACAGGTGGAAATTGAAACTTTTTTTCCCAGTATTTTAAAAGTAAATCCGGCAGTTGACATGGCCAAACAAATTACAAGACAAAACAGGACGCCTTTTGGCCTCTTAAGTCTTCTTCAGACAAGACAACATTCAGGATAATGAAAACGAAGAACGACCAACCACTTATCTTCTCAAATTCGGTGCATGGGTGCTGAATCATATGCAATCTTGATATGATTGAACAAGGCCACTTTGGACTTTATTTATTCATTCTGATAAGTATTTTAGTCAATTAATTAATCAGTTACATAATTGGACAATGTTTCATGCGTTTGTAACCGTATTGTTGCAGTGGTAGCGCAATGAACAGGAAGTTTTCGGTTCTGAGTTTCACATGAGCATTTTGCATGCTTTGATTCAACGCGCTTGGATGTTGCAGGTCTGTACACATGTGTTTAAGTATATTCTACGTGAAAGTGAACTCGAGCCGGTGGTGTGTGAATGACATTTTTTGTATATTTCATTCGTGTGGAAGTTGGTGTGCTCCATGATCAGTATGTGAAGTTTCTGGCACTTTGTGTGCCACCATTCCATGCGTTTTGTTATTACAACAGAACAAAACAATGTGTCTCAGTCGTGTGTGTGTGTGTGTGTGTGTGTGTGTGTGTGTGTGTGTGTGTGTGTGTGTGTGTGTGTGAGAGAGAGAGAGAGAGAGAGAGAGAGAGAGAGAGAAGATTTAATCACTATTTCAGATTCTTACTGCTTTATGACGATTTCATTAGAAACTGCCATGAATGATTCGACGTGATCATGTCTAAAGACCTTGAGATTATGTTGTTGTTGTTTTTTTTAATATAATAGATGCTGTGCTACACTTTGCAAGTTGCACGCCATTATAGATAATACAATAGCTAGTTTAAAACAAGACAAGACAACACAAAACAATGGCAATCCATACTGTCGCCGAAAATGACATAAAGACTACGACAGGATATAAACAATTGAAAGAAAAAAATGAATGAATCAAGAAGTAGGTCACTAACCAATTAATTGCACAAAGAGCATTAAATGATAGATTTAACAAAAAGTGCAGGAATACCATCAACAGACATTCAAGTACAATACAAAATCATCTTTTGTGTTAATACATCACTATATTTATTTATTTACTTCACATTTTTCAGTGACTTCAGTCAGAATTATTTGTTTGGATGAACGGGAGTGGACGGCATGTCCTGTCTCATAACACTCTTTTGCTCATGATTTCTGTGGGTGTATTTCTCACTCTGGAA
>CM065735.1:15553244-15568244 GCA_033310375.1 Conus canariensis
AACATTGAACAGTTACTTGACTGAAACTGTTAGCATTATATTACTGTCTCCTACCCTTTTGTAAGCTTGACCCAGCCTTTAGACAAAAGTGGAGTTATAGTAGAAACTCTACAATAGAGCAAACATTTGCTAGCTGAGTTCTCGCACCTCTTCTGAATAGATAGAGGGCCAATGTATGAACTCGACAAGCCAGCCACTCAGCTACTTAACTACAGACCAAGTTATCTTTATCACAGACCTGGAACCATGGTTACGCTACAAATTGTGGCAAACCAAAACCATGGCTATGCCAGAAACTGGGGTTATGCCATACACTGAGGCTATGCCAGAAACCGGGGTTACACCAAAAACACTGGGCAAGACCGGTTGTGAAGACACACCATAGCCCAGCACTACAGCAACAGATCTACACATCAGAATCAGTCACCAGCCACTGGAGAGATCAACAATCCTCTCTGACTTAAGCTGAATTACCATAAACTAATTGGACTTCAATTCCACCAGTTCATTCTCTTAATGAAGAAACAGTGAGAACATGTCTATGATTACCACCCTGGCTACTGCACTTGGTATACACAAGCAAAGTGGATGTGTAAAAGTGTATGCATTCAGAGTAACATTGACATGCCCACTGTATTCAACTTTAACTGGGCCTATAGAACATATATAATATATATATATATATATATATATATATATATATATACCAGTGTTTAAGCAAGTAAAATTGATGTGTGAAATTGCACTAGACTTTTGTCAGTTCTCTGTTGTTCAATCAGTGTTGAATGTTTGAACTTCTCTCTTTATTTCTGTCTCTCGGAGCTACAAGTACTTTAAGAGTACAAGCCTAAGGGAACTTATCTCAGAGCCACTATTGAGTATTTTAACAGTACTCGGAATAAATATAAATTTCTCTTGATGACTAGTACCGGAAAGTTGTTCCTTCCATCACAAGTAAGAGAGAGGGTGGGGGCAAAATGTTAATATAATTCTCATAGAGAAATTATTCCAAGTCCTTCCGCTAGAGGACCCACCTACCACTCCAAGCTCTCGTCACACATGCACGCACGCACACACGTGATTGACAAAGAGAATACACACCAAATGCTATTAAATAGGTGTATCCAAGGCCTCTGATCTTTTATATGTGTCAGGGAAGGATACTCACAAAGACACACCCTGTCTTTTTCTCTTTTTTTGCGAAATGCAGTCATAGATCTAATATGCTGAAAATAGGAAAATCATCTTGTGCATCTCGGAAATCACTGAAGGCTATGTCCCTGAACCTGCCAGTGCAAGTGAACAGGTATTCAATGTAGCTGGCCTAACATCAATTATG
Organism: Conus canariensis; assembly: GCA_033310375.1. Taxonomy (NCBI): domain Eukaryota; kingdom Metazoa; phylum Mollusca; class Gastropoda; order Neogastropoda; family Conidae; genus Conus; species Conus canariensis. The sequence continues at coordinate 15,554,584 of CM065735.1, forward strand.
TTACTTAAATCAAAGAGTCATTTGCATCATTGAGAAACTCTGTGTTGTGTGTGTGTGTGTGTGTGTGTGTGTGTGTGATTCATTTAACGTCTTTCCACTAATCGTAATATTAGACGGGGAAAAAAAATCATGCCGAAAGAGAGAGATGGGGAAAGAAAGAGTGCATGTGCTTATGCTTGTGCAGGCGCACGTATGTGTGCATGTGCGTGTGCTCGTGTGTGTGTGTATGGGAGTGTGTTTGAGCATGTTTGTGTGCATATGTGTGTGCTTATATGAATAATAATGGTAATTACAAAACACTTAAATTTTTCAAATAAGTTTGAAAGGGAAAAAAGCTAGAATTAACCACCATCAAGGCACAGAAACGTGACCTTTCTCAGTCCTTGTCACTTTTGAGCTTTGTACATTATTCCATCTTCCCTCACTTTTGAGCTTTGTACATTATTCCATCTTCCCTCCCCACACATATCCCCATCCCCACCCCCCACACAAAAAAGGAACCTATAAATACTTCCACAATGGAGTGCGCTCTAAGCATACAAAAACTCATATGCTAGAGCTGGTGACTCAAAGATGGCCTGTGCACTATTTTGCCTCAACACTGGAATTATTTTTTTCATGTCTTGACATGTAACAATATGATCACGTGCTATTTTCTTTTTACATAAACACACTATGTTTTCAACATATTTTGTTTTAAAAGCATCAAGTTTCCAACTATACATCAATGAAAGTATATTTTTTATTTAAACTAAAATTATGTTGAATGATTTTAATATCAAAAATATCAAACCAATTTTAATTGTCATGTTCTATCATTCTATCTTTGAAAGTTTTCGAAATATATGTTTTAACCAAATTGCACTGCTCATGTACTGATAAGGGTAGTTTAAGATCTTCAGAACCACAGATATGTTTTGCTCCATGCTTAGCTGCCCTATCTACTTTATCGTTGTAATAAAAGGAACAGTGTGAAGGAATCCAACAAAAGGATAACTGGGTGCCTCCTTCAATAAGTATGTGAATCAAACAGCTTATCTCAATAATCATTTCAGGCCTAGTATGCAAATGAAAATCTTTATCGCCTGAAGGACTGATTTTAAATCTACACAAAACAGAACTTGAAATATTGTTTTGGGGAAATTTAAAAGGTAATTCAAAGCCATGAGTATTGCTGTTAATTCAGCTGTAAATATGGATATGTTACATCCAATGTAAAAAGATTTCTTCCACCCTCAAGTCAGGGATTAAGAATGCACAACCTGTTTGCTTACCAATACATGAACCATCTGTGCATATTTTTAATTGATTAGTGTATTTCTCGTCAATATGACACTTAGTATAACTCGCTAGCATATTGATATTTTCATCTTTTTTTATGTTGGTGTGATCAATATCAAAATGGGCTTTTTTACGTTCCCAGGGTGGAATAGGACAAAAAGATGGTCTGGGAGAGAAAGTTTCTTTTTCTAAAGAAACCCCAGAATCTGACATTATTTTTTATGTATAAGTTGCTATAGTTATTTGAGAAGTTATAGACTTTGCTGTTTTCAGAAAATCAAAATCTGATCTTATTTTGATTTCTGATCTAACGTGTGTTTTTCTAGCTGTACTTTTAATGACAAATTTACAACATTTTAAATCTCTATAATCATCTAGAGGAAGTACCTGAGCTTCATAATATGTACGTGACGATGATGCGTGCACAGGAAGTCCAAGGGCTAATTTCAATGCCTTACATTCAATACTTTGCAGTTTTTGTAATAGATATTTAGGCGCGTTAAAGAATATTTCTTGGGCATAAGTTATTTTTGATCTCATTAAAGATTTACATAGAGTAATCAATGTAGCTGGATCTTGCCCCCATTTTTCTTTAGAAATAATTTTCAGAAAGTTTAATGTTTTTCTTGCCTTTGTTAATAAATATTCGATATGAAAGTTCCATGATAATTTAGATGTAAAATAAACTCCTAGAAATTTGATCTCTGTAACGTACTTAAGAGGAGTATCATCCAATGTGAAAACAGGCATACTTTCCGAGTTAGATCCACTGTTAAAAAGAATCATATTTGTTTTTTCGGTTGACAGACTTAATCCATTTAGCTTCATATAATCCACCATCTTATTTAGTTTTCCTTGATAGATCTTTTTGACGAATTTTATATCTCAATATGAAGTTGTTGTTTTTTTAACGTTACATCCATCCACACGCATATATCATCTGCATATTGGACAAGAACAACTTTTTTTTTATAATTTGTTTGGCAGATCATGCATTAATAACGAGAAGATAGGTGGTGCTAATACTGACCCTTGAGGGATTCCCATTGAAAGTGTTCTACTTGTGGAATATGTTTTTCCTACTCTTGTTCTTATTACCCTATCCTTTAGAAAACATCTGACATAGTTGTGTATATTTCTTCTCAAGCCAATGTTTTTAAGTTTATTCAATAACTGTAAAATGCCACACTTGATCGTAAGCCTTATTTATGTCGAAAAAGGTAGCAAGGACACATTTTCGTCTAGCAAACTGTTTCTTTATATTTGTTGATAATTTCACTAAAATCTCTGTAGTGGATCAACTTTTCTGGAAACCAGCTTGATTGATTGGTATGGTGTTATATTTTTCGCAGTAATGTACAAGTCTATTCAAAACAATTCTTTCTGAAAGTTTACATACATGTGAAGTTAATGCAATGGGTCTATAATTCTTAGGATCCTTTGTAGATGTTCCCTGCTTATGAATTGGAACAACAATCGACTGTTTCCATATTTTTGGCACAACACCATTGCTCCAACACATACTAAATAATTTATGAAGAAACTCTATAAAATGTTCAGGCAAATTTCTTAAGATTTGATGAGATATTGCATCTAAACCAATAGATTATTTTCTTAATGGTATGGGTCTAATGGCTTCTTTTACTCCTTGGATAGCTATAGGAGCATTGATATTGTTGCTATTGTCTGCTGTAGATTCATCCTGTGCTTTACTACCTTCTTCTTTCTCTCTGTATATTTGGTCAGTACTTGTTAGACCTTCAGAGCGGCCTACCTTAGCAAACATGTTTACAAAGGCTTCTGCTTTCTCATCAGCACTAGGAAGACTGTTGTTATCTATTGTTATAGGGTACAGTGTCGATGTTAATCCATTTTTCATAGCTTTCAGTTCCTCCCACACATTACCAATATCTTTATGATTTTTAACTTCAGAGTTACAAAATTCATTCCAGTGCTGCAGCTTTGCGTCATCTATGACATCTTTACTTTCTTTATCTGCCTTTTTCATTTCTTTATGATTACTTGCTGATCTCTTTTTACAATAAATCTTGAATCTTTCTTTTTTCTTTTTATTGGCAGTTTCACATTTTGTGTTCCACCATACGTTTCCATTATGTTTTTTTGAATTTGTGTTTTTTATCTTCAGGATCGACTTGTCAGCTGCTGCTAAAATATATTTACAAAATGCAGTGTATTGGTCATCTACATTTTCATTAGCTGAGAACACTATGTCTATGTTGTTAAGATTGGTTTGAAAAAAAGACCAATCTGCTTTTTTGTAAATATTTTTGGGAATAATATCTTCTGAGATTTCCTGTTCTAATTTGTCATTCAACAATATTATTATTGGAACATGATCTGATCCCAGTGGATTATCTCCTGTTTCCCACATTGAGTTTACTACAAGTAATGGAGATGTAAAAGTTAAATCAATGGCTGAGGGGTTATGGGTGGCTATATCTGGAATGCGAGTAATATTTCCATTATTTAGCAAATATAGATTAGAATCAGCTATGTTATATAATAATCTATTACTTGTAACATAAGAGCAGCCATGGTCCCAAAAAGGAATATGTGCGTTAAAATCTCCTCCAATAACCCATTTGTCTCTTTGGTCTTGGAACCCTTTAAGCCATTCTGTATTCGCATCATCAGGTCCTTTTGGAAGGTAAACTGAGGCAATGTTCAATATCAAAGAAGAAGTAAATTTGACTATTGCTGCACAGCATGAAGCAGAAGGGGTGTTATTGGATACTGGTGGAGTTCTTTCACAAAAATCCAGGCCTTCACGCACATGAATAGCTGTTTGTATTCGGTCCGCACATTGTTCATAAACTGGGGGGGGGGGGGGGGGGGGGGGGGAGGGAGGTGGCGGGGGGTGGTGGTGGTGGTGGTGGTGATAGAATCCAGTTAAATGTGGTAGATTATCGCTGTTGACATTTAGTGATTGTAATAATAATACATGAAACTTATTTATTCCAAGATATTGATTCAAGTATGATATATTTTTTGTTATGGAGTGACAATTCCATTGGAGAAGCTTAATAGTTGGTCTCTTTTTTGTTGTCATGATAAAGATGTATATAATAAGTGAAGTGACTGAGAAATTCCCTTCTAACGTATATTAACAGGTAAGGACATGCACGATACCCGTAAGACATAAAACAAGAATTACGAAACAGAAATGCAAAGTAATAAACTTGAATAGTCTTCAGTAATAAAATTCAAATTGTCAAGTTAACAAGTGAGGTGGAGGTATATAACTGGGCTCTGCTATATGACTAGATTGCAGTCAATATAGAGACTTTCTTTTTTTTTTTTTTTGGCTGTCCCAACCTCTGCGCCACCTCAGAGGCAGTGCACCCAGGCCGCTCATTCCGACACCCCGTCCACAGCCACAGCCCGGTCGGCCCCGCTGCAGCCCCGGCACCGGCAATCCACAGGGAGCAGTCAATGTCAAGTCGTCAAGAGGCAACCCACCGGAGGAGACACTGCACTGCTGCCGAGTCACTTTGGTGGTGTTCAGTGGCGCCTGTTCTGATCTAACATACGCAGGACACCACCTACTAAGCCCCCTACTGACGACAATAATTGCTTAGTCGCGGAGCCGGCGTGAGTGAGCTCTCCCTCCTGAGGGCGCCACCACGTCCGTCCAACGACAGCCCCCATGGACTCGCTGATACCGGTGACCCCAACGAAACCAAACCAAGGCCACTGACGTGGAGAGGACATCGAAACTGAGGTCACCATGATTGCAGGGCATGAAGGGCCACAGAATTTGAGACATTTTTTTAATGCTGATCGATGAGAATGAGGATGATTAAGATGATGCTACGGATTTCCATTTCGGTCTGAGACTACATGACAAGGCTGTACTCTACGCTTCCTTTCATAATATATCCTGGCGTCAACCAGGCCCAAGAGATACAGGCACCTGCAGTGTTGGTCAAGAAATTTGAGCAACACTCTCAGAAACGCATCCATTAAGTGGATGAAACTCGACTGTGTGGTCCCAGTCTTCCCAACTGAATCCGCAGCAAACTCAACTCTGGGTAGGAGCCGGTCGGGGCAGAAAAAACCCACATGACTCTGATGGGATTCGAACCCACGACCTCCCAGCTGGGAGTCTGCGACGCTAACCACTTCGCCACGGCGGCTGGTTCAATATAGAGACTTGAGGGAGATGCTCTCGAACATTCAGAGCATTTCATAGGGGTTCCACCAAGGTCCCCTCTCATCCTGATACAGCATCTGAGGACCCCAACGCCCTGGATGGGGAGGTAGGCGGCGAGATGGCTTCTTGGGCTTTTCCCAAAGGAGGTCTCATAGATGCCGGCCAAGGTTAGCTGTCAGGATCGATGATCCCCTGGTGGTTGGATGCATTCCGTCTCTACCCGTAGTCATAGAAGTTATTGTGTGGAATGAAAGAAATAATTTTGTCAGCCAGCAGTTCTGTTCTTACAAGGGCATTGAACAATTCACGTTTAGCATCCAATTCAGCATCTTCTACTGCAGTTGCCTGACTCACAACAATGTGCGGTGATGGGTTTTGACAGCTTTTGTGAAACCTTTTCTGACTGTTTCTGCGTCTTGCGTTTTCAAATCATTGATACTACAGTGAATTACTATAGCGTCTGGTATTTCTGAGTCGTTTGTTGAATTAAGTAGTTGAAGACTCAGTTTTTGTGTGGCGTATGTTTTCTGTCGTTTGGAAGAAAACCCATAGGAACGGCCTAGTCTTTTCATTTGTACACCTTTCAGTATGGAATTAGAGAGTACGGTAACAGAAGGAAAGTCATTGTTCTTTTTCGGCTTGGAGTCTTTGGATGACGTTTTGCTTTTCGCGTCATTTGCCTTTATGACGTCAGATTTTCTTTTCTTGTCTTCCAGCGTTCCTTTTTTATTTGTTCGCCCCTTCACGCCCGTTTTGCTCCCGATTACATTGGATGGCGATGGAGATGGGGATGTAGGAGTGGATCTTGCTGCTGCTGCATACGATTTAAGGCCAGGGGTAATGATTTTGGGTTCAGTTTGTGTGATAGCCGTGGCAGTGGATTTTACTGGTCTAGCCTGGATTGCCTTGAGTTTTTCTATTTCTTGCTTTTGATCGTTAACGGCTCTTTCTAGGGACAGCATTCTATCACACAGTTTCAACATCGTGTTTTTAAGATCACTAACCGCGCTGGTGATCACGGTAGCGTGTGTAGTGTCGCTGGAGCGTGACGTGTTTGGTCTCACGGTGTCGGAATGATCAGAAGCGGCAGTTGAGGTGGAAGTGGCGGCATCGCTTGCACCGTCACCTGCTTTTCCACTGACATCCCCTGTTCCTGAGCCACTTTTTGTCTCGTTGTAGTTGTCATCGCTTTCAAAGACCGTCCACGTCTTTTCCCTGGGGTCTTTCTAGTCATTGTAGCGGATGCGCAATAAAAACGTTCACGTAGTGAAAAAGTTGTTTGCACACTCCGCCATCTTGGTCACGTGTGCGTGTGTGTGTGTGTGTGTGAGTGAGTGTGTGTGTGTGTGTGTGTGTGTGTGTGTGTGTGTGTGTGTGTGTGTGTGTGTCCCAGCTTCCTGACATACGGTACAAATTTGCAAAGTTCTCGATCTTGTCATTTTCTTCATTCTTCTGAACTTAAAAGCCCACTGGACATTGTAAAGCCATGAATGTCTGAATGACGCACCGCAGAAGACTCATCATCTTACTCTTTATCTCATGATGTTAACCTTTTTATGGTAGTACTGGTGCACTGAGTACGTTTTCTCAAAAGCACATTCGTTCCCACGTCGTTCCTACAACATTTGTACCACGCCTGGCTGCTTTATACGAAAAGAAATCTCAGGTTTGTTCTTTTCTACAACAACTTTTGTGCAAAACAGGCAAAATGTGAAAAAAAGTAAAAAATTTAAAAAAAATCATGAGGTAAACTGTCTCTGACAGATGAAGCCGAATATGAAAAGGTTGATTCACTGACAGATTTCGTTTTTATCTGAGGTGCAAGGAACTGAATTGGAGCATGACCAGATTAAAAGGAGGAGGAGGGGGGGGGGGGGGTGGAAATGGGGGAAGAGAGGACGGGGGAGTGGAGCACGAGGGTGAGGTGAAGCATACATTTGAATGATTTCCGTCGGGTGATGTGGCACAGTGCTTTTAATTAAAAAAGAAAAGTAATCTGATATGGGAACATGGGTAGAAAACTGGTGCGTTAACCGTTGAGTACAGAGGACTGATACAGTTTGTAACCTTACAAATACCGAACCAGAACACAACGAAACATTCAAAACGGGATGCAATGTAATGCTTACTTAACACACAATACGAAACAGATGAGTGAATTTTCAACAAAAACGTGTATTCTTCGAACGATACAAATAACACACAGAGACCAAAAGGGACAAACAGTACTCCCAAGATGGCTGCATTCTGTTGACAACTATCCAGGGAGAACTGTTTTGTCCATTCCTTGGCTAAAGAATCTTGTCAAAGAAGTAATTTATTTGTAATTTTTAATGATATTATGACAAAGAAATTTTTAACAACTAAGTTTCCTACACCACACACACACACAACACACACACACACACACTCACGCACACACGCGCACGCACACACGTACACGCGCGCGCGCGCTACACACACACACACACACACACACACACACACACACACACACACACCGCCCTTTAGAACTGCCGTTAATCGATTCTATTACTGCTATCGAGATGAAGTGCTATTGGCAAGGACAGGTAACGCTATTGACTACAGTGTTAATGGCACATCGCCCTATCGATACATAGCACTGACAAGCGCAGTGGTGATGCTACGTAACGCTGTTGGCATTTGGCACAGCAGACCTGTAACGTCGATGACAGGTAGCTCTGTTGAAACGCTCCCCTTTCTGTCATTATGTTTGCAGAATGCAATTGTGTCGTTCGCCTTGCTCAGCCGAGTCAAATGTATAAAGGGGAAAAAAATTCAAACAGGCCTACAGATGAAATATTCACAGATGGTGTCCTATCCGATTCGACATTTTTCTGTATGATTCTTCTTCTTCTTCTTCTGCGTGCAAAGGCTGATACTCCTGCGGACACTCCCTATATGGACAGACAAGTATTAATCCCAATTACCCTACAAAGGGATTGGAGTTTTATGTATGATTGTTAGCAATGATAAATGATATCATGACAAGATGGTTGAACAGATCACAGTGTGTGATGACAATGACACAGTGCTCAAGTTTACAGACAACACACAATGCAAAGCGACTTATATATACAATGCACAAAAAAGAAGAAAAAAAGACAAGTGCATTTCTGACATACAAGTTTTCTGCAGACGTGAATGCGACTGGTCGTAGGATCTGCTGAAATTTGGTTCAATCGACATTGAACGCATCATGAATGTTGCAGCAGGCTTCAGACGAGTCACCCTGTTTCTTTCTATACGAAGCAGCGTTTCAATCAGTCAGTGTGAAACGTTTAATCCGATTGGCTAATAATATTAATTTCAAAATAGTCAGATCGAGGCTTCTTTAGAATACGACTCATTAATGTACAAATCGTTTGTATAAGTGTGTCTTTCCATTCATCATTTTTTGCTCTGTCCAGTATCTTATGGAAAGAAACGTCCTTGTGCATCATCTTCTGAGAACTACAACCAAGAGTGGCATGGAAAGAGCCCCACGGCATGGTGAAATTAAGCAAGAGCTGTTTACGATTTCACTGGATTGAAGCAATGATGTTTCGAACATGGTGAGTAAATTCACTTTACGAACGCCAGTCCCCGATCATCGAGAAACTGGCCACAGGTGCATGTCTAACTCACTCTTGCAGTCAGTTTCCAGCCTTGTTGTCAGTTTTCAAAGGAGTCATGTCACAACAGAAAACTAGAAGGGCACGCAAGAGACAAGGTAAGGTAATGTTGCTTATAGCCCAGCCGACCGCAAAGGGCCATATCATGGCTGTCACCACGTTGAAGTCAACTCACAAGTCATCAAAACAAAACAAAACAAAAACACCACCATTCACACATCTCTTTAAAATACACCTTCTAAAAACGCACAAGAAACTTTGTTAAAAATCTTCCTCCCGTAAAATCTCAGATCAGACGAAAAATTAACTTAGTCTCTTTCAAAAATTCAAAGATCACGCCAGGCGGGACATCTCTGAACAAAGTTTTCACGGAGCCTGCTTGTAAAGTGTTTGTGTCTCACATCGTGCAAGTCCCAAAACTCTAAAAGAATATGTTTCACTGTGAGTGGAACATGACATGGACTGCACCACGGAGGGGCACGCTTGACATAGGATGAAAATAAGCAAGAGCAGTGTAGGGTTTCACTGGATTAAAAAAAAAAAAATTGATGTTTTGAGAACCGTGAGTAAATTCCCTTCACGAATGCCAACCCTAGGCTATACTGAAACTGACTGCAGGTTTCTCGGTTTTGAGCAGTTCTAACACTTCGTGGCCGTCAGTTTCTAATCATGCTGTCAGTTTTCAGATGAATCATTTCACAACAGAAAAATACAAGGGCACTAGGACTCGGGACAGCGCAGATCTCAGCCATGCTTGAACGAATCTTAGATGGGCTTTTTGAGTCAATCCATAGGTTTGATTGGAGGGTTTTTTCCCCCGCCAGGGGAGGTAAAACTTGTTAGGGATTTCAAAAGATATTTTGTATGCGGTTTTTTGAAACAGGATGTGAAAACATACGACATGTAAAATCTACATCACTATGAACTCTTCAAATTCCATGAAAAGTGGACTTTAAAAGAAACAGCCAGCTAAACTGTATCGAAGGTGAACAGCCACTTTTGGAACAGTTGTTTCTGTTGTAATGTTACTGGTGATACTTGTAATGGTAGGCTGGCTGCGTGGTTGTGGGCGAGTATCTCTTGAAGCAGGAAACTCTGTGAACAGCAGTGTTCAATCAGCTGGCATGTCTGACCGTTGTCCTCCTGTGCGCATGTCTAACTTTTACTTTATATGGGAGGTAACTTTAACTATACTAAAGTAAGAGCTGTCTGGTTGGACGATCAAGTTAACCTCACAACATCTCCCCCTTTTAGATCATGAAATCATAACTAGGAAACAAAATACACGGCACAGTAGTCGATGCATTTTTAAAACAAACGTCACCAGAGCGTTCCGGTTATAAATTCCAATAGAATTAGAAATCAGTTCTGCAACAGTCAATACACGTATGAAACTGAAACAATATGACTTGCTGTTTGAGTCGCAGAACTGACTTGCTGCTTGAGTCGCATAATATAACACCAACAACATACAACCAACATGTTTAACTTGAACCAACTAAACACAACCTACGTTGCCGAAAATGCAACACCATGTGACTTCACGCCACATGGGTTACACCACAATGAAGCACAGATTCACTGGAACCTTGCTGGCTTCACCACTCGGCGCACAGAACGAGTAGTGTAGGGTTGTCTTGCTGGAAGCTCTGGTGCAGGCGATGCAGGGGTCTGTCTTTGTTGACCCCTGAGAAGTTACCGGCCGTTCTGGTATCATCGCCTGGTGTTCGGGCTCCATCACATGATGTTCAGGCTCCATCACCTGGTGTTCCGTCTGCACTAGTGGCTGCTTAGGAAGTACTGGTAGGCCCTCATTGGCTGTGTCTGGCCGGAGATGTTTTCTGTTCCGTCGCAGACCTCCACCAGTAGTCTTGACGACGTAAGACCTAGGAGCACTTTGCTTTATAACCACACCTGGTCGCTTCCATCCCTTTTCCTCATCCTCCTTCACCAGGACAGGATCCCCAGGATGAAGCTCTGGAAGGTTGCGTGCTCTCTTATCAAAGTATTTCTTTGTAGATTCTTTGTATTTGCTGTCCCAATTGCGCACAACACCTGGATCGATCGTCTGAGGAGTAAGGTTGGACGGAAGAACAGGTGAAGTTGTTCGCAATCTTCTTCCAAGGGCCAGTTCAGCAGGGCTCACCCCAAGTGCAACGATGGATGTGGTTCGGTATATCAACAGAGCTAAGTGTTGGTCTTTTTGTTGTAGTATTTCTTTGGCTGTTTTCACGGCCCTCTCAGCCTCACCATTAGCTTGTGGATAGTAAGGGCTGGAGATGATGTGTGTGAAGTTCCATTCACCAGCAAAGTTGTTAAATTCTGCTGAAGTAAACTGAGGTCCATTGTCAGATACAACTGTCTCTGGTATTCCATGAAGAGCAAAGATTTCTTTCATTTTAGAAATGACAGTTGATGAAGTCAGTTTGTTGACAGGCAAAATATCAATCCATCTTGAATAGTAATCAACACTGACGATATAATGCTTTCCTTTTGTTTCACAGAGATCCACAGCAATTTTCTGGAAAGGTCTTTCAGCCAGTGGTGTGGTGAGCAGTGGTTGTTTCTGCTGTGAGGGCTGCTTCTGTAGGCAGTATCTACAAGATGCTACACGGTTCTGTATTTCTTTTGAAATGCGAGGCCACCACATGCTTGATTAGCTCTTTCCCAGCATTTAGTTATGCCCAGATGTCCATCATGGATTTTGTCAAGGATTTCTTTCCGCATTGAGAATGGAATGACAATTCTCTCTCCTCTGAGCAAGACTCCATCAATAACACTGAGTTCACCACGAACAGCAAAGAAATCCTGTGCTGCCAGCTTAACATCTTGTCTGTACTGTGGCCACCCATCCTCTACGTACTCCATTGTATACGTGAGATTTACATCTTTTTGTGTTTCTCTGCGCATTTGTTCAAGTTTCTTGTCACTGATAGGCCACGACGATGTATTCATGTGCACATGATACTTGATGTCTTCCTCCATGTAGTCCTCTCCATTTGTTATTGGACTACGTGACAGAGTGTCTGATATAAACATCATCTTTCCCGGTTGATGCACAACAAGTGGCTTGTAACGCATCATTCACATCAGCATGCGCTGGCATCTGACAGGTGTTTCTGACAAGTCTTTAGTGTTGATCAGAGGAATGAGAGATTTGTGATCAGTATGTAAAGTGAAGGAATCCAGTCCCATGAGATATCGATCAAAACGCTCACACGACCAGATAGCTGCTAGACACTCTTTCTCTATCTGTGCATAGCAGCGTTCGGTTTTTGTCAGAGTTCTTGAACAAAAGTGCTACAGTACGAAGGCCATCATGGTGGTGTTGCAGCAACACTCCTCCTATGCCATAGCTGCTGGAGTCTGCTTCAACCACAGTTGGTTTGGTCGGATCCTAATATGCAAGAGTAGGTGTTGTTGTCAGCATTTCTTTCACTCTAGCAAAAGCTTTTGTTTGCTGTGGACCCCAAGTCAATGCTGAGTCTTTTGCTAGCAGGTCATTCAGTGGCTTCAAGGTGGTTGACAGGTGATGTAAGTATCTCCCAAGGTAGTTCACCATTCCAAGATATCTCCTCAACTCATTCACATCTGATGGTTCTGTCATTTGCAAGATTGCTTCTATCTTGCTAGGATCAGGTCGCACTCCTTGACCACTGATGATATGCCCCAGGAAGTTTATTTCAATTTCCTGTGTTCACATTTTCCATTGTTCAATGTAAGACCTACATCTTGCAGTCTTTTGTGTACTCTGGTGAGGAGTTCTTCATGCTCTTCTGCTGTTTGGTGTGGCACATTATGTCATCAAAGTAACAAATCACACCTTCAGTATCACTGAGGATCTCATTCATGGTTCTCTGAAATATTTCAGGAGCAGATGATATTCCAAAAGGGACTCTTGTGAAGAAATAGCGTCCAAATGGTGTGATAAAGGTGGTCAATTTTGCTGTTGATTTGTCCAACGGAATTTGCCAGAACCCCGATTGTGCATCCAGTTTTGAGAAAACTGATGAACCTCGAAGTTGGTGTATGATGTCATCTACAGTTAGAATGACGTATCTTTCACGTTCAACTGTTTGGTTGAGTTTCTTCAAGTCGACACATATTCTGACATTTCCATTCGGTTTCAATACAGGAACCATTGCTGAAACCCACTCTGTTGGTTCTGTTATTTCTTCAGTTACTCCCTCATCTTTCATGCGTTTGAGTTCCTTTTCCACTTTTTCTTGAAATGGTATCGCGACTGCGATGCTGTAAGGCTGTGCTCTTTCTCTCAACTTAATTTTGACAGGTATACACTTGACTGTGCTGAGAGACACTGCATCCATTCTTTCAACAAGATTTAGTTCTGTAGCAGTACTGCGGCTGAGTAAGCTATCAACATTATGATCAAGAACATATATCAAAACTTGCAGTTTCTTGTCAAAAACTGTCTTGAAATTTCCAATTGTTTTCACTTTTCCTACCGGCCCCTGCAGGCTGACTCCATAACAAGGCAAAAGTTTGGGCTGACCCAATGCAACCCATGTAGACTTGCTGATAACATTGACATCAGCACCTGTGTCAGTTTT
>CM065735.1:15573244-15583244 GCA_033310375.1 Conus canariensis
ATGGTGACAACTTCACTGAAGAAAATTCTGTGAACGATGAAGAACTGTTAGAACTGAATGATTTCAAATCACAGGAAACTATTGACAGTGTAGTTTTGGGGCCAAAACTGAACAGCCAGCAGCAAACAGAAATACGTGGACTGTTAAATGAGTACTCAAGTATCTTCACTGAGTTCCCAGGAAAAACAGATCTGATTCAGCATGAAGTGAAGCTGACATCACCCGAGCCTATCAGGTCAAAGCCCTACCCATTGCCTTATGCTACCAGAGAGTCGCTGAAAGAGGACATCAAAGACATGTTGAAACTGGGAGTTAAAAGAGAGTCCCAAGGGTCACCATACGCGTCGCCAGTTGTTGTCAAAAAGAAAGATGGTACTAACCGAGTGTGCATCGATTTTAGGCGACTCAACAAGCTGAGAAGGGGTGAGGACGAGCGCTCTTCGAATTTTATCTATTGGTCTGAGAGAATACTATACACGAGAGAGAGACTGACAGAAAGACAGACAAACAGACAGACAGACAGACAGCCAGAGACAGGGATAAATAAGAGAGAGAGAGAGAGAGATGGGGAGAGAGAGAGAGAGAGAGATGGCGGGAGGATCAGAGAGAGAGTGTGTAAGAGAGAGAGAAGAGAGGAGAGAGACAGACAGACAGACAGAGACAGACAGACAGATTCGAAGAGAGACAGACAGACAGACGCATGGACAGACAGACAGACAGGGACAGACACACGCCACCCATACCTTATTTAGGCCACATTTTTCAGTGGTATAGGGACAGACGCACTCCACTCATACCTTATTTAGGCCACATTTTTCAGTGGTATAGGGACAGACACACACCACCCATACCTTATTTAGGCCACATTTTTCAGTGGTATAGGGACAGACACACGCCACCCATACCTTATTTAGGCCACATTTTTCAGTGGTATAGGGACAGACACACTCCACCCATACCTTATTTAGGCCACATTTTTCTGTGGTATAGGAACAAAGAGCCTCGTCTTCAGACTCCGAGCACTGGGGAATCAAGTCACAAGGAAAATGTTCAGCCATGGTAGGCCATGTCGACGATGAACAGTTCCACTTTGCCCCTGAACCAGGCACCTGCCTTGGCTGTCGCTTGTCAGAATGGAATGAAAACCGAGCTCTGAACCCAGATCGCTGTATACGTAATCCAGACCTGCCGAGGTACAAAGATAATAAGTTATCTTTGTTTTGGTTATCACCAATCACACTCGCAGGGAAAAGGAATGCTTGGTGATATATTATATTATTCCTAGGGGGGTTACAACACACAGAACCACAGTGTCCAGCATGTGCATAGAGATTGCTGCTTCCAAGGTTGACATGAAGGAAAGTGATAAGGATGACATGATCGGGGGGTATTTGTATGGTGACACAGCTCTTTGAGAAAGGTGAATAGGGGACGAGGACACCCCAGCCTTTGGTCTGTACATAACCTGCACATAAAAAAACATTTTGTTTACTCGAATGACTTCAGAGAAAAGGAATGTTCATTATACAGGTCACATTATTCGTTACTGACCGTTTGAGCATCTGGTCCTCTATCAGCTGTTCCTGTTGAGGTGTGTTTAAAAATGCATGTTTATTTGTGTGTACAAATGTGATATCTATTGCTATAGATTGTGTGAGCTGATTCATCAGGAATACACCATGACGTTTCCATGCAATAATGTAGAGTAGACACAACATTGTCAGTCAGTCGTTGTAAGTGATATGTGAATGATAACGGCCCCAAAAAGATGGGCAAGCATTGATGTTAACCCACCTGTCTTACTGGTCTTAGAAGTGTGTGTGTGTGTGTGTGTGTGTGTGTGTGTGTGTGTGTGTGTGTGTGAGAGAGAGAGAGAGAGAGAGAGAGACAGACAGACAGACAGAGAGAGAGAGAGAGAGAGAGAGAGAGAGAGAGGCAGAGAGAGAAAGAAAGAGTCTGTCTGTCTGCCTGTCTGTAAGAGTGTGTCTGTATGTGTGTGCTTGTTTGTTTGTGCGTTCATGTGTGTGTGTGTGTGTTTGTTTGTGTGTGTGTGTGTGTGTGTGTGTGTGTGTGTGTGTGTGTGAGTGATGTGCATAAAAGTGTTGATGATTAGGTTTGCTTGCTGGTGATGTTGATGTTACAATCATCACATGAAAACAGAAGCAAAAATTATTTTGAAAGGTTTGGAACCGATGAAAATCAAATGAATTTAACTCACCCTTAGATGGAGATAAAGATATGACTTCAAGACTTGATTCAGACTTGAACACAGCAGGAACAGAGAAAGAAACTTCTGCGATTTCTGTTTGACAACGCTCATAGCATATCACTTTGAGCGTCATTTTGTTTGATATGCTATATATTGGGTGAAGTAATGAACGTGTGTACCGGCATCTATACGTGGTCGAGTCATGACATAAGTTCGCTATTCTGTAACAAAAGGCTATGGAGACAAAGAAGGATGCACTGCAAGCATGTATTTGCACTTTCACGATTTTCTCTGTAGGAGCTTGAAGAGTGATTTCACATTTACTGCCCATATTGTTTTGTAAAATTACTCGTCCTTTGGTGCCATCGATAGCAATATGTTCTGAGTATGAACTGTCAAAACATGAACTGATGTTGTAGGTTGGTACAACTGCTGAGTGTGTCCTTCGTGTATAAGCATTTTCTGTTTGATTTTGGTGAGGAAATGGAAGAAATACGTTGCCAACATTTCCAGTGAAAGCAGTTGTCTCAATGTCACTGTCCAAAATTTGTATTGTTAAAACACCTGCACACAACCAAATCGCCAGGTATCATTCCATGGTAGTTACAGACATGATTGCTAGAGATCTGTCAGGCTGAGTATGACCCACTTAGCCCTACTAATAGATCACCATTTTATCGTACCTTAAACATTGTGCTCTAGATCATAATCATAATCCTATCACACATTACAATTTGGATCTGCTTAGCTAATCAACTATAGTTGATTACAACCTGATCTGCTCAGCTAATTGTCTATAGTTGATTACAACTTGGATTTGCTCAGCTTGTATCGTAATCCTATCACACATTACAATTTGGATCTGCTTAGCTAATCAACTATAGTTGATTACAACCTGGATCTGCTCAGCTAATTGTCTATAGTTGATTACAACTTGGATTTGCTCAGCTAGTTAACTGTAGTTGATTACAACTTGGATCTGCTTACCTAATTAACTATAGTTGATTACAACTTGGATCTGCTTAGCTAATTAACTCTAGTTGATTACAACTTGGATCTGCTCAGCTAATCAACTATAGTTGATTACAACTTGGATCTACTCAGCTAACTGACTATCACTGTGTCATAAACAGGCCTCTTAGCTCAGCTAACTGATCACCATGTTAACACAAACTGACCTCCTAGCTCTACTAACTGTTACCACATCAACATAAACTGACCAGTGACGTTTATCATCAACTAGCCATTTCTTTCAGGTAATTGATCAAAACAGGATCATTTACTGACCACTAATCTCTACTGATCACCATGTCATACACTGATCATACAGGTTCACCAGCTGATCAGCATCATCATGAACTGACCACTTTCTTTGCTAGCTAATCGCAATGTCTTTATACAGTGACACTTTTCTGCTAAAGATCACCACATAATCATTTCTTTCTCTCTTTTTTCACATTTTTCTTCTTCAGCATCAGTCACCTGACCGCCTCACTGAAGAACAGTTCACCAGGCTCCTCCAGCTCTGTCGTTTTGTACCAAGGTCTGGGTATTTCCAGATGGATTTCGTTTTCCACCTTGTCATTCTGTTTGTTTTCCCGTCCATTCCATCTCCTTCTCTGATTAGTTCCATGTTACTTGTGTACGTGGACAACCAACGTTTTTTTTTTTTACTTGACGAATTCTGCAGAATTTCATATTATCCAATGTGCCACTAGATGATTTAGTGATTCTGTTAAATGTCCACTGATTGTTCCTTTGCTTTCTACAATTCTAGAGAATCACACTGAATGTTTTTCAGAGTAATGGGTAGAGCTAGAACGCCTTTCTCGATATGTCTTACTTATGTCAAAAGATCCAAGATTCCTGACACGTTCAAAGAAGTGTGACGTCACCATGTATGGAAGCTAGGTGACCAACAGCGGAGAGACCACTCTTCTTCGAGAGTCTCTCGTACTCATTCTTTTTTTAAAACTAACCGCTGACTTCTACGCACCTGAGCCGATGTCATGTGTGTCTCTGTCTGTCCCCTGTCTTACTAACATATGAGCACTGGCTGTTGGCTGCTTTGTTCATCCTACTAACATCATGACCACTGGCTGTTGGTTGCTTTGTTCATCTTACTAACATAGGAGCACTGGCTGTTGGCTGCTTTGTTCATCCTACTAACATTATGGCCACTGGCTGTTGGCTGCTTTGTTCATCTTACTAACATATGAGCACTGGCTGTTGGCTGCTTTGTTCATCCTTCTTTCATATAAGCACTGGCTGTTGGCTGCTTTGCTCATCCTACTAACATATGATCACTGTGGTAAGTAAGGATAGAGCTAAAAATATATGTTGAAACACTGAGCCGCTAAATAAGCGTAACAAACACTAGAAGTCATGAACCTCTACCTGTTAGTCTTTTTCAGAAGGAAAAAAAAAGAAGAAGAAAAAAGAAGAAAAAGAAAACAGCAAAGATTGATAAGTAACGGAAAGAAAACAAGTAAACAAGTCCTAAGACATGATGAACATAAGTAAACAAGTCCTAAGACATGATGAACATAAGTAAACAAGTCCTAAGACATGATGAACATAAGTAAACAAGTCCTAAGACATGATGAACATAAGTAAACAAGTCCTAAGACAGGATGAACATAAGTAAACAAGTCCTAAGACAGGATGAACATGACTTTACAAAGGTGTATAAAGAAGGAATCTGCAAGGGGGATAGGGGGAGGCAGGGGGTGTAGGGTGAGAATGGGAGAGTGGATGGGAAAGAGCAAAGATGATATGAAAAAGAGGAAGTCAAAATGTAAATATGAAACCCTTCCCTTAGCAACATTTAGAAACTTCAAAGTTCTATTTTGGGAACAGAACTATTTGTTTATGCACAACTAGAATCGATTTTCATCGCTTCGTTGAACCTTCGCAGTGCACTCTGTCCGTTACGGTTGTAGCAGCTTACACGTAGTTCAGACGCTCACACGCACGCAAGCGAGACAGAGAAAGTGAGGGGAGGTGGTGCGTGACAGTCAGTCAGTAAGATTATAAACAGCGAGATACTGTGTGTGGCGTTTGGGGTGCGTCGCCCAGACAGAGAGCTTTATAGCAAGTTCGGTGCTCTGTCTGGGCTCGGGCACACAAACCTCGCACTCAAAATGTCCTGCATCGATTCTCAGAGGTTGTCTGCATAGGTAAACATGATGGCGGCAATTGAAGGCGAATTCCATTTTTCGTGCATGCCAGTTTATTTAGGAATACTCTTTGAATATGGCTTTGCCCAAGTTCCCACCTTCTTTCACATTCGTTCCACTAATTCTTCCTCTCGTCTCCTTGTGAGTATCTAATCAACAAACTCTCTCCTCCCTCCCTCTGCCCCACCACAGACTTCACCTACCAAATATCACTTTCAATCCTCTATCCCTCTGTATATAGGCCTGCACGCACACACACACACACACACACACACACACACACACACACACACACACACACACACACACACACCCTCTCTCTCTCTCTCTCTCTCTCTGTATATATATATATATATATATATATATAGATAGATAGATAGAGAGATAGATATATAGATATATGTATATATATATATATATTGTCACACTGTGCATAAATGCATGCACACACTCAGCTCAGCATTTACTCCGTGCACACGTACTCTCTCCAAACAACCAGAAGGCGCACTACAATAATTCTTCTTCTCCCCCTCCTCTCCGGGGAATAATTTACTAAACAATAATCAATTTTCCATCATATTCAACTGGTTTGTTTTCACGGAATTATTTTTCATTCCTCCTCTCCAGTGGAGGTACAATCATTCCACAGGTCCACTAGTTGGGACCAAATTTCATCTCATTATACATAATACTTCACAAATATATCTTTTACCGGTTTCTCCTCCTCATTGGAGAAACGATGTATATATTTTCAAAGAAAAATCAAAAGATGGCTTAAAATATAGTAGTATCAACTGAGTTCATCAGGGGGACAATTAAAAAATCATTATGGGTCAACATGACAAATGCTTTCTTTTCTCACGACTGGTGCAGTCGTTGTCTTCTACAGCTCGATTCTCCAACCCTGGAGACGATTAGGTGCTGCCGCAGCACTGTAGCCCAAATATTTGTGCGACTGCCTCAGTCGCCTAACTGGTGCTGCCACAGCACTGGGAAGGGCTGAAACACGAATGAAGTCCGTGTAAGTAATCTATTTCAAAATCTGAATAATGATAAATTCTTTTCCCTTTTTCCCTTTTCTTAACTCTCTCTTTTTTTCTCTCCCCATCTGTCTATACCTCACCTGGTAATGGTGAATTGAAGGTGGAACTTGTTCTTCAAACAACCTGTCCAGTCAGTGTCCCCAAGCCATCTCCTTCCTATTCCTTATTTTTCCCTTCTGCGCTCTTTTTGAGTACACGTTCAGTGAGTACTCGTCTAACTCTACGCATTACCAGCCCTTGTTTGCTGACCAATGGACAACGTCTGTCCATTCACTGAACTGTTTTAATAGCCACCAGCGACACCGATCACACTGGTCAGGCCATACAAATTATTTTTTCTTTTACCTTTTCTCTTCCCTACCTAGGGAAATGCTTTATAACAAATAAGGGCGTACGCGACGGAACGTCACATGTCGCCATGTGAGGCTACATCACATGACATATATATATATATATATATATTATATACGGACGGATCTATTCTCGAAACGGCAACGCAGGTGCAGCCTTTGTGATTCCTTCATTAAAAACAGAAAAACGTTATCACATGGGTACACATTATTCAATTTTTACTGCTGAACTAGTAGCCATACTTATGACCTTGCATTATCTTGCAGATCTCCCAATAAATGTTTGTAAAATATTATTTTGTGTAGACTCTAAATCTGTCTTATGTGCCCTTAGATCCCCAAATATAAAAACACGATGAGAGATGATAACAGAAATACAGCAAATAATTCATCAGTTGTCTATCAATGTATTATGTTTGGTGCCTTCGCATTGCGGAATATTTTCAAATGAGTGGGCAGATCAGGCTGCTACAGAGCAGCGCGCAACACATACACCCTCATCCACACATCACTCCTCAACTCTTCAGCTCCCAACCCCCAACCCCCACCCCTCGCTCCACACACACACACACACACACACACACACACACACACACACACACACACACACACACACACCTCACTACCCGCTACCCTAACCCCCTGACATTTTTTTTAGATTTTATTTTTCAACCTCCGTCTAATATCATCAATGGTGAAAAGACGTTAAATTGAAGAACCCCCCCCCCCCCCCCCCCACACACACACACACACACGCACGCGCGCGCTTAACAAACACACAAGTACGCACGCGCACACACACACACACACACACACACACACACACACACACACACACACACACACACAGAGTGGGAGAGAGGGAGAGGGAGACAGAGGGAGAGAGAGATATAGACTTGATATGAGAATCCCATTAACAGTTATTTAAATAATGATCCAAAGTATTCGTGTGATTCTTTTTCATGATGTACCTCTCCAAAGTTTAACGGAAATATTTGCGGAATCAATCGATCAGAAATTGTCATGGGTTCTGTTTTGGATTGGCTGAATTTAACTTTCCATTTTAGCACCCCATTAGTTATCTGTTCAAGATCAAAGTTTTCTGTTTTTGTTTTATTTCAATGAATACAAATTAACATCAAAGACTGTAACAAACAGGAAAAAAGAAGAGTGTACACCTCATGCAGTATGAAGATACATGTACAGATGTGTAGAAAGATGATAGAAATATGTAAAAACTGAGACAACAGATAGTTCACCATAATTATGGACAAAAATATATACAACATGCACAGGTATGGGTTAAAAACTCACTTAAGTTGCTAGTTTTATAGTGCCATATTTTAGCAAAGAATTCAGTCCATTTGAATGTAAACTTGCACCACGGTAAAATATCTTACCAAAGAATCCATAAACAGTCAGTTTATGAATTATCTATTTAAGCATTGTGTTCTTCTATCATTAATTTAATATTGGGCTATTTTTGAAGATTTCTACATTTGGTGGAAATTGTATCAATTTGATATTCATTGATTTTTTGACTTAATAAACTGCAATAAAACACAAAAAAGCATCTTTCTTTAGATTACATCTATACCAAAAACTTCAAATCTCGTGACAGTTTCAGGTTCAAGGTTTAAGGTTCCACATTTCCTGTTGAATAGCTTTTCAACAGAAATCCAAAACTTTCTAATAACTACAATTCTATCAAAAGTGTTCGCCAAGTCCATATAGTTATTACTAAAAGTAAACTTAGTTGACACAGTATGACCATTTCATTCAAAATTACATTTGTAGCTATAACTGTGTGAATTAATCTTAAACCGAAGCCATCTTTTATTTTACAGATTTTGAAGAATAGTTGACTCCCTGAAACTTAAGTTTTTAATTTGACTGATCATTTACAGCAACAATTAGGTTTGCTAACATCTCCATTATTCTTATCAATTGAGTACTATCAGCGAATTGATTGATTTTATAGTCGACATCATTCATCATTATTTCTAATTCTCTTTATTGTTTTTTCTTTTCTCATCATGATAGCTAGAATGTCTGTGCAGAGAGTGAGAAAGTTAGACAGGATCAGAGACTAGTATTTCTGTTCGAATATGAGTTTTTTTTCTAATTCCAGACACATACTAGTATCGTTTGCCAACAGTTTTATGATAGATTAAAATCCTTTGCAATGTCATTTATATATACACATATGAGGAGTAATAACGGGCTGAAGAACAAAGCATTGGGAACACCATGTAACAGAAGTAGGTCCAGTGCCTTGTGTCCTTTTCATAAATTGCCTGTGTGCATTTTCGTAAATATTTACTGAACCAGTCAAGTAGTTATCGACTGATACCTGTTGCCTAAGACATGTTATATGTGGGTCCTTGGAGCCACACTTAACTGAGAGCTTTAACACGTCAAAAAAGATTATTTGGGTGGTGATTTCAGAGTTCAGAAACTCGCAGGGGTCATCATAAACACTCAAGATTGACACGCTGTTGAATAATTTATAATAAAGCCAGACTGAGCTTTGTGTTGTTTCCAGCAAGATACCCCAAAAGATGTGATTCAGCACATACCCCCAAAATATACCAGTACAACTCAACAGTGACACAGGGCGGTAGTTTTAGTATTTTCATCATTCATCCTTTTCAGATATAGCTTTTACATCAGCCATTTTCGAAATGACGGAAAAAAGTGACTGTTATAGAGCAACTTTTTTTCCTCTCCACACTTTCGTTTCGTTCCTTTTACTACCCTTCACTGTTGGATTCTTTTTTGAACCCTTGGTGTTGAGAACACCACAGAATTATGGACTGTGATGTGTCTCTATTTGACGCCAAGAGCACAGACACAATCAGCCGTGTCTCCCTGATGAGTCTGATCCAGCGGACGAAAGGCCTAGGAGCAGGCAATACAAATAGATCTGCCTTCGAGAGGGATTACGATGGTTCCCTCAGGCAGCTAGTGAAGGGTTTCTCATATTTATAATAATTATATTTCCCCCATTTTCTTCATCTCCGATTTTATTTTTCTCCCTAAAAGTTCAAATGTTTGCCAAGTCATTATGTAATGACTGAAGAATTGTTAGCCTGCACTTGTTTTCCCCCACTACTTAATTGTTCAGCATTATATATATATATATATAATATATATATGGAGGAGGGACTGCGATGGTTCCCTCATGCAGCTAGTGAAGGGTTTTTATATTTATAATAT
>CM065735.1:15588244-15638244 GCA_033310375.1 Conus canariensis
GGTTTCACTGGATAAATAAAATGTGTTGAGAATTCCCTTACCAACGCCAGTCCTCGACTATCCTGAAACTGGCCACAGGTTTCTCTGTTCTGAGCATGTCTAACAAACCATTGCAGTCAGTTTCCAGCCTCTGTTGTCGGTTTTCAAAGGAGTCGTGTCACAACAGAAAACTAGCAGCATGCAGGACATAGGATGAAATTAAGTAAGTGCGGTTTACAGTTTCACTGTATTAAAAAAAAAATGATGTTTTGAGAATCGTGGTTAAATTCCCTGTGTGAACGCCATCCTTGGCTATACTGAAACTGACAGGTTTCTCTGTTTTGAGCATTTCTAACACTTGTGTGGCAGTCAGTTTCTAGACTTGCTATCCGTTTTCAAATGAATCAGTTCACACCAGGAAACCACAAGGGCACGCAAGACAGCACAGACATCGATCATGGTCCAACGAATCTTGGATCAGCTCTTTGAGTTAATTCATGGGTGACAATTTATCTTGCTAAGGGAGGTAAAATTTCGTTAAGGCCTGAAAGGGTTAGTTAGTTAGTTAGTTAGTTAGTTAGGTTGTCAGTCGGTCGGTTGGTTGGTTGGTTGGTTGGTTGTTGGTTAGTTCGTGTGTGTGTGTGTGTGTGTGTGTGTGTGTGTGTGTGTGTGTGTGTGTGTGGATATGTATATGCATGTCGTGTGTGTGTGTGTGTGTGTGTGTGTGTGTGTGTGTGTGTGTGGCGTGCGTGCGTGCGTGCGTGTGTGTGGTGTGTGTGTGTGTGTGTGTGTGTGTGGTGTGTGTGGTGATGTGTGTGTGTGTGTGTTGTTGTTGTTGTTGTTTAAACAGGATATCAAAAACACCAAATGTCAGCGGTTAATTCACCATAACGTTTTCATACGTATGTGGGGTTAAAAGAAGTGGCCAACTGAAGTATGTCAAAGGCAAACAGCCACTTTCAGAACAGCTGTTCTGCTCTAATGCTACCAGTGCTTCCGATGCCGCTCTTGCCACGACTGTTACAAGCATATGACTCATTGCCCTCGTTACGTTTTTCTTCCTCTGTTACTATTACGGATACAACGTGCAAAAAACTACACACAGGTTCTGCACAGTTACTTCCAGACTTGAAATACGCTGAATCCTGTGGCATTGTCTGCAGGTCACCCAAACTTAGCTTACAGCTGCTACGGTGTATCTATAACAACAAGAACAACAGTAAGGTGTTACAAGAGAAAAACGTGAAAAGATGTCCTGGAATAAGTACTGGTCACACACACACACACACACACACACACACACACACACACACACACACACACACACACACTAGCAAACACACAAATGGGCCCATGCACTCATGTACACACAGGCACACGCACACGTGTACACACGCCATACATACATACAATGATAGTAATAATACCGACAATGTTAGGTAAAGTACCTGTGGTCTGGCCACATGCAATGGCACCTCCTTGATGAAACTGGAACTGTTGAGCTCAGAGAGAGAGAGAGAGAGAGAGAGAGAAGGCAGGCAGACAGACAGACAGACAGAGACAGACAGACAGACAGACATATAGACAAACAGACAGACAGACAGAGATTTAACGTTTAATAATATAATGTGAGGGGGAAAGCCAGAAAGAAAAATAAATAAAAAGTAGAAAGTCAAACAAAAAGCAAAGTCAAACAAGAAAGTTGCAGAAAAAAAAGTTAAAAAGTAACACCATTTTCCATCCCAACCACCCCTGAAGTCGATATGATTACATGAACAGGCTCATACACATACACTACCTAGGGACATTATAAATCTTTCACATGTTGACATTTGCGTGCACTGGCATAGGGTGTTCAATCAATAATAGTAGCAGTTCATTTTGAAACAGTAGTACTTGTAAACATCAACACTCACTTCGGGAAGGTAAGTAAAAATGTATGTTGTTGATGATATGCGGATAACATACATATGGATAAGTGCAAATCATATTCATTATACTGCATATGGCTGGTGTGGGTGTGCAAAATATGAAACCAATTTTCTTCTGTAAGATTCTGAGCTTCAGTGGCTATTCAGTGGCTATTCAGTGGCTATTCAGTGGCTCAAACGGAAGTGAGTTCCAGAGAAGAGGACAAATTACAGAGAAGAAAAAGAGAGAGAGGAGAGAGGGAGGGAGAGAGAGAGGGGGGAGGGAGGGATGGAGGGGGGTGAGAGAGAGAGAGAGACGAAGGATGGGACGGAGAGACAGAGAGAGAGAAAGAAGGGTAGAGGGGGAGGGAGAGACAGACAGGCCCAGACAGACAAATGGATAGATAGACAGGCCGATAGACAGACAGATAGACAGGCAGACAGACAGATGAGAACGAACAGGATGGTGGGAGAGAGAGGGAATGTCAGGTGGCAAAACGAAAGGGGTGGGATGCTAGAAATGCAAGGTGAACAAAGGAGAGGGGAGAAGGGGTGGGAAGCAACCAGTGAGGGAAGGGAAAGGGGGGGAATGGAAGGGGTATGAATGGAAAAGTGAAGGAGTCAGTGGGTTGCCTCCTCTCTCTCTCTCTCTCTCTTCTCTGTGTGTGTGTGAGTGGTGTGTGTGTGTGTGTGTGTGTGTGTGTGTGTGTGTTGTGTGAGGTTGTGTGTGTGTGTGTGTGTGTGTGTGTGTGTGTGTGTGTGTGTTGTAGTGTGTGTATGTATGTGTGTGTGTGTGTGTGTGTGTGTGTGTGTGTGTGTGTGTGTGTATGCGAGCGTGCAAGCCTGCTTGACTGTCTGTCTGTCACTCTCTCTCTCTCTCTCTCTCTCTCTCTCTCTCTCTCTCTCTTCCCACACACACACACACACACACACACATACATACACACACACGCGCGCGCGTGCGCGCGCGCGCACAGACACACACACTCACACACATGTACATGTTCACACACACACACACACACACACACACACACACACACACACACACACACACACACACGCACACACACATATGCACACCCACACCCACCCACACACACACACACACATATAAAAAATCTAGCTGAGAGGTCAAAACCCACGTGGTTGCCCCGGGACATTGAACATTCTTTGCGATACTCACGTGATGGCAAACATGTATTAATTGTTTTGATTTACAATCAACCCCCCCCCCCGCCCCCCCCCCCCCCCCCCCCCCAACATCTTCCCACCCCCTCCCCCCGACACAGGTACACATTCTGTCTCTGTCTCTCTCTCTCTCTCTTATACATTCTATTGTTTTCCGCCTGCCTCTGGCCCCTTTCCCCTAGCACGTCGAGATGCTTTTCTCGCTCGATTTTCCGCCTGCACTCACTGTTCCCATTTCCATTCTACTGATTGCCCTTAATTTTGTAGGAACAGACTTTGTGCAGAAGTAGTTTATTTCAACGGGTCTGTGTCTAATGTAAAAATAGTGTATCAGGCTTTGCACTGTACAATCATTTTTCTGGCCCCTCTCATTGCTCCCTTTTCATCCCCCTACACTGTCCCATCTATGTTGCAAAATTACTTACCGTTACTGGACATACGCATACCGAATTTTATCAATAGCGGTGTAAATGTAGAAAATAACGGTTTTTAACGGTCAATGTTAAGTTTTGGTTCGTAAAATACATTGTTCAGAGCTTAAAACTGTACGTGCATACGGAATGTTATCAAGAACGGTGAAAATTTAGAAATTCAGAAAATAACGGTTTTTAACGGTCAATGTTAAGTTTCGGATCTTGAAAATTGTATATCATTGTTTAGCGTTCAAAACTGCACATGTATATCGAATTTCTTCAAGAATACTCTAAATTTATAAAATAACGTTTTTTAACGGTCAGTTTTAAATTTCGGTTCGTAAAAGTTGTATATCATTTTTCGGCATATAAAACTGCACATGTATACCGAATTTCATCAAGAACAGCCTAAATTTTGAAAATAACGGTTTTTAACGGTCAAATTTAATGGTCATAATGACCATCTAATGACCCTATGTTGACCCGCTGGATGTTCCTGTAGGCTTATGTCAAGTTTGGTGGCGATCCGATGACTGTTGTGGCCGCCAACCTCAGAAGATCGGGTTTTAAACAGTTTTTATAGGGTTTGGTGTTTTTAACGGTTTTTAACTGTTATAAATAATGTTTCTTAACTGCCAAATAACGGTTCTAATTTTCGAGAAGTAGCCCTGTACCTGTGCAATGTCACAACGGCCATTTGATGAAAAGCAGAGGAAAAAGATGTCTTTGAAACCGTTATAACAGTTTTTTAACGTTTTTTAACGGTTTCATTTTTTTTTTTTAGAGATTAGCCCAAAACCATCCTCGGGTCACAACAGACGTATCTGCTAAATTTCAAGAAGATCGGGTTTTTAACAGTTTCTTTTATAGGGTTTGGTGTTTTTAACGGTTTTTAACTGTTATAAATAACGTTTTTTAACTGCCAAATAACGGTTCTAATTTAGAGAAGTAGTCCTGTACCTGTGCAATGTCACAACGGCTATTTGAAGAAAAGCAGAGGAAAAAGATGTCTTTGAAACCGTTATAACAGTTTTTTTTAACGGTTTTTAACGGGTTTTTTTTTTTTAGAGATTAGCCCAAAACCATCCTCGGGTCACAACAGACGTACCTGCCAAATTTCATGCAATCGGTTGAGCCGTTTTTGAGTCTATAGCGTACACACACACACACACACACACACACACACACACACACCACTCTCTCTCTCTCTCTCTCTCTCTCTCTCTCTCTCTCTCTCTCTCTCTCTCATACATTCTATTGTTTTCAGTTTACGGATGGTGTGCGGTGCGTGTTTTGCTGTCCGCTCTCGCTCTCAAAAGTTTGGATGCGTGTAATAATTATTCCCTACGCACACCCACACCAAACGCACATGGATAGCCAGGCAACACACGAGTTAGATTGTTTTCTTTATAATTATGCTGCCTGAACCATCAAACATACATTCATGTGAACTGGTACAAATCAATACATGTCACTACATAGCATATAGATCAAGATAACAATACATAGAAACTTCAATCATCAGATATCAGCATATCATATTACATATCTTGATATCACTCACAGATCTCGCTGGCGCCGTCCACAGTGTCTCACATATGCAGTCAACACACTCGGTTCCACAGTACCCAAGCCACAGTCTACACACTAAAAGAAGACAAATAAGGATAACCAAGGTCCCCACATGATAAGCACAGCCGTTCACAAACACAAGCGATGAAGAAGAAGAAACAGGGTCTCCACACATCAAGCACAATAAATCACGTCAAACTATCAGAAGAAGAACCGCAAATTCACAAGGCACAGTAATCCATAGCAGAAGAACCGCAGATTCACAAAGCACAGCAATTCACAGAAGAAGAACCGCAGATTCATAAAGCACAGTAAGCCACAGAAGAACCGCAGATTCATAAAGACAGCAATCCATAGAAGAAGAACCGCAGATTCATAAAGCACAGTAAACCATAGTAGAACTGCAGATTCACAAGGCACAACAACCAATATTGAATCCCCGGCGTTGCCCGGGATTTGAACATTCTTTGCGATACTCACGTGACGGCAAACATGTATTAATTGTTTTGATTGACAGTCAATCCCCCCACCCATCTTCCCACCCCACCCCCCACACAAATACACATTTTGTCTCTGTCTGTCTGTCTGTCTGTCTGTCTGTCTGTTCTCTCTCTTTCTCTCTCTCTCTCTCTCTCTCTCTCTCTCTCTCTCTCTCTCTCTCTCTCTCTCTCTCATACATTCTATTGTTTTCACACATGCATGCCCCCAACCCACGGGATCAAGATGGATTCTGACCAAATTTATTTTTATGAAGATGAACTGGGATATGAGAATGCATCCGTGTCATCCCTCCAAAGGAGGGATTTCAATCAGCTTTGGTATGAATATGTGTGGTATGAAAGTGCATGTCTCAAGCCATTGGACGTGAATGTGACCAAATTTGAATGGCCAGGCATCCTTTTTTGTAAGAAGCAAGAAAGCATGGTTCTTGTCCTTCTCCCTGTCGTCCGTCAGCTATTTAATTGAGTGCTTCATGGTACACAATATTTTTGACAACTCCATTGTTGGACAGGACAAAGAGGTTCTTCTCATCACTGACTCGACTGCAGCCTACATAAAGCTGACCATGAGAGAATACCTGATCCCTGAGGTCGAGTCCAACAACCTTGAGAGACTGACCCTGACTTTTGTTAATGGTAATCGCAAAGCTGAGTCGGACAGGGAACTGTAGACGTTGAAATTCGACTGGGCAGTCAGATGGGCGGAGTGGTATTCTTGGAATGAAGACATCTTGGCCCTTGCCTTTGCCAGTGAGGATAGTTGCTTCTATCAGGCGCGGCATCATCTTCTTGACGGTCAGCCTCGTGCCGTTGCAGAGGTTTGGTGTGTCCAGGTTTCTGAGAAGCATGATAGGACATCCCTCTTTCAACTCTAAGTTGTGTGGAGGCATACTGGTGGATTCAGGCTGTTTAGAAATTCTGTTGGGTAGTGGACGATTTGATTCTCATCTGGCAGAGTGTCAATAGACTTGTAGTTTATGGATGGGCCTGGCTGAATCCCAAGAAGATTGTCATTGATCTTGTTGACAGCATCATTCTTTGGAGCCAAAATGGCTCGCTCACAGAGCCAGTTCTTGTTGGAGATGTGTTGGGCCAGATTGGGAAATACCTTGTTGATGAGGGCATCTTCTGTTTCAAGCATGTGTCCAAACGGGAGCTTGATTTGTTCATCCACGGATGATGGAATCTGGTCATTTCCAACCTGAAGAAGTTGATTTGCAAACCGTCCTGCGGATTCCTGGCCGTGTAGGTGAACCCTCATGTTGGTAGAAAGGCCAAGCTGATGGACATGCGGCCACAGGTAGGAAGCTTTGATGCATGCATTGACTTCATCAGCTCTTGTGCCCTTGGTGATAACAGGCAGAGTTTGTCGAAAGTCTCCAGAAAGGACAACTGTCACACCACCCATAATGTTTTTGTTATTGCGCAGGTCCTTCAGTGTGTATTCTAAAGCTTCAAAGGCCCTCTTGTTGCTCATGGTCGCCTCATCCCAAATGATGAGCTTACATCTCTGAAGCACCTTTGCTTTGGACGACCTCTTTGAGATGTTGCAGGTTGGTGACTCCTGTCTGGACAGATCCAGGGGTAAATTGAATGCTGAGTGTGCAGTTCTACCTCCTTCAAGAAGTGTGGCAGCAATGCCACTTGACGCAACAGCCAGGGCAATTTCCTTCTTCTGTCTGACCTTGGCTAACATGAGGTTTTGGAGAAATGTTTTGCCTGTCCCCCCCGGCGCATCGAGAAAGAACAGGCCTCCAGTTTCTTCCTCCACGTTGGCCATGATGAGGTTGAAGGCAGCTTCTTGGTCTGTTACCATCTTGGGCTCATTTTCTTCCACAAAGGCAGCAAGATCTTCTGAATTATAGTTTGTCTCTCTCAGAACTTCAGTGGAAAGAGCAGCCCCTTCATTGCGTTGAGGAGGTGGAAGGCCATAGACAGCAATATCAGATCCACCAAGTGCCAGCAGTCTGTCTTCAAGGTCCACCAGAGCCTGATTGAAGATGTCGTTATTGAAGGAAACGTCCATCTCTGGGTTTTGGCATTGGATCGTGCGATGAATGTCCTCAGAAAGGCTCTCCTTGTGGGTTTCCCAGAGACCAACAGAATTCGACATTTCACAATTGTGTAGCATGACGGCAAAAAGTTGCCTCATCTGCTTAGGATGTTTTGTGGCTGCTGCATCTTCCAAAGTCAGATTCCAATGTTCATCATCCTCAAGGAGTCCACGGAGGAGACAGGCCTCCCTGTTGGTGTTGCACACGTGTCCCTCAAATGTTCGCAAGTCATCAAATGAAAATTGTTCCTCTTACGTGATGGAGCAGCAGCCTGAGGAAGAAGCACTCTTGTTGCTTTGGGCTTACTGTGAAGACTCTGGCAATGGCTTCACTCGCCTTGATGCCTGGCCAGTTTTCAACATCTTTTCCTTGTTTTCTCTTCTGCCACTTCTTGCTGTTCCATGTGTAGTACGTTGGCACCTCAAAGTACAGGAGAGTTTTGGCAAACTCATCTGAATGGCAGAGTGAGAAGAATGCAGTTAGAGTTGTTGCTGAGGGTTGCTCTACTGCTTGCCGGGCATTTTCTTTAGTGAAGTAAACTCGCTGTCCATTTTCGAGGTGTACTGCGAGTCGAACAACAGTGGGATGTCGTTCATGAATGTCAAAGCCAAACATGCGCCAGGCTGCCTCGTTGGTTGATATGTAGCGTCCAATCTGGAACTGTTTTACTTCGTCTCTGTCTTCTTCGTCTACATGAAAGACGGCCATGTCTGAGCCTTTGTTTATGTATTTACATACATATTTGATGCTCTTAATCGAAGAGCATGATTCAACATTGATATGAGTCTGAAAGATACGGGACAGGACAGGATTGTATGGAACAATCCACTTGTTGTCAACTTGTGCCTCTTGTCCACGTCCTGTCTTGAGAATGAAAGAGTGCCCCCCATCTTCCGGTTTACGACGGCGGTAAACAGGATAGCCATCCGCGCCAGTCTGCGTTTCGTTCGTGAACTTTCGAGGGTACCTCTTTGAGCATTTGTTGTCATGCATGCATGGAGACTTGGGGTTGTGTCTGCCGCATGGTCCATGCACCATGTGTTTCTTGATGATGTTGTGGAGTTCTTTGTCATCTGTTGCGTCGGGTATTTCAGCAGAGATAATCTGGTCAATCTGCTGTGGCCGAATCTTCTCTTTGCACCAGATGATGTGTGAGAGTGAGGCAATCCACGTTTTGCCATTCAATGGTGGACATGTGGCAATGCAGTTCCCCAAATATGTTTCCTTTTGAGAGCAACCAGAGCATCTTTTTCTGCTTTTCATGAAACACTCGGGCAATGAGGTCATGACGGTCATAATGGGTTTGGCCTTCAAAGAGTTCTTTTTGGATTTCTTCCCACATGGGGTTGCACGTGAACGTAATAAATAAGTCAGGTGTGCCGTACTTCCTAACATAGGCCATTGCATCTTGTGTTCTTTCGTGCATGTATCGTGGAGAGCCAACGTGTGAAGAAGGCAGGATTATCTGTTACCCGACGTTGTGCGCATGGCCATCTGTATTGATGGCATCTTGCAGATGGATGTACTGATCAGCTCTCAACTCTGTCTGATGTGAACGGATATAGCTGAGACGCTCTGCTTCTACTTTGGCATACATGTCAACCAAAAATGACTGGTAACCTCTTTGAACTTAACAGCTGATTAAACTCTTGTGGTCTTTCCATCATGCGGTAGGCATAAAAGTCCTTGCAGGAAACAGACTTGGTCGTCTTGGCCTTTGTATCAGGATCAATTTGCTTGAGAGCAAAGTTGTAGCCATCTTCACCGTTCACAAACATGAGTGGATACTGGAGGCAGTCATAGGCCCTGTGTGTTTCCTTGATCCGTACAAGGTGCTGGTCTCGCTTTTTGAATACAATGTCTCTGTTGCCATGTTCCTCTTTGACCATGAGAATGCCTACCTCATTTGCAAGTGGAGCATTGAATCGCCTGGCATGTTCTCCCTCGGGTCGCTTGTCAGCATTGATGACTACTTTGTGATCAGGTATTTCCATTTGCTCCAAAGCATACTTGAAACTTTCTATGTAAGGGTGTGTGTTTGTGAAGCATTGCCTGAAGATCTCTGATGATGTCTATATCAACCCCATCATTTAAAGTGCACCTTCGCTGAGCTTTTTCCTCACTGTTGTTCATAAAGTACACTTGAACATATTTTGGCTTTTCATTAGGTAGAGGAAGCAGGCTTCCAAGCTTGTGATAGACCTGACCCTGGATTTTATATGTCGTGAAGAAGCCATGATCTGTGACATTGTTGTCGGCTCCAAAGGAGGTTATCATGAAGGCGCTGTTGTACCTCCAAAGGGTCTTCTGGAAACGTTTTGACCGAGGTGAGTCTTCCGTAAGCAGCTTTTGCAAAATTTCAGGTGGCTGTTGGATGGCTTCAAGAAAAACTTTGCCTCCAGTGCAACAAACTCCAGGAGCTTCACCCGGCCACTTTTTGGCGTTGCAATACTTACAAACGTTGTCCATTTGACCAATGGAAATCTTTGGGTCAGTGGCATATTCCTTGGACATATCGTAGGAAAAGGCTGCTTTTAGCCACGCAATGTTCTTTACAGCATTAGCATTGGCTCGTGATCTCCTGTTTGCTTGCTGCCTTGCTTGCGTCTCATGTGGTTCTTCCCGGGCACGCTGAGATGCAGTCCGGACACGGTCTGCTTCCCGTCTCTGGTTCCTTTCCTCTGGATCTTCCCTAGCACGCCGAGATGCTTCTCTCTCTCGATTTTCCGCCTGCCTCTGGCCCTTTCCTCTGGATTTTCCCTAGCACGTCGAGATGCTTCTCTCTCTCGATTTTTCGCCTGCCTCTGGCCCCTTTCCTCTGGATTTTCCCTAGCACGTCGAGATTCTTCTCTCTCTCGATTTTCCGCCTGCCTCTGGCCCCTTTCCTCTGGATTTTCCCTAGCACGTCGAGATGCTTTTCTCGCTCTATTTGCCTCCAGCCGCAGAAGTGTTTGTCTTGGCTCCTCCTGGGACCTGTTACGTCTGACCCTCTTTGCTTCTGTAGTTTGGCGCCCAATAGAAGAGCGCTTCGGTGGCATTCTTGATGGAGACCTGAACTACTATAGAGGGATTGACAGAAATGACTGACCTAGCTAAACTGTGTTCCCGACACACAATGGCAGCATCATTACGAAGGTAATACGTTTATACAGGGTCTATTTTCTTTCACTCCACACGCATAAAAGTTTTCATACTCCCAACCGCACACTCATGCACCCGACGAGGAGACTACACACCACAACATTACAAATGACCAAGGCAATAAACTCAATAAATCATCACAATTAACACAATCTTATCAATAAAAAAAACAGTCCATATACTTGGCTGCATCGAGCCCACGTTACAGCATATATATCACCAACCGGGAACCCACATGGCGAACCGAGCCGCCCACAAACACAGCTGAATTAGAGTCCCACAGAACACAGTAAACACGTCGAACCACCGACAACACAGCTGAAGCACAGAATCACAAGGCACATTAAACCAACGTCGAACCCCAGAAGAACACAGCTGAAGCACAGAATCACAAGGCACATTAAACCAACGTCGAACCCCAGAAGAACACAGCTGAAGCACAGGATCACGAGGCACATTAAACCAACGTCGAACCCCAGAAGAACACAACTGAAGCACAGGATCACAAGGCACATTAAACCAACGTCGAACCCCAGAAGAACACAACTAAAGCACAGAATCACAAGGCACATTAAACCAACGTCGAACCACCGACAACGCAGCTGAAGCACAGAATCACAAGGCACATTAAACCAACGTCGAACCCCATAACAACACAGCTGAAGCACAGGATCACAAGGCACATTAAACCAACGTCGAACCCCAGAAGAACACAGCTGAAGCACAGAATCACAAGGCACATTAAACCAACGTCGAACCACCGACAACGTAGCTGAAGCACAGAATCACAAGGCACATTAAACCAACGTCGAACCCCATAAGAACACAGCTGGTCACAAACACAAGCGATGATGAAGAAGAAACAGGGTTTCCACACAACAAGCACAATAAATCACGTCGAACTATCAGAAGAAGAACCGCAGATTCACAAAGCACAGTAATCCACAGCAGAAGAACCGCAGATTCACAAAACACAGCAATCCATAGAAGAAGAACCGCAGATTCATAAAGCACAGTAATCCACATAGAACCACAAAAAGAATACAGCTGAATCAAATTTCCGCTGATACGGCAGCAACGACGCAACACTGACTCGAAATCACCCGATGGAAACTGCAACGAATGAATAAATAACAAACCAAAAACAAATACAATTCCAGGCTGGACGCAAGGCCCGTCCGTTTCATCCTTCCTCTCCCGCTCCCGCTTTTTTTTTTTTTTTTTTAATTCTTTACGTAATGTCTACCTAATTTTTTT
The DNA here is from genome assembly GCA_033310375.1 of Conus canariensis. Lineage (NCBI taxonomy): Eukaryota > Metazoa > Mollusca > Gastropoda > Neogastropoda > Conidae > Conus > Conus canariensis. The sequence goes on from CM065735.1 coordinate 15,600,262, forward strand.
ACTTTGACGTCATAATGATTGTTGTTTTACGTTGACGTCACAATATTCTTCCTCCAAAATAAAATGATCGATTTTTGTTTTTGTTGTTGTTGTTGTTTTGTTTTGTTTTAAAGAAAAAGCAAACAAACAGTAGGATACACAAACTCAGAAATCACACATCAAAACAGCACCAGAAAACTACATTTCACACAAGAAAAACTCGCTTGCTACCAACTCACCACAGACAGCATTGAACACTGATGCCAGACGATGACATAGGGACGAACACTGCTCCGCATGTCAGGAACAATACAGCACCACACACTAGGCCATCTCACCATCACTTCCAGATGGGTTGCGTCTCATGTGGTTCTTCCCGGGCACGTTGAGATGCAGTCCGGACACGGTCTGCTTCCCGTCTCTGGCTCCTTTCCTCTAGATCTTCCCTAGCACGCCGAGATGCGTCTCTCGCCCGATTTTCCCGCCTGCCTCTGGCCCCTTTTCTCTGGATCTTCCCTAGCACGTCGAGATGCTTCTCTAGCTCGATTTTCCGCCTGCACTCACTGTTCCCATTCTTCTGATTGCCCTTAATTGTGTAGGAATAGACTTTGTGCAAAAGTAGTTTATTTAGGTTTTGTTTCAGTTAATCAACGGGTCTACGGTTTTTAACGGTCAATGTTAAGTTTGGGTTCGTAAAATACATTGTTCAGCGCTTAAAACTGTACGTGCATACGGAATGTTATCAAGAACGGTGAAAATTTAGAAATTCAGGAAATAACGGTTTTTAACGGTCAATGTTAAGTTTCGGATCTTGAAAATTGTATGTCATTGTTTAGCGTTCAAAACTGCACATGTATATCGAATTTCTTCAAGAATACTCTAAATTTATAAAATAACGGTTTTTAACGGCCAATTGTAAATTTCGGTTCGTAAAAGTTGTATATCATCTTTCGGCATTTAAAACTGCACATGTATACCGAATTTCATCAAGAACAGCCTAAATTTTGAAAATAACGGTTTTTAACGGTCAAATTTAATGGTCATAATGACTATCTAATGACCCTATGTGACCCGCTGGATGTTCCTGTAGGCTTATGTCAAGTTTGGTGGCGATCCGATGACTGTCGTGGCCGCCAACCTCAGAAGATCGGGTTTTAAACAGTTTTCATAGGGTTTGGTGTTTTCAACGGTTTTTAACGGTTTTATTTTTTTAGAGATTAGCCCAAAACCATCCTCGGGTCACAACAGACGTACCTGCTAAATTTCAAGAAGATCGGGTTTTAAACAGTTTCTTTTATAGGGTTTGGTGTTTTTAACGGTTTTTAACTGTTATAAATAACGTTTTTTAACTGCCAAATAACGGTTCTAATTTTAGAGAAGTAGTCCTGTACCTGTGCAATGTCACAACGGCTATTTGAAGAAAAGCAGAGGAAAAAGATGTTTTTGAAACCGTTATAACAGTTTTTTAACGGTTTTTAACGGTTTTATTTTTTTAGAGATTAGCCCAAAACCATCCTCGGGTCACAACAGACGTACCTGCCAAATTTCATTTCAATCGGTTGAGCCGTTTTTGAGTCTATAGCGTACACACACACACACACAGACAGAATTTGCCCTTTATATATTAGATAACTAGCCGGTGTACCCGGCTTCGCTCGGGTATATCTGTACAATAATTTTCTGGCCACCCCTCTCTCTCACCACTTAAAAGACAATACAATAAAATTCAGCTTGGGTTTGTTTCGTTTTTCCCATGCCGAACCAATTGCCCCAGCCTCCTCCTATCTACTTCACCCAATTTCTTCGGACGCCCACTCCCTTCTTGCCTCTCAATCTGTTTTCCCTCACGAATTTTTTTCCATAGATACACAGTCATAGAGGGATGCCTGTACTTTGTAACTTACCGATGCATTCTCAATTCCTTGATTGAAGTGCTCCAAAATGACAACTCTGTAGGGGCCGCCATAACCTAGTGGATAAGGCGCTGGACTCATGATCCAAAGGTCGTGGTTTCGAATCCCGGCTTGGTCTTGGAAATTTTAATGTGGAATGTTTCCAGCTAAAATGACCGTAGTTCACCCCGATGTCCACCCTGGCCCCGCAGGTGTCAGTCTAATGTGACGGACCAGCCGTCTGCATATCCTTGATTTTGGCACGGACGTTAAATCCAACTCAAACATGACAACTCTGTGAAAAGACTGCATTTTCACGATGTATCATGTCTATTGGAGAGCCTCTGGGTAGACATTTCTGGTCTCCCTGTTTGGCGCAAGTATAGTCAGTGTTTCTGCGTTTCCAGTTCGTGATGCTGCAACGTAGAACATTCCATGTGTAAAACACGGAATGGTCAGGTCTGCCCCAAGGGATGAAAATGTCGGACCCTGGCTCTTGATGATTGTCAGAGCGAAAGCTGGTTTCATGGGAAACTGAAGCCGTCAGAACTGGAATGGCAGGGGTGAGTCCATGGGTTCCAGAGGAATTCTGGGGAGCAGCACCGGTTCACCTTTGTGGGGGCCACATGATATTTTCGCTTCTACAACGTTCCTGTGCAGTCTGGTGAAGACACATCGGGTGCCATTGATCACCTTTGGCGGGTCCAGTGAGCGGAGAATGATAATAGGGACTCCAGATTTCAGCAACAGTTCATGTGGTGGAAGTCCAGAAATCTCAATGGAGTTCAGGAGTTCTTGTGGATAAAGGACTGCCTCATCATCATTCTTGGCCGTGTCAACAGATCTGTACAGTTTCCTCTCCAGGGAAGTCAGCTACGATTTTTCTGTTCAGCCTGTTGACAGTCTCGTTCAGGGAGGAGATTATGGCCCTTTCCGCTAACCAGTCTGAGTCTGCACAGTGAGCATGAAGATCCGGGTAGACTGCTTCTATCAGATCCTCCTGGCTATCAGACAGGCGTTGACAATGTTGGCTCTGGTGCCATTGAGGACGACAGGGAGGATCTGCCTGAAGTCCCCACAGAACAGCGTTGGGATGCCTCCCATTGGCCTGTGCACTTGGGTGATGTCCTGCAGCGTAGAGTCCATGGCCTCGTAGACAGCTTTGTGGGTCATGGGAGCTTCATCAATTATGACGGTTGCAGCCTCTTTGATGACTTTGGCCAACGTTGACCCACGCTTGACAGAGCAGGTTGGCGTTTCTTGCTTGTCGGCATCCAGAGGGACCTTGAAAATGCTATTTACTGTCCGCCCACCCGGCAAAAGAGTAGCGGCAATGACACTGGAAGCAGTGGCTAGCACTATTTTGCCTGTGGAGCGGATCCTGTTCAGGATAAGATTCAGGATGGTCTTTCCTGTCCCTCATGGAGCATCAAGGAACATTATGTTGCTGCTTGCTGTGGGATCCTGCCTCTGCTCAACCATGGTCATAAAGCTGTCGTACACGTCTCTCTGGTCAGCTGTCAGCTTCTTCAGCTGGTCATCAGCTGCTGCCCGGAGTGCAGTAGTGTCGTAATTGGTCTCGCGGTAGTATTCTCGAGGCACAGTTTGTTGTTGTGTGACTGTTGGCATCCCATACTCCTCTGTAGACTTGCCTCCAAGAAGGAAGAGTTTGTCCTGAATCACAGTAAGAGCTTGGTTGTAGATGGCATCTGTGTACTGCGCTTCATAATAGACATCTCTTCGGACTTGGAAGAGGAAATCTTCAGCAAGATGGTCTCTGAAGAGGTTCCACAGGTTGCCTGGGTTACTGGGGTTGAAAGCCACCAGGATAATACAGAAGTCACGCAGCAGTCGGGGTCTCTGAGAGATGGAGGCTTCCTCCAGGGCAAGTTGTAGAAGGCGGTCATCATCTAGGAGTCCAAGAGCATTGCAAGCATCTCGAAAAATGTTGTGGACATAGCCGTTGACAATCTTCAGCTCCTCGTACGAACGGGATCCTTTCATAACGTTGAGTAGAAGCCTCAAGAAGTAGCACTCTCCCTGGCGAGGACTGATACTGTACAATCGCCGGATTGCAGTGCCCCTTTGTCGTTTCTTCCACATATTCTGAGTGGACATCAATGTGAAGTGCTCAGGGACTTCCACGTACTTCAGTTCTCGTGCTGTAGGGTCTTGAGAGCATAGGCTAAAGATGGCGGTAAGGGTTGCTTCTGGGGGAGAGCCTTGTGCTCTTTGCGCTGCGTTGTGTGGATTGAAGTAGACCCATTGTCCATTCTCCAAATGGACAGCTGGTCTCTGCACCATGGGGTGGCGCTCATGCAGGTCAAATCCCAGGAGTCTCCAGGTCGCCTCGATGCTGCCAACGTAGCGGGCATTCTGGTACATTTGGATCTCATCAATGACTGGAGGTTGTTGAGCTGTTCCTTCACCTGCCTGAGTGGCTTGGAGTTGGAAGACGGCTTGGTCTGTGCCCTTGTGGACATACTTCAGGACGTACTTGATGAATTTTATGCTACTGCATATTTCCACATTGATGTGGCAGTTGAACTAATGTAGGAGGTAAGGGTTGTAGGGGACAACCCACTGGTTGGTGACGATGATTTCTCTCTGCCCAAGCTTCACAGTCCCAGTATGTCCTCATTCAGACTCCTCACGTCTCCTGTACTTGGGGTAGCTGTCCTCACCCTGCTCTATGACCCTTCTTGCCTCTCAATCAATTTTACCTCACAATTTTTTTTCGTAATACGATACACAGTCGATAGAGGGATGCCTGTACTTAATGAACTTACCGATGCATTCTCAATTCCTCGATTGAAGTGCTCCAAAATGACAACTCTGTAGGGGCCGCCATAACCTAGTGGATAAGGCGCTGGACTCATGATCCAAAGGTCGTGGTTTCGAATCCCGGCTTGGTCTTGGAAATTTTAACGTGGAATGTTTCCAGCTAAAATGACCGTAGTTCACCCCGATGTCCACCCTGGCCCCGCAGGTGTCAGTCTAATGTGACGGACCAGCCGTCTGCATATCCTTGATTTTGGCACGGACGTTAAATCCAACTCAAACATGACAACTCTGTGAAAAGATTGCATTTCCACGATGTATTATGTCTATTGGAGGGCCTCTGGGTTGACAACATTTCTGGTCTCCCTGTTTGGCGCAAGTATAGTCAGTGTTTCTGCGCTTCCAGTTCGTGATGCTGCAACGTAGAACATTCCATGTGTAAAACACGGAACGGTCAGATCTGCCCCACGGGATGAAAATGTCTGACCATGGCTCTTGTTGACAGACAAAAATCAGACGGTATTGCAGAGCATCATAACTTCAGTGTATTTCTGAAATCCTCTGCAGACTACCATCTCTAAATTTAGAAATTAACGGTTTTTAACGGTCAATTTTAAGTTTCTGTTCATATTAGTTGTCTATCATTGATCAGCGTGTAAAACTGCACCTGTATACCAAATTTCATCAAGAAAGGTCTAAATTTAGAAAATAACGGATCTTAACGGTTTTTAACGCTCAATTTTATAGTTTCCGTTCGTGTAAGTTGTATATCATTGTTCAGCGTGTAAAACTGCGTCTGTATACCGAATTTCATCAGGAACGGTCTAAATTTATATAATAACGGTTTTTAACGGTCAATTTTTAAGTTTCCGTTCGTGTAAGTTGTATATCATTGTTCAGCGTGTAAAACTGCATCTGTATACCGAATTTCATCAAGAACGGTCTAAATTTATATAATAACGGTTTTTAACGGTCAATTTTAAGTTTCGGTTCGTGTAAGTTGTATATCATTGTTCAGCATTGAAAACTACACATGTATATCAAATTTCATCAAGAAAGGTCTAAATTTAGAAAATAACGCTTTTTAACAGTGATACCATTTCTAAATTTAGAAATTAACGGTTTTTAACGGTCAATTTTAAGTTTCTGTTCATATTAGTTGTCTATCATTGATCAGCGTGTAAAACTGCACCTGTATACCAAATTTCATCAAGAAAGGTCTAAATTTAGAAAATAACGGATCTTAACGGTTTTTAACGCTCAATTTTAAGTTTCCGTTCGTGTAAGTTGTATATCATTGTTCAGCGTGTAAAACTGCATCTGTATACCGAATTTCATCAGGAACGCTCTAAATTTATATAATAACGGTTTTTAACGGTCAATTTTTAAGTTTCCGTTCGTGTAAGTTGTATATCATTGTTCAGCGTGTAAAACTGCATCTGTATACCGAATTTCATCAAGAACGGTCTAAATTTATATAATAACGGTTTTTAACGGTCAATTTTAAGTTTCGGTTCGTGTAAGTTGTATATCATTGTTCAGCATTTAAAACTACACCTGTATACCAAATTTCATCAAGAAAGGTCTAAATTTAGAAAATAACGCTTTTTAACGGTGATAAATAACGGTCATAAAAACTATCGAATGACCCAATGTTATTCACAGTATGTCCTTCTAGTTCCATGCCAAGTTTGGTGGCGATCTGAGGACTCCCTTTGCCGCCACCATCAGAAAAGATTGTATTTTTGATCGTTTTTAGGGGGGTACGTGTTGTTAACGGTTTTTAACGGTCATAAATAACTGTCGTAGAAACTGTCCAATGACCCTATGTTACTCGGGAGATGTCCCTCTAGGTTCGATGTACCTGTGCAATGTCACAACGGCCATTTGATGAAAAGCAGAGGAAAAAGATATCTTTGAAACCGTTATAACAGTTTTTTTAACGGGTTTTAACGGTTTTATTTCTTTAAAGATTAGCCCAAAACCATCCTCGGGTCACAACAGACATACCTGCTAAATTTCAAGAAGATCGGGTTTTAAACAGTTTCTTTGATAGGGTTTGGTGTTTTTAACGGTTTTTAACTGTTATAAATAAAGTTTTTTAACTGCCAAAAAACGGTTTTAATTTCAGAGAAGTAGTCCTGTACCTGTGCAATGTCACAACGGCTATTTGAAGAAAAGCAGAGGAAAAATATGTCTTTGAAACCGTTATAACAGTTTTTTAACGGTTTTTAACGGTTTTATTTTTTGAGAGATTAGCCCAAAACCATCCTCGGGTCACAACGGACGTACCTGCCAAATTTCATTACAATCGGTTGAGCCGTTTTTGAGTCTATAGCGTACACAGACACAGACACACACACACACACACACACACACACACACACACACACACACACACACACACAGAATTTGCCCTTTATATATTAGATATATATATATATATATATATCTAATATATAAATGGCAAATTCTGTCTGTGTGTGTGTGTGTGTGTGTGTGTGTGTGTGTGTGTGTGTGTGTGTGTGTGTACGCTATAGACTCAAAAACGGCTCAACCGATTGTCATGAAATTTGGCAGGTACGTCTGTTGTCACCCGAGGATGGTTTTGGGCTAATCTCTAAAAAAATAAAACCGTTAAAAACCGTTAAAAAAAACTGTTATAACGGTTTCAAAGACATCTTTTTCCTCTGCTTTTCTTCAAATAGCCGTTGTGACATTGCACAGGTACAGGACTACTTCTCTAAAATTAGAACCGTTATTTGGCAGTTAAAAAACGTTATTTATAACAGTTAAAAACCGTTAAAAACACCAAACCCTATCAAAGAAACTGTTTAAAACCCGATCTTCTTGAAATTTAGCAGGTATGTCTGTTGTGACCCGAGGATGGTTTTGGGCTAATCTTTAAAGAAATAAAACCGTTAAAAACCGTTAAAAAACTGTTATAACGGTTTCAAAGATATCTTTTTCCTCTGCTTTTCATCAAATGGCCGTTGTGACATTGCACAGGTACATCGAACCTAGAGGGACATCTCCCGAGTAACATAGGGTCATTGGACAGTTTCTACGACAGTTATTTATGACCGTTAACAACCGTTAACAACACGTACCCCCCTAAAAACGATCAAAAATACAATCTTTTCTGATGTTGGCGGCAAAGGGAGTCCTCGGATCGCCACCAAACTTGGCATGAGTCTAGAAGGACATACTGTGAATAACATTGGGTCATTCGATAGTTTTTATGACCGTTATTTATCACCGTTAAAAAGCGTTATTATATAAATTTAGAGCGTTCCTGATGAAATTCGGTATACAGATGCAGTTTTACACGCTGAACAATGATATACAACTTACACGAACGGAAACTTAAAATTGAGCGTTAAAAACCGTTAAGATCCGTTATTTTCTAAATTTAGACCTTTCTTGATGAAATTTGGTATACAGGTGCAGTTTTACACGCTGATCAATGATAGACAACTAATGTGAACAGAAACTTAAAATTGACCGTTAAAAACCGTTAATTTCTAAATTTAGGGATGGTATCACCGTTAAAAAGCGTTATTTTCTAAATTTAGACCTTCCTTGATGAAATTTGATATACAGGTGTAGTTTTCAATGCTGAACAATGATATACAACTTATTTTCTCATAATTAGTCAATGCTGTGGGGAGGGGGGGGGGGGTACAACCTAACTCATAGCCGTCTGGGCCTTTTCAAATGTAGCGTATGTGTATGTTCTCTATTATATGTATTTGTTGTATGATTGAACGTTATAGGATTAAGTTTTTGTAGTGATATTTGAAGAATAAGTGAATGTCACATTGGTAGGATTAGGATTTGTTAGTTATTGTAGTAATAGTATTTGTAGTTGGGTATAAGGTGTATTATTGTATATGAGAAGGGTGAATGTAGTATGACTTTGTAAAGCGCTTAGAGAAATTCGTTTGATTAAGCGCTATATAAGAAATCATTATTATTATTATTATAACTTACACGAACCGAAACTTAAAATTGACCGTTAAAAACCGTTATTATATAAATTTAGACCGTTCTTGATGAAATTCAGTATACAGATGCAGTTTTACACGCTGAACAATGATATACAACTTACACGAACGGAAACTTAAAAATTGACCGTTAAAAACCGTTATTATATAAATTTAGACCGTTCCTGATGAAATTCGGTATACAGACGCAGTTTTACACCTGAACAATGATATACAACTTACACGAACGGAAACTATAAATTGAGCGTTAAAAACCGTTAAGATCCGTTATTTTCTAAATTTAGACCTTTCTTGATGAAATTTGGTATACAGGTGCAGTTTTACACGCTGATCAATGATAGACAACTAATATGAACAGAAACTTAAAATTGACCGTTAAAAACCGTTAATTTCTAAATTTAGAGATGGTAGTCTGCAGAGGATTTCAGAAATACACCGAAGTTATGATGCTCTGCAATCACCGTCTGATTTTTGTCTGTCAACAAGAGCCATGGTCAGACATTTTCATCCCGTGGGGCAGATCTGACCGTTCCGTGTTTTACACATGGAATGTTCTACGTTGCAGCATCACGAACTGGAAGCGCAGAAACACTGACTATACTTGCGCCAAACAGGGAGACCAGAAATGTTGTCAACCCAGAGGCCCTCCAATAGACATAATACATCGTGGAAATGCAATCTTTTCACAGAGTTGTCATGTTTGAGTTGGATTTAACGTCCGTGCCAAAATCAAGGATATGCAGACGGCTGGTCCGTCACATTAGACTGACACCTGCGGGGCCAGGGTGGACATTGGGGTGAACTACGGTCATTTTAGCTGGAAACATTCCAGTTAAAATTTCCAAGACCAAGCCGGGATTCGAAACCACGACCTTTGGATCATGAGTCCAGCGCCTTATCCACTAGGTTATGGCGGCCCCTACAGAGTTGTCATTTTGGAGCACTTCAATCGAGGAATTGAGAATGCATCGGTAAGTTCATTAAGTACAGGCATCCCTCTATCGACTGTGTATCGTATTACGAAAAAAAATTGTGAGGTAAAATTGATTGAGAGGCAAGAAGGGTCATAGAGCAGGGTGAGGACAGCTACCCCAAGTACAGGAGACGTGAGGAGTCTGAATGAGGACATACTGGGACTGTGAAGCTTGGGCAGAGAGAAATCATCGTCACCAACCAGTGGGTTGTCCCCTACAACCCTTACCTCCTACATTAGTTCAACTGCCACATCAATGTGGAAATATGCAGTAGCATAAAATTCATCAAGTACGTCCTGAAGTATGTCCACAAGGGCACAGACCAAGCCGTCTTCCAACTCCAAGCCACTCAGGCAGGTGAAGGAACAGCTCAACAACCTCCAGTCATTGATGAGATCCAAATGTACCAGAATGCCCGCTACGTTGGCAGCATCGAGGCGACCTGGAGACTCCTGGGATTTGACCTGCATGAGCGCCACCCCATGGTGCAGAGACCAGCTGTCCATTTGGAGAATGGACAATGGGTCTACTTCAATCCACACAACGCAGCGCAAAGAGCACAAGCTCTCCCCCAGAAGCAACCCTTACCGCCATCTTTAGCCTATGCTCTCAAGACCCTACAGCACGAGAACTGAAGTACGTGGAAGTCCCTGAGCACTTCACATTGATGTCCACTCAGAATATGTGGAAGAAACGACAAAGGGGCACTGCAATCCGGCGATTGTACAGTATCAGTCCTCGCCAGGGAGAGTGCTACTTCTTGAGGCTTCTACTCAACGTTATGAAAGGATCCCGTTCGTACGAGGAGCTGAAGATTGTCAACGGCTATGTCCACAACATTTTTCGAGATGCTTGCAATGCTCTTGGACTCCTAGATGATGACCGCCTTCTACAACTTGCCCTGGAGGAAGCCTCCATCTCTCAGAGACCCCGACTGCTGCGTGACTTCTGTATTATCCTGGTGGCTTTCAACCCCAGTAACCCAGGCAACCTGTGGAACCTCTTCAGAGACCATCTTGCTGAAGATTTCCTCTTCCAAGTCCGAAGAGATGTCTATTATGAAGCGCAGTACACAGATGCCATCTACAACCAAGCTCTTACTGTGATTCAGGACAAACTCTTCCTTCTTGGAGGCAAGTCTACAGAGGAGTATGGGATGCCAACAGTCACACAACAACAAACTGTGCCTCGAGAATACTACCGCGAGACCATTACGACACTACTGCACTCCGGGCAGCAGCTGATGACCAGCTGAAGAAGCTGACAGCTGACCAGAGAGACGTGTACGACAGCTTTATGACCATGGTTGAGCAGAGGCAGGATCCCACAACAAGCAGCAACATAATGTTCCTTGATGCTCCATGAGGGACAGGAAAGACCATCCTGAATCTTATCCTGAACAGGATCCGCTCCACAGGCAAAATAGTGCTAGCTACTGCTTCCAGTGTCATTGCCGCTACTCTTTTGCCGGGTGGGCGGACAGTAAATAGCATTTTCAAGGTCCCTCTGGATGCCGACAAGCAAGAAACGCCAACCTGCTCTGTCAAGCGTGGGTCAACGTTGGCCAAAGTCATCAAAGAGGCTGCAACCGTCATAATTGATGAAGCTCCCATGACCCACAAAGCTGTCTACGAGGCCATGGACTCTACGCTGCAGGACATCACCCAAGTGCACAGGCCAATGGGAGGCATCCCAACGCTGTTCTGTGGGGACTTCAGGCAGATCCTCCCTGTCGTCCTCAATGGCACCAGAGCCAACATTGTCAACGCCTGTCTGATAGCCAGGAGGATCTGATAGAAGCAGTCTACCCGGATCTTCATGCTCACTGTGCAGACTCAGACTGGTTAGCGGAAAGGGCCATAATCTCCTCCCTGAACGAGACTGTCAACAGGCTGAACAGAAAAATCGTAGCTGACTTCCCTGGAGAGGAAACTGTACAGATCTGTTGACACGGCCAAGAATGATGATGAGGCAGTCCTTTATCCACAAGAACTCCTGAACTCCATTGAGATTTCTGGACTTCCACCACATGAACTGTTGCTGAAATCTGGAGTCCCTATTATCATTCTCCGCTCACTGGACCCGCCAAAGGTGATCAATGGCACCCGATGTGTCTTCACCAGACTGCACAGGAACGTTGTAGAAGCGAAAATATCATGTGGCCCCCACAAAGGTGAACCGGTGCTGCTCCCCAGAATTCCTCTGGAACCCATGGACTCACCCCTGCCATTCCAGTTCTGACGGCTTCAGTTTCCCATGAAACCAGCTTTCGCTCTGACAATCATCAAGAGCCAGGGTCCGACATTTTCATCCCTTGGGGCAGACCTGACCGTTCCGTGTTTTACACATGGAATGTTCTACGTTGCAGCATCACGAACTGGAAACGCAGAAACACTGACTATACTTGCGCCAAACAGGGAGACCAGAAATGTCTACCCAGAGGCTCTCCAATAGACATGATACATCGTGAAAATGCAGTCTTTTCACAGAGTTGTCATGTTTGAGTTGGATTTAACGTCCGTGCCAAAATCAAGGATATGCAGACGGCTGGTCCGTCACATTAGACTGACACCTGCGGGGCCAGGGTGGACATCGGGGTGAACTACGGTCATTTTAGCTGGAAACATTCCACGTTAAAATTTCCAAGACCAAGCCGGGATTCGAAACCACGACCTTTGGATCATGAGTCCAGCGCCTTATCCACTAGGTTATGGCGGCCCCTACAGAGTTGTCATTTTGGAGCACTTCAATCGAGGAATTGAGAATGCATCGGTAAGTTCATTAAGTACAGGCATCCCTCTATCGACTGTGTATCTATGGAAAAAAATTCGTGAGGGAAAACAGATTGAGAGGCAAGAAGGGAGTGGGCGTCCGAAGAAATTGGGTGAAGTAGATAGGAGGAGGCTGGGGCAATTGGTTCGGCATGGGAAAAACGAAACAAACCCAAGCTGAATTTTATTGTATTGTCTTTTAAGTGGTGAGAGAGAGGGGTGGCCAGAAAATTATTGTACAGATATACCCGAGCGAAGCCGGGTACACCGGCTAGTATATATATATATATATATACACACATACACACACTGGCATGTGCATGTGCGCGTGCGAACACACACACACACACACACACACACACACACACACACACACACACACACACACACACACACACACATATCATGGGCATGCACGCACTGGACCCTGTTAGCCACTTTTTTTTCTTTAATATTTTGTCCTTGTCCAGTCACTGACCAGGCTTCTTAATCTAAAAGCATCATCACTTAACTTTACTATTACACCCTGCACATCAGTACTCTGACAATCTTTCTTCTAACATCATTCATATTCACCTTTTTCTGCCTCCCCCTACCCCTTTTTTCCTCCCCTCCATCCCTCCCCCTTCCCTCCCATCACAATCATTCTTGACCTGCTCCACTCCCACCATCCCTGACTCCACATTCTCTCCTTCCACCACCTTAACATCCACCCCTCCCCCATCCCTTTCACACATCTTCTAACTTACATAACCACCCTGCCACCCGTACTTCACTCTTTACCATGCTAGCCCTTCCAAATTGTGAATTCCAAAGGCCATCTTCACCAATCGCTAATAGTTTATAACATTCGGCGAATTATGTAGCTCGACATGCACACTCATTTTTTTTTTTCATATAAAGGAAATAGACATAGAGGAGAAAGAAAACGAGGTTGACACAATCTAGTTTCTGATTTAGATTTTTTTTCGTTTAAAATCCACTTCAACTTCAATACAAACGAAATAAATATTGTCTTCAGAGGCTAGAAAAAAAATTCTGGATTTTTTTTTTTTAAATATGTTCAGCCATTACTCTACTTCCTCATGCAGCACAAATAGTAACGTCGTCTGACTGGCAGAAATGGCTGTTGGATTTTTTAAACCTCCATCCACAATCGAATAATATTTACCTTCCCCAATGCAAAGTAACTCTCTTTCCCCGAAGGAAATTTACTCTCCCACCCTAATATAATTTTTACTCTCCTTCCTCACTGGAATTTTACTTTCCTTTCACAAAGAAATTCTTCCCCTATAGAAATTTTACTTTCCTTCCCCAGCCTTTCCATGGTTTAACCATTAACTTCAGTTGTAACTACCTTGCTGGCCTTCAGCAATACTCCACATGCCCCACCCCTTTCCCATCTTCCCCATTTCATTTCCAATATTTTTAATTCATAAACGCACAAAATTCAGTCTATATTGTACACGTGTGTAACAAGAATCAAGCGAAAGCAAGAGGAGTCCCAGTGAGGTTCAGCACCTCCATACAACGTTCAAGGGGTGATGTTTTTAGATAGATTACTCTTTCAATGTACTTTTCATTTGGCAAGCTATGAGAAATTTCTGGAAACGGAGTATTTTTGCCTTTTGTCGTTTTTCGTAGACAATATTCAGAGTATAGAGGAAAGGGTTGAGTGCTGAATTAAGTGGCAACATAAAAATAGCCATGGCAACATTGAGCTCCCAGAAATGGCGACGCCACTGACTGACAACACACCACACACACCGATAGGAAACCAGCACAGAAAGTCCGACATTGCAATGGACAGAAGACGTCTGGTGATAATGACTTCTTTAGACTTCACAGTGCCGGTGTTTCTGATCTTGGTCTCTGTTTCCTGGTCAGACATAGCATTAGCTCGTACAGACCAGAAAATAAGACACTGTCCTGCAGCTATCAGCAGAAAGAGGACCAAGTTGCAGATGACCATGATGCTGAAGGAATAGCCATGACCAGCGAACTCTGCTCTGGTAACAGGCAGTGGAATACAAATACCCTTCTGATGATAAAACTCCCAGTGTGACGTTGCTGGTAGCAGAGGCACAGTGGCCAAGATAAGTCCTAGTGTCCATGTGATGATACAGACTATGTGAGCTGATGTAGATGTAAATCGGATCTGACTGAATGGAAAGCGGATCACGAGGAATCGATCTAAAGTAATCAGACAGATGATCAAAGCTGACACCTCAGAAGATAGAAAAGCTAGAAAACCAGCAACACTGCATACTGCACTGTTTTTCCACTCGGTTTCTTTCCAGACGTACACGCCAGAAAAGACCTGATCTGCCAGTCCGATGGAGGCTAAGTACACTCCCATCAGAAAGTCAGAAATACAAAGATGAACTATAAAGACAGCAAAGCCAACTTTGATCCTCTCTGATGAAAAGTACAATCGGTAGATTAAACTGCTACAGTTTCCACAAATTGCAAGCAAGGCAGACGCTGCAAGGGCCAGACGATAAACACTGGATTTTAACAAATTGTCACAGGAGGAAAGTTCGTCAGAGGGGGATGAACATTCACCAAGGAACACGTCTGGTAACACAGCAGAGCAGCACAGTTTGGTGTTGTCTGTAAACATGTGGGTGAGGCTGTTCATACCTTTCATGAAGTCTGGAGGGAACTCAAGGACAGGACAACCCTGTATGTCCAATGTGTGCAGATATGGAAACAGTTTGTTGCCTGAAAGAGACCTAATGCCACTTTGAGATAAATCCAAAATCTGCAAGTTTGGGAACATCCCTGACAAGATGTTCAACTGGAGAGAATGGAATCTGACACTGGAAAAATTGAAAATCCTCAACGACGGCAATCGATACTTTCGTTTGCTATCAAAAATACTTTTTAAACGATTACCTGCCAGAGTCAGTCTTTGAAGATACAGCATTCCCACAAAAACTCCGAAGCTGAAATGAGTCAGTAGATTGTCACTTAAATCCAAGCTGTGAAGATTGGGCAGTTGGAATGCCGAGACATTGCTCCAATGGCAGCCCTGAACGCCGAGATGGATCAACATGACCTGCTCGGTAACATCAGCCTGCTGTAGCCCGCTCTCCTTGACGTCCAGGTAACGCAGAAGTGGGAAAGAACGTGTGGGAAGTGTGGGGACAGATGAAGGTCAGACCATAACACGTACATGATTCAGGACAAGTCACGTCACACATCAGTTCATCGTCATGCAGTGGGCATTGTGGCAGACCGTCACAGAGGTGGTGCACGTGCACACATATTGTGTGGTCACTGCCACGGCATCGGTAGAACCCTGGGCATGTGTAGGAACGGCACCAGTCCTCGTCCTCATGATCTGGACAGTCATTGACGCCATTACACCTGACGTAGACAGGTAGGCAGTAGTCACCACTGTGGCACTGAAAGTGGGTGTTAGGACACTGAGTCATGTTTCCAGGTAGATGAATCGCAGTGAATGCTCCAGGTCTGTCAAAGTTGATCACAACTGGCGGTTTTGTCGTACTTAGTGTTGCTTGTATATCATGAAAATCACATCCCTTTTCGTCTAAACCTGTGTTGCAGTTTTCGTAGCTATCACAGATGTGGATTATATCTACACACTAAGAACACACACACACACACACACACACACACACACACACACACACACACACACACACACACACACACACATGTAACATTTGAGTTTGAAGTGCCTTGCAATGTAGATTATTTCAGATGCTAAGTGGCTACATGTTTTTCTTGCCACTGTCATAAATATTGTTTGTTTTCGCCTGAAGAAGACCCAAGAGGTGGAAATGCATTGTGTCTAGTCCTGTAATCTGTTTGTCTGTGTCCTTGGCGGTCACCAACCCCCTCTCTTTCCAAATCTTGCTTATTTTCCACCCTCAGTCACTCCGTTTTGAAATTTAGAATAGTCATTATAACAATGAAAATAATACTAATTCTAATACTAATAATGATACTACTACTACTACTACTACTACTACTACTACTACTACTACTACCACCACCACTACTCCTACTGCTACCGCTACTCATACTACTACTACCACTAAAATTATTGATGATAATGATAATCCTAATGAAAATAGTATTAATGATAACTATAATGATAATGACAGTAGTAGTAGTAGTAGTAGTAGTAGTAGTAGTAGTAGTAGTAGTAAGAGTAGAAGTAGTAGTAGTACTAATAGTAGTAGTAGTAGTAGAAGTAGTAGTAGTACTAATAGTAGTAGTAGCAGTAGTAGTAGTAGTAGCAGTAGTAGTGACATAAGAATTACAGCATAATGAGGGAAGGGAGGGAGAGGAAAGAGAAGAGAGAGAGAGGAAAGAGAAGGAGAGGGAGAGGAAAGAGAAGGAGAGGGAGAGGAAAGAGAAGGGAGGGAGAGAAAAGAGAAGGGAGGGAGAGAAAAGAGAAGGAGAGGGAGAGGAAAGAGAAGGGAGGGAGAGAAAAGAGAAGGGAGAGAGAGGAAAGAGAAGGAGAGGGAGAGGAAAGAGAAGGAGAGGGAGAGGAAAGAGAAGGGAGAGAGAGGAAAGAGAAGGAGAGGGAGAGGGGGGGCAGGAAGGATAAAGATGACAAGATCACTGGAAAGATAGAAAGATAGAATCTAGAAAGTGCTTAATTTTCATAATTATAATCATAAAATGATAGCAGTAATGATTTCGGAGAAAGGAAAGATGGTGAGTTGAAGTGTAAGAAATATACTGAGGCATAATCATAATATTAACAATAATAGTAAATATAATAGTTTTAAATTATGACGGTAGAACAATAACTGTAATGATCATAATAGTAAAATATTACTATTAATGAAAATGATGGTAGTAATCATGATAGTGATAATGATGATGATAATAGTGATGTTGATGCTGATTAAATTAGTAAGAATTTTTTTTTTTTTTTTTTTTTTTTTGGGGGGGGGGGGTTGGTAACAACACTTATTCATTAGAATTCAATCTGACATACACTGTTTAACTTAAATTTATGTCAAATATTAACACATTTCTTTTGTCTGTATTCACATCAAGCTTGCCAAACTTGACAACATTCATAAATCGAAGCCTTTTGTAAATTGTCTCTAGGCTGCCCCAGTAAAGGCGTGTCATCTACAGATAAAAGCACCAGTAGCTAAATTTTACTAACCGATCAACTTTATTTCTTATAGCTTTTTGGTTTGGATCTACGTATTTTGAGTTTGCTGTAGATGTGTAAAGTTTCACGTGAAGTTTGTTTACTAAAGGACACACATACACAGAGTACGTAATGATTCTAGAGGTTCCTTTCAAGATCAAGAATAGTGCCAAAAGTGTAAGAAGAATCTAGAAATTATTTGTTCAATGTTCCAAGCACTTTAATTGTCTATGATACCGTTCCTTATCCCTGTTAAAACTTCGATGCACTTTGATTGACTGTTCTGCATCATGAGTCTTGAATGATTTAGAATAATTTATGTTTATTTATCGACTGACCTGCCAATATTTGTCGAACTTTCTGTTCGATGAGCTGTGAACCAGCCAGGCTTGAGAGTTTGAAAAAATGCGACTGAAATGTGATTTGAGGGAGTGGTCGTAGAGCGTGGATAATTCATGTGTCTGTTGGAACAGCTGTGACGGTCATATGAAGATGAATATGCGATTCTTTGACCAGAAGTAAAGACTTTGAGTTTGTTACCAGCCAATCTGTCTGGATAGATTCAACGAGAGATTAGGAACCAGCCATTGTCGGTCACCTTAGTCAAAGAAAAAGCTGCAGTCGTTGTATTAACAATGTATGACATTTAAAAGTTCATCATCCTTCACTCTAGTAGTGACATAATGACAGGCATTCTTCAACTATCATCCTTTACGTCATTGAGATATAGTGGAAATAGAACGGGAGAAAGAGTTTCTCCTTGTTCAACACCCATGAAAATTAGATTATTCTGCATTAGGAAACACATAAGACTATTTCTGTCACACATATTAACAATGTTGGTTAGAACTGCTGTAGCAGTTTAATCCCTAACCTTTGTCTCCAGATGTAATGCAGGGCCTTTTTGAAATCAATGAATGCACAAAACAATTTTTGCTCATTCCTAAAATGAACGTTACTTAATAACTTCAACACAAAAATACGATTTAAAGTAGAATGACATTATCTGAATCCTGCTTGATTTTTGGAAAATATTGTATTTAATCAAAAGAACGCTATCAATTTCCTGTTTATAATACTTGTAAACAAAGCAAATGAACAATGTTATTCTTGTGTAATTTTTCCAGCCTGAGTGATCACACACACACACACACACACACACACACACACAGAGAGAGAGAGAGAGAGAGAGAGAGAGAGAGAGAGAGAGGAGAGAGAGAGAGAGAGAGTTTTCAAACGTGTAGTAATCTCTAGCAAACGACCTAGATGTCCGAGAAGTCGCAACACTGTAGATGTGTCATCCCGGATACTAGGTGTAACGCTGTTTTCATACAAAGTTGTAACATACCTCCCATACACTTCAGTCATATTTTTCATCGTCGTCTTTCGGATGTTAAAACAGACGACGACAGTTCATTCGGGAAGAAAAATATTTTGATTATAAAAAGTTCAGCTGTCACGAAGATGCGTAAGGGTTATGTTTCATGGTATTTTCTTTATATTTGATGATCTTATTTCATAGTTTTAATTGGATAATAATACAAGTATAAACAGCTTTTGTTTTCAGTTTTTCAATTGAATTTCTAGCTGCTTCAAAATGATAGGTTCACTGATGTGTAGGGTAAACGAAAAGCTGCAACTTGACTTGTTATTGGAAAGCCCTGTTTGATGCACTTAACAATACTTTTATTCCAGCAGCAGTTTTAATCTATTACTAGCTTCTCCATCTTGCTTTATTTTATTTTCTGATGGTATATGGATAGAGATGGAGTGAAAATGTACTTAAATTACATTTGTAAGACGCTGTGACGTGAGTTGGGGGTGGGTCAGTGTGTCCTCTAGGGGAAGGACTTGGAATATTTTCTCATATAGAGTTATGTTAAAATTTCACCTCCACCCTATCTCTTTTTAGTGATGGAATAAGCAACTTTCCAGTACCAGTCATCAAAAGAAATTTTTATGTTTCTCGGGACTGTTAAAATACTCAATAGTGGATCAAGGACAAGTTTCCTCAGGCTCATACTCTTAAAAGTACTTGTCGCTCTGAGAGACAGAATTAGAGATAAGTTCAAACATTCAATACTGATTGAATAACAAAGAACTGACGCAAGTTACGTGCACTTTCACGCATCAACTTTACTAGTTTATACAAGGGTGAAATATTCAAATTAATTTCACACAGTCTTTTCAGGCTCAGTTTTGGTTCTCACTGTTTCATCATTAAGGAAGGAAAAGTTCTGGATGAGTTGAGTTGGAGTTCACTTGGAATATCAGAACTTATCTGATGTCAGAGAGGACAGTTTATCTCTCTCTTGTTGCTGGTGAATGATTCACTTCTATGGACCTGCTGCTCAATTGCTGGGCTGTGGTGTTTCTTCACTACCAGGCTTGCCCAGGGTACGTATGGTCCCAGGTTCTTGGACAAACAGAACCTGGTCTGTAGTTAGGTAGCTGAGCGTCTGGCTTGTCGAGTTCACACACTTGCCCACTGGCTTTCAGAGAATATGTAAGATGTCAGCTAACAAAAGATTGGGCTAGCATGAATATATCTGCCATAATTATCAATCTCCAGTGTTGCTTAAATTTTGAGTGGAGTTTAACAAAGGGTAGTAGACAGTAATATAATGCTGAACAAGTTTAGTCAAATAACTCATCAGTTTTTCTTATGAATTGAATTGCAGTAGCTCGGAACACACTTAGCCAAAACACACATGTAGTGTAGACTTAAGAGTTACACACTACAAAGCATTCCAACAATTACCAGTATCCATGAATCAACTTCAACTTAACATTTTTCACCTAGTACAGGCATTCACTTAACGTTTTTCACCTAGTACAGGAATTTTTATATAGTTATCATCTTAATGCTTTCATGATGGGTGCGGCAGAGTAAAGGCACTTTCCTGCAGCCAAGTGCACTGCTAGTGCTTACAACCGTTGCAGACGCGCATTTTCACATTTTTTAAATTTTGTTTTACGTCCCCCAATATAAAGTAGCAATCAATTGCTAGATATCAACGAGAAGGGTAAAACGCGAACTTTGCAATGAGCATAGACTTGAATATATTTTGGGTAAAATAGCAACGCTACAGTTACGGAAGCAACATAACTAAAACGTAGGAGAACAAAATCTTGTTTACGTTTGTTTGGTTAGCTTGACAACATCAAATGAGGAAGAAAAGGGGCCTAAAATTTCGCTCTTACTTTGAATAGATGCAGAGAAAGCCTGAGGTATTCAACATGTGTAATTCAATTGAAAAAAGAAAATAAATCATTGCACACTGTACACAGTTTTCACTGATTTGACTTCAGACGATACAACGTATAAAACTGTTAAATACACAGAGCAAATAAATCAAGCTCAGGTTCGTTTCGATAAACTTGTACACCTTCATCCCCCTCATCCTCTGAACCACTTTGCTGAACCAATTCTAACACCTCAACATATTGGCGAAACAGGAAATTCCACACGTGCCTTTTGCTGAAATTCCCAGAGCCAGATGGGTCTCTTTCTTTGGACTACTCTGGGGTCTCAAAGGTCATCGCTAGTGCATGTAAACTTCCAGTGGCTAGAACCCCGTTTTAAACATCTAGGGCAGCTGCATCCCTGAGACTGTAGACGAGAGAGTTGTGCGGCCATGGAGGTACAGCACGTCCAGCAAGTACAGCAGCATTGCCATCACCACGGAAAAGGTCGTTGTGAACGGGTTGAGTGAGTTACCATCACTATGGCATGGTGCGTCGCGAAAAGGTTAACATATAAAATTGCATACTGGCAAAAGTCAGATTGTACACAAAGTATGTGGTCAGATTGTTAACAAAGAATCTTAATCAAGCATTGTAATAGCTTTTACTACATGGTGGCAAACAAACTATCACAATAGAATACTCATTTATCATCTTGATAGATGTCACCAAGTACTGGCCTAAAGTTATACTGTTAAACCACATGGTATACATACAATCAATGCATAGATTCAAAATTTAGAAACATAGTTTCAACTTACATTTCTGGGAGATCCCCCACCCCCTACTGTGGAATGGAATAATGTTCTAAACTACGCTTGTTTTGCAGCGCCTATATCAGCACATGCCAACTGACAAAGCGCTGTTTAACATAATTGCATCATTTGCTAGCTGCACGCCGCACGACTGTCTGCTTGTAGGTGGTGAATATTCGGGGTGGGGGGTGGAGAAGGTGGGGGGGGAGGGAGATGGGGAGTGTGTTTGTACACTTTGTACGAGAGGTGAATGAGAAAGGGGATGGTGTGCTGGTTGACAATTTTGACTTGTCACGGATGCAGTTACTTAATTTTGAGAGCTCATGATGTCATCCAGGGAGTGCTGGTACCCTTTTTTTATAAGTATGAAATCTCCATGTGAAATAATCTACGTTGCAAGGCACTTCAAACTCAAATGTTACACGTGTGTGTGTGCGTGTGTGTGTGTGTGTGTGTGTGTGTGTGTGTGTGTGTGTGTGTGTGTGTGCGTGTGTGCAAAAGTGGCATGTATTCCCAGTAGTGTTATCCACTGTCCATTACTGGGCCACTATCAACTCTTAAAGGGCATCATGCAGGGCACCACACTTGTGCCAATACTTAATACTGACTGCATTGAGACATGACTGGTCAATCTCTTCTCTTCACACCATACAAACAGGTGTCAGGGCGGGTGGCTGGTGCAGGTGCTCCTCGCTACCCCACCCTGTTACAAACAGGGCAGCTGTTGAACATGCAATACCTCACCAGGCACTAGACAATTCACGGAGCACCTGGGTGAGTGGCTGGATTCCCTCTGCCTCACCCAGGCTCAATAAAGGGTCGACAGGACCTCAGCTATTGGACATGCTCTTGGTGCACCTCTCTGTCTGCGAACAGGTCACAAGGTATTCAGGTGCGATGAAGATCTGCAGGGGGCACCCAAGTACAGGAGTGGATCAGCAACTGATGGGAGATGCCACTGGACTGTGGCTAGGGAAGGCCAAGTTGCAGGCACTACAGGCTGTAGGGTCCACCTCTGGTAGCAGGCCTCTCACGCCACCAAAGGAACTCTGGCTCAGTGCCTCTAAATTAAGACATCACTTGGAAAAATGGGGGTGGTGCTCTGTGGACAAACCAGGAACTGGTAAGGCAGGACACTGAAACAGAGAATATCCACAGGATCTCAGGCCAGTCACACAGACTTGCAGGCCTACCCCTACTTGCTGAACATGGTCAGCACTTACTAACAAACATCAGTCCACTAGCTCAATACTGGACTACTACCATCACAGTGACCACTGCACAACTTCACCTACTCCTCTGGCAGAGACATACACTACACACTGACTATACACCAGTCCTACACAAGCCTCTCCAGACTGTTACATACCAAACCAGTGGCCACAACTCAACTGACTGCCAAATAGTTCACTTCCAACCAACGTGCCCAGTGCACGTGCAAAGTGAGCACATCTCAAGCCACAAAAAGGAGAGAGAGAGAGAGAGAGAGAGAGAGAGAGAGAGAACCAGCCAGAGACCTGACCACAACTCTCCCCGCATGACACCAACTCCCCTTTCTTCAAACAGGCAGGCCATACCAACCTTCAACCCGTCAGCTTTTCACCATGGCTGTGTCAGTCTGTTGTGAGTCAGTTACAATACTTCAGTAATAAATATCTTTATAAACAGCATAGTCAATAGAAGAAAACAGACGAATACTAACTCCCCCCCTCTCCGCACACACACACACACACACACACACACACACACACACACACACACACACACACACACACACACATACACAGACACACACAGAGACGCACACACACACACACACACACACACACACACACACACACACACACACACACACACACACACACAGGTTTATGACGTTGTTTAACATGGTGAAAGATATATTGAGAAGAGGGAAAAAAACACAAACAATGATAGAACACTCATACAGACAGACGCAACAAAAAATATCAGATCCCCTCTCAGTTATGATAAAGTACGAAGTACAAATCAAAAACTGTATACATTAGACAAAATGTTTAGCAGTCCTTTCATTAAAACTCAGAATGAGACGTTACTTTCTGTTTGCTGTTGTCATTTCCCTTTTTTCCAGAGTATTTTGGAATGTCTTTCTTTTAGTGTTGAAAAAGGGGAGGGAGAGGGGCATTAGTGTACATATCTGATTTTAAAAAAAAAAAACCTCATCAGCTAAATCAGTATCTTTGCACTACCACAATTATCAACATCTGTAACAACTGTGATAACGTAATGATATCGCTAATCATGTGAAGAAAATAAACGAGCTAAAGCTCTACTAGTAACAATAACAACAAATCTTTCTTCATCGTACATTATGAACAATACCAGGCGAACAGTCCTGTGTAAGGAGAATAATAATTAAATTGTCAAACAATCAATTAAAAGACATCAAATGTGGAAAAAGTTGTACTGATATTGTATTTGTTAATGCACATTATTGGTGAATTATATTATGAACTCAATCATTCTCCCTGTTTTAATTCCAGCATCTGTTCCTTGTTGAAAATCTTGATGCTGGAATCATATGGCTTCAATTGAGGATGAAGTTCTCCTTGGCTTTCTTCCTGTAATCAAACCATTAGCAGTGCCAACAATGAGCTCCCGATCACAGTATCTGTCTCAATGCATTAAAAAAAAACCTATAACATAACAGAAGTAAGTTCAAACCAAAGCTTCTATTGAATATGAATCAAATCAGATATGCAGCCAAATTCACTCCCTTTGAAAGAAAACATCTATATAATGCAAACGTTTCCATGATCTCTTACTAAATTAGCAAAGCAGAGTGTCTTGCAAATGAATATGCATGATATAAAAGTATTGTTTTATTATTCCATTTTAATTTTGTGAAACTTGCTTTCTTACTTTCCGAATAACCAGTCTAAAAAAACAGACTGTGTCACGTGTATGATTTGTTGCAAACAACACATCACAATTTTTAACTTACGTGTGTACCAAACTTTCCTTTTCGATTGCATCAAAATTGACTGTGATTTATAATGCAAAGATACCATGTCATGTGACAGTGTGAATACTTGTAAGCTAATTTCAGTGTAACAATTTTTTTTTCCAAACCACACAAGGTTTGTCATAAACATTTTGCAGACAATATATTTTGCTGAGTTTCAAAAAAAGAGTCTGGATACTAATCATTTCCACTAGTTCATGCATGAGACACATTCTGGATTATCAATTTCCGTTCAAAAGTCTGTAGGTTTTTTTTTTTTTCGAAGGATGTTATGTTTATAAGGTTTATTTTAATCATTTTTCGTTATTTTTTATGTGTGACCCCATGAATCAATAAACGTATGCATTTTTATCAGCCTACATAGTAACAATGGCATGAATGTTACCAAATGGCTTTGTCTTAAGTATTCTTAATACCTAATATCAAAGAATCACCTCTTTGGCATTCTAAAGTAATGCTTTATTGTAATGATTTCTTTTTTACTTTTTGTACGACACTATTTATCGGTAAACATAATTTTAAGACAATTTTTACTTTTTTTTTAAACAAAATAAATATGTATTTAGTTACGTTTACGTGTAATGGTATTATTGATGGCGTTTTTGTTTTTTGTTTTTCTGTTTTTGTCTAGTTTTCTTAACTAACAATTTTGTGAGCTGTTAAATGATGTAAAAGGTAATTGTTGCCATTCTTATGGTTGACACTGTTTGCACAAGTTACCTGTTTTGCAATCGTCAAAATACATTTTAAACTTGAGTAATTATTGATCAGCTGTGCACAGTTGTATCCCTTAAATGACATATGCAATAAAAAAAAAATATGATTAATGTAACTTATTAAACTTCAAGAGATGATGTATGTAAGATGTAACGGTATACGTGTCTTACAAGTCCAGTTAAATAAAATGAAAGCTGCGCAAATGGACAGAATATAAAATCAGAGAGAATCTGAGTCATTTCTATACGAATATTCGTTAAGCTGTGTTTTGAAATAACAACATAGTGGAGGGTTTTTGACGTAATCTCTTATGAACGACATCCTGCTTGCCTTGAAATTTAAAGTAAGTTCCTTAAAAAAAAAAAAGTTCTAAGTAGTCGCTTTTTTGTATGCATAATTTTCATTTACATAAGGTACCATTGGAAAAGATAACAGCATCGAATAAAAGAGCAATCTTAGATTTCTAACCTATTATCCACTTCTGTGCTCACTTTCAGGGCTCAGTCATGTATATATACAAAGATACACACATACATTCATATATATATATATATATATATATATATATATATATATATATATATTCACGGTGCCATATGAGAACAGAATGGAGGCAGCTCAAATCTACAAGACTGAAAAGTATGCTGATCTGGCAAACAGCCTGAGGAGAGAAGGCTATCAGGTCAAAGTCCTCACTGCAGAAATTGGAGCTAGGGGGTTTGTAGGAACGTCTGCATACAGCCTCATGAAACAGCTCTCAGTTGCAGGGAAGGAAAAAACCAGAGCCCTGAAAGCAATGGCAGAAGCGGCAGAGAGGTGTTCAAGCTGGATCTGGTCAAGGAGGAACAAAAGTGAACTTCATAAGGCTTAATTTCCCTACAAATATCAGGTGTCCCTGTGGCTCAGTGGTTAAAGCGCGAGTCATTAAGTGGAAAATGAGCATGTCCAGAGGGTCATGGGTTCGAATCCCAGCCATGGCTCGTCCCAAGATGGGAAAAAAAAAAAAGGGGCAGCAGAGGGACATCCGGAGTCATGAACCGGGTGTGGCCCAACCCCCCTAGAGTGTCAGGAGATAAGGGCCGAAACACTTGCTTGAAGGGGGCTTCTCTTCTGAGGACTCTCTGCTGCCACGCTCTCCACGAGTTTCTTTCTACTGATGCATGGGTAAACCATTGACTTCCGGGAATAGGCCGGAGGACGTCCGGGAAAGACCGGAGGACACTGGGAAAGACCAGAACCAAGGGCTCTGTGGGCTGGCTCCCCACTTTGCCTTAAAGATGTGGCTACTAAAAATAAAAGGAAAAGATGCTCCCAGGATTCACCGAAAGGGGGAGAATGATGAATCCATCGGTGCTCAACCAATCATGACTGCAAATCCCAAACGGACTATGAACATGGACCAAATGGAATATCCATGTGTCTGTGGAAAGCGTTTCGCTACCACCCGTGGCATGAAGATCCACAGAACAAAGATGGGATGTGTGAAGACTCATCTGAATGAGCAGCAGCGCACTGCATCAGCAGATAAGACGTCGGAAGACCAAGGCCAGGATTTAAACCACAGTGCCAAGGACATCCACGCTGTTGGTTCGGATGAGGAATTTGCACAGGCCCTCGATGCCAGGCGCCTGAAACTCAACCTGCCACGAGCAAACGAAACTGAAGATTGGGAGAAACTGGATGCAAAAATCGTCCAAAGACTCGATGCACTGATAGGGAAAAGCACCCTGGAACACAAACTAGCCACATATGGGGACATTGTGTATGCCACATGTAGAGACGCCTATGGAGCAAAACTACCCAAAGAGAAAACACCTCCAAAGAAATCCAGACGCCAAGAAAAGATGGACAAGATCAGGGTCCAAAAGAAAAACCTCAAGATGCAAATGAAGACCGCACTGCCAGCTGAAAAACAAGGCTTGGAAAAACTGTGGAAAGACCTGAAAGAAAAACACAGTGCCCTCAGCAAAGCGGAATCTGCGAGGAAAAGGAAGAGCAAAAAGAAGAAGACACAAGAGCGCTTCTTCAGAGACCCCTTCCAGTTTGCCAGAACACTGTTTGAGCAGCCAAAATCTGGGACCCTAAGTGTGGACAAAGGAGTTCTTGAGCAGCATCTGAGGAAAACATACTCTGACCCACAGAGCAAAGCACCACTCGACATTCAAGGTCTGGTGTGGCCAACCAACCCTGAGGAACAGTTCAATGGCAAGCCTCCAACGTTGGCGGAAATCAAGAAGGTGGTCGACAAAGCCAGAGCCAAATCATCACCAGGGCCAAACGGAATACCTTACCAGCTTTACAAGAAATGTCCCAAGGTGCTGGAGTGGCTCCACAGGCTGCTGCGATCGGCTTGGAGAAACCAGAAGATCAGCGGCCAGTGGATGACGGCAGATGGTGTGTACATCCCCAAAGAGCAAAACTCAAGTGACATCAGCCAGTTCAGGCCAATATCACTACTGAACGTCGAAGGGAAAATCTTCTTCTCTGTCATGGCAGCAAGGCTGACCAAGTACCTGATGGAAAACAAGTACTTGGATGTGTCAGTCCAGAAAGGTGGCATCCCAGGCGTGGCGGGCTGTGTAGAACACGCCACAATGATCTGGGACGCAATCCAAAAAGCAAAAACAGAAAAGAGAGACCTGGACGTAGTGTGGCTTGATCTGGCAAACGCATATGGATCTGTGCCCCATGAGATGATACAGTTGGCTCTTGAGATGTACCATGTGCCAAAGAACATCCGCGACATGCTCAAGAAGTACTTCAATGGCTTCTCAATGCGGTTCTCTACCAAGGAGTACACAACAGACTGGATCAACTTGGAAGTGGGTATTGCAATGGGCTGTGCAATTTCCCCAATACTGTTCGTGCTGGCAATGGAACTCATCTTGAAAGCAGCAACAAACAACGCGAGACAAACAGACCTTGGCGATGGATACAAGATGCCTCCTCTCAAGGCCTTCATGGATGACACTACAGTGATTTCATCCAGAGAAGACGAGACACGTCATGTGCTGGAGAGGCTGGACGACATAGTTGCCTCATCCAGAATGAAGTTCAAGCCAAAGAAATCACGGAGTCTCTCACTGAGGAAAGGAAAAGTGGCCGGATCTGTGGTCTTCAGTGTTGCCAACCAGGCCATTCCAACAGTCACAGAAGAACCAGTCAAGAGCCTTGGAAGATGGTATGATGATACGCTGAAAGACA
Source organism: Conus canariensis (assembly GCA_033310375.1). Classification (NCBI taxonomy): domain Eukaryota; kingdom Metazoa; phylum Mollusca; class Gastropoda; order Neogastropoda; family Conidae; genus Conus; species Conus canariensis. Next base: position 15,628,738 of record CM065735.1, read on the forward strand.
CACAAAGAGCAAAAGAAACCAAGCAGATGGCGGAGGAAGGCTTGGAGACCATTGACCAGTGTGGGCTCCCTGGCAAATACAAGGTCTGGTGTCTGCAGTTCATGCTGATACCAAAGCTGCTATGGCCTCTGATGATATACGACATCTGCACCAGCATAGTGGAGGCAATGGAAGCCAAAATCAACAAGTTCACAAGGAAATGGCTTGGTGTCCCACCCTGTCTGACTGACATAGCGCTGTACTGTCGCCAAGCAAAGCTGAAACTACCCCTGAAATCCATCCTGGAGGAATACAAAGCAGGGAAGATCAGACTTCAAAGCATGCTGGAGGACTCAGGAGACAAGGTGGTAGAAGCAATTAAGCCCCAGCTGAAGACAGGCAGAAAATGGAAAGTTCAAGAGGCGATGGATTCTGCAAAAGAAAGTCTCAAGATCAGAGAAATAACAGGACACACACAGACCAACAGACAGGGACTGGGGGTGACCAAAACTGAATGGTGGTCAAAGGCCAAAGGAAAAGCCAAAAGAGACATGATGATTCAGGAGATGAGAAAAGAAGAAGACCAAAAAAGACTCCAAAAAGCAGTCCAGCAGAGCCAGCAAGGGCAATGGACAACGTGGGAGAATGCACTCCAAAGAAGTCTCACTTGGAATGACATTTGGCACATGGCCCCTCTCGGATCAGCTTCATTCTCAGATCTGCATATGACCTTCTGCCCTCAAATGCAAACCTGGTGAAGTGGGGGAAAACAGACGATCCTGCATGCCCCCTCTGCCATGAAAAACAAACAGTGGAGCATGTCCTAAGCTCATGTAAAGTAGCCCTGGCTCAAGGAAGGTACACATGGAGGCACAACCAAGTGCTCAAAGAAATTGTACAAGTAGTCTGGGCTAGTACCAACACCACAAAAGGGAAAATCAGGACTCCAAAAGCACCCGCAACATTCTTCACGGCAGGAGGCAGCAAATCATGGCCAAGAACAACAGTGCCACTCGAAACATGCAGGCAGAGTCTGCTGGACGGGGCAGATGACTGGGAGTGCACTGCAGACCTCCCAGAATGGAAGAGTCACCCAGAGATCATCAGCAAGAGTGGCATGAGACCAGACATAGTAGTCCACTCTAAGTCAACCAAGCAGCTGATCATGATCGAGCTCACGGTGCCATATGAGAACAGAATGGAGGCAGCTCAAATCTACAAGACTGAAAAGTATGCTGATCTGGCAAACAGCCTGAGGAGAGAAGGCTATCAGGTCAAAGTCCTCACTGCAGAAATTGGAGCTAGGGGGTTTGTAGGAACGTCTGCATACAGCCTCATGAAACAGCTCTCAGTTGCAGGGAAGGAAAAAACCAGAGCCCTGAAAGCAATGGCAGAAGCGGCAGAGAGGTGTTCAAGCTGGATCTGGTCAAGGAGGAACAAAAGTGAACTTCATAAGGCTTAATTTCCCTACAAATATCAGGTGTCCCTGTGGCTCAGTGGTTAAAGCGCGAGTCATTAAGTGGAAAATGAGCATGTCCAGAGGGTCATGGGTTCGAATCCCAGCCATGGCTCGTCCCAAGATGGGAAAAAAAAAAAAGGGGCAGCAGAGGGACATCCGGAGTCATGAACCGGGTGTGGCCCAACCCCCCTAGAGTGTCAGGAGATAAGGGCCGAAACACTTGCTTGAAGGGGGCTTCTCTTCTGAGGACTCTCTGCTGCCACGCTCTCCACGAGTTTCTTTCTACAATTATAAACAAAGCTTGCTCTTAGGTCTTAGATTGAAGAAATAGGGGGAGATGAGCATTCATATCTGCAGTGGTAGATAATTCTGCCTAACTAACAGTATGTGCTTGAGTGGGTGAATGGAGAAAAAATAAAATAAATGCTTCTCAAAATGAGCCTTCAGCAAGCTTATAGACTCCAAGGGGGAGACAATCTCCAATGGGGAGGAAACTCACTAACATATAACTCCTGGTCAGATACCAATATTTCGAAACCTGATTGTTTCTCCTCAGTGACAGCAGAAAGTGGTAATTTGACTCCTCTGCCTTTTCGGTTTTAAGAAGAATGCTATCCCAGAAAAAGGCTGGTGTGCAATACCGTAGTATGTTTGTTGAGTTTTCAAAAAACCAACTAAATGTGCCACCTAAGAAGCAAAAGAAAATCACGAAAGAGCAAAACAAGCTATATTTTCTTGTGAAAAGTAGAAAATATAAAAAGATAACCTCTTAAGACACAAGTGCTGAGGGCCAGTTTTTGGAATGAATCCACAAGGGACTAAATTACAATAAACTAATAAATTCCAAGGATAAGTACCGAGCACCATTCCAGCAACTTACAGAGCAGCTTGGTGTTGCAATGACTGCAAGAAATATTCAATTATAAACAAAGCTTGCTCTTATGTCTTAGATTGAAGAAATAGGGGGAGATGAGCATTCATATCAGCAGATGTAGATAATTCTGCCTAACTAACAGTATGTGCTTGAGTGGGTGAATGGGGAAAAATAAAATAAATGCTTCTCAAAATGAGCCTTCAGCAAGCTTATAGTCTCCAAGGGGGAGACAATCTCCAATGGGGAGGAAACTCACTCTGCCTTTTCGGTTTTAAGAAGAATGCTATCCCAGAAAAAGGCTGGTGTGCAATACCGTAGTATGTTTGTTGAGTTTTCAAAAAACCAACCAAAGGTGCCACCTAAGAAGCAAAAGAAAATCACGAAAGAGCAAAACAAGCTATATTTTCTTGTGAAAAAAAGAAAATATAAAAAGATAACCTCTTAAGACACAAGTGCTGAGGGCCAGTTCTTGGAATGAATCCACAAGGGACTAAATTACAATAACCTAATAAATTCCAAGGATGAGTACCGAGCACCATTCCAGCAACTTACAGAGCAGCTTGGTGTTGCAATGAATGCAAGAAATGTTCAATTATAAACAAAGCTTGCTTTTGGAGACTATAAGCTTGCTGAAGGCTCATTTTGAGAAGCATTTATTTTATTTTTCCCCATTCACCCACTCAAGCACATACTGTTAGTTAGGCAGAGTTATCTACCACTGCAGATATGAATGCTCATCTCCCCCTATTTCTTCAATCTAAGACATAAGAGCAAGCTTTGTTTATAATTGAATATTTCTTGCAGTCATTGCAACACCAAGCTGCTCTGTAAGTTGCTGGAATGGTACTCGGTACTTATCCTTGGAATTTATTAGTTTATATCTATCTATCTATCTATCTATATATATATATATATATATATATATATATATATATATATATACATACATACATACATATTTCTTGCAGTAATTGCAACACCAAGCTGCTCTGTAAGTTGCTGGAATGGTGCTCAGTTACTTATCCTTGGAATTTATTAGTTTATTGTAATTTAGTCCCTTGCGGATTCAAAAAAAAAAAAAAAAGGATACCGGTATCTGACCAGGAGTAATGATATGTTAGTGAGGAGTTTCCTCCCCTTTAGAGATGGTCTCCCCCTTGGAGACTATAAGCTTGCTGAAGGTTCATTTTGAGAAGCATTTATTATTCCCCATTCACCCATTCAAGCACATACTGTTAGTTAGATAGAGTTATCTGCCACAGCAAATATGAATGCTTATCTTCCCCCTATTTTTTCAATCTAAAGACATAGGAGCAAGCTTTGTGTATAATTCAATATTTCTTGCAGTCATTGCAACACCCAGCTGCTCTGAAAGTTGCTGGAATGGTGCTCAGTTACGTATCCTTGGAATGTATTAGTTTATTATAGTTCAGTCCCTTGCAGATTCATTCCAAGAACTGGCCCTCAGCACTTGTGTCTTAAGATGATATCTTTTTATACTTTCTACTTTTCACAAGAAAATGTAGCTTATTTTGTTGTTTTATAATTCTCTTTGGCTTCTTAGGTGGGGCCTTTGGTTGCTTTGTTTTGAAAAGTCAACAAATATACTATAGCATTGCACACCAGCCTTTTTCTGGGATAGCATTCTGCTTTAAAAAAAAAAAAAAAAAAAAAAAAAAAAAAAACAACCTAAACGGCAAAGGAGTCAAGTTAGAACTTTCCGAGGTCACTGAGGAGAAACAATCAGGTTTCGAAATACCGGTATCTGACCAGGAGTAATGTTTTGTTAGTGAGGAGTTTCCTCCCCTTTGGAGATGGTCTCCCCCTTGGAGACTATAAGCTTCCTGAAGGCTCATTTTGAGAAGCATTTATTATTTCCCATTCACCCATTCAAGCACATATTGTTAGTTAGGCAGAATTATCTACCACTGCAAATATGAATGCTTATCTCTCCCTATTTTTTCAGTCTAAGATATAAGGGCAAGCTTTGTGTATAATCCAATATTTCTTGCAGTCATTGCAACACCCAGCTGCTCTGAAAGTTGCTGGAATGGTGCTCGGCTACTTATCCTTGGAATTTATTACTTTATTATAGTTCAGTCCCTTGCAGATTCATTCTAAGAACTGGCCCTCAGCACTTGTGTCTTAAGATGTTATCTTTTTATACTTTCTACTTTTCACAAGAAAATGTAGCTTATTTTGTTGTTTCATAATTCTCTTTGGCTTCTTAGGTGGGAACTTTGGTTGGTTTTTTCAAATTCAACAAGCATACTATAGTATTGCACACCAGCCTTTTTCTGGGATAGCATTCTGCTTTAAAAATTAAAAAAAAAAAAAAACCTAAACGGCAAAGGAGTCAAGTTAGGACTTTCCGAGGTCACTGAGGAGAAACAATCAGGTTTCGAAATACCGGTATCTGACCAGGAGTAATGATATGTTAGTGAGGAGTTTCCTCCCCTTTAGAGATGGTCTCCCCCTTGGAGACTATAAGCTTGCTGAAGGTTCATTTTGAGAAGCATTTATTATTCCCCATTCACCCATTCAAGCACATACTGTTAGTTAGATAGAGTTATCTGCCACAGCAAATATGAATGCTTATCTTCCCCCTATTTTTTCAATCTAAAGACATAGGAGCAAGCTTTGTGTATAATTCAATATTTCTTGCAGTCATTGCAACACCCAGCTGCTCTGAAAGTTGCTGGAATGGTGCTCAGTTACGTATCCTTGGAATGTATTAGTTTATTATAGTTCAGTCCCTTGCAGATTCATTCCAAGAACTGGCCCTCAGCACTTGTGTCTTAAGATGATATCTTTTTATACTTTCTACTTTTCACAAGAAAATGTAGCTTATTTTGTTGTTTTATAATTCTCTTTGGCTTCTTAGGTGGGGCCTTTGGTTGCTTTGTTTTGAAAAGTCAACAAATATACTATAGCATTGCACACCAGCCTTTTTCTGGGATAGCATTCTGCTTTAAAAAAAAAAAAAAAAAAAAAAAAAAAAACAACCTAAACGGCAAAGGAGTCAAGTTAGAACTTTCCGAGGTCACTGAGGAGAAACAATCAGGTTTCAAAATACCGGTATCTGACCAGGAGTAATGTTTTGTTAGTGAGGAGTTTCCTCCCCTTTGGAGATGGTCTCCCCCTTGGAGACTATAAGCTTCCTGAAGGCTCATTTTGAGAAGCATTTATTATTTCCCATTCACCCATTCAAGCACATATTGTTAGTTAGGCAGAATTATCTACCACTGCAAATATGAATGCTTATCTCTCCCTATTTTTTCAGTCTAAGATATAAGGGCAAGCTTTGTGTATAATCCAATATTTCTTGCAGTCATTGCAACACCCAGCTGCTCTGAAAGTTGCTGGAATGGTGCTCGGCTACTTATCCTTGGAATTTATTACTTTATTATAGTTCAGTCCCTTGCAGATTCATTCTAAGAACTGGCCCTCAGCACTTGTGTCTTAAGATGTTATCTTTTTATACTTTCTACTTTTCACAAGAAAATGTAGCTTATTTTGTTGTTTCATAATTCTCTTTGGCTTCTTAGGTGGGAACTTTGGTTGGTTTTTTCAAAATTCAACAAGCATACTATAGTATTGCACACCAGCCTTTTTCTGGGATAGCATTCTGCTTTAAAAATTAAAAAAAAAAAAAAACCTAAACGGCAAAGGAGTCAAGTTAGGACTTTCCGAGGTCACTGAGGAGAAACAATCAGGTTTCGAAATACCGGTATCTGACCAGGAGTAATGATATGTTAGTGAGGAGTTTCCTCCCCTTTAGAGATGGTCTCCCCCTTGGAGACTATAAGCTTGCTGAAGGTTCATTTTGAGAAGCATTTATTATTCCCCATTCACCCATTCAAGCACATACTGTTAGTTAGATAGAGTTATCTGCCACAGCAAATATGAATGCTTATCTTCCCCTATTTTTTCAATCTAAAGACATAGGAGCAAGCTTTGTGTATAATTCAATATTTCTTGCAGTCATTGCAACACCCAGCTGCTCTGAAAGTTGCTGGAATGGTGCTCAGTTACGTATCCTTGGAATGTATTAGTTTATTATAGTTCAGTCCCTTGCAGATTCATTCCAAGAACTGGCCCTCAGCACTTGTGTCTTAAGATGATATCTTTTTATACTTTCTACTTTTCACAAGAAAATGTAGCTTATTTTGTTGTTTTATAATTCTCTTTGGCTTCTTAGGTGGGGCCTTTGGTTGCTTTGTTTTGAAAAGTCAACAAATATACTATAGCATTGCACACCAGCCTTTTTCTGGGATAGCATTCTGCTTTAAAAAAAAAAAAAAAAAAAAAAAAAAAAAAACAACCTAAACGGCAAAGGAGTCAAGTTAGAACTTTCCGAGGTCACTGAGGAGAAACAATCAGGTTTCAAAATACCGGTATCTGACCAGGAGTAATGTTTTGTTAGTGAGGAGTTTCCTCCCCTTTGGAGATGGTCTCCCCCTTGGAGACTATAAGCTTCCTGAAGGCTCATTTTGAGAAGCATTTATTATTTCCCATTCACCCATTCAAGCACATATTGTTAGTTAGGCAGAATTATCTACCACTGCAAATATGAATGCTTATCTCTCCCTATTTTTTCAGTCTAAGATATAAGGGCAAGCTTTGTGTATAATCCAATATTTCTTGCAGTCATTGCAACACCCAGCTGCTCTGAAAGTTGCTGGAATGGTGCTCGGCTACTTATCCTTGGAATTTATTACTTTATTATAGTTCAGTCCCTTGCAGATTCATTCTAAGAACTGGCCCTCAGCACTTGTGTCTTAAGATGTTATCTTTTTATACTTTCTACTTTTCACAAGAAAATGTAGCTTATTTTGTTGTTTCATAATTCTCTTTGGCTTCTTAGGTGGGAACTTTGGTTGGTTTTTTCAAAATTCAACAAGCATACTATAGTATTGCACACCAGCCTTTTTCTGGGATAGCATTCTGCTTTAAAAATTAAAAAAAAAAAAAACCTAAACGGCAAAGGAGTCAAGTTAGGACTTTCCGAGGTCACTGAGGAGAAACAATCAGGTTTCGAAATACCGGTATCTGACCAGGAGTAATGATATGTTAGTGAGAGTGGGAGTTTCCTCCCCTTTGGAGATAGTCTCCCCCTTGGAGACTATAAGCTTCCTGAAGGCTCATTTTGAGAAGCATTTATTATTTCCCATTCACCCACTCAAGCAAATACTGTTGGTTAGGCAGAATTATCTACCACTGCAAATATGAATGCTTATCTCTCCCTATTTTTTCAATCTAAGACATAAGAGCAAGCTTTGTTTATAATTCAATACTTCTTGCAGTCATTGCAACACTCAGCTGCTCTGAAAGTTGCTGGAATGATGCTCAGTCACTTATCCTTGGAATTTATTAGTTTATTTTATATATGTATATGAGTAAATACATTTGGAAACTTAAAGAAAAAAACATAGACTACAACATATCTTGGAAAATTTTAAAAAGAGCAGCATCATACAACAACATTTCAAAAAAATGCAATCTATGCCTAACAGAGAAATACATTATACTATGTAAACCACAGTTGGCAACTCTAAATGTTAGAACAGAAATGGTTAACAATTGCAGACACAGATGGAAGTTCCTATCAGCGAAAAAAACCAACACCTGAGAAACACATGTAGCACGGGAAAAAAACAACAGCAAACCAGCTAGCTATATATATACGTGGCACTGGCAACACAAGCTCATCACATCCTGACGACCGCACAGCGTGAAACAAATTTGTAGATGTTTTTAGAAGCTTGATTTTAACTTGCTTTTAATGTAACAATATATATATATATATATATATATATATATATATGTGTGTGTGTGTGTGTGTGTGTGTGTGTGTGTGTGTGTGTGTGTGTAGATATATACATATATGCTGAACAATGTAGTATAATATTTTGAGAGAGAGAGAGAGAGAGAGAGAGAGAGAGAGAAGAGAGAGAGAGAGAGAGAGAGAGCATGGAAACCTGGAAAACCAGTATTGAAATGGCCAGGCTTTAGGGCAAATCATGCCTGGATGCGTTAGATGTTATTTAGTTATTCACTTCTCTCTTATGTTTGCACTAATCGTTTCCATCTGCCCACCCTCTCTGTTGCAGTAATCAATAGAGTTTAATTGTATATAATCATTTGACTCACTACATTTAAATCGCACTCATTGCAGCAATACATGAAGGTCAGTTATTACACAAATGAGCGATAGGGGTGGGTTGAAGAAAACAAACCTGTTGCTGTCCACAGCGTAGAGTACTTTGCCCGCACTCCAGGTGCACACAAAAGTCTTCATCCCTTCCCCCAGGACAGTCCTCTCTGAAGTCACACAGCAGACTGTAAGGGATGAATTCCCCAGACACTGCACAAGAGAAGTAGGGTTGTGCCAGTCCCCCTGGCATGTCGCACTTCACACGGTACCATTCTTCAGCCGTGTCCAGGCTTCTGCACACACTTAGCGTGTCACAGGCCAGCGCAGTGTGCGTCACGTGCTGCAAGGGACACGTCACGACTGGAACACGTGACACAGTGGTGCTGTTGGTCGCAGGAAGAGTGACTCGCCAGGATTTTGCGGAGGGCATTTCACACAGATAAAACATGGGTGCGCCCTTGTAAGTGGAACATGATGTGAAGATATAACTGAGTACCAAACCAGTCCTATGAATCTTTCCACATAGATTATTTGTGTATATCACATCTTCATTCACAATGTGCCAGTAGTAAGCCACAGAATCTGCATCCCAATGCCACGTGTTAGTATACCTGAATGCACACATTTTAAACAAACAGAAAGAATCATGTAAGATTTCACGTACGGGTAAAAACCCTATTAGAGCGAGTAAAATTATGTCTGTTTTCTTGTTTTGGAAAACTTGAAAAAATCTCTCTCTCTCTCTCTCTCTCTCTCTCTCTCTCTCTTCTCTCTCTCTCTCTCTCTCTCTCTCTCTCCTCTTTCAGGGAAAGGTTAATTTGTTGCAGATGGCAAGATTGGAATTATCATATCAATAACAGTGACAGGTTTAGTGTGTACAGAACCTTGTGCACTGTCCCTGATATTAAAACGTATTTGTTAGTCAATTTAGACAGACATTTAACATTTAATTTGATAAGATTTAGGCTTGGCATTTCCGGAATTGCAGTACATCATAATCGTTGTAGAAAACACAGTGAAAACGACTTAATATGTCCA
>CM065735.1:15640744-15645232 GCA_033310375.1 Conus canariensis
TGTGTGTGTGTGTGTTTGTGTGCCAGTGCGTGTGCGCGCGTGCGTGTGTGTGTGTGTGTGTGTGTGTGTGTGTGTGTGTGTGTGTGTGTGTGTGTGGTGTGTGTGTGTGTGTGTCCGTGCGTGTTTGTTTGCGTGCGTGTGTGTGTGAGTGTGTGTTTGTGTGCGTGCTTGTGTGCATGCGTGTGGTGCGTGTGTGTGAGTGTAGATGGTTAGATAGATCGATAGATAGGCAGAAAGACAGATATAATGCAGATAAAAGATATGACATTGCTCTGTCTCAGCAATGTAGTTACATGTAGTTTCACACCAAATAATGCGTGATTATTATGAAAGGGAATATAAGATGAATAAAGAATGAAATAGATAAATACAGAAATAAGTCACATAAGACTAATTGGAGATACAAAATTCGTGCAACATTTCATGTTCAGGGGTGGGTTGATTTAGCTGGAGGGAGGAGAGCTCATAATCCACACATCGTCTACAATATTCAGGAGATAAAGGACCTTGGAACGTCTTTCTATTACCTTTCGTTTGAACAAAATACATTTGTACCTCATTTTCGGATTCCAGTTTTTTTTTTTTTTAGAAAGATAGATACAATATTACTCCATGTCAGCAACAAATTCATTAACATGTACAAGCACACTCAGAATGCGTGGTAATTATGAAGTGGAATCAGAAATATAGAAAGAAAGGAGTAGATCAAGAAATAAACCATATAAGAGTACATGGCAATGCATAATTTCATTTCATATTCATGTAGGAGGTGAAGAGTTCATAATCCACAAATCTTCTACAACAGTCAGCAGACAAAGGATGCTGGGGCATCTTTCTATTATATTTTTGATATTCTGCACAAAAAAGAGAAGTTGCTGGAACGTGTTTATATTTCCAGTTTTCAATGAAACATAGAGACCCGTTTACGGATTTTTAACAAGGACCGTGGCAGGCCGGAGGTGATGGAATGAGCAGAATGGGGATGTGACAGGCCGGAGGCGATGGAATGAGCAGAATGGGGATGTGACAGGCTGGAGGTGATGGAATGAGCAGAATGGGGATGTGACAGGCTGGAGGTGATGGAATGAGCAGAATGGGGATGTGACAGGCCGGAGGTGATGGAATGAGCAGAATGGGGATGTGACAGGCCGGAGGTGATGGAATGAGCAGAATGGGGATGTGACAGGCCGGAGGTGATGGAATGAGCAGAATGGGGATGTGACAGGCCCGGAGGCGATGGAATGAGCAGAATGGGGATGTGACAGGCTGGAGGTGATGGAATGAGCAGAATGGGGATGTGACAGGCTGGAGGTGATGGAATGAGCAGAATGGGGATGTGACAGGCCGGAGGCGATGGAATGAGCAGAATGGGGATGTGACAGGCCGGAGGTGATGGAATGAGCAGAATGGGGATGTGACAGGCTGGAGGTGATGGAATGAGCAGAATGGGGATGTGACAGGCGGAGGTGATGGAATGAGCAGAATGGGGATGTGACAGGCTGGAGGTGATGGAATGAGCAGAATGGGGATGTGACAGGCGGAGGTGATGGAATGAGCAGAATGGGGATGTGACAGGCTGGAGGTGATGGAATGAGCAGAATGGGGATGTGACAGGCCGGAGGTGATGGAATGAGCAGAATGGGGATGTGACAGGCCGGAGGTGATGGAATGAGCAGAATGGGATGTGACAGGCTGGAGGTGATGGAATGAGCAGAATGGGGATGTGACAGGCTGGAGGTGATGGAATGAGCAGAATGGGGATGTGACAGGCCGGAGGTGATGGAATGAGCAGAATGGGGATGTGACAGGCGGAGGTGATGGAATGAGCAGAATGGGGATGTGACAGGCTGGAGGTGATGGAATGAGCAGAATGGGGATGTGACAGGCTGGAGGTGATGGAATGAGCAGAATGGGGATGTGACAGGCCGGAGGTGATGGAATGAGCAGAATGGGGATGTGACAGGCCGGAGGTGATGGAATGAGCAGAATGGGGATGTGACAGGCCGGAGGTGATGGAATGAGCAGAATGGGGATGTGACAGGCCGGAGGTGATGGAATGAGCAGAATGGGGATGTGACAGGCCGGAGGTGATGGAATGAGCAGAATGGGGATGTGACAGGCCGGAGGTGATGGAATGAGCAGAATGGGGATGTGACAGGCTGGAGGTGATGGAATGAGCAGAATGGGGATGTGACAGGCTGGAGGTGATGGAATGAGCAGAATGGGGATGTGACAGGCTGGAGGTGATGGAATGAGCAGAATGGGGATGTGACAGGCTGGAGGTGATGGAATGAGCAGAATGGGGATGTGACAGGCCGGAGGTGATGGAATGAGCAGAATGGGGATGTGACAGGCTGGAGGCGATGGAATGAGCAGAATGGGGATGAGAGGGAGCTCGTGAAGAGAAGAGAAAAAAGTGGAGGTCAGAGTTGGAGAGGGAAGTGGAATAGAAAATCGGACTAAAGACAAAAATTTAATTTAGCCTCCAGCATGTGGAATCAGGCTCTGTTGATAACTTCAGTCGTGCAATAATTTGTGTTTTAATAAGTTTACAGTTTGTGACATAATGACATACAGAAATGAAAAAAAACAACTACATCGAATTCAGATTTGTTCTGGTCGTCATTTGAGTGGCGCTCAAGCCAATCCATACAGCTGCCTTGTGCAGGAAACCTAAAGCACCAGACAAAGCATAGCGGAAAAGGTCCTTGGTGGCCACCCATTCCTGATACGTCTCCAAACTGACGAGAAAGGAGCCACGTCTGCGACAGGCTTTGGCAGCATGCGTCCACACATTGTATTTCTGTAGTCCCCCAAACATGTAACATCTTCCTCCAGCCTCCTGCTGTAACAGTTAAAGAAAATGGAAAAAGCAGATGACATGATCATACATACTCACCCATTCTTTATAAATACTTCATCTTCATCCACTTTAAGTAACTAACCCCCTCTCTTTCTATATTTTGCTTCATACAATTACGGTAAAGCATTTTGCATTTGACCTCAGAATATTACGTCAAAGTGCTGGTGCTCTTGTTCAAGATGTAAGAAACCCTTTTTAAAGGAGCTGTCGGAACACGGTCCACACTGTCGGACTGAAAAATGGATCTCTGGGATACACTTTCCCATTCGAGGCACATGTATAGTCATTGAATAACTGGCAGAGAATGCGGCCGTGATGATAAGGAATTGTCACAGTTGCAGCAGAAGAAGAACTAGTCCAGAATGGTTGTGGCAAAGGGGAGGGGAAGGGTGGGGGAGGGAGGTCTTGGCACTGGAAAAGAGTGGAGGTGGGGTGACAGTATCTGAGTATGCTTATGAAATCAGAGGTCATCACGTTCCGAAGTTGAAACTTGCTAAGTCGTCTGCAGTTGTAAGTGATGACTGAGGTCCACGCTTTCAGTGCTTGTCGTCAGGTTGTGTTGTTCAATGTGTATCTACAAACGCCTCTCCTTTCTCGCCTACCCTGTGCCTTTCACTCTGCCATTGCTTGTATTATTGCATTATTCACATCGGACTTAAATGTACACATGCTGTCTCTTTTGTTGCTGTTTTGTTTCTTTGCATCCAAATGGGAACGCAAGTGAGTAATTAAAAAAAAAAAAGAGAACGATGGAGATCGTAAGGTGGTTTCTTTGTGTACCCGCATGAGTAAAAACGTCATTGATGCTGATGTGAAATTGATTGAGTTTCTTTTAGTCTACGTTCTACAGCCATCAGATACACTGGAGAGGCCACCAGAGGCAATCTAAAACCTGAATGTAACTAACCAATGAGTTCCTGGATAGGGTAAACGGGGCAGCGTTAGGGTTATTCATTCAAAAGTAATGCTTTCCTTTTCAGGGACTTGGTTCCAGCAACTGAGTTTGAATGCTTCTCTCTCTGACAAACACATGACGTATCTTGAGTCATTTGTAATTTGAGAAGGACAATAGCAAACCTTCTTCAAACAGTATGTGGTGATAGAACTTCATGCTTCTGTCTCTGTCTCTGTCTCTCTCTCTGTCTCTCTCTCTCTTTCTCTCTCTCTCTCTCTCTCTCTCTCTCTCTCTCTCTCTCTCTCTCTTCCATTAAAAAGTACCTTGTTTGTAAAAAATCTTTTAGAGTAAAAGAACACGACGTTTGAGCCCAGGCCCTTTGTCAAGTGAAACAGGTAGAAAATGGGTGGGGTTCAGATTAATATGGATATGCATTAGGTTAGGGTTTGGGTTAAACTAGCCTCTGGTTATGAAAAGGGTTGGGGTTAGGTTCATGTATTCAAGAGTTGAAAAAAAATCGAAATTCCCATCTGTAATGCATACACACGTTCCCGTACCCTATTAAAGCTACATTTGTCAGAGGCCTACCCCTACCCATGCCACATTATCAGTGTTCTAGGGACAGACAAACTCCACCATTACATTAAATAAGCCACGTTTGTCAGTGGCCTAAGGAACGACACACGCCACCCATACCTTATTTAGGCCACATTTTTCAGTGGTATAGGAA
>CM065735.1:15645332-15650332 GCA_033310375.1 Conus canariensis
TTGCAATTTGGATTGCTTAGTTAATGAGTTTATAGTTGATTACAACTTGGATCTCCCTTAGCTAATTAACTATACTTGATTAAAATTTTTGGAAACTCCCCTTAGCTAATTGACTTTTCTTGTTTTCAATTTTGGGGTCTGCTTACCCAAATTTTAACTATACTTGTTTACAATTTGGATCTGCTTAGCTTGGATCTGCTTAGCAAATTAAACTATACTTGATTAAAAATTTGGATCTGCTTAGCTAATTGATTTAACTTGATTAAAAAATTTGGATCTGCTTAGCTAATTAACTATACTTGATTACAATTTGGATCTGCTTAGCTTGGATCTGCTTAGCTAATTAACTATACTTGATTACAATTTGGATCTGCTTAGCTAATTGACTATACTTGATTACAATTTGGATCTGCTTAGCTAATTAACTATACTTGATTACAATTTGGATCTGCTTAGCTAATTAACTATACTTGATTACAGTTTGGATCTGCTTAGCTAATTGACTACAGCTGATTACAACTTGGATCTGCTTGGCTAATTGACTATACTTGATTACAATTTGGATCTGCTTAGCTAATTGACTATCACTTTGTGATCACCATGTTAACACAAACTGACCACTTAGCTCTACTAACTGTTACCACATCAACATAACCTGACCAGTAACATTTATCATCAACTGGCCATTTCTTTCAGGTAATTGAATAAAACAGGATCATTCACTGACCACTAATCTCTACTGATCACCATATCATCATAAACTGACCATACAAGTTCACCAGCTGATCAACATGTCATCATGAACTGACCACTTTCTTTGCTAGCTAATCGCAATGCCCTTATACAGTGACACTTTTCTGCTAAAGATCACCACATAATCATTTCTTCCTCTCTTTTTTCACATTTTTCTTCTTCAGCATCAGTCACCTGACCGCCTCACTGAAGAACAGTTCACCAGGCTCCTCCAGCTCTGTGGTTTTGTACCAAGGTCTGGATATTTCCAGTTGGATTTCGTGTCCATTTTGGATATTGTCAGTCTCTTTGGTTTCCCGTCCATCTCCTTCCTTCACTAGCAATATGTTACACGTGTACGTGGACAATCAAGGTGTTTCTGCAACATGTTACACGTGTACGTGGACAATCAAGGTGTTTCTTTTTCCTTGACTAATTCAGCAGATTTTCATATGATCCAGTGTGCGCCGCTAGATGATTTAGTGGTTTTAGTTAATTGTCCAATGATTGTTTTTTTTGCTTTGCACAGTTCTAGATTAAGACCCTGATTTTTTTTTTCGAGTAGTGGGTAGAGAGATAGAATAATTATTTCCCTTGGTCTGTCTTACCTGTGTCAACAGATCTCAGATTCCCGAAACATTCAAACAAGTATGACGTCACCATGTATGAAAGGTAGGATACCAGCAGCTGAGAGATCACTCTTCGTTTAAAGCTTCCTGGCACCCATTCTATTTTTAAACTTGCCACTGACTTCTGCGCATGAGCAGCCCACATAGTCTCTATCTCTGTCTTTCCCCTGTCTTCCTTGCAAAATAGCATTAGAAGCACAGTCGTAGATTAAATCAGACATAAAAGAATAATGCTCAAACACCAAGCCATCAAGTAAACGCAATAAACGATAAAGTAATGCACCTCGACCTATTCGTTTTTTTTTTTTTTTTTAAAGAATGAGAAAAAAAATCAACAAAGAATCGGCAGATAGAAATGGAAAGGAAAACAAGTGCTGGTAAACAAGGTATAAATCACAATGAAAAGGACTTTAAAAGACTTCAAAAGGACTGGGGCAGAGAGTACTGGAAGGAAGGGGAGAAGAGGAGAAGAGCTGCATTGAAAAAGTAGAAGTTAAAGTATGAATACGAAACCCAACACTGAGGAGATATAGAGACTGTAAAGTTCTTTTTGTGAAGAAAACCATTTGTTTATGCACATCTGGAGTCGACTTTCGACCCCTCAGTGAGACAACTCAGTACAGACTATCAGCTGCAGCTGTAACAGCTCACCCATAGATCAAGTGTTCACGCGCCCAGGAGCGAGACAGAAAAAGTGAGGCCAGCTGGTGCATGATAGTCAGTCGAGTGGATCATAACAGCATGATTTTGTATGCGGCATTTGGTAGAGAGAGTTCTGTGGCAAGTTTGACGCTCTCTCTAGTCTATGGCACGCTTACCGTGAACACTCAGAACGTTTTGCAACGACGTTCAGAGATTGTCTACAGAGCTAAACAAGATGGGGCGGTCTTAGCCGAATTCGTTTCTCATGTTTGATTGTATATTTAGGACCACTCTTTGAACCTGGATTCGCCCAAGTTCTCATTTCCTCGTACGTCCATTCACTCCTTCTTCCTCTTGTCTCCTTGTATATATTATGTGAACAACTCTTCACCTTCCCATCTACCCCACTACCAGACTTCACCTGATTAGCTTCACGCTCAGTACAAACCTTTGATGTATTTGGGTTTGGGAACCAATTCAAAAGATGAGCAAATAATAATAACATCAAACATAATCAACAGCATAAATCTTGGAGGCTAGATCTCAAAATCATTCCCTGAATGCTGTGGAATCAGGCAGGGCGGTCCATTCTTACCTCTGGCTTTCATTCTAGCTGTTTAAGAACTCGCAATAAAGATTCGTAATAGTAACATATCAGGAATTGCATTTCCAACTTCTAATAACGAACCGGTGAAACTCAAAATAGAACAGGGAGCAGATGATGCAACATTGTTACTAAACAGCAGGCAAGAGATGATAAAAGCTCGTAACATAATGAATAACTTCTCTCTTTTTGTCTTAAATACAAACGAAAAAAAAAAGCCAAAAAAAAAAAAAAAAAAAAAAAAAACCAAAGGCAATAAGACTTGGGATACTGAAGCAGGATATTATCTGCCAGGTATGTTGACAGAAAAAAAAAATCCTAGGGATTTACTTTGAAATTAACCAAGCTACAATAAGCATAGAAGCAATCCGGTTAAAAAGAATTAAAACACATAAGAAATTAATTAAAACATGGAGCAAGAGAGTTTCAGGAATATGTAGGAAAATAGCTATCATGAAATGCTTTATGTTGAGTCAATTTGTATTTATAATGCAGTCTATTCGTCTGCTTAAGAAGGGTTTGACAATAAACAGAACCTTCTTATACGGCAAAAAAGAGTTCCAAGAAAGAAAAACAATTGAAAAGATAAAAATGAAAATAATGGAAGCTGATATTACCCAAGGAGGAATCAAGATGGTAAGATTTTTAGGATGGAAGAAATTGTTTGTCTGCACTGGATTGATAGATTATTTACAGTAACAAACGATACATGGAGCTGTATTCCCAAATGTCATTTTACAAATCTAGTAAGCAACATGGGTGCCTTTAACTTAAACTGTACATCAAAAAATGCTAACACTACGTCGCCCAATTAACATACTATTTTGCAAGAAGCTCTCTGCACGCATTTAGGTAAAAGAAAACCAAAACAAAACAAAAAACAACAAACAAAAAACCGCTGGGTAAGGAAACTGATATAGCTCAACAAAACGTTTACAAACAGCTACTTTGGAAGATTTCAATGATTAAATGTTAAGGGCATATAATTGTTTCCCTCTCAGAAACGAGCACAAATTGAACGAATCAAAGGCATTATCGACGAAAACAAATGTAGATTGATGAGGAGCGAGGAAGTTCTGGAGAAGTTTTTCCTTTGTGCAGCGAGAAGGTTCTGGAGAGTGCATTACAATACAGAGCAAGCATATTGTTTGAATAGTATGCCCTGGTAAATTTAATACCTGTGTCCTGGAAAAACTGGATCTGTGAAAACTTTTACATAGAAGAATGAATACAAGATGACTTTGATTACAATGTTTATTGTTTAACACTAAAGAATATCAAGAAAACTTTGAGAATGTGCTGACTGTAATGTGAATAGTCACCTCGCCAGTACAAAATGTATGTCTTGAATGTCGTTAAGCGCTTTTTGGGGAAAACCCACAGCTGCCTGCTTCCTGTCTCATAATGAACCTGGCTTAAACCAACCAGTGTGTGACACATTTGTGAAAGCGTTATGACGCTTGACATGATTACAGATGTAGAAGGGACAGGAATGGTATCTCTCCTCATTTTTCCAATGTTCATTGTTGTCGGAAGTCTCTTTTCTCCATGTTGGTAACTAAACTCGTCAAGGCGAAAGATTTGTTCAGTTGGCTAGGCTGCCCTCTCAAGTTATCACATATACCAGCTTCTTCTTGTCTGCTGTTCAGCAAAGGTGGCTTAATGCCTGCATGTAGGCTTTGCCCGCAAGTGAACCACCGACGCTGTGCTTCAAACTTGATCATTTGACAAAATCACCTATGATAATGCACTTCATACTGACAATGTCAAATTACCTCAGTCTCTCTCTGTCAACATGTTTCTGTTTAAACAAAACTATTCACAAGATAATGCAAAGATGATGTCAAAAAGCGAGCACAACGACAGGGCTTAGTGCACGTTGTCAAGTTACATCGTCATTTACACATTGTTGTCTACAGTTATATAGATATAGAACAAATAATGGACAACGAATGAGTCATACAGATACAGCAAGAAACATCCAAACAACAACGGCAAACACAAAAAAGGTAAAAAAAAAAAAATGATATGAAGAGAGACATCACCCGACTTTATGCATCTGAGAATCAGATGAAATGCGAACATGGGGCGTTATGAATTCATGTGTAAGTCATTTAAATCATGTCTTGATGGTAGTGTATGTATCTCAGTGGTAAATGTAAATGTATTGGTGTGCTTAAGTGTCCATGTGAGCACGCACATGTGTGTGTGTGTGTGTGTGTGTGTGTGTGTGTGTGTGTGTGTGTGTGTGTGTGTGTGTGTGTGTGTGTGTGTACACGCGCATTCGTGGAAATGCATGTATACTATATTGCTAAATTAATCTCGTGAAAATCAACAGGATAAAAGCAAATATAATTCCTCACTACTATATATTCCTTTATTTCCTTTTAGGT
>CM065735.1:15657832-15695332 GCA_033310375.1 Conus canariensis
TGTGTGTGTGTGTGTGTGTGTGTGGTGTGTGTGTGTGTGTGTGTGTATGTGTGTGTGTGTGTGTGTGTGTGCCCCAGCTTCCAGACATAAGGTACACATTTGCAAAGTTCTCGATCTTGTCATTTTCTTCATTCTTCTGAACTTAACAGCCCACTGGACATTGTAAAGCCCTGAATGGCTTCATGACGCACAGCAGAAGACTCATCATCTTACTCTTTATCTACAGCCCACTGGACACTGTAAAGCCCTGAATGGCTTCATGACGCACAGCAGAAGACTCATCATCTTACTCTTTGTCTACAGCCCACTGGACATTGCAAAGCCCTGAATGGCTTCATGACGCACAGCAGAAGACTCGTCATCTTACTCTTTGTCTACAGCCCACTGGACATTGCAAAGCCCTGAATGGCTTCATGACGCACAGCAGAAGACCCGTCATCTTACTCTTTGTCTACAGCCCACTGGACATTGCAAAGCCCTGAATGGCTTCATGACGCACAGCAGAAGACTCGTCATCTTACTCTTTGTCTACAGCCCACTGGACATTGCAAAGCCCTGAATGGCTTCATGACGCACAGCAGAAGACTCATCATCTTACTCTTTGTCTACAGCCCACTGGACATTGCAAAGCCCTGAATGGCTTCATGACGCACAGCAGAAGACTCGTCATCTTACTCTTTGTCTACAGCCCACTGGACATTGTAAAGCCCTGAATGGCTTCATGACGCATAGCAGAAGACTCGTCATCTTACTCTTTGTCTACAGTCCACTGGACATTGTAAAGCCAGGAATGGCTTCATGACGCACAGCAGAAGACTCGTCATCTTACTCTTTGTCTACAGTCCACTGGACATTGTAAAGCCAGGAATGGCTTCATGACGCACAGCAGAAGACACGTCATCTTACTCTTTATCTACAGCCCACTGGACATTGTAAAGCCATGAATGGCTTCATGACGCACAGCAGAAGACTCGTCATCTTACTCTTTGTCTCATGATGTTAACCTTTTTTTTTTTTTTTGGTGGTATTGGTGCATTGAGTATTGTCACAGAGAGCGTGAAAGCGAGGAAGAATAAAGAAGAGAATAGTGACAGCGTTGTGCGTGTTCTATTTTTCCCCAGTCTCATTCACACACTTCCTCACCACACTCACATTCTGCAGACATATAGTTTTGAGTGGGCATCCCAGAAAGGACACTGATTTAATTAATATTATCTTCTTTCCTCCCAACAACAGAGTTCACTCCCAAGTTACATACATACTTCTAAGTTAACACAGATCCAGTTCACTCCCAAGCTACATACATACTTCTAAGTTACCACAGATCCAGTTCACTCCCAAGCTACATACATACTTCTAAGTTAACACAGATCCAGTTCACTCCCAAGTTACATACATACTTCTAAGTTAACACAGATCCAGTTCACTCCCAAGCTACATACATACTTCTAAGTTAACACAGATCCAGTTCACTCCCAAGTTACATACATACTTCTAAGTTAACACAGATCCAGTTCACTCCCAAGTTACATACATACTTCTAAGTTAACACAGATCCAGTACACTCCCAAGTTACATACATACTTTCTAAGTTTTAACACAGATCCAGTTCACTCCCAAGTTACATACATACTTCTAAGTTAACACAGATCCAGTTCAAATCCCCCAGTTTCTGGGTTTCACAGTACAATACTTCGCACACTCAGCACAAACGGGTTTTCTTTGGCTTCGACTCCAGCCACCCTTGGGCGAGACACCAAACTGGGGAGGACCTCCGCGTCCACTCCCACAGCAGCAGCAGCAGCAGCAGCAGCAGCAGCAGCAGCAAACTCTCTGCTCTTTTTTGGCCGCGCCCCACCAGCCGACAGATGCCTGTGTCGTTCCTTCGGCCAGACCTCCAGCCAGCAACTATGTCCCTCCTCCAACTAGGAGCTGCTATAAGCTCTTGAGTCTTTTTCAGCCCGGACTTCGTGAGATGTAGATCTCAAGGCTGGCTGTTGCAAGACTGACGTCAGTAGATTTCAATTCCGCAGCAAGAAGACTTAACAGCCAATGAATAAAAAGGGTTCATTCGGCCAATGACTAACAATCTTACAACCTAGAATTAACACCCAAATAGCACAACACACACACAGCAATCATACTTCAAGCAGCAGTGAGGACACAAACACGTCCGTCACAAGTACGTTTTCTCAAAAGCACAGTCGTTCCCACGTCGTTCCTACAGCATTTGTACCAAACCTGGCTGTTATACACGAAAAGAAATCTCAGGTTTGTTCTTTTCTATGGCAACTTTTGTGCAAAACAGGCAAAGTGTGAAAAAAGTTAAAAAAAAAAAAAAAAAAAAGTAAGAAAAACAAAAACAAAAAAAAAGAAATCATGGGGCAAACTGTCTCCGACAGATGAAGCCGAATATGAAAAGGTTGATTCACTGACAGATTTCGTTTTTATCTGAGGTGCAAGGAACTGAAGTGGAGCATGATCAGATTAAAAGGAGGAGAGGGGAAAGGGGGGGGGGGGAGTGGAAGTGGGGGAAGAGAGGACGGGGGAGTGGAGTACGAGGGTGAGGTGAAGCATACATTTGAATGATTTCCGTCTGGTGATGTGGCACAGTGCTTTTAATTAAAATAGAAAAGTCATCTGATATGGGAACATGGGTAGAAAACTGGTGCGTTAACCCTTGAGTACAGAGGACTGACACAGTTTGTAACCTTACAAATACCGAACCAGAACACAACGAAACATTCAAAACGGGATGCAATGTAATGCTTATTTAACACACAATACGAAACAGATGAGTGGATTTTCAACAAAAATGTTTATTCTTCAAACGTTACAAATAACACACAGAGACCGAAAGGGACAAACAGTACTCCCAAGATGGCTGCCCTCTGTTGACAACTATCCAGGGAGAACTGTTCTGTCCATTCCTTGGCTAAAGAGTCTTGTCAAAGAAGTAATTTATTTGTAATTTTTAATGATATTATGACAAAGAATTTTTTAACAACTAAGTTTCCTACACACACACACACACACACCACACACACACACACACACACAACGCACGCACGCACGCACGCACGCACGCACGCGCACGCACACACGTACACGCGCGCGCTCACACACACACACACACACACACACACACACACACACACACACACACACACACACACACACACAAACGCCCTTTAGAACTGCCGTTAATCGATTCTATTACTGCTATCGAGATGAAGAGCTATTGACAAGGACAGGTAGCGCTATTGACTTCAGTCTTAATGGCACATCGCCCTATTGATACATAGCATGACTACAGTGTTAATGGCACATCGCCCTATTGATACATAGCATGACTGCAGTGTTAATGGCACATCGCCCTATTGATACATAGCATGACTGCAGTATTAATGGCACATCGCCCTATTGATACATAGCATGACTACAGTGTTAATGGCACATCGCCCTATTGATACATAGCATGACTACAGTGTTAATGGCACATCGCCCTATTGATACATAGCACTGACAAGCGCAGTGGTGATGCTACGTAACGCTGTTGGCATTTGGCACAGCAGACCTCTAACGTCGATAACAGGTAGCTCTGTTGAAACGCTCCCCTTTCTGTCATTATGTTTGCAGAATGCAATTGTGTCGTTCGCCTTGTTCAGCCGAGTCAAATGTATAAAGGGAAAAAAAATTCAAACAGGCCTACAGATGAAATATTCACAGATGGTGTCCTATCCGATTCCACATTTTTTCTGTATCACACACACACACCGCCCTTTAGAACTGCCGTTAATCCATTCTATTACTGCTATCCAGATGGAACGAACGAACGAACGAAATTTTATTTTACCAGGGTAATGAGATAAGCAATACAAATGCTTTTTTCCACCCAGCCCTGGGGCAAAAGGAAAGAAAAACAATGTAAAGATCAAAATAATGCATTTAAAGATCAAATTAATGCAAATACATATATAAAAAGAACAAAGAATAACAAAATCTTGTACAGTTCAAAACAAATTAGCTATTGTCCATAGCATTGACAAACGAACGCAAATAGAAAAAAACGCGTGAACATAGCGAACAAGGGAAGGAAACGGGAAGGAAAAGGCCAAGGGTAGTTGGAATGGAGAAGAGAGAGAGAGAGAGAAGAAGAGAGAGAGAAGAGAGAGAGAGAGGAGAGAGAGAGAGAAGGAAGAAAAGGCCAAGGGGTAGGTTTGGGGTAAATGGAGAGAGAGAGAGAGAGAGAGAGAGAGAGAGAGAGAGAGAGAGAGAGAGAGAGAAGGAAGGAAAAGGCCAAGGGGTAGGTTTGGGGTAAATGGAGAGAGAGAGAGAGAGAGAGAGAGAGAGAGAGAGAGAGAGAGAGAGGAAGGAAGGAAAAGGCCAAGGGGTAGGTTTGGGGTAAATGGAGAGAGAGAGAGAGAGAGAGAGAGAGAGAGGAGAGAGAGAGAGAGGAGAAAAGAGAGAGAGAGAGAGAGAGAAGGAAAGGCCAAGGGGTAGGTTTGGGGTAATTGGAACGAACGAACGAACGGACGAATGTTTTGTTGAGGGCAAGATGGATAAGCAATAATAATGGCTTTTTTACACCATGCCCTCACAAAAAAAAAAAAAAAAAAAAAAAAAAAAAAAAAAATTGCGAATATATTTACGCACACACACACCACACACACACATAATATATATATTTACACATACATATATACATATACATATAGTTAATACACATATACATATGCATAAACATACATACATACAAATATGTACAAAGCATACTTGTATACAATGTATGTATGCAGGTGAGAGCATGAATGTTGATGCGCAGGCCCCCGGCCCATATTATAGAGCAGATACCTACACGACACTTCCACTTACACATATATTTAAAAAGTCATGAGGAGAAAGGGCACATACCTTAGAAACATTCTTTAACCGTATGAGTTAGAGACAGACAATATAAGGTGGACAGGCAACAGCTAGACAAGACAGACAGATATAGAAGGAGAGAGAGAGAGAGAGAGAGAGAGAAGAGAGAGAGAGAGAGAGAGAGAGAGAGAGAGAGAGAGAGAAGAGGAGAGAGAGATAGAGAGAAGAGAGAGAGAGAGAGAGATGGAAGAGAGAGAGAGAGAGGGGAGAGAGAGAGAGAGAGAGAGAGGAGAGAGAGAGAGAGAGAGAGAGAGAGAGAGAGAGACTGACAGGCAGACAATACAGATGAAGAGCTATTGACAAGGACAGGTAGCGCTATTGACTTCAGTCTTAATGGCAAATCGCCCTATTGATACATAGCATGACCGCAGTGTTAATGGCACATCGCCCTATTGATACATAGCATGGCTTCAGTGTTAATGGCACATCGCCCTATTGATACATAGCATGGCTTCAGTGTTAATGGCACATCGCCCTATTGATACATAGCATGGCTTCAGTGTTAATGGCACATCGCCCTATTGATACATAGCATGGCTTCAGTGTTAATGGCACATCGCCCTATTGATACATAGCATGACTACAGTGTTAATGGCACATCGCCCTATTGATACATAGCATGACTACAGTGTTAATGGCACATCGCCCTATTAATACATAGCATGACTACAGTGTTAATGGCACATCGCCCTATTGATACATAGCATGACTACAGTGTTAATGGCACATCGCCCTATCGATACATAGCACTGACAAGCGCAGTGGTGATGCTACGTAACGCTGTTGGCATTTGGCACAGCAGACCTGTAACGTCGATAACAGGTAGCTCTGTTGAAACGCTCCCCTTTCTGTCATTATGTTTGCAGAATGCAATTGTGTCGTTCGCCTTGCTCAGCCGAGTCAAATGTATAAAGGGGAAAAAAATTCAAACAGGCCTACAGATGAAATATTCACAGATGGTGTCCTATCCGATTCGACATTTTTCTGTATGATTCTTCTTCTTCTTCTTCCGCGTGCAAAGGCTGATACTCCTGCGGACACTCCCTATATGGACAGACAAGTATTAATCCCAATTACCCTACAAAGGGAGTGGAGTTTTATGTATGATTGTTAACAAAGATAAATGATATCATGACAAGATGGTTGAACAGATCACAGTGTGTGATGACAATGAGACAGTGCTCAAGTCTACAGACAACACACAATGCAAAGCAACTTATATATACAATGCACAAAAAAGAAGAAAAAAAGACAAGTGCATTTCTGACATAGAAGTTTTCTGCAGACGTGAATGCGACTGGTCGTAGGATCTGCTGAAATGTGGTTCATGAATGTTGCAGCAGACTTCAGACGAGCCACCCTGTTTCTTTCTATATGAAGCAGCGTTTCAATCAGTCAGTGTGAAACGTTTAATCCAATTGGCCAATAACATTAACTTCAAAATAGTCAAATCGAGGCTTCTTTAGAATACGACTCATTAATGTACAAATCGTTCGTATAAGTGTGTCTTTCCATTCATCATTTTTTGCTCTGTCCAGTATCTTATGAAAGAAACGTCCTTGTGCATCGTCTTCTGAGAACTACAACCAAGAGTGGCATGGAAAGAGCCCCACGGCATGGTGAAATTAAGCAAGAGCTGTTTACGATTTCACTGGATTGAAACAATGATGTTTCGAACATGGTGAGTAAATTCACTTTACGAACGCCAGTCCCCGATCATCGAGAAACTGGCCACAGGTTTCTCTGTTCTGAGCATGTCTAACTCACTCTTGCAGTCAGTTTCCAGCCTTGTTGTCAGTTTTCAAAGGAGTCATGTCACAACAGAAAACTAGAAGGGCACGCAAGAGATACGGTAAGATAATGTTGCTTATAGCCCAGCCGACCGCAAAGGGCCATATTATGGCTGTCACCACGTTGAAGTCAACTCACAAGTCATCAAAACAAAACAAAAACACCACCATTTACACATCTCTTTAAAATACACCTAAAAAGGCACAAGAAACTTTGTTAAAAATCTTCCTCCCGAAAAATCTCAGATCAGACGAAAAATGTTAGTCTCGTTTCAAAAATTCAAAGATCACTCCAGGCGGGACATCTCTGAACAAAGTTTTCAGAGCTGCATCCTGGGGATCCTGTCCTGGTGAAGGAGGATGAGGAAAAGGGATGGAAACGACCAGGTGTGGTTATAAGGCAGAGTGCTCCTAGGTCTTACGTCGTCAAGACTACTGGTGGAGATCTGCGACGGAACAGAAAACATCTCCGGCCAGACACAGCCAATGAGGGCCTACCAGTACTTCCTGAGCAGCCACTAGTGCAGACGGAACACCAGGTGATGGAGTCTGAACATCATGTGATGGAGCCCGAACACCAGGCGATGATACCAGAATGGCTGGTAACGTCTCAGGGGTCAACAAAGACAGAGACCCCTGCATCGCCTGCACCAGAGCTTCCAGCAAGACAACCCTACACTACTCGTTCTGTGCGCCGAATGGTGAAGCCAGCAAGGTTCCAGTGAATCTGTGCTTCATTGTGGTGTAACCCATGTGGCGTGAAGTCACATGGTGTTGCCTTTTTGGCAACTTAGGTTGTGTTTAGTTGGTTCAAGTTAAACGTGTTAGTTATATGTTGTTGGTGTTACATCAATCCATCTTGAATAGTAATCAACATCGATATAATGCTTTCCTTTTGTTTCACACAGATCCACAGCAATGTTCTGGAAAGGTCTTTCAGGCAGTGGTGTGGTTAGCAGTGGTTGTTTCTGCTGTCAGGGCTGCTTCTGTAGGCAGTATCTACAAGATTGTCACACTGAGCACAAATGCATACACGCACTCAGCTCAGCATTCACTCCGTGCACACACAGTCTCTCCAAACAACCAGAAGGCGCACTACAATAACTCTTCTTCTCCCCCTCCTCTCCGGGGAATAATTTACTAAACGATAATCAACTTTTCCATCATAACAACACGTTTGTTTTCCCATTTATAACTTCTGTTCCTCCACTCCAGTGGAGATACAAATATTCCACAGATCCACTAGCTGGGAATAAATTTCATCTCATTATACATAGTAATTCACAAGAACTTCTTTAACAGATTTCCCTCCTCAATGGAGAAACAATTTATACACTTTCCATAGAAGAATTAGAGATGGCTTAAAATACAGGAGTATTATCTGAGTTCCGACCCAGCGGAGCAATTAAAAATCATAGTGGGTCAACATGACAAACGTTTGCAATTTTCTCTTACGACTGGCGCAGTCGTTTTCTTCTTCAGCTAGGTTCTCCAACTCTGGAGACAATTAGGTGCTGCCACAGCACTGTAGCCCAAATACTTGTGCGACTGCCTCAGTCGCCTAACCCGTTACTGGTGCTGCCACAGCACCGGGAAGGGCTGAAACACGAATGAAGTCCATGTAAGTAATCTATTTCAAAATCTGAATAATGATAAATTCTTTTCCCTTTTTTCCCTTTTCTTAACTCTCTCTCTCTCTCTCTTTTCTCTCCCCATCTGTCTATACCTCACCTGTTAATGGTAGATTGCAGGTGAATCTCGTTCTGCAGTTCCAAACAACCTGTCTGGTCAGTGTCCCCAAGCCATCTCCTTCCTATACTTTATTTTTCCTTCCTGCACTCTTCCTGAGTACATATTCAGTGAGTACTCGTCTAACTCTACGCATTACCAGCCCTTGGTTACTAGACCAATGGATGATGTCTATCAATTTTCCAATAATCACCCTACGTCTATAGCCACCAGCGCCACCAATCACACTGGTCAGGCCATGCAAATCATCCTTTCTTTTACCTTTCCTCTTCCCTACCTAGGGAAATGCTTTATTTCAAATAAGGGCGTACGCGACAGAACGTCACATGTCGCCATGTGAGGCTACATCACATGACAAAGATGCTACACGGTTCTGTATTTCTTTTGAAATGCGTGGCCACCACACTGCTTGATTAGCTCTTTCCCGGCATTTAGTTATGCCCAGATGTCCATCATGGATTTTGTCAAGGATTTCTTTCCGCATTGAGAATGGGATGACCATTCTCTCTCCTCTGAGCAAGACTCCATCAGTAACACTGAGTTCACCACGAACAGCAAAGAAATCCTGTGCTGCCAGCTTAACATCTTGTCTGTACTGTGGCCACCCATCCTCTACGTACTCCATTGTATACGTGAGATTTACATCTTTTTGTGTTTCTCTTGCGTATTTGTTCAAGTTTCTTGTCACTGATAGGCCACGACGATGTAATCATGTTCACATGATACTTGATGTTTTCCTCCATGTAGTCCTCTCCATTTGTTATTGGACTACGTGACAGAGTGTTTGATATAAACATCATCTTTCCCGGTTGATGCACAGCAAGTGGCTTGTAACGCATCATTCGCATCAGCATGCGCTGGCATCTGACAGTGTTGATCAGAGGAATGAGGGGTTTGTGATCAGAATATGTAGAGTGAAGGAATCCAGTCCCATGAGATACTGATCAAAACGCTCACACGACCAGATAGCTGCTAGACACTCTTTCTCTATCTGTGGATAGCGGCGTTCTCTTTTTGTCAGAGTTCTTGAACAAAATGCTACAGGACAAAGGCCATCATGGCGGTTTTGCAGCAACACTCCTATGCCACAGCTGCTGGAGTCTGCTTCAACCACAGTTGGTTTGGTCGGATCCTAATATGCAAGAGTAGGTGGTGTTGTCAGCATTTCTTTCACTCTAGCAAAAGCTTTTGTTTGCTGTGGACCCCAAGTCCATGCTGAGTCTTTTGCTAGCAGGTCATTCAGTGGATTCAAGGTGGTTGACCGGTGAGGTAAGTATCTCCCAAGGTAGTTCACCATTCCAATATATCTCCTCAACTCATTCACATCTGATGGTTCTGTCATTTGCAAGATTGCTTCTATCTTGCAAGGATCAGGTCGCACTCCTTGACCACTGATGATATGCCCCAGGAAGTTTATTTCAGATTTCCTGTATTCACATTTTCCATTGTTCAATGTAAGACCTACATCTTGCAGTCTTTGTGTACTCTGGTGAGGAGTTCTTCATGCTCTTCTGCTGTCTTGGTGTGGCACATTATGTCATCAAAGTAACAAATCACACCTTCAGTATCACTGAGGATCTTATTCATGGTTCTCTGAAATATTTCAGGAGCAGATAATATTCCAAAAGGGACTCTTGTGAAGAAATAGCGTCCAAATGGTGTGACAAAGGTGGTCAATTTTGCTGTTGATTTGTCCAACGGAATTTGCCAGAACCCCAATTGAGCATCCAGTTTTGAGAAAACTGATGAACCCCGAAGTTGGTGTATGATGTCATCTACAGTTGGAATGACGTATCTTTCACGTTCAACTGCTTGGTTGAGTTTCTTCAAGTCCACACATATTCTGACATTTCCATTCGGTTTCAATACAGGAACCATTGCTGAAACCCACTCTGTTGGTTCTGTTATTTCTTCAATTACTCCCTCCTCTTTCATGTGTTTGAGTTCCTTTTCCACTTTTTCTTGAAGTGGTATCGGGACACGTCTTGCGACTGCTATGCTGTAAGGCTGTGCTCTTTCTCTCAACTTAATTTTGACAGGTATACACTTGACTGTGCTGAGAGACACTGCATCCATTCTTTTAACAAGATTTAGTTCTGTAGCAGTACTGCGGCTGAGTAAGCTATCAACATTATGATCAAGAACATATATCAAAGCTTGCAGTTTCTTGTCAAAAACTGTCTTGAAATTTCCAATTGTTTTCACTTTTCCTCCCGGCCCCTGCAGGCTGACTCCATAACAAGGCAAAAGTTTGGGCTGACCCAATGCAACCCATGTAGACTTGCTGATAACATTGACATCAGCACCTGTGTCAGTTTTAAAGTCTATCTGTTTACCTTCAATGTCAATCTTGACTCTCCAAGGAGGTTCTGTTTTGGAACTGACTGCTCCAATGAAGAAAACTTCTTTAGTTGATTCTACTTCATCCAGTTTCTTGCTTGTCTTGGTTCTGCAGACCCGAGCAAAATGTGAACTCTTTCCACACATCTCAGACTTTTTTTCCATTTGCTGGGCATTTTCCTTTTATATGTGACGTCCCACATTTTCCACATGAGAAAGACTTCGATTAGGACTGTTGAATGCTGCTTTCTCTTGATGTGCTGTAGATGATGCACCTCCCCTGACTCTTCCGTCACAGTGGCTATAGTGTACTCTATCAACACTCTCATTTCCACTAGCACCTCTCTGCTGTTCAATTTCTTGCTTCACCCTTTCATGTTGTCTACCATCGTAATGGCCACTTTCAAAGTTAGGTCACTTTGAAGCTGAAGCTTTTCTGACAGTTCTTGGTCTAGCAGTCCTAAAACTAGCCTGTCTCTGACTGTGTCATTTTTTGTTTTCAAACTGTGCATGCTCTGCAAGTTCAAACAGACACCTGACATACTGTTCCACTGTTTCTCCTGCTTTCTGATCTCTTCTGTGAAACTTCGCTCTTTCATGAATGACGTTATGTGAAGGAATGAAATATTCGTCAAATTTCTTGATAACGACGTCATGTAATCATTCTTCTCTGCTTCGTTTCGAAATTCGAACTGCTTAAATATTTTGTCCGCTTCCGATCCCATGGCATATACATGGGAACTTACTTGGATTTCGCCCTCTTCTTTGCTGAGTTTTGAGGCCAGACGATATCGGTGAAACCGTTCTCTCCAGGCAGGCCATGTTGCCGGCTCCAGAAAGTCGAACTCAGTAGGTGGCTTGAAAGACATTTTCAGCACAAGCTTAACTGGAAACCTCGTTTCGCATTAAAACTTCAATTCAGTATACTCAAGGGAATACTTCTGACACCATGTAATGGTAGGCTAGCTGCGTGGTTGTGGGCGAGTATCTCTGGAAGCAGGAAACTCCGTGAACAGCAGTGTTAAATCAGCTGGCATGTCTGACCGTTGTCCTCCTGTGCGCATATCTAACTTTTACTTTATAAGGGAGGTAACCTTAACTATACTAAAGTAAGAGCCGTCTGGTTGGACGATCAAGTTAACCTCACAACAATACTGAATGCCGCTCATGCCGCCATTATTGTTAGTCTTCCCTCCCCTGTTACTAACTACTGCTACAACGCGCACAGTTATACGCATGTGCTGCACATTTCCTTTCAAACCTGAACGACGCTGGAATTATGTGCTACTGTTCACAGGTCACGCGGACCTAGCTTATAACTTGTGAACGCGTGTACCCAACGACAAAAACAACAACAAAACAAACAAGCTGTCTACAAAAGAGGGGGGGGGGGGGAGTGGAAAGACGTCCTGAATCAATAGCAGGTTCACACACACACACACCACTCTCCTCCCACTGAAACAAGCCATGCGCGCGCGTGCGCGCGTGCGCGCGCGCGCACACACACACACACACACACACACACACATCTCTCTCTCTCTCACTCTCTCTCTCTCTCTCTCTCTCTTCTCCACCACACACACACACACACACACACACACACACACACACACACGTGTGGTGCGCGCTCGTGCGTGGCTTGTTTTCGTTCCTAAAAGAAAACGTGCATGTATGTATCAACAACCACCGCCTGCAGCCAGTTACAGCCCGACCGTCGGAGGTCTGGATGTACGTAATACAGGACGAATGTGTTCAACAAAGCCATTCATTATTCAAGCTCATACCCTGTCAAGCGTGACATACAGTCAGCCATGATCCATTGAAGGCTGAGCCGTCTGTTCCGGTTACGTGTCCATGATTAACAAACCTGCTGATGGTGACAGTAGGAAGAGGAATGGGACGGTGTGTGGAAAGGAGGGTGGAGGGGTGGGGGGTGAGTTGGAAGGTGTAGGCAGAGAGAAGAAAGTCATACGGTGAGGGGGAGGGGCGGGGGGTGGGGCGGTGAGTTTGGAGCCTGGGTAGCTCTTGTGTTTCACGTTTTGTCGTGTAAAGTGTAAACCGATCACGTCAGAGAGAGAGAGAGAGAGAGAGAGGGGGGGGGGCACAGAGAGAGAGAGAGAGAGAGAGAGAGAGAGAGAGAGAGCTGTGTCGAAAGCTGTTCACTTCTATATGCTTAAAATGTAGTACACCATTGCAATATATAAATATTCCAACTGTTCGTTCTCTAGGTAACAAGTTACTCATTATTATGACCATCCCCAACGTAGCTTTTCCCCGCTTAACCTAGTTCATCTTGTGCTACTACCATCACTACCATATGTACCGCTAGTACTGACTCACACACACACACACACACACACACACACACACACACACACACACACAGAGAGAGAGAGAGAGAGAGAGAGAGAGAGAGAGAGCAAAAATCAAGAGAATCTCTCTCTCTCTCTCTCTCTCTCTCTCTCTCTCTCCTGCTACTACTATTTCTACTGCAATACTGCTACAACTATTACTACTACAACTAGTGCTCACACACACACACACACACACACACACACACACACACACACACACACACACACACACACACACAGAGAGAGGCAGAGAGACAGAGACAGAGACAGAGAGACTGGCGGAATAGGCTCTGCCTAAAATCTCAATACTTGATCGAATAAAAGTTTTGTTAGTTCCAAGTTCTCTCTCTCTCTCTCTCTCTCTCTCTCTCTCTCTCTCTCTCTCTCTCTCCTCTGTGTGTGTGGTGTGTGTGTGTGTGTGTGGTGTGTGTGTGTGTGTGTGTGTGTGTTCTTCAATTTAATGTCTATACACATAAGTGATTTTAGACAACCAAAAAATAAAAAAAAAAAATAAAAAAAAAATAAATAAAATAAGGTAGATAAGGAGGAAGGGAGGGGAGAAGGGGTGGGTAGACAGGCAGCTGAAGGAGATAAAGAGATAGAGAAACAGGGAGATAGAAAAAGATGAAGAAGTATAAATGGAAAACGGAAAAAGAGAAAAAGGAGGATCAGAATGAGAATCGGAAGAAAAAATGTTAACATGAACAAAAATTGCAACCTATAACATAACTAGAATAACATTTTTAAAAATCAAATGAACGCTAAAGGTAACAGGATAATAACATTTACACGTGAAAATAGAATTATTAAAGGAATCTAAAAATGGTACTCTGAACAAGTCCTAAAACAATGTCACAAATCAAAAGGGGTTTTACTAAAACCTCCTTCAGGGACTTTTCCGAAAAAGTAGGCAGATATGTTTTCATTTTTCTACAGTGGAAAAGTATATGTTCATTAGAAATTTTCCCACCACAAACACATGTGATGTTGGAAGTGAATTTCGTCTTAAAAGCATTAAGTTTGAATCTATAGGCAAGGGAAGTTAAAAGCCTGAAGTTAGACAATTGACCATACTTAGATATAAAAACATCTTCAAAACTCGTTTGGTGGTCAGCAGGTGATGAGTGGCCAACATCTTCTTGTTTCTTTCTAAAATGCTTCCAGCAAGCATTCTGCAGAAGGCTATACCCTTCTTTCAGAGATAAAGGGATTTTCAAATTATATGCTTCATTTGTATAATCTGCAGAGTTTTTAGCTAGTTTATCTACGGATTCACTGAAATGTATTCCACTGTGTGAAGGCACCCAAAGAAAGGTAAGATTACTACCTCTTAGAATAAGGAAATGCACCAAATGATTAATCTCAAAAATCAAATCTTGTCTCACACTAGAATTTGAATTGCTTAAGGCATACAACACTGATTTTGAATCGACACAAAAAAGAATCTGAGTCACAGTTTTCGGAAAATCAAGCAAATAACGCAAAGCCATAAGAATAGCAGTTAATTCAGCTGTAAATATAGATCTGTGCTTTCCAATATTAAAACCTCTTTTGACCTTTAAGTGGGGGATAGTGAAAGCAGCACCAGCTTCGTGATTTTCTAGAACTGAACCATCGGAATAAACTTTGAGATGATTTGGATAATTGAGAAATAAATGCTCATTCGCAACTGTGCCAATAAAATTTATATTCTCATTTTTCTTTGCATTGGTATAATTAATGTCAAAATGTCCTTTTTGTAATTCCCATGGAGGGATAACAGTACATGGATTACTACATTTTACCATATCTTCTAATTCTATTCCTGATTGTTGAAAAGTATCTAGAGTTTCAGTTTTTATTGTTTTAAGACATGATATGTTTTTGGCTCGTTTTGGGAAATCAACATCTGATCTTAAGCCAATTTCATTTTCGACACTGTTTTCACTTAAAGAGCCTTTTAACAAATATTTAGCGATGGCAAGCTGACGGCATTCATTTAAAGGAAGTACTCCTACCTCTCTATATGTTGCTATTGTTGATGTATGGAAAGGAACCCCCAAGGCCAATCGAAAAGCTTTACAATCCACACTTTGTAATTTGTTTAATAAATATTTTGGAGCAGTGAAAAAAACTTCTTGACCATATGTAAGCCTAGAGCGAACAAGACTTATCGCTAGATGTCTTAGTACTCTGACATCTTGGCTCCAGTATTGCTTACTGATAACTTTTAAAAATTTAAAGTTTTTCTTGCTTTAGATAACAAGTATTCAATGTGATAATTCCAGTTTAATTTAGAAGTAATATGAACCCCCAAAAACTTTACCCTTTGTTTATATTCCAAAATATCAGACCCAATATGGAGGGATGGTAAATTGGGTGGATCAGCACCATTGTTGAATAAAACCAGATGAGTTTTCTCAGTTGATAGAGTTAGTCCATTTTCAAACAAGTAGTTATTTAATTTATCTAATTCCATTTGATAAGCTTTTCTATAGTAATTTATATCTCATTTTGGTGACTTCTTTTTCATGGACACATTCATCCACATGCAAATATCATCTGCATATTGTACTAAGTTGACATTTTTTGACAAACATTGAGGTAGGTCATGAAGTAATATATTAAAAAGATGGGGCGCTATTACCGAGCCTTGTGGAATACCCATTGTAGGCATGCGTGTAGTCGAATAGGAATTTCCCACCTTTGTTTGCATGCTTCTTTTCATCAATAAGTCTTTTATGTAAAAGTAGATGTTCCCAGACAAACCAATTTGTTTCAATTTATATAGTAATTTATGATGCCAAACACGATCATATGCCTTTTTTATATAAAAAATGTTGCTAGAATATTCTTTCTGCGAGCAAATTGATGCTTTACCTGTGTAGTCAATTTGACAAGATGATCAATGGTTGACCTACCCTTTCGGAAACCAGCTTGGTTTTTTGGGATCACTTTATTTTTATTACAATAGAATATTAGTCTGTTTAAAACTATCTTTTCCATAATTTTGCCTACATGCGAAGTTAATGATATAGGTCTGTAATTATTCTTATTACTTTTCGTTTTTCCTTCTTTAGGAATCGGTATTATAATAGAATGTTTCCATATTTTAGGGTTTTGTCCCTGTTCCCAACACTTTTGAAACAAGTCGTGTAGCAACAGTACCCAACTGTCTGGCAAATGTTTAAGTAGGATATTAGAAATAGCGTCCATGCCTACTGATGACTTTTTATTAGTCAGGGAAAGTATAGCTTCTCTCAACTCACGTATAGTAATTGGAGCATTGACATAAAGATCATCTTTCCGCTGTGGATCTTGATAGTCATCATTTCTTTCTTCATTTTCCCTGAAAATTTTATGATTTTTTGGTAGTTTGCTTGCATTCATTATATCAGCAAACATATCTACAAATGATTCTGCCTTTTCTGAATTGCTTGGTAATTCATTACCATCAAATTTGATTGGACAGTGTGGCAAATGAACACCATTTTTTATTTCATTAAACTTTTTCCACACCCTCTGTAAGTCTTTATGGGTATGTGTTTCATTGGTGCAGAAATTAGACCAATATTCCCGCTTGACTTTTGCAATCGTTCTATTACTCATGACATTTGCTTTCTTCATTGGAGCATGCGTTTTTGGTCCAGGATTTTGTAGGTATAATTTATATTCTTCTGTTTTCTTGTCAACCGCTTTCTGGCATTCATCATTCCACCATACATTCCCTGCATGTTTATCTGATATGCGAGCTGCATATTTAGGAATGGCATAATCAGCAGCATTTAGTACCGTTTCCGTAAATTTTGAATAATAAATGTCTATGTCATCATCTTTAATGCAATCTATGTTTTGTGCACATAAAAAAGCTCTAAATGTTTCCCAGTCAGTTTCTGTGTGTGTGTGTGTGTGTGTGTGTGTGTGTGTGTGTGTGTGTGTGTGTGTGTGTGTGTGTAGTGTAGTGTAGTGTAGTGTACAGTGTAGTGTGGTGGTGTCAAGTGTTTTCACTTTGGATTTCTCTTCTTCAACTGCAATACAGTGTTGATGGATACCGCAACAGTAAACGTCATGTGATTTTTTGTTCCTTCAAGTCATGACGGTCCGGTGCTGTGAGTACTTTAGTGTGTGGCGTAGAATGTGTTCCTGTGTGTGTTAACATGGCCAGTTCCGTGTCTGAAAAAGACAACAGGATGGGAATAAATTAAAGCCCACCATGGACAATTTTCAAAAACGATTTCACTGTAGCTCTAATGAACTTACCATATGGAGAAACTGCCTTCTGTTCCGCTATTCCGCGATCGACAATAACAGCGAAGTTTCTTTCCACTTCTCCGAATATGACCACCATGACTCGCCTTACGTTTCGTCGTCAGCTATTATCCCCTTCCCCCAAGCCCTTGCAAAATCCGTCTTCCGTATCTGCTGTGCATCAGCCAAGTCCATCACTCTGACTCTCTATTTCACTGTGCAGTCACATGGAACGCTACTCTGCCAAGGGATCGACTGCCCGGAATGGGATACTTCTGAATGCGAAATTTTAAAACAATTTATTTAATAATAATAATAATAATGAATACTTATATAGCGCCTATTCTCGGCTAGAGACCAAGCTCTAAGCGCTTTACAATCAACATTCGTTTACAACTTTTTGGTCAATAGCAATATTCAAAAGCTGTCTCAGTCTTTACTTGAAACACCACTAACCTTTATCGGTTCAATTTCTTATCCTGTGCCTCTAATTCAACCTGACATTGATCTGTCTCAAATGGAAATCGTAACTCAGTGCAGCAGCAATGACTCTTCTCTTCCTGTGCGTCCTCATTTACTGTTGAACTCCAGCCCTGATGAGTCAACACATGATGGTGTCGTGATCTTCCCTCCTATTCCATCAGTGATTCAATCCGAGACACAGGAACTTAAACCAAAAGCAAAAAAAGGGAAGTCTTCGGTCAGCAGACGAACTCGTCTCCAATGTCAACGTTCTCTGTATAAGACTAGCCAAGGACAATCCAGTTCCACGCCATCTACCCATTTAAAACGGAGAATGACTCAGCTGGAACAGACTGTGAACTCCATGTCCGTTGTAACCTCTCCCCTGAAGCTATCAATTCAGTGACTGAAGATATAAAAACTGCAGCAAAAAATGAACTACGTGCTAACATATGTGACAAGTTTAATTCTATCTGTGACAAATCAAATGATCTAAGGAATAAAATAATAAATTTAGAAACAACCAACAAACAACTGCTGAAAGAAAATAACTGTATCAAAACCCACCTAGGACCACTGCAGTCTCAAATGAAAAAAGTGGAATCATACCAGAGAGAGTTTGTTACGACCGAAACACAAACAAGTGTCAAGTTTATCAAACGTTGATACCGCTTTCCACAACGTTGGAATACAAACAGAATCAAAATCTTTCTCACAACCCCAATACACGTCTGTCCACACTGTTTGAATGCAAACTGAAGCGTTACCACTCTTACAACCTAATTACAGTACTGTTGCTGAGGTCAATGTCCTAGAGAACACCGTAACTAAAACCAACGCAGTGCCCATCACATCTTCCGAGATGACATCAGATGTTGAGTTACAGGCTTCTGATAGCCTTTCTAATCGACATGGCGAGGCAAACATTTCCACTTGTCTCCCTCCTCATCCACCCAACAACAACAAGACAGAATCCGTGCAATACGCTGTCCAGACTAGTAATCCCTTCACTCTTTTGTCAGACACAGATAACACAGATTCTGTAAATCCCAAATCCCCATCGTCAAAAAAAAGAAGAATACGTTCATGTGAACCAGCCAGATACTGTCTCCAAGTCGTCTCCTATCGACACGCTTTGTCGTATGTCCATTTCTAATGAAACGACTGTACTGCTCGTTGGTGACTCTATAATACGTTTCATTAATCCCAAACGTTTATTTCCTAGTTATGAAAGACCATTCAAGATTTGTGTTCCTGGAGTGTCCATTGAAGATATTCATTCATGGCTGTCTTCTCTGTCTGTTTGTCCAAATGTGAAACATGTCATATTACATGTTGGCATTAATTCATGTCCATCAGGTCCAGTATCTGTCAGTGCATGGTCTAACATCATTATCTTATGTAAACACAAGTTTCCTTCTGCACGTGTGAGTCTTAGCTCCATCCTACCAGCCAGAGGCAAACATTCCTTCAACAACGCCATTTTACCGTCAAATCGTAATCTAAAGAAGCGTGTGACCAGCATGAAGTTACTCTTATTGATAATGTCCCTGCTTTTGCAGCTGATAAAACTTTGTATAGTGATACAATTCACCCCAACACTCGAGGTACTGGAAGGCTTGCAAACAAATTGAAAAGCCTGTGGCGAAATGGACATCATGCTGAACATTTTCCTCCTGATCAGGTCAGTCATCCAAAAGCCTCTGCAAGAACTTCACAACGAAGGCAATATAAATTATACCCCCTTGTCACTCTCCAACTCATCGTCATTCGATCACTCTAATTTTTCAAATGTCCCAAGCAGTCAGGAACGCACCAGCTATCACTTAGCCTCTGAAGATTTTCCGCCAGCCTCTTCCCTTCAACATTTCCCCCCTTTACCGCAAAGATCAGTTTCCAAGGGATTTCAGAGTGACCCCTTACCACCCAGTCATATCCACTGTCAGCCCTTCCCAACACTTTCTACCCATGACCCCCGACCAGCCCATGATGTCCGCAGCCCTCTCCCAATGGACGTTGTCCATAGTAACCTCCTTCCTGCAGATAATGTTCACAACATTCCTTCACATTCTTTCTGTCATCAAAACCCCGCACGTAATCATCCACTCTCCCAACCAAACAGATCGCCTGGAATGACCCATTTCAGCACTCCAAACCCTGTTCACCCTTATGCTGAACAATTATTGAAAATGGCATCACATCTTTTGTCTCAACAGCACTCTTTCTCTTCTTATCCTAATCTGTAAAGTACATTATTTCAATGTCATCATGTTTTCTCATAACTTTCGCTGTAATGATGATTTAAAAATGTGTCATGAACTGTATATTTGTCGTTGAATGTTTTCTTTTTATTTTCCTGATGATTGTGATGTGACGAATTGTGTGCATATTCTTGTCCCTAAGTATAATGGGTAAGCGTGCTTTCATAAGTGGCCACGCGCGAGTGTGTGTATTTGTTAAGGGATGGGGGTTGGTGAGGGATTAGGTCTGTAATCGATGTTAGAATGAGCATGAATTGAATGGAGCACCCACCAACTTGCCGGACCAAGATGACTGTTCTTGGCTTTGTCATAGTAATTCGTACGCTTGCTCCTGCTGATACGACAGTTGTCAGTTGTTGTTGTTGTTGTTGTTGTTGTTGTTGTTGTTTGTTTGACTGCTTTCGGGATTTTTCTCTGTGTGTGTGTTTCTGTTGCTTACTTAACTGTAGACAGCTATTAGCTTTCATTGATCTTTTAACTTAAATAACTTCGAAATAATATACGTTCCGTTTTCTATTGTATTTTTTTTATTACGTGTCTGTTGGTTTTTTGACTCATTGTTGACTTGTTACTAAATTGTTTGGTATTACAATATCCCTTTTTTTGTTGGTATTTGGTATTACTTTTTTCTTGCAATTTATATTCCTGCTTTGCTATTGCGTCAAGATGTTGCGAACGAAAGAAGTCTGGCCATGTGCAGATGGCCTTAAGGTTGGATTTCTGAACATTAACAGTTTGATTAACAAGTTATGCGACGTGTCTCGTGTTTTATATAATCATGGTAATTGTTTCCATTCATTTGGTTTTGCGGAAACAAGATTAACACACCATATTTCTGATACAGAATTAATATTACCTGGTTATAACTTTGTTCGAAATGACCCTTCCAGACCAAGAGAAACAGGTTTACTTGTTTATGTTCACAAATCTATTAAATTTAATCGAGCCGCTTCGCTCGAAAAATATCATATAGAATCACTATGAATAGAGTTACAGTTTAAAACTTCCAAACTGATGCTCCTAGGCTTTATTTACAGAAACCGAGCAGAACATGCTGACTGGATAGGTAACTTTACTCTAATGATGGAGGAGGCGTCCTTACTCTCAAACGAAATTATTTTACTGGGTGATTTTAACATTGATCTTTTGAAAGCGAACAAATCCTGGATTCAAACCTACACTTCT
The DNA here is from genome assembly GCA_033310375.1 of Conus canariensis. Taxonomy (NCBI): domain Eukaryota; kingdom Metazoa; phylum Mollusca; class Gastropoda; order Neogastropoda; family Conidae; genus Conus; species Conus canariensis. The sequence continues at coordinate 15,679,127 of CM065735.1, forward strand.
TTTAATCTGGCACAGTTAATCGGTAAGCCAACACGAATCACTGCTACTTCCCAAACTCTCATTGACCATGTTTACATATCTTCTATACGTACCATAATAGAAATATGTTCACCAGTTTTTGGATGCAGCGATCACTCTCCTGTCTGTTTTACTTGGTCTGAACGAGGCGTTAAAATCCCTCTAAATCATCACAAGTATATTACGTACAGGAACTTTTCAGGCTTTGATAAAGACTTGTTCCTTACAGATCTGATGAATTCCTCACTTTCCTCTGTGTATCAGTTCACGAATCCCGATGAAGCCTTAGAAGTTTGGTATCACACTTTTCTCAATGTTTACAATAAGCACGCTCCATTAAAAACAATTCGTGTCAAAAGTACCCCTAAAAAGCCTTGGATAACAAGTGATATAGAAAAATCCATGGATTTAAGAGACTCACTTCTAGCATCAGGTAATCGTATAGAATTTATGAAACAAAGAAATCTTGTTAACTATTTAAAACGCTCAGCCAAAAAGAAATATTTTAAAGATCTTATTTACTCTAAAACAGACAACCGATCAGTTTGGAAGGCTATCAATCAGCTTAGCAATAAAAATTCTAACGCTCGTGCTACAACACCGAAAGATGTATCAGTTGAAATGTTGAATACACACTTCTGCAATATTGCCAATTTCACCATAAAAAGAAACAGATCCTCACAAAACGATTTAGATGTTCTTCTGAATTTTTGTCATTCCAAAAATATCACAACATGTCTAGATATTCCGTTGTTATGTGTACACGAAGTATATAATGCTCTTATTCACTTAAAGCAAAGTAGTACTACTGGCCTTGATGGCATTGACGGAAAGATTCTCAAACTGTCAGCCCCTGTAATTGCTGAAACACTTACTTATATATACAATCTCTGCATTTCTAAAAATCAGTTCCCCAAGGCTTTTAAAATTGCTAGAGTAACGCCGATCTACAAAACAGGTGATCACACCGATCCGTCTAACTACAGGCCCATTTCTATTCTGTCTGTACTGTCTAAACCATTGGAAAACCATCTAAATAAACATATTCTCGATCACTTCAATTCTTTCAATTTATTTCATCAAGACCAATCCGGTTTTAGGGCAATCACTCGTGCCAAACTGCACTGACAAACCTAGTTGATCAATGACTTACTAATATAAATAACGACAAAATTACAGGTGTTCTCATGGTAGATTTTATGAAAGCCTTTGATGTTATTGACCGTAATCTTCTTAAAATGCTAAAGGTATATAACTTATCAGAGAATTCGTTAGAACTCCTATCTTCATTTCTTTCCGATAGAAAGCAAATGGTCTCAGTAAATGAATCTGTATCTCCTACATTATCCATTAGTCATGGTGTGCCTCAAGGGTCAGTACTCGGACCTATCTTATTTTCCATATATGTAAACGATTTACCTATATCATTGATAGTCTCTATGAAATGTTCGCTGATGACACCACAATACACTGTAGTCATAAAAAAAATTGAAAATATATTTGCAAGTTTACAAGAAAGTATAAACAAATTAATCATATGGTCTGAACTCAATCACATGTGTCTCCATCCTCAGAAAACGAAGTACTTGATAATAACCACCAGACAAAAGCGTCAAAATATTTCTTATGATTCCCTATCTCTTAGTATAAATAATGAAATAGTTGAAGTAGTTGATCATCATAAAGTCCTTGGTGTCATTGTAGACAATAATTTGTCATGGTCTTCTCATGTCACAATGCTTTGCAAACTTCTGTCTCAAAAGATTCACCAGCTTTCAAAACTAAAATATTTCTTAGACCAACATTGTCGTAAGCTGTTTTTTTTTTTACTTCATACATTAAATCTCATTTGAATTACTCTTCTACATTGTGGGATTCGGCCAGTTATAACGTATTAAAACCACTCTTCAGTCTTCATAGGCGGGCTGTGAAACTCGTTCTTCTCAAATCTACAACTGTAGCTCCCTCTGATTATAAACGTTTAGACATTTTGCCTCTAAAATGGAAACTCACTTATAACAAAGCAATTTTCATGTTTAAGATAATGTCCAATCATGCACCACCAACTTTGAAAAATAAATTTAAAACGAACCTGATTCGTAATGTCAGAAAGATTCAGATACCCCTACCGAGGATTGATCTTTTTAAATCTAGCCTCACTTACTCCGGTGGTTGTTTGTGGAATGACCTAGTGTCTTCATTTAATGTAATTTCTAGTCTAAACGTTTTCAAAAAACAATACTTCTCATATCTAATGCTACGCTTCCTAAACAGTGTGACTAATGATAACATCATATAACCTTCTTTATACGTTTTCAAAATTATTGTATGGATTCAAGTACAAATGATGTTTAAATGTATTTGAATGTTCATTTGTGTTCCTTCGTTACCCCTTCTCTATATATTGTCATGACATACTGTTCACCTGTCCACCTTTCATTGACGTCCTTCGTTTCTCTCCTTCTTCTTCTTCTTCTTCTTCTTCTTCTTCTTCTTCTTCTTCTTCTATTTTTTAAAATGTATTTGCAAAGTTGTTTTCTCTTTGTGTGTGTGTGTGTGTATGTGTGTGTGTGTGTGTGTGTGTGTGTGTGTGTGTGTGTGTGTGTGTGTGTGTGTGTGTGTGAAAAGTTGACTGTCATATTTTTGGATTGCCATTTGTATTTCAGGCTAATATTCTTTTCACTATTTAGATGGTTCGTTGATTTTGAAGTCACATATTGTCATTATTTTTTCTGCTTCATCGAGGGCAAGATGTAAAAAAAAGCCTGTATTGTGCTTATTCTTTATCCCTCATTAAAAAAGATTCGTTCGTTCGTTCTCTCTCTCTCTCTCTCTCTCTCTCTCTCTCTCTCTCTTCTCTCTCTCTCTCTCTCTCTCTCTCTCTCTTCATGTCTAAAGCTCTTTATTTCTACATGTTGAAGTACACCATTACAACATGTTGCAACCAATTAAAAGATCGCAGTCTATTTTTCTAGATAACAAATAGCTCATTTCTATGACTATCCTTAATGTTGCTTTTACCACTGAACTTTTTTTCCATCTTTTGCTACTACTGTCACTACTGTGTGCACGGCTAGTACTGACTCGCAGAGAGAGACAGAGAGAGAGAGAGAGAGAGAGAGAGAGAGAGAGAGTCTTCACAGATGAATTGAGTAAAGCCAACTCTCTCTCTCTCTCTGTCTCTCTCTGTGCCTCTCTCTCTGTCTCTCTCTCTCTAATCATATATATATATATATATATAACATATATGTAGATATAGATCAATAAGATTAAAATTCCTAAAACGATTTTGAGAGTGCTCAACCCCTTGGGGAGCAACATTTGTTAAAAAATAAGGTTTAAAAGGCAATCTACAAATATGTAGATATATATATATATATATATATGTATGTACGTGTGTGTGTGTGGAGAGAGAGAGAGAGAGAGAGAGAGAGAGAGAGAGAGAGAGAGAGAGAGAGAGAGAGAGAGAGATTGATTTTGCAGCTTTGTCACTGGCATTCAGTGTTTTTAAAACGTCTCCACATTAAGTGAAGACAGAAGCTTGGGCGCACATACAAGGACAGGCATATGCATGCACACGCAACATTTAGACATTTTGACGCACGTACACATAAGCGCGAAAAATACTCATAACAAACATGCAACCTTAGAGGCACGCGCGCGCGTGCGCGCGCGTGCGCGCGCAGCAACACACACCAACACACACACACACACACACACACACAATACGCGCGCACGCACGCACGCACACACACACACACACTCTCTCTCTCTCTCTCTCTCTCTCTTCTCTCTCGGATGGACGCGTCATTCTCAGCGCTGCTTTGAATTTGTCATTTTTCACTGTTTTGGCGTGTTGAAACTTGTTACTAATTTATTTGCTCAAAATTTTGATTCCCTGATTAATACGAAAGATAGTGATAAAAAGGTTTTGACTCAAGACTGTTGAATGCAGCAAATCAGCAATTGTGACTGTGCTTGATTATTGTTGTGTGACAACTCTAGTACAGTGACAGAGTCGTCTACAACTTCAGCAATTCACTGTCATCTTCTTGGTGTTGTGTGGTGTTAATTCAGGGAGTATTTGTCTGCACGTGTTTATTTACAACAAAAAGTTGAAATGTAATTTTCACTTCTGGGAGGAAAACCGTGCCTGTGCTAATTATTCTCAGGAAAGATTTCCGTTTATCACCCCATGGAATAATGTCAAAATTGTGAGAATTCAGCACTGCAGCACTTCCTACACTACACAAACACGACCAGAACAATAATGTCTGCTTCTTACTTTCTCTTAAACATAATTTTCTTTTAAGAGAATGGACGAACAACAAGATGAAAAACTTTTACCTACTAACGATTCGATACAAAAATGTTCCTTCTGCAGCCAAAAAGAACTGTGTGTGTGGAGAAACAGCCTCGTATATTGGTATTCTGCCATCAATAACGACGCTATTAAAGTGTACATTTCAGATTTTGACGTTTCAGGTGAGATTCTTACCTACTTTCCAGCACTAGTAGACTTCCCTCCACCCTACTATTTAAGCAAAACCGTGATAGAAATTTTATATGGCTCATACAAAAGTATCAAACTCAGCCTATATTTCAAATCACATGAAGGTGGCACTTTTATGTGTCAGGGTTTAGACTGCTTGACATGGAGTAAAGAAGAATGTGAACAGTTGAGACACTTTGTCACACGTCTCATGGACACACTTGATGAGAAAGAACTGGCCACTTGTCTGCTGGACACCCCTGTCACCTTTATCCAACGTCTGCCGGACCCCGTGTCCCTGAGACATCCATGTGACCTGTCCCTGCCCACATTCTCCACTGACCACACAGCCTTCCCTGACCGGTGTCGTATCTAATACTGTCGCCGTGGAATTGTATCGCAGCGATAGCATTTCACGTGAAATATTGTTGCAGCGACAATGTTTTCTGGAAGAAATTGTCGGCGACAACTTTTCACGAAAAATGTCCTATGAAATATTGTAGCTGTCCATAAAATACTGTCGCTCGAAATTTTGCGACAGTTTTTTTTGCGACAGGATACTGTGAAATATTGTAGTCAGTGAATGCTGTCACTTGCGACACATTTTCACGTGAAATCTTACTGCTAGAGTTAACATTTCCTGTGAAATATCGTCGCAGCGTTAATATTTTACAGCGACGATTTTTTTCTGCAAAGTGAAAAAACGTCGCCGCGGTTGAGCGTCAAAATATCACAGAAAATAATGCAGCCTGCCATGGAATAAAAAATTGTCGCAAGTGATTTTTTATCATAAATGTTTTTGACGAAAGTCAAATTTCCATTCGTGTGTGTGTGTGTGTGTGTGTGTGTGTGTGTGTGTGTGTGTGTGTGTGTGTGTGTGTGCTGTGAAATGTGAAGTTTTTATCAATATCGTAGGCCTAGGACATTCAGCACAACGAAAGTAGGGGAAGATTGGGTAAGTTAGAACCCCTACGAAATGCAGCCCTACCTCCTTCACTAATTTTACTTCACTCAAGGTTAATTATTTGTAAAGCTTACCATAAGAGCTTCATATAGTACAGCCATCAAATGGCTATCTTTATTTCAAAAAGTTCTATATCAGAAATCATAAAATTTTTAAAGAAAAGGAAGCCCACTTTAGACATCATTTCGGGTTAAATGGACCAGAAAGCGGTAAATATTGGGCCACGGCCTATATTAACCGACACGCATTATTCATAAACCCAAACCAATATTGTTTGTCTGTTGGCCATATAAGATGTGTGAGCTTGTTCGATAATCCATTTAAAAGCACCTAAGGTCTCAACACATTCTTAAACTAAACTTAAAGAGTAAATGATTACCTTAATTGTCAGAACAGAAACACAAACATAATAGAGTCTAAAAGCTAATACAAGCCAAATCGCAGAACAGACAGTTGTCTTGCTTTAATTGCAGTGCTTCTAGGGCACTTAAAATCATGAATTTACAAACGAGTCAAAGTAACCCATTTTAGTCACAAGTAACCCAAAAGTTATCAGAGGCCATAATGCAGAGCTTCAGGCATCATTTGGCTTTGTTTTACTGCAGTCCTTTTAAGGCATTCAAAGCTCCAAGGAAGCCGTGATCTGAAATTAATTAACATAGTATTTGGTTGAAAGGATCATCCATTTCTTTTCTAAAGCTTTTATCTAGTTTAATGAAATAAACAATGCAGAAAAAATGCAGAACGTAACGTTCAAAATGGGTTTTCTTTCATTACGCTCGTTTTAAGGCACCTAAAGCCTAATTATAATCATGTTCAAAATGTGAAACATTACCCATTTATATAAATCATCTTTTGTTTTGGATGGCTTCTTTTAAAAAAGACAAACGAATTAATGTTCGAAAACAAAAGAAACATTCAAAGCACCGTCAATATTTGGATATGTTTCTTCTAAACAAGTGGGTGCCACATACGCGCACGCACACACACACACACACACACACACACACACACACACACACACACACACACACACACACACACATACACACGCATCAGGCTCTATCAATAATTACTGATCACTGAAAAAAACAACCGCTATCAACGTCTAATGAAGTGGGTATAAACTTACTTACTCTTTCATAGAAAGGAAAACTGTGTAGGGCCATTTTAAATGAGTCACAATTAGCCCTTTGTGAATTATCATCATCATCATCAGCATCATCATCATCACATACAACAAGATGCTTTGCCATCTGTGATTTTATGATTCAGCCAGCACACATACACACACAAACACACACACACACACACACACACACACACACACACACACACACACACACACACACACACACACACCGTCGCGCACACATGCTTGCACGTCCAGAGAGAGAGAGAGAGAGAGGGGGGGGGGGGAGAGGGGGAGGGGCGGGAAAGGCAGAGACCAACTGACAGACAGTTTGATGGACAGAGTGAAACTAAAGAGAGTCAAACAGATAGAGGGAGGGCGATACACAGAGAGAATGAGCGAGAAAAACAAATAGAGACAGAAAGATAGACCGACAGTCAAGCAGACACAAATAAAATCATAGAGAGAAAGACAATGGGGCAACTGATACGTAAAACCATGAGAGAGGCAGGTGGGGGGTAGAGTTGGGGCACAGACCGAACATGTCTTCGACGTCGTTTTTTTACGGGAAATGCTGTCTCAGAGCGACAACTTTTCTATGGCAGCAATTTTTTTTTACATGAAATGCTGTCGCTGCGACATGATTTTATTTTTAGGCAACGACACGATTTTATGGACATTTCTCGTGAAATCCTGTCGCGCTACCAATTTTTATTAAATTAAGTCGCTCAGCGATAATTTTTCATGAACCAGCTGCAGTATTTCCCGGGAAATACTGTCGCTGCGACACGATTTTATGAGCGACAGTATTATATACGACACCGGCCTGTGCACGGCCTGCTGCACTGTGAGGAGGCCACACACAGCAAAGTCGTCGTTCTTCCTCCCACTCCAGTCACCCCCTCCCACACTGCGGACACTGGCAGTCAGGGCACAGCCTCCAACGATGTCACCCCATGCCGCCACGAGTCACCCAGTCACCAACCACGCAAAAAACATCGTCGACGCACGCTCCGTTTCACTCCAAAATCTTATAGAAAGAAAACCTCCAGTGTGTGTGTTCGTCCTCCTGTGTTAAGAGAGGAACTGAAATACATTGAAACTGCCATTGACACTATCTCTGATGCGCAAAAGGAATCTCAGGTGGCAATGACTTCTTTATTGAATGATGAAAAATGTGCTTTAAAAAAATGAAGTACGTGCCTTGATCCAAGATAAAATTGACTTCTTCACTGTTACATTGATACCCTCTAATAAAAAAAAAAAATAAAAAAAAAAACTTTCCTACCTACCAACAAAGACAGATCATCTTTCAAAAGAAAATCACTCCCTGAAAACACACCTTGGGACTTTACAGTCTGAAATTTAAAAAAAAAACTAAAATGTCCCACGGTGCCATCAGTTAGTCATGTCAGTGCACAAGCTGACTCTGACCAACGTATTTCCCAGTCTTATAAAGAAGTTCTGTTGGAACGCTGAAATTCAAACTGATCAGACAGCTTCGGCTTGACAAATGAGCATGATAGACATTCACCAATAATCTCTCTGTCTGCCCAAATAGATAATGACAAAAACAGCCCTGCTCAAGTTTGACCTGTGAAACTGAATCTGAAGAAGTAGTCTGTAGTTTACCAACAAACAATCCTTTCCAAATTCTGGCCGACGATGAACCAAATGACAGTGATCCTAATAGACTACTGACGCTCTCACACCATGACAACATTTCCAACAAAACCCCCCAACACTGACATGACAAAGGCACCCGTTACTTCCTTATCTGACACCAAGGTTAATCACCCTTTGTCTCCCTTCTGTGACAAAACAAACAACATTGTCAATCCATCAGTTGATTAAAAAAATAGCCATCCTTCTGTCACCTTCTCTTCACACACCTCTATACTTCTTGTTGGGGATTCTGTACTGAAGTTTGTCAACCCGAGAAAACTTGCGCCCCGTGGGGAATTTATGTACAAACTAGTATTCCTGGCTTAACTGTGACTCATTTGATAATTTGCTTCTGACCCTTTCTTCATCAGATCAGATCAAGACTGTACTGGTGCATGTGGGGATAAACAGCTGTCCCGCTGGTCCCGTCTCTAAAGAATCTTGGACAAGATTAGTCAGTGCTGTTAAAACATCTTTTCCAAGATCTTCTGTTGCAATGAGTTCTATTATTCCCGCTAGAGGGCGCCATAACTTGAATAATGCAATCTTTCCCTCCAACAAAAATCTGAGTCATGATCAGTAAGGAGATAAATGTTCTCTTCATAGACAACCATGATTCTTTCACAGCAGCATCAGGGGCTCGCGCCTAGCATTGTACGAAAACCTGACCCACCCCAGTGCAAAAGGCACAGCAAAGCTTGCTGTGAATTTAAAGCATGCGTGTCTAAACTGGAAAGAAGAATATCATTTTAAAAGATCCGTTAATAATTACCGAAATACCCAGTTTGATCCCCAAAATCAAGATCAGGAAATCACTGAACGGATTCAAAGTGTTAACAGTTGTTTTCCCCAGGTCCGAGATGGTCGTCCTCTGTCAGTGACCAGAGAAAATGCACAACAGCTGTATTCACAGGTCACTGATAATGGAGAATGCCCTCATTCCTCCTCTACCCATCATTTCCCGTCACTTCCCAAACAACGCTTGCAGCATGCAATGCCATTCCCCCATCAAGCAAGTCCCTAATCGCACACTTCCCTCTCCGATCAATGTTGACCAGGGCATAAGTTCCCGTCAACAGAATCCTCCCTACCAGACCCTTCTGAACATGTCGGTCAGAGGCCTGTATCTGGACAACATGCTCCACCCCATCAGTTCCCTTATCCCCAGGATTTCCGACAGAAGTCTTTCCCCATCATCATGCCCCTCCCCTCCATCTCCCTCGTTCTGGGGACATAAAGGATGATTCCGTCTCTCTCCAGGGAGCCCCGTCCCACCCATTCCTCTATCCTGAAGCCATCAGAGAGCTGTCCTCTCCCCACCACCATGGCCCGGCCCCTCAACTCTCTCACCCTAGAGACCTAAGACAGAAGTCCTTCCCCCAGCAATCGGCCTCTCCATACCTGTTTCCTCTCCCTATTAATGTTAATGAGAGAGCCATGCAGTATCCTCAAATTCCAATGGTCTCCTATTCCGGTGTAAACAAACAGGAAATTAACCACATCATCATAACACGCAAAGGATTTCTCCTCTGTTTCCCAGTCACGAAGAAAGTTTTCCCAATGTTGAGAACACAAATTTTGCCAGCAGAATGTACAACAATCCTGAAGTACTCCAATATCCATGTGCCGACCCCCCTGCCCAAAGCTCTAGCATCAAAGGGGATCTGCTTAATCCTTTTGCTGTGCAGCTAATAAACAATATGGCCTCTCAAATTCTAGCACAACAGCAAGCTTTTAAAACCTAGTACCTCGTGTTTTCTTGCGTGGGGACAAGAACGTATGTATTTCAATGCCATTTGTTCATGTAACAATAATGGATTTGCATGTAATATATACTATGGTATATTTCATTGCCCTGATCGGAAAAACAATTAATCCTTTCCATTCATTTCCCCCAGCCCTCATTCCCCTCTTCTGCCTTGTCCCTACCATCCCTTTACTCCCCAGTATTCTTATCATAGTTGCTGCTAGTGGGTGGTTGGGTTGGTGGGTTGGTGGATGAATATTCATCAACAGAATTGTAGAGGTATGCTGCAAGCTGTTTGCCTGAACTGCTTTCGAAGAAACTGATCTTTCAATTGCCGGCTGTTTTTTGGACTCGTCGATAATTCACTGTACATAATAGTTAAAGTTAATGTAATGTTTTTGTGATTGAAATTTGTATGCTTAATCTTGATTTCAGTGTTTTGGAGCTATTGTGAACTTTCTATAATTCAATCAGTTATCTCTTTACAAAAACTATTTCTATATTTCTTTGAATTTTGTACCCCTCGATAAGTTGTGCGTGGTTGTTCCTAGTCGTGCTTATTAATCTCTTATTCATTTGTTCTCGTTCATTAGTTCTCATTATGTCTACATTGAGTACCTGGCCTTGTAAAGAAGGACTCCGGATTGGCTATCTAAATATTAACCGTGTATTAAGCAAGCTAACTGATATATCAGCGATCTTAGAAAATTCCGGGAATCCCTTTCATCTGTTTTGTTTTTCAGAATCACGATTAACAGACTGTACATTAGATTCTGATATAGCTATGCCTGGCTATAAAGTTATACGCCTAGATCCAAAAGCTAAAATGGACACAGGTTTGTTAGTTTACTATAATCAGTCGATAACTATACAACAGAAAGGGAATCTGGAACAGTTTGGTGTCGAATCAATATGGCTAGAAATGAAAAAAAAACATATCAGTCCCATACTTGTTGGATTCATATATCGAAAATCCGGCTGAAAGAACAAATTGGTTTGATAACTTTAGTGGAATGATGGATGCCGCTCTACTTGACAATGAAGAAATGTTTATGTTCGGTGACTTCAATACTGACTTGTTAAAGCCTCAAAAACAATGGACCGAAATGTATACCTCATTAAATTTACACCAGATAGTGGATCGACCAACACGAATTACAACTAATTCCAGTACTCTCATTGACCACATTTATGTCACATCTAAACATAACATTGTGGAAATCTCTTCTCCAGCGACTGGGTGCAGTGATCACTCCTCAGTTTGTATTACTTGGGGGGAAAGGGGGATACAAATTCCAAAACCAGGTCATAAATCTATCCTATATAGGTGTTTTAAAAGATTTAACGAAAATGTTTTTTTTATCTGACCTGCTACATTCTCCTCTGTCCCAAATATACCATTATACCGATCCTGAAAAAGCAACAAATGTTTGGATTAATGTATTTTCCAATATCTACAATAAATGTGCACCCATCAGAACTAAACGAGTAAAATACCATCTTAAACCGCCGTGGATATCAAAGGAAATAGATAAAGAAATACACATCAGAGAACTTTTAAAAGCAAAAAACGACGTTGGTTTTGCAAAGCAGAGAAATGTTGTGACGTCAATGAAGCGAAATATTTTCAAGAGATGGTATCCAATAAAAAAAAATTAAAAAAAAGACTCAAGAACTATTTGGAATGCAATCAACAAATTGACAAACAAAGGGTATTCACAAACACAACTTAATAAAGATATTACCCCTGACGCAGTTAACAACTATTTTGTTAACATTGCTGAAAACTTTATAAATAATGATGAATGGGAACAAAATGATCTTGAATTAGTAACTGAATATTGTAAGTCAAAGAATATTAAATCTTATGTGTCAATTCCTTACATAACAATACCCGAAGTATTTGCATACTCAATGTCACAGAAACAATCGAAAACCAAAGATATTTACGACTTGGATCCCAATATAATCAAGTTGTCTGCACCAGTCATAACAGACTCTCTTACTTACATATATAACCTATGTATAGAGAAAAACTGTTTTCCGGAATGTTTCAAACAAGCAAAGTTGTCCCGCTGTACAAAACTGGAGATCCGTCCAACCCTTGTAACTACAGACCTGTATCTGTTCTGTCAATTCTTTCAAAACCGCTCGAAAAACATATCCAAAAATATTTAGTTACCCATTTAAACAAATACAATTTGATTCATCCTAAGCAGTCAGGTTTTAGGGAAAACCATTCCTGCCACACCGCGCTTACACAAATGATTGACAAATGGCTCTTGAACATTAATAACAATGAACTTACAGGAGTTGTCTTCATTGATCTAGCTAAAGCTCCTAAAAAAAAAGCTCGCTTTATACAGACTCTCTGAAAATACACTTCAGTTCATGTCCTCATTTCTCTCTGATCGAAAACAGGTAGTATGTGTTAATTCCACAAAATCAGATTTGCAGCCAGTAAAATATGGTGTTCCACAAGGATCCGTTCTTGGCCCTTTACTCTTTTCGATGTATATAAATGATTTACCGCTACGTATTCGATGTGACAGCGAATTATTTGCTGATGACAACTCTACGCATTCTAACCACACTCGCTTGCAGCTTGTGACGTCCGATCTACAAGATAGTTTAAACAGTGCCGTCAAATGGACGGAAATCAATCACATGTCTCTTAATGCAAAAAAAAAACTAAATGCATGGTCATTACTAGCAGACAAAAACGTCAAAATATGCCTGCTGATTTATTTTCAATATTTGTTTCTAGTGGAAAAAATCGAAGAAGTAAAAACACATTACGTTTTGGGTGTTGTCATTGATAACAACTTATCATAGTCCGATCACGTTGCTTACCTATGCAAAAGAATATCCAAAAAAAATATTGCAGTTGTCAAAAATAAAGCATTTTCTGAATATGCATGCTAGAAAACAATTCTTTCATGCCCATATACAGTCAATCATAGACTATGCTTCTACTTTATGGGATTCAGCCAGCGCAAACATTCTGAAACCTTTAGCAAGATTGCATAGGCGCGCGATAAAATTAGTTCTCTTAAAATCTAGTTCATTAACTCTAAACGATTATAAATCTTTGGATATCCTTCCCCTAAAGCAAAAACTCGAATATAATAAGGCTATATTTATGCATAAAGTGGTAAATGGAAATGCACCTCCCTCCATTGTAAACAGTTTCCGGACGAATGACAATAGGTACGTCCACAAGTTAATAATGCCTCTGCCCAGACTTGACCTTTACAAATCAAGCCTCGTATGCAGTGGTGGTACGTATTGGAACAATTTGCCTCCATTTCTGAAAGAAATCTCAAGTTTTAATGTTTTCAAAGAGCGCTTAAAAGGATATCTGCTCAGTAAGTTAAAAGATATTATAAAAAAAAACAAAAAAAAAACCTGTACCAGTTGATTCCTAAATCAATTAAAAGACTGAGTGAATAGAAATAAAATACTGCACGATTACAAGCCTGTGTTAGACGGAAATCTTGCATGTGTCATTTGAAGCACAGCAATAATGGGTTAAGATATTTGACATGTTTTACATTGATGATATCGCTTAATTGCATTTTGTTATTTAATGTATTGTGTGTGTTCAAGTCTGTTTGACACTTTTTTCCCCGTTTGTATTTGTACTTTACATGTATTTTCTTTCTCCCCCCCCCCCCCCCATCCCACCCACACCCCATACCCCCGCCTCCGCTCTCTCTCTCTCTCTCTCTCTCTCTCTCTCTCTCTCCAACCCTCCTCTCTCTCTCTTCACCCCGCCGCTTACTATGTATGTTTGTATGCTGCTTGTTTGCGAAAGTGTACAAGTGTTTGGGTGGGTGTTTGGGGAGGGGCGTTTTCTGGGTGGGGTTTGTTAAAGTGGAAGTGTGTTACGTTTCTTTGATGTTATTTCCATTTTGTGTATTTTCAAACTTTTTTGTGTGTTCAATCTCTTGTTTGTTTGTTGGGTTTTTTTTTGTTTGTTTATTTGTTTTTTGTTTTTTTGTCGTTTGTTCATTTTTCATTTCGCAATTTTTCCCCCCTCTTGAGCGAGAGCTGGATGTAAAAAAGCATGAACTTGCTTATCTATTACCCTCGATGATAAAGAATTTGTCTTGTCTTGTCTTGTCTCTCTCTCTCTCTCTCTCTCTCTCTCTCTCTCTCACCACACACACACACACACACACACACACACACACAAAACACAACACACACACAAACACACACACCACGCACGCACACACATTCGCGTGCGCGCACACACTCACACACACACACACACTCACCACACACACACACACACACACACACACACACACACACACATAGTTATGCACGCTTGCACGTACGCACGCACGCGCGCACGTACGCGCGCACGCACGCACGCACGCACACACACACACACACACACACACACACACACACACACACACACACACATAGAGGTACCTTTTTAATCTTAACGAATGTATGCTAGTTTTCTTTTTACAGAGATATTTTGATGTGTATTTTACCTGATGCGAGAGACGAGACCCACACGTAAAAAAAAAAAAAATCATGTGTACGAACATCATGCATGCAGGCTCATACAGCACAGAAACAGAATCAGCTCATGTTCGTCACAGGAACAAATAATGACGTCATTGTTTTAGTGCACGGGCACGAGCGAGAGAGAGAGAGAGAGAGGTTACGTGTGTGTGTGTGTGTGTGTGTGTGTGTGTGTGTGTGTGTGTGTGTGTCGTCAGCTGTATCACGCAAAAGATAACAAAAGGTCACCTTTTCATTTCAAGTGGACGAGTCAGTTTAGTCTTTAAAAGTATGGACATTCATTACTGTCAAAAATGCTTAACCTTTACCGGGTGACATTTTTGACAGCACAGACCCGATCGTGCGGGTCACCCAAGACCCACACATTTTACAGAGGCTTTTCTGTGTTTATCCCTATTGCTTATCCCTGTTCAGATCACGCGGGTCTTGTAAGACCCACACCTGATAAAGAGCGGTTCAGCAGCTTATTCCTCACCCGATGGCGCGGGTCATGTGCGACCCACTGAAATGTATAGGTCCTAGGGGAACCGCGACTAATTACGCTGATAATTGATTGTGCCCATACATAAAATTTCTGTGACCAATGGCTATTAAAATCGTTGAGGAACTCCTAAGATTTCGTGAGCATATCTCTATCCGTTCATAAGATATGATGTTTTTATTGAGTCACTGGGTCATGGAAGACCCAGGAAGCACGGAAACTCTTGACAGAACTTTAGAAACTTGTCACGTAAAGAAAGGGGTGGGGTTGTGGGGGGTGGGGGGGGTGGGGGGGGGTATTTGAGAATATGCCGAATGGAAGTCAAATGAAAATAATATCAGCAAAAACAGCAACATGTAAATCTTAAGACAAATTGCGGACATCATTCAATAGTTACCATGATCCGGAAAGTATAAGGCAGGTATAGTCAGATTAAAAGATGTTCATCCGGAAAACCTGTGACAGTACATACACATAAAAGCATTTCAGAAACAACATCATTTACGTCTAAACATGAATAAAATGCAGTAATCAGTGACTCTTTCACACACATGTACACCACATTCTAACTGTGTGTGGGGAAACTTTGCAAAATTGAACGAATCATACAAAGACACAAACAAAGAAACGAGCAATCAAACAAACCACTTAAATTGTCATATTGACAATGTCAATCCTTCATAGCGTACCATGGTCACACCCTACATCTATCTCTAATTACCGACAAATTCATAATGATTGACGCATTAAGCATTATGGCCCTGAAAAGAAAGCCCAGCCGTTTTGAATAATGTTAATTTTCTGGTAGAACTAAACAACTTACAAACTTTGAGATGGTTAGGGGATTTATAATAGTATGGCTTGAATAAATGCTTGTATCTCTCATTAAAATAACAAGAAACTTAAAAAACGAGAAGTGCATTTCATCGCTTAAATCATTGTAAGAACATTTGTTGCATTTTTTTTTTTATCTTGCCTGTCATTTCCAGCAAACTGACCACTGTGGAGTGGCAACCAGTAATTATTCAAGGTTCTGTATTTAACTAAGCACCAGATCTTCTTCATCGTTCGCTCAGACAGGAACCCCAGATGCACTGACGAAGGCTGCCGTCCGGCGGAGGCCTCCAGAGATCCGTAGAGTTTCTCATCGGTTGGTCAGCAG
>CM065735.1:15700332-15712832 GCA_033310375.1 Conus canariensis
GAAAATTTATAGTAATTCTAAGGTTTGCTTCGTTAATTGTTAACAATATGCCAGATTCGAGAAGTACTTCTTTTAAAGAACAAAAGTTGTAATAACCATCAGGTATTTGTATATGGCTTATTTGATTGCCTTGTTCGTCATTAACATTAATCCAGTTATTTTGAGCTCCTTCAGATATGTTAACCCACATAACTTTAAGCCAATTTCTTTAAGGGCAATCCTACAACTCCCGCTCCAATTGGTAATTGGGTACGTTAAGAACACACGCTCGTTTTGTTTGGTTATATAGATGTCACATCTTTTTTATAACTATTTAAAAAAAACTAATTTAAAAATGGAGCCTTTTAAATATAATGAAAGTGCCACTTACAATGTAGGAGCGTTTTATAACCCCAAATCTTTGGACTTCAGTTTACTAACAATTGCAGTAGACGAATCATATGGCTTCCTAGTCAGACTTGTAAACCCACTAACTAAATATTTAAATCCGCCAATAAAGAGTGACAGAGTGCCATCAGCATGGTCATCTCACCCTATGGCTTTTTTTCAGAATCAGTTAAATTTTGCAGTTTACTGCTCAACCACTGGCTGCGGTGTTTCATATGCAAACCATTTATACCACCCCAATCTCTTAGTAAGGTCAGTATATAACTTTCATGTTTATTATCAGTATAGACGCATACTAACTGAACTACAAGTACGCCTCCCCAATGACAACGCGTTTAATCCATTTCTCAGCCCAATGGACAATAATGCATATGAAAGAATCTGCAATGAATTTAACATTAATCCTTCAACTGACTTTAGACAAAAGTTAGACCGCAATCATGGGCTAGGCACATTGTATTTGTGGGGTACAAAAAGAGAATATGATTTTGACTACTGGCCCGGCCACACCTCTTTTCAACCAAACAAACAAGTTAGATTGGGATCCATAGAACAAAAACATCCTAATGCTTGGGCAACATTTATCTTAGATGAAAGTAAAGGTCTAACAATGCCAGGAGTGCAAAGGCTTAATGACTCCATACGGGCATACGTTTGGTGTCTATTAGGAGCACAAGCACAGACCAAGTCTAGCATAGTGGATCAATCTACAGGTTTTGATGCTAGAAAACAATTTCTAGCCAATTTAGAAGATGCTATTAACTCTGCTGTTGATTTGCCTGCAAGCATACAAAGGTATCAAAACGTTCTTTCACATGCTAGGTCAAAGGTTGACTTTGTTGTTGGTCATGGATTATACATGCTGCCCTCTGACCTTAGACTGCAGATTGGCATGATACAGAATTACAATAATGAAATCCTCATAGCCGGGGACAATCAAGACTTAGGACACAATCAAGGTTTAAACACAAGGCCCGCGCCAGCCATTTTAAAAAAAGTACCTATCCTTGAAGAAAGCGATCCACCACCAGTTATAAGCGCCCCACAGCCAGAAAGCGACCCCCCGCCAGTTATAAGCGCCCCACAGCCAGAAAGCAGTCCACCGCCTGTTGATGTGCCTCACACTGACAGTCACACTAGTGAAAAGACAGCCCTCGTTGTGTTTTTAACTTTTACTGGATTAGCCATACTTTATTTCACTAAAAATTAAACCGGCAGCCAGCACTCCTAACGTCCACAGATGGTCAGCCATATAACCAGCCACCTTACCTATAGTAGACAAAACCCAACTAACAACACTGCCTATTATGCCAGGCAGAGCATCAAGCGCTTTGGCTGCTAACTTCTTTAATAGGTTTGCTAGATGATGCAATTGTTTTCTAATCCAACTTTTACCAGGCTGAGGCGTTGGAGGAGCTACTGGCCTTGTTGGCGCACCACCTGTTAAAGCATAAACGAGTGTAGAGATAGCAAACCCAACAGCCGTTAATATGCTAACTACTGTAATCCCCTGTTCCCTGAACAGAGTCCTTATTCTTTCTGCTAACGTAGTGTTTTCATGAAGTATTTTGTTTATAACTTCTCTGATTCTGGTTATTTGCGATTCTAGATGACCTCTGTTAATAGAAATCGCACCTAACAGTTCTGTCTTTTTGTTCATTAACTCCTGTAATTTTTGTTGTATTCTAGCCTTTTCTTCTAGTCCTAGATTGTTATCGTCTGCATCAGCCAGTTTAATTTTTTCTTCTTCTATATCTCTTTCTAGCTCACCAAGTTTTGCTGTGTTGTGCATTAGTTCACCCCTTATTGTCTGTAGAGCTTTATCAAGGGCCTTGCGCTCTCGATCAGAATATTGAGAATTGACAAGTTCTTTTACACCTGTCTCCTCACTTAAACTCGTTTCAATTTCTGTTATTAGTTCATCTGCTGTTCGATTTAATTCTTGAAGAGGAATGTTTTGTATTTCAGATTGTGTTGGCAACTCTTGCCCCCAGTTCTGTAAACGACTAACAGCTTCGGCTCTAGGCTCTAAAAGGTTTAATTGTTCTGCCTTAGCAATAGGGAGTTTTCGCCTAATTGTGCTTAGTTTTAAAAACTTGTTTGGGTTTTGCGTTGAAGTAGCTTTTACACGGCCTCCTGCACCAGTTTTTATATACAAATGCCCATCAACTTCCTCAAAATCGTTAGGATCTAGTACGCCTGGTAGCTCTCGCCCTATGCTTCTATAGAATGATTGAATTCTTTCTTGCAATAGTTCTTGACGTTGTCTAGGGAGTAAAGAACCCGCTTCTTCAAGCTCTTCGCGCAATGAAGGACCTAATTCTGTTTCATCTTCTTCTTCCTCAATAGGATCAATCGGGTCAAAATCTTTATCAGCCATATTTATATATTTATTATTTTTTGTTTTATAAAAAATGAACTCATACGGTTGTGACCTCGATCCATACAGAAAAGAGAAGGAACCCCACGGCGTAAAAGGTATAAGGCAGACTGTAATTAGTGTAAATACTCCATCAACAGTTCAGCCTGAACAAACTTTAATAGTCATGTTCCCTGATCTTGGCGCTGATGATGTTATAATGCCAGGCACCGCTAAACTATCATTCAAAATAGATATTACATCGGAAGATCCTAATGCTACTGTTGTTGCTAATTTGGGCAGGGCCATCGTTAAACATATGGCAATCAAACTGGAGGGCAGAGAAGTCTTTGTACTAAGCGAGGCAGACATTTTTGCTCTCTATTCTGACCTATGGCTGCCTAAAAAAGAAAGAAAAGAGAAAGTTTATCAGGGAATACAAAGCCCAAACGGTCTCAAGTACAGAGTTGGAGCCGAGGATGCAAAGGATGATGTTAAAGATGAGGCAGTAGCAGAAGCATTTGGCAACAGATTCTGCATCCCTCTAGATTTTGAGCTGTTAAAGACGCATATGCCATATTACCAAGGCGCACTAAAAGAAAAACTTACTTATAAACTGACATTTAATCCTAGCGAGTCTGTTGTTCTGTCTGAAGATCCTAAAGCTAAATACACAGTCAGCGACATTTCTCTTGAGTTTGATGTTGTTACTAACCCTGGACTGGCCAGAACAATCTTAACCCAATATAAAAGTAAAACGGTTATTTATTATGAAAACGTTATACACTCCATTACAGAAAATAGAAACAAGCGAGACACTCTCTGGAACATTCATCTAAATCAGTCTCTAAAGTCTTTAAAAGGAATTTTGTTCTTGTTTACTGAAGAAACAACTCCTTTTCATAGAGAATCAGAAGCGTTTTATAATCCAAAAATTGAGAAGGTTGACTGTGCAATAAATGGTAGGTCTGATCAGTTGTATTCGGGTCGCGGGCCTTTACCTCACCAACACTTTGATGAAATAAGAAAGTTATTTGCTGGAGGTAGGCAAAGAGATCCTGCAGTTGATCGTGTATGTAAAAAACTTCGCCTTTATGATGTAAGACTCGAAGACTACTTAATAACCAAATATGGGCTGTGGCTGGATTTTAGATCCACATTTGACAACAGATTGTTTGGAAGTGGAGAAAGGGTAGGGCAAGATGGTATAAAAATAAATATTCACAAGAAAGCAGACGGAAACGCACCAATACAAATGCATATTTTTATGGTTTGTGATGCTCAGCTAAACATTGAAGAAAACAGGCTAAAAGACGTGGCTTATTAAAATGCAGAAGAAATATTCTAATAAAAACAGATGGATAGTTTGAAGTTTTTGCCCAAAGATCCGCACTGTTCTCTTATCTGCGGGATTACTGGGTGTGGGAAAACTGTCTTCGTACTTGATTTGTTACAAACAGTCTACAGGTTTCATTACGAGCACATTGTTATATTCTGCACAACCATTAAGCACAACAAGTCTTACAAAGAAAGGAAGTTTATTTGGACAGACGATAATATATTTTTAGTTGATCCTAGCGACAAACTGAGCGACTGTTTAGAACATTACTATAGACTATTTGAGGGAACTGAAACACTGTTTATTATTGATGACTGTTCAGCCGAACAAGACATTGTTAAAAAAAGAAAAGCTCTATCAAAGCTAGCCTTTAGTGGACGCCACGCCTTAGTTTCTGTGTGGCTCTTAACTCAAAAATACAATGCTGTCTTAAAAGACTTTCGATCGCAGTTAAAATCGGTTGTATTATTTTACACTAAGGACAGGGATAGTTTTGAAGAATGTTTAAGTGAGAATTATATAATAAGGGACAAAGATGAGCTAAAAAAAATAAAAGAGCAGTTAGAAAAATCTAAGCACGCTAAGCTATGCTTACGGACTGACCCCCCAGTTCAATACGTTTGTTTATTGTAGATTGTTTATTATAATTTTAATATTAAAAAGAATGTCTCGAGGGCCAGAATCAAAAGCAGAGTTAGCTCCTAAATGCGTTGCAGTAGAGCTAAAAGATCTAGCAGATACAACTGACTTTGATCTAATAGGAGTTCCAGGAAATGTTTATGGATTTGAGTACACCGACGATGGGGTTTACAAACGAACAGAAATTGAAGATAAAAAACGACAGCAATATCCTACCCTGGAAGAGATAAGAAATTTAAGGGCAAACGATTTTGGCAAACACGAATACAAACTTCATAAACGAGAGAATGCTTGGGCGTTGCTTCCTGACATTAACTGGGATTTAAAGCTTGAACTACGAAGCCCCTATGTATACTTTGATAAGAAAACCAATTTTAGAAAAGTTTTGAATGAAGGACGCCTTCTTGCTAGCCTAGTCCCAGGATTACAACAGAAAAAGCAGATTGAAATAACTAAGCAGGGCTCTGTATATATGCTGCGGAGAAAGAAGTCCTTAGCTGAAGTGGGGGGTGACACCGTCGGCTTAGAGTTTAACCCAAAACTAGAATCACTGCCTAGAAAAATGACGATGCTTTTTCGCTTATTTATTACTCCGAGGGAGTCTGATCCTAGTTTGCCAGAGCATACGTTAATCAGAGGTGTACAAATAAAGTCTGAAAACTTGGGCGGGCCTCTTAGACTTGTTATTGCTATTACTAAAAACGGAGATGAAATAAACACTTCTGTATCTTCTGACAAAGTCACTGTGATGATTGACAATGCTAAACTAACAGTACTCGATTTTATTTTTATTAAGTATGTTGATTTTATTGCGTTTTACTCTGTTGATGAAGTGCTGCCAGAAGGGTTAATAAAAAATATGTACAAGATTAATCTTAATTAAAAAAAATAATCTTATTTAAAAATGGAGGTTCAACAGTTTAGATTAGAGCAAATAACTGAACTTCAAAAGGAAATAGAAAGCGACTTGGATAAGTATAGGGTTACTAGAAAGAAATATGCTAAAGCTTTAATTACTCTTTCTTATGTAATTACTGGCTCATCAGCTGTAGCTAGCGTAAGTGCTGGGTCTAGTGTTGCTGTTTTAGCTACTGGGGTTGGGGCACCAGCCTCTTTAGCATTAGGGAGTCTTGGTTTAGGTTTAGGCGCTATGTCTATGATTGTGAGTGCTGTTTTAAAAAAATTAACACCTAAACTACAAAAGCACACTGCCATTGTAGCCCTAGCATCAGCAAAACTTTCTTCATTAAAATTAAGAATAAGCAAATCATTACAGGATGAAAACATTACGGACGAAGAATTTCAGAAGCTTATGGCCGATGGTGAGGATTATAGACGACAAAAAATTGAACTTCAAAAGGAGTGGAGAAAGACTTTTACTTCACAACAAGTAGACACTGATGCAATTAAACAGAACATTGAAAAACAAACACATGATTGGTTAACTCTAAAATAGGTTAAAAAAATAAGTTTAGCAAAAAATAAGTTTAGCAAATACTTTTTTTTTTTTTTAACTCACTGTGTTTGGTGGAACAACTTGCAACTCTTCGCGAACAAACGATCTTTTAGGGGCAGGCTTTTTAGACGTAGTAGCACCGCTAGAAGAAAGAG
Source organism: Conus canariensis (assembly GCA_033310375.1). NCBI lineage: Eukaryota > Metazoa > Mollusca > Gastropoda > Neogastropoda > Conidae > Conus > Conus canariensis. The sequence goes on from CM065735.1 coordinate 15,706,668, forward strand.
TCTCTCTTAAATAATACACAGGAGGGGTTGTTTTCATGATTCTTTCAACTTCATATACGTCTACGCTCCATATGGGGTCTGTGGCTCTAATTCTAACATCACCTTCTGCCTCTCCAGGAGCATACAAGTATCTTACTTTTAGTCCAAACGGCAAGAGTTTTTGATTACCTTGAATGTCTTCAGTAATGCTAATTTTTTTTATTTTGATTGCGTTCACCGGTTTAAGGCCTGTTGCTTTAAATTCTTTATTGTTCATGGCGCGTAAGACTGCTGGCAATCTCCTAACCCATTCTGTGTTGCGTTCTCTGTCCATAATTTCTCTGTGATATTGATAGGTAAACAGACGTTCAGCTAGATTCTTATTAAAGTTTTCTACTAGGGCTTGTGATCGATGGTTGCCTGGGATCCCTCTCTTAACTGTAACATGATGTTTTAAAAACAGTTGGTTTACAGAACCTTTAAACTCTTTTCCATCATCAACTTGAATCATCCTAGGATACTTTAATGGACCTCGCATGTATATTTGTTGTAAAGCCACAGCCACGGCAGTTGAGCTTTTATCCGTTAGAGGCTCAGCATCTTTATATCTTGAAGCCATGTCAACAACTGTCAGAGCATATTTAAACTTTTTTCTTCTAACTTTGTCATGTGGAAGATACAGCAAGTCCATCTGGTGGGTGTCATTTGGAACTGAATTAACAAATCTAGGTCTTATTATTCTTTTTGGGGCAGGCAGATATATTTGCCAAATTGCTTGTTTTGAAAGCCAGTCTTTCGCATCTGATTCAGACACTCTAGCAGCTTTACTCAGTTTTTCAATAGCAGTCTTTCCTTTCCAATACCCTTTAGGAGAATAATATATTTTGTACTTCGTATTGTCCATATTTTAAATGCAGTTTATTTTACACAAGAAAGTGAGCAACAAGATAGACTGAGGCCATGCCAACTACAATAAAAGCTATCTCTGAACTTTTCTGTTCCTCAGATAGTTCATAAAAGTCGGACAGTTCTGGCGGCGGCGATGTTAGAAACTTCTTTCCTGTCACTAAGTAATACTCATTCATTGCGTCATCAACGTCTGTAAATGTGTGCTCTGCATGACCCTGTTCTCTTAACTTTTTATTAATAAAGTCTAAGTGAGCAATTCGTCTTTTCTCGTAAGCGTCTCTTGCCTTAGCCAGCTCTTCCATTGCCTTGTTATGGCGTTCTCTCTCTTCATCGGACCGCAATTTACTAAACATATAATTGCTGCCAGAGAAGGCCAAAGCATTAACAATAGCTCCTCCCACCATCAGAACCAATCCAGACATCTTTTTATAACTCAATATTTTCTAGATTAATCTGCCTATGCATTAATCTTTCTATGCATTAATCTGCCTATGCATTAATATTTTCTGGGATAATCCCCTGCGTAACAAGAAAGTCTTTTGAGGCAATCCCTGCAGTAATTACAACTATAACCTTAGCAACATCCTCAATGTCTAACCTTCCTAGATCCGCCGGCTTCATTTTTAACATGTTTTTTGCTAACACGCTATAACCAATACTAAGGCCGCTAATTACAGCAGAATGGTAAATCGTATTGATAATCTTTTTTTCACTCATCTTTTTATTAACTAAAAAAATAATTAAAATAATCATAATACGAAAGACTGTCTATATGCTTTTTAATCAAATAATCTTTTGTTGTTAAAGCTAAAAATAAGGCTGCAACTAGTTTTGGCGAATCTTCTATCTTTCCCATGTTGGGCGGTTTTATTCTTAGCAAACATTTTGCAATGGTTGAATAGACTATAACACCAACGATAGGCACTGCATAATTAACCAGCGTTAAACTCATGGTTTTAAAAGTATTATATTATTTTTTTTATTGCTTTTAAAAATGGATTGTGACGAACTATTAAAGTGTGAGGAGCAGGTAGGCTACTCAGCAGACCACTGCCATAAAGAAAGATTATACTCTCTGGCCGCGTGTGGAAAAACTAAACAGTATTTAGGCGTTGAACTAAGTATCGAACAGATTCAGCAATTGTCTACATCAGACGTTGAGAAGTACTACGCTAGGTACGAAGCACAGCTAGGATCAAAAATGGTTAGATCGGTGGGACAGACAATGATTAGTTTATATGCTAAGTTAGTAAGTAAGATGGCGCCGGCTGATTCAGAAGAAGATTTAAAATATGACTTATCACAAGATCCGGTTTTAACCAAGTCCCTAGAATCTCTTGCATGTGACATGTATTATAGATTTGGGACGTTGTTATGTCCATTTATCATGGGATTAATTACTTTTAATCATATTAATTTTAATCATATTAATTTTAATCGCAATAAAAAAAATGAGCGATCAGGAGAAGAAGATTGCGATGCTGCAGGACAGTTCGCAGGAGCAGAATGCGCTACAGAGCATCCCACAGGTGAATGTACCACAAGTGAGTAGTGTTACTAAAGCTAAAAGTCCTGGGTGTGTTGAGGCCGGTCATAAACTAGCTGAATGGAACAGACTGCAAAAAGCAAACCAAGCAGCAAAACAAAAATTATTAGATAGTAATACAACATCGCCACCAGCACCGCCACCGTTGCCAACAGCAACAACGCAATCAAACTATAAGATGTATTATTATGTACTGGGGGGCGTTGTTGTTGGTGGGGGTTTTTTAGCATACAAATGTCTAACACCATACTTAGCAGCAAAGTCACAAACCCCCACAAAGTCAGTAAAAGAAGAAGAACCAACTTCTGTAAAAAAAAGTACAACCTCCTGCTGTAGACCCATTTTCTATGGAATAGTTTTTTTAAAGAACTAGATAAGTACAAGTTAATTTACAATTATTTTTTTTATTTATTTTAGATTTAAAAATGGCTGCCGAACTCAGTGAATCTGATGTAAAGAATTGTAATGAACTATTTGACGAAACAATGAAAGTATTAAACATCGATTTTAGTGAATTTGGGTTTGAGAATGATGTAAACAATATAATAAAAGATCATAGTGAACTATTTGACGAAGCAGTTAAAGTGATGAACATTGACTGTAGTGATTCAGAAAAAGCTAAAATATTAGCAGGTGTTATTGTAAGGTTAACGTGTCTTGAAGTGTTGCAACGCTTGGGTGAAGAATAAAAAGCGAGGTTTACTTACTTTTATTTACATTTATTTTTTTTAATTTACGTAAATATTATGGCTTTAAAAATGGCGCCCAAAGGCGGAGAATTTAAGGGCAAGGGCGAAAAACTATATACGTGGGAGGAGATATTTGACGGCAATGAACAATTAAGCAATACGTTCATTGAATTAGACATGGACATTATTAACCCTATAAATGTTCATGAAAGCGTGACACATGCTATCTCTAAAATCCCAGACTCTCTCCAAATTGACCCGCCAGTAAAAGTGTTGTTAGTTATTCTGATTAAATATATAACCCCTGATGATAGTAGTATGCAAGTCTGGGTTTCAACTATACAGAAAAAAGTAATCGGCTATCGCAACTTTACACCTGGCTGGGCTGATTACATGCTTACACAGTTTAACCATGCGATTGAAGAAGCGAAAATGCGCGGCTCCGGTTGGTCTAAAGGAACAGTCCTCGAAATCAAATTAAGACAAACAAAGTTCTATGATATAGTTGGCAATTCTTACATCCCTCTCCCGAGAGAGTTAGTTCTTAAACGAGCAGTCCTAAATATACATAATTCAGACAACTTGTGTTTCATGTGGTGTATTTTGGCACACTTACATCCTGTTAAAAAGCACCCAGACAGAGTATCTAATTATAGGCAATATAAAGATAGCCTGAACTTTGATAACATAACCTTTCCAGTAAGTATAGAAAGTATCGACCAGTTTGAAGAGCAAAACAAACCGATAACCGTAAATGTATACACATGGAATTCAGTTGACAATCTAGTCCCACTAAGGATCTCTCCCGAAGCTCCCCCCTTAGGCGAATCACTTGAGAATCATGTAGACTTGATTCTGTTTGCAGACGGTTCCAAGAGCCACTATGTATTAATTAGAGCAATGAGTAGACTTCTGGCTTATACTACAAAGGATCCTGCTAAACAAGAGCTTTGTAGGAGGTGTTTGGTCAGAATTCCATCTATAGAGGCAGCTGACAAACATAAGAAACATTGTAAAAGTTTTGAAGACTGTAAAACCGAAATTATTGCGCCCCCGCCCGGGTCTAAAGTTAGTTTTAAGAATGTACGAAAAATGCAAATGAGCCCATACGTAGTCTATGCTGACTTTGAAGCGATTTTGCCACAGTACTATGGCCCTCAAGAACGGACACAACAAAAAACAACCTTATTATCTCGTCATCAGATCTGTTCTTATGCATTTGTTGCTGTTAGGTCAGATGGCGGACACACAACACCTGAGATTTACAGAGGTCCCAACGCAGCTGGTCGATTTTTGGAGCAGATGAAACACCTTCGCAATCAATTCTCCAATCAGCTAAACCTTTCAGACATTAAGATGACCCCCGAAGATGAAGAACGTTATAAATCAGCTACCCACTGCTGGATATGCGGCCTAGAGCTAACACCTAACAGTAAAGCAAACCCAACAGCGAGAGACCATGATCACATTACTGGTAAATTCAGAGGGGCTGCGCACAACAGCTGTAATCTTCAGCTTAAGGTTGATCCCAAGACATGGAAACTGCCAATCTTCTTCCATAACTTACGAGGCTACGATTCTCACTTTATCATGCAAGCAGTGACTTCTAAATATAAGAGGGTTAGCTGCATTGCACAATCATCAGAAAAGTACATGACCTTTACTCTTGACTGTTTATCCTTTTATGACTCTGCCCAGCATCTGATGGGGAGTTTAGATAAGTTAGCGGGATCTCTGCAAGACTATCCAATCACTAAAAAATACTTTGATCCATCTTTAGTGCGTAAAGGTGTCTATCCTTATGAATACATGGACTCGTGGGATAGGTTTGACGAGCCGGCGCTGCCACATAAAGACGACTTTTACAGCCGTCTTAGAGGAAAGGACATATCTGACGCCGACTATGAATACGCACAGAAAGCCTGGGCAGAATTACACTGCCAAACGATGGGCGATTATCACGATCAATATTTATTGGCCGACGTGTGTTTATTAGCTGACGTCTTTCAGAATTACAGAGCTACTTGCATGAAACATTACGGCCTAGATTCGTCACAGTACATCTCTTCCCCGGGGTTGTCTTGGGATGCATTCTTAAAGTCTACAAACGCCAAGATTGACTTAATTTCTGATCTAGATACACTTCAGATGATTGAAGGCGGTCTAAGGGGAGGCATTAGCATGGCCTGTCATCCTTACCGCAGAGCCAACAACAAGTATTTAGACGATTATGATCCAACTAAACCATCCAACTATCTAATGTATTTAGACGCCAACAATCTGTATGGGTGGGCCATGAGCCAGGCACTGCCATTAAGAAACTTTGAAATGATAAACGGGCCTCATGATGTCAATAAAGTGTTGAGTATGCTATCACAGCTTACACCTGATAATCCAATAGGGCTAATCTTGGAAGTAGACTTAGATTATCCTAAAGAATTGCATGACCTTCATAACGATTTCCCCCTAGCCGCAGAAAGATTAAAGATGAATCCCACAGAGCCGCCTAAACTCGTGCCTAACCTCTTTAACAAAACTAAATATGTCTGTCATTACCGGCTGTTACAATTTTACTTAAGACATGGGTTAAAGCTGACAGCTGTTCACAGAATAATTACCTGTGACCAAGAGCCTTTCATGAGACCATACATCATGAAGAACACTGATCTTAGGACTGCGGCCACTGACGCTTCAGAAAAAGACTTTTTTAAGTTGATGAACAACAGCTGTTTTGGTAAGACGATGGAGAACGTACACAATCGTAAAGATGTAAGATTAGTTACAACAGAAAAACAAGCAATTAAGCTGACCTCTAAACCTAACTACCAAGACTTTAGAATATTTAGCGACAGCCTGGTTGGCATTATGATGAAGAAACTGAGTGTGAAGTTGGATAAGCCGGTGTTTATCGGGTTTGCTGTGCTAGAGCTGTCAAAGTTATTAATGCTAGAATTTCTGTACGATTACTTTAAGCCGCTGTACCCAGAATCAAATGTCCTTTACACAGACACCGATAGTTTTATTCTGGACATCCCAACTGAA
>CM065735.1:15720332-15732175 GCA_033310375.1 Conus canariensis
CACACACACACACACACACACACACACACACACACTAACACACTAACACACTAACACACACTAACACACACACACACACACACACACACACACACACACACACACACACACACACACCCTATGCCTCCAGTCCTTTTCGACATTCTTTACGTACATTCCCCATCTTCCGTATTTTTTCTGTCATATAATAAACAGCTTCCCTTTTTTTTTTTCTTTTTTTTTTTTGCTTTGTTTCGTTTTGTCTTTTGCTTTGCTTTGCTTTGTTTTGTTTGTTTGTGTGGCTGTTTTTCTTTTTTCTTCTTTTTTTCTTTTTTGTTGTTGCTCCTTACCTTTAAGACATGACACTTTTTCGGGTGAAATCTTTAGCAACCATTGCCTTGATACGTTATCTAGATCATCTCGGAAAGTATGTGATAACCCCACTTTGTCACTCTTTATGGAAAACTGTAGTGTCGTCGGCGACGCTCTGAACAAGGCCCGGTAAAGTCATTTTTAAGGTAAAGGACGAACAGTATCGGACCAAAACCATTTCCCTGTGGGATCCCATTCATAAGAGCAGCAGCTTCTTGAGACTGAAGGCAGTTGAAAACATCTCTTTAGCGTCTGCTGCTTTAAAATCCTGTATCCAGTATTTTGCCTCTAACATTGTGAGCGTGGACTTTCGAGTCGTCCATGTAGGACGCTATCAAATGCTTTCTGAAAATCCATGTAGACCATGTCAAGTGAGCCTCTGTCATCTTGTATTTTAGTCCATGACATAAAGACGCTGGATGATATATGACTTTCCTTGCACAAAACCACGTTGCTCGTCACATTTGAGTGTTTGTGTGTGTGTGTGTGTGTGTGTGTGTGTGTGAGAGAGAGAGAGAGAGAGAGAGAGAGAGAGAGAGAGAGAGAGAGAGAGAGAGAGAGAGAGAGAGATGACAAGTTGTTCATGTATGAGTCTATCCATGACTTTTTTTTTTTTTTTTTTTTTTGCTGTCCCAACCTCTGTGCCACCTCAGAGGCAGTGCACCCACGCCGCTCATTCCGACACCCCGTCCAGAGCCACAGCCCGGTCGGTCCATGACATAAAGACGCTGGATGATATATGACTTTTCTTGCACAAAACCAAGTTGCTCGTCACATTTGAGTGTTTGTTTGTTTGTTTGTTTGTGAGTGTGTGTGTGTGTGTGTGTGTGTGTGTGTGTGTGTGTGTGTGTGTGTGTGAGAGAGAGAGAGAGAGAGAGAGAGAGAGAAAAGAGAGGCATGACAAGTTGTTCATGTATGAGTCTTTTCATGACTTAACAAAGGATAAGGCTTACTGGCCAGAAGTTATTTGCTGATAGCTTGCTGCCTTTCTTACGGTTAAACGTAACACGGGGCAGCCACCAGACATCGGGAATTATCCCCACGTTCAATGAATTTCTAAAAAACTAAACTAAAATAAAAAAGCAGAACGGATGGAAGAATGAGTACAACAGCAGTCTTCGACAAGAGCATAGGCTTAACAGCCCATCTGGACTCGGCGCTTTCTCAGTGTGAAGACTTGATAGCAATTTTTAAACAAACTTTTCGATTGGTACCTCAAGTCATTCAGCTCATTAGCAAGTTAATAGTCAAGGTGGCGCGGGGGAAGTGTGTGTGTGTGTGTGTGTGTGTGTGTGTGTGTGTGTGTGTGTGTGTGTGTGTGTGTGTGTGTGTGGAGGGTGGAGGGGAAGTGGATGAGACACTTGAGGAGTCAGGCTAGTCACCCTTCTCCTTCACTGCCGTCGTCTTTGTTCCTGTTTGACTTAGGGTGTTTTTTTTTTTTCACTCACACACGCACGCACCACGCACGCACGCGCACACACGCATGCACGCGCGCGCGCGCGCGCGCCACACACACACACACACACACACACACACACACACACACAAAGAGAGAGAGAGGGAGGAAGGGAGAGACAGACAGAGACAGAGATAGACAGAGACAGACAGACAGACACCTAGACTGATAGACTGACAGACATGCAGACAAAAAGACAGTGACAGAGGCAGACAGACAGACAGAAAGAGGGACTCGGAGCCAACAGAGTGACAGGGACAGAGGCGGGAGAATGATTGATGGGACAGAAGGAATGGAACTATGAAAAGAGAAACGTTGTTGCGTAAGAAATGACGTAAAACCCAGAAGGCAGAAAAGAAACCCCGAGTAAATCACGTCGGCCAAAAGTTGTCAAGACGAGCATATTATAGCTCTTCGCATCAGCTCACAAAGCCAACCTCTCAGATTAGATACTCTGTACTCCGCTGGCTGACAGCTTGATGGGTGCATGGATGGTTCAATGGCAAAGCACCAAGGTTGATGCTGACAGACTTCGTGAATTCGGGTCACACCGACCCGCAACCAAGACTAAAGTTTACGATCTTCACCGCCCACCTTCAGGTTGTTTGTTTGTTTGTTGTTTGTTTGTTTGTTTTTTCTTTTTCTTTGTCTTTTTCTTTTTCCTTTTTTAAAATTTTGGTTGTTGTTGTTGTTGTTGTTGTTGTTGTTGTGGGGGTGGTTACATTAATTAGTTTCACTCCTCTCATTCTACTGGGGTGGTTTTTCCCTGTGCGATTACTTTCGGTGGCTATGGTGGACGTTTGTTGAACCTCTTTGTAACTAACGAACGAACCATTGTAGGGCTGATAGTTTATGTTACCAATTTTGCAGGTCTAAAGCAGGCTGGGTTTTTTTTTAACATGCTGTTTTCGACCTGTCTGTTGTAACTTTCCTGCTGTCTGTTTGCTCTAAGATGTTTTGTAGCAGCTTGACTATTATTACTTTTTGCAAGTTCATACCAGTTTTACTTTCTGTTTATTACGCGGTTGGTTCATATCAGCTTTTACTGCCTGTTATTACCTGGCTAGCTCATACAAGCTTTACTACCTGTCATTAGCCGGCTAGTTCATGCTAGCTTTATTATCTGTTATTAACTGGCTAGTTCATACCAATTTTGCTGTCTGTTATTACCTGGTTGGTTCATACCAATTTTGCTGTCTGTTTTACCTGGCAGATTCATACCATTTACTGTCTGTTATTACCTGGTTGGTTCATACCAGCTTCATTGTTACTGTTGTATACCATGCTTGTGTTCATGCTGGGTTACTGTCTGTTATTACCTGGCTGGTTATACCAGCTTTATTTTCTGTTATTACCTGGCTGGTTCATACCAGCTTTATTGTCTGTTATTACCTGGCTGGTTATGCTGTTTACTGTCTGTTATTACCTGGCTGGTTCATACTAGCTTTACTATCTGTTATTACCTGACTGGTTCATACTAGCTTTACTATCTGTTATTACCTGGCTGGTTCATACCAGCTTTACTGTCTGTTATTACCTGGCTGGTTCATACTAGCTTTACTGTCTGTTATTACCTGGCTGGTTCATACTAGCTTTACTATCTGTTATTACCTGCTGGTTCATACTAGCTTACTATCTGTCATTACCTGGCTGGTTCATACTAGTTTCATCTGTTTCTGGTGTTTATTACTTACTGTGTTATACATTCTGTTCATGCTGTTGTGTGTGTGTGGTAGGTGGTGTAGGTGTGTGATGTCGTGTGTATGTGTGTGTGTGGTGTACTATTTTGCGGTGTATGTGCTGTGTGTATTCTGTTGGTCATGTACTGTGTGTGTGTGTTGGGGGGGGGGGACGTGGCAGGATGTGTGCGTGATGTGTTAATATATATAATTATTTATATATTATTATAATATATTATTTATATGTACAACTGACACAGAAGGTTAATGATTGACAGAGGTATACTGAGCACAGGGAAGAGTGGAATTTTTTAATGATATATACCAGTTTAATTGTTGTATATGTAATTTTGTGATGGCAACCAGTAAGTACCGATTTTCTTGTATTCTATGGGTACATACAACTCACTGTCTGTTATATTACTGCTGATTATTAGCTCTTTACCAGCTTTACTGTATGCTATTACCTTTCTGGTTCATACCAACTTTATAGTCTGTTATTACCTTCTGGTTCATACCAGCTTTACTATCTGTTATTACCTGGCTGATTCATACCAGCTTTGCTTACTGTTACTATCTTTATTACCGGCTGGTTCATACCAGCTTTACTGTCTTTTATTACCTGGCTGGTTCATACCAGTTTTACGTCTGTTATTACCTTTCTGGTTCATACCAGCTTTGCTGTCTGTTATTAACTTTTTGGTTCATACCAGCTTTACTATCTGTTATTACCATGGCTGGTTCATACCAGTTTTACCTGTTCGTTTTAGTTTTACCTGGCTGGTTCATACCAGCTTCACTGTCTGTTATTACCTGGCTGGTTCATACCAGTTTTACTGTCTGTTATTATCCTGGCTGGTTCATACCAGTTTCACTGTCTGTTATTATTACCAGGCTGGTTCATACCAGCTTCACTGTCTGTTATTATTACCAGGCTGGTTCATACCAGTTTCACTGTCTGTTATTATTACCTGGCTGGTTCATACCAGCTTTACTGTCTGTTATTATCCTGGCTGGTTCATACCAGCTTCACTGTCTGTTATTATTACCTGGCTGGTTCATACCAGCTTCACTGTCTGTTATTATTACCAGGCTGGTTCATACCAGCTTCACTGTCTGTTATTATTACCTAGGCTGGTTCATACCAGCTTCACTGTCTGTTATTATTACTAGGCTGGTTCATACCAGCTTCACTGTCTGTTATTATTACAGGCTGGTTCATACCATTCACGTCAGTTATTACTTCTACAGTACTGTTGTATATTACCATGGCTGGTTCATACCAGTTTTACTGTCTGTTATTATTACCAGGCTGGTTCATACCAGCTTCACTGTCTGTTATTTACCAGGCTGGTTCATACCAGTTTACTGTCTGTTATTATTACCAGGCTGGTTCATACCATTTACTGTCTGTTTTATTACCAGGCTGGTTCATACCAATTCACTGTCTGTTTTATTACCATGGCTGGTTCATACCAGCTTACTGTCTGTTATTACTGCTGGTTCATACCATGTTCCGTCTGTTTATACCTGCTAGTTCATACCAATTTTGCTGTCTGTTATATTACCTGGCTGGTTCATACCAGCTTCACTGTCTGTTATTATTACCAGCTGGTTCATACCATTTTACTGTCTGTTATTATTACCAGGCTGGTTCATATCAGCTTCACTGTCTGTTATTATTACCTGCCTAGTTCATACCAGTTTTACTGTCCGTTATTATTACCAGGCTGGTTCATACAGCTTCACTGTCTGTTACTATTACCAGGCTGGTTCATCACGAGTTTTACTGTCTGTTATTATTCACCAGGCTGGTTCATACCAGTTTTACTGTCTGTTATTATCACCAGGCTGGTTCATACCAGCTTCACTGTCTGTTATCATCACCAGGCTGGTTCATACCAGCTTCACTGTCTGTTATTATCACCAGGCTGGTTCATACCAGCTTCACTGTCTGTTATTATCACCAGGCTGGTTCATACCAATTTTACTGTTTGTTATTACCCGTCTAGTTCATCTCTTCTCCTGAGAGATTATTAGCAGTGCAAATTAAACCATCAAAATAGATGGTTCACTGGAAGACAGGTTGTTGCACTTATTGTCAAGATCTGACATACGTAGCATCAAGGTTACTGTTCAAAATGCACATATTATGAAACAAAACTAAATTACGGTTATGTTATTCAGCAACTATCGACCAAATACAAATAAAATACCGTCTTTAAAAGCACGCGCGTCTGTGTGTGTGGTGTGTGTGTGTGTGTGTGTGTGGGGGGGGGGGGGGGGGGGGGGGAGGGGGGGGGGGGGTGCGAGAGAAAGAGAGAGTCTTTATTCCCAAGAGAAGCAAATAAACAAGAAAATGTTTTTTTTCCATCTGACCTTGGTCCCTTTGGGAACTTAGGACGATAAATACGATCACTATTACTAATTATAGAACTGATTATAACAAGAATAGTGATGATTCATGTTACCATAAAAGAAAACATATATACTCACTAAAACTGTCGTTTTCACACACACACACACACACACACACACACACACACACACACGCGCGCGCACACACACACACACACACACACACACACTACACACACACACACACGTACGCACACACACGCGCGCGCGCACGCGCGCACGCACGCACGCACGCGCACGCACACACACACACACACACACACACACCGCGCGCGCGCGCGCGCGCGCGCGCGCGCGCGCGCGCACACACCACACACACACACACACACACACACACACACACACACACACACACAGCTGCGTAGTATGTAACATTCCTATGCGAAAACAGGATGTAAGACACATCAGTTACCAAAATAGTTTCATCAGCATAGCCTGAGGAGGACTGAACAGTCATTCATGTGGCTGTCAAGCACACAAGCAAACAATCCTATTCAACTTTCTTGTCCATAAAGCAAGACTGGTTTTGAAGGCAAAGGTGAGTAGGAGACAGTGTTGTTATTGAGAGAGAGAGAGAGAGAGAGAGAGAGAGAGAGAGAGAGAGAGAGAGAGACAGAGACAGAGAGACAGAGACAGAGAGAGAGAAGAGAGAGAGAGAGAGAGAAAGACAGACAGACAGACAAGACAGAGACAGAGAGAGAGAGAGAAAGAGAGAGAGAGAGAGAGAAGGTAAAGCCACATTTAATAAAAAGAAAACCAAAACATTAGTGGCATTGTAAGGTAAAGCTACAATATTAAGGGAGGAAAAAAAAAAAAAAAAACATCAGTCGCCAAATGCTGTGTCATCGACGCTGGCATGAGAAATAGTGTGGAAAAATATAAGCCAGTGGTCGACCATGTTCTTTTTCACTTGAATTCTAGCTCAATAACTTTATTCATGCAACGTGTGTGCAGGCCCTATAGACGATACTGATCAAAAGTTTCATTGAATCTGACAGTCACGTGCTGTCGAGCTATAAATAACTGAAAAGAGTATGATCAATATCCCGGCTTGGAAATTCAAGAGGTGCTCGACACCTGCACACTGATCTACTGGTCTGGTTTGAGTATGGTTTTGATATGAGAAGTCCATAAAAGATTGCTACCAGTAATTATTCCACAGAACTCGATGTCTGCCAAATTCATTGATTTTTCTTTTCGTTATTCATGAAAACATAAATGAGCTATTCTATGTTCTTTCGTCTTTGTCGTGTTGCTATGAACATGAGTTTAGTCTTAGTGGAGTTAAATGGCACATGATTCCCATCATATTGTTCCTTTAACATATCAGAAGAGTTTTGTAACGATGTGAACTCAGAATATATGTTGAGGCTGTTTTTAGAACGTGGTATCAGCGCAAAAAGTTTACACGTTTCCTTTGTATAAAATAGGGTTTTGTTTTCGGGAACAGAAAAGAGGATTGGGCTTGATGCTGAGTCCTGTGGTATGCCAAGTTTAACTGATCATATTTCTTATGTTGAAGACTTACGAAAGTTTGCAAACGAGTGTCAAGAAATCATTAGGTCAGCTCTGAGTGTGGCTTTGATTATGTACAGATAACATTTTTCTTTGCACAATAACTTGTGGTCTGTGACATAAAAAGCCTTTGCAAAATCAATCAACATGGCTCCAGAATTTTTTTCTTTTCATTAGTGCAGATATACCAGTTATCTGCAAAGTTGTTTTTTTCAATATAAAGATCTGTATGGCATGTGTGCCTTTTCCTGAAATTAGACTGAATTTCACGTGGTACACTTAGCAGATTCAAGATTGTTGTTAAGTATGTTTATGGTGTGTGTGTGTGTGTGTGTGTGTGTGTGTGTGTGTGTGTGTGTGTGTGTGTGTGTGTGTGTGAAGCAGAGAGCGAGAGAGAGACAGACAGACAGACAGACAGACAAACAGACAAAGACAGAGACAGGCAGACAGCAAAGGAAGAAGAAGAAGAAGAAGAGAAGAAGAGAGAGATATATTGGATATTGATATTTTATTCACAAATAGGCCATTGCCCCTCGTGAAGGGGTGCATCTGAAAATCATTCGATATTTTACACGTTCAAAAACTGATTCAATGCTCTACATTAAGAAACAAGAACAGATCTTAACTTAAATGCTTTGTATAGGTAAATGGACAGATTTCTAGTTGTTCGTTCATTATTGGAAGCTAGAAGTAAGCTTAATCTGAAAAGACTTGGAAATCTGTAGTATTTTAAATGTATATAACGTTCTCTTATTTCGTTTAGTGAAGGACAGCACAGAACAAAATGCACTTCATCTTCTTTCTCTTCTTTACACAATGGACAAATCAAATCAACAGGGGTATGTTGTTTGTATCGACATCTATGTACAGCAATATCTGAAATACCCAGTCTAAATCTTGTTGTAATAATCTTGATATGTCTGTCTAGATTTAACGTTAAATGCATTTTATCTATTGCTATTGTGCAAAAAGTCTTATATACACTAAATCTATCACTATTCTTGACATGAAAATCCCATTCTTGCCATCTGCAAAGTACAAGTCTTTCTTTAAAGTCAGCAATAAACTGTTCCACTCCCTCAACACCTTGGTTTAACCACACATAACCAAAACCAAACATGTATAACTTACAGCGAATGTCAGACGCCCAGTTTGTCTTATCACGAGAGTCTAACTCAAATAATGTTCTATATGCTTTTCGCGGTAATCTTGACTCATCCATTCTTGGCAACTTTAACCAGTAGTGCATGCACCTAACGGCAGAATTTATGTAAACAGGGTATCTGTTTGTCTCACCATACACGAGGTCATTCGGTGTTTGTAACTGAACTCCTAAAAACCTTTTTCAGAGCAAAGAGATGTACTTTTTTACAAAAGTGTGCAGCATTACTTAGCCCCCACAATTCAGCACCATACTGAACAATGGGTTGTATCTGCGCGTTAAATAGTTTTAAATATACAGCAAGGAATTGCATTTTAACTTACGTAATTTTTGCAATATGCATAAACAACGCATGCTTTGCTCTGCAGGCAAGGTTCTTACAAGAAACAGTAAATCTCAACCGTGTTGAAAAATAGATGCCTAAATATTTATAAACATTAACAACAGGCATAAGGATTCCATTATAAGTCCAATGTTCACTAGCTGCTAAGTACCCACCTTTTCTAAATACAACTATATTACTTTTATTCATATTCACATTCAGATGGAGTGCTGTTGCTGCCCTATGTAGACTATTTAGTTGCGTCTGTAGCCCAACTATTGTTTCCGACAGAAGAGCTATGTCATCTGCCAAAAGTAATATAAATAGTTCAAAATAATCATGCATAAATGTTGCACCATGCCTCCCATTTCTAATCACTTCTATTGCTAATTCATTTATAAATAAAGAGAACAGCACTGGACTTGTAACATCCCCTTGTTTTACCCCCCGGGTACAGTTTATGTAATCTGTCAATTTTGCACCCGAGCGAATTCTAGCTCTGACTGTAGTATACATGCTATGAATACACCGAAGGAGTTTTCCTTTGATACCATTTTTTACCAGAATAGGCCACAGTAGATTCCTTTCTATAGAGTCAAAAGCTTTCTCAAAGTCAATAAAGGCGACATAGAGTTTACGGTTAAAGCAAAACTGTTTTTGGATTAAAGCTAATAATGTGTACATGTGATCAATGGTGGATATCCCCTTTTAAACCCCGCTTGATATTCCCCTGTGATATTATGCAGCTCAATCCATTCTTGAATCCTATTGTTTACTATAGAACTATAAACTTTACTGCTTGTATTACATAATGATATCCCTCTATAATTACCGGGATCGTCTACATTACCTTTTTTAAATAAAGGTAAGATAATAGTTTCTGTCCAGTTATCTGGGAATACTCCCTTATCAAACAGAGTGTTAAACAGTTTAACAAAGAAGTCAATTACTCGATCACCAGCATTTTTCAGCAACTCGCCGATAATTTCATCCGGACCAGCGGATTTTACCGTTCTTTAACTTTCTTATAGCCAATAACACTTCTTCTCTAGATATTGGGCGGTTCATGGAACCACCATCTTCATATTCATCAAAACTATCATCAATGTTGTCGTTAGATACTAACGTAAATTCATTTTCTGAATTTGTTTCAAGCAACTGTTTAAAATGTTTATATCAATCATCAATTGTTATATTGTTACGTGGCTGCTTTCGTTTTGAAGAAATTTTATGGACATTTTCCCAAAACTCCCTTTGATCACTTATGGAATCAACTAACGCCCCTAACAATTGCTCATTGTGCTGATTTTCTTTAAATTTTAACAAATCCTTATACTCTCTCCTAGCTATGCAGTAAGCATCACGATCAGAACTATCCTTCGTTTGCCGAAATGTGTGTAGCAATCCTTTTGCTTTCGATTTACTTAGTTTACATTCTTTGTCATACCGGTCATTTTGTTCATCAGCATTGTTCAAACAGAGTTTGTTTTTCCATGCAAGAAGAGCAAGTTTTAACACATGTAAGAAACATATTCAAGGCTTCATTGCAGTCACGATCAATCATATCAATAGCACTGTCAAGAGATGACAATGCTTCATCTGAATACATTGCAGTGATATAAGTATGTTCAAAAGAAGGCTTCCACACAAACTTTTTAATAAGTTCATGTTCCTTTCCAGCGGTCAAAAACACAGGGTTTAAATTCGGCAATTCAAAATGAAGCTCGACGGGTAAATGGTCAGATTCCAATCGTTCTGATACATATAAACTGCAAGACGATAGAACAAGTGAAAATAATTCTCGAGACATCAAAAATAGTCATTCACACTACACCCTGACTCTGATATATAAGTGTAGTGCCCATCGAGGTCCCCATGACATATTCCATTTAATATGCACAATCCAAGTGAAGTACACATATCCAACAAACATTTTCCATAGCCATTGATTATACTGTCGGAAGATTTTCTTTCCGAAAAAAATTGGAACAACTGGTTAAATCAACACCATAGTTATCATGCTCATATAAAAATATCTTGACAGACATTTGCAGTTCTACTGTTCAAATCTCCAGATAGAATCACATGTATATTGTTCAAATCAAGCATACACTCAGTAAGGCATTCTTCCAGAAACATATACCATTGTCTATATCAAAATAAGCATAATACGGTGAACCCTCAGGAGGCACATATGCACAAACATATAACACATCTTCTGCAAGATCAAACAATATCCCGTCAATCAAAAAGAAAAGAGCATTTGAGCAATCTACCTGGAGTTCTCTGACATAGTGCACAAAAATCATTCTTAATCAGACATATTAAACCCCCCCCCCCCCCCCCCCCCCCCCCCCCCCCCCCCCTGAACGTCTGCCTTGTCTAGTAAACTTAACAGCAGGTTTGCTAAACACAGTATAACCAGTAAACACATTAAATTCAAGATTTTCCACAAAAGTATCTACAAGACAGATAAAGTCAAATTTGGACAAATAAGAAAGAAAAATCTTTATTGTGAATCTTAGAAAGAATTCCATTAATATTCCAGTGCAGGAACGTAAAAATATTTGAATGTGTATTATTCGTTTTATCTCCGTTATCATGCAGAATATGTTTACTTTTGTTACAATTCTCGTTACGTCTTTCCCTGATCCGACACTGACAGCTCTCTCTCATTGGCATAAACAGGAATAAAAACACTGTCATCACTGCTACATTTTTTCTTTTGTGACCACCCCTATTCTTATCCCTGTTGACACCACTTGCTCCTTCACTGGCATAAACAGGAATAAAAACACTGACATCTCTGCTATACTTTTTCTTTTGTGACCACCCCTATTGTTTTCCGCTGTGACCACGTGCTTTCTCTGAAATATGTCTCTGCTCTGCATTATAATCATCCCTAATTCTCTGGACAGCTGTGTCATTGAATTGTCATCA
>CM065735.1:15732275-15737275 GCA_033310375.1 Conus canariensis
AATTTATGTAAACAGGGTATCTGTTTGTCTCACCATACACGAGGTCATTCGGTGTTTGTAACTGAACTCCTAAAACTTTTTCAGAGCAAAGAGATGTACTTTTTTACAAAAGTGTGCAGCATTACTTAGCCCCCACAATTCAGCACCATACTGAACAATGGGTTGTATCTGCGCGTTAATAGTTTTTAAATATACAGCAAGGAATTGCATTTTAACTTACGTAATTTTTGCAATATGCATAACAACGCATGCTTTGCTCTGCAGGCAAGGTCTTACAAGAAACAGTAAATCTCAACCGTGTTGAAAAATAGATGCCTAAATATTTATAAACATTAACAACAGGCATAAGGATTCCATTATAAGTCCAATGTTCACTAGCTGCTAAGTACCCACCTTTTCTAAATACAACTATATTACTTTTATTCATATTCACATTCAGATGGAGTGCTGTTGCTGCCCTATGTTAGACTATTTAGTTGCGTCTGTAGCCCAACTATTGTTTCCGACAGAAGAGCTATGCCATCTGCCAAAAGTAATATAAATAGTTCAAAATAATCATGCATAAATGTTGCACCATGCCTCCCATTTCTAATCACTTCTATTGCTAATTCATTTATAAATAAAGAGAACAGCACTGGACTTGTAACATCCCCTTGTTTTACCCCCCGGGTACAGTTTATGTAATCTGTCAATTTTGCACCCGAGCGAATTCTAGCTCTGACTGTAGTATACATGCTATGAATACACCGAAGGAGTTTTCCTTTGATACCATTTTTTACCAGAATAGGCCACAGTAGATTCCTTTCTATCGAGTCAAAAGCTTTCTCAAAGTCAATAAAGGCGACATAGAGTTTACGGTTAAAGCAAAACTGTTTTTGGATTAAAGCTAATAATGTGTACATGTGATCAATGGTGGATATCCCCTTTTAAACCCCGCTTGATATTCCCCTGTGATATTATGCAGCTCAATCCATTCTTGAATCCTATTATTTACTATAGAACTATAAACTTTACTGCTTGTATTACATAATGATATCCCTCTATAATTACCGGGATCGTCTACATTACCTTTTTTAAATAAAGGTAAGATAATAGTTTCTGTCCAGTTATCTGGGAATACTCCCTTATCAAACAGAGTGTTAAACAGTTTAACAAAGAAGTCAATTACTCGATCACCAGCATTTTTCAGCAACTCGCCGATAATTTCATCCGGACCAGCGGATTTACCGTTCTTTAACTTTCTTATAGCCAATAACACTTCTTCTCTAGATATTGGGCGGTTCATGGAACCACCATCTTCATATTCATCAAAACTATCATCAATGTTGTCGTTAGATACTAACGTAAATTCATTTTCTGAATTTGTTTCAAGCAACTGTTTAAAATGTTTATATCAATCATCAATTGTTATATTGTTACGTGGCTGCTTTCGTTTTGAAGAAATTTTATGGACATTTTCCCAAAACTCCCTTTGATCACTTATGGAATCAACTAACGCCCCTAACAATTGCTCATTGTGCTGATTTTCTTTAAATTTTAACAAATCCTTATACTCTCTCCTAGCTATGCAGTAAGCATCACGATCAGAACTATCCTTCGTTTGCCGAAATGTGTGTAGCAATCCTTTTGCTTTCGATTTACTTAGTTTGCATTCTTTGTCATACCAGTCATTTTGTTCATCAGCATTGTTCAAACAGAGTTGTTTTTCCATGCAAGAAGAGCAAGTTTTAACACATGTAAGAAACATATTCAAGGCTTCATTGCAGTCACGATCAATCATATCAATAGCACTGTCAAGAGATGACAATGCTTCATCTGAATACATTGCAGTGATATAAGTATGTTCAAAAGAAGGCTTCCACACAAACTTTTTAATAAGTTCACGTTCCTTTCCAGCGGTCAAAAACACAGGGTTTAAATTCGGCAATTCAAAATGAAGCTCGACGGGTAAATGGTCAGATTCCAATCGTTCTGATACATATAAAACTGCAAGACGATAGAACAAGTGAAAATAATTCTCGAGACATCAAAAATAGTCATTCACACTACACCCTGACTCTGATATATAAGTGTAGTGCCCATCGAGGTCCCCATGACATATTCCATTTAATATGCACAATCCAAGTGAAGTACACATATCCAACAAACATTTTCCATAGCCATTGATTATACTGTCGGAAGATTTTCTTTCCGAAAAATTGGAACAACTGGTTAAATCAACACCATAGTTATCATGCTCATAAAAAATATCTTGAAGACATTTGCAGTTCTACTGTTCAAATCTCCAGATAGAATCACATGTATATTGTTCAAATCAAGCATACACTCAGTAAGGCATTCTTCCAGAGAACATATACCATTGTCTATATCAAAATAAGCATAATACGGTGAACCCTCAGGAGGCACATATGCACAAACATATAACACATCTTCTGCAAGATCAAAATATCCCGTCAATCAAAAAGAAAAGAGCATTTGAGCAATCTACCTGGAGTTCTCTGACATAGTGCACAAAATCATTCTTAATCAGACATATTAACCCCCCCCCCCCCCCCCCCCCCCCCCCCCCCCCCCTGAACGTCTGCCTTGTCTAGTAAACTTAACAGCAGGTTTGCTAAACACAGTATAACCAGTAAACACATTAAATTCAAGATTTTCCACAAAAGTATCTACAAGACAGATAAAGTCAAATTTGGACAAATAAGAAAGAAAATCTTTATTGTGAATCTTAGAAAGAATTCCATTAATATTCCAGTGCAGGAACGTAAAATATTTTGAATGTGTATTATTCGTTTTATCTCCGTTATCATGCAGAATATGTTTACTTTTGTTACAATTCTCGTTACGTCTTTCATGATCCGACACTGACAGCTCTCTCTCATTGGCATAAACAGGAATAAAAACACTGTCATCCTGCTACATTTTTTCTTTTGTGACCACCCCCTATTCTTATCCACTGTGACACCACTTGCTCCTTCACTGGCATAAACAGGAATAAAAACACTGACATCTCTGCTATACTTTTTCTTTTGTGACCACTCCCTATTGTTTTCCGCTGTGACACCACGTGCTTTCTCTGAAATATGTCTCTGCTCTGCATTATAATCATCCCTAATTCTCTGGACAGCTGTGTCATTGTAATTGTCATCAGACGGAAAACATGCCAATTTTTCACTTTCACTTTCATAACAATACTTTTCACTATAATCAGAAGAAACAAAATCTGAAAGCTGGTTACCATCACTATTTACAAGACAATCATACCCCGGCGCCACCACAGAACCCATGTTTACATTGTCAGAGGCAGAATGTTCACTCACTGTGGCAGCGTCGTTGTCCCCATCGCACACTTTCTTCTCTGCACAGGATTTTTGCACACACCACACTGGAGATACTGGTGTCACTGTAGGGCGGCCTCCCCCCTATATTATTTCTTTTAGGTTTTGTCCATCACTGTCGTCAAGGCCATACTTCTTCCCCTCGATAAGAAGATGGTCGAAGATCATGGCCACACGTTTTCCCTCACTCTTTAGTTTCTTTAAGTGAGGGGTTAGTTTCTTCCTTACTTCTCTGACTCTAAGTGAAAAGTCCTCCCCTATAAACACCTGTGTTCCCTTAAGCTTATGTCTTGCCTTCAAAATCTTAGCTTTGTCCTTGAAAAATGTACAGCAAGCGATGACCGGTGAACTGTCCTTTGAATTCAAGCGGTGGAGTCGGTCGAAATGGATGTCTCCAGTCATATCCAGCTTGTCCACAAGCAAGTCATGGACAAGGTTTTCACAGTCTTGCTGGGTTTCATTTTCCCTCCGGAAAAGTCCATGAAAGATCAGGTTGTTTCGTTTTGAGCGGCCTTCCAGATCATCAACCTTTCGCTCCAAGAAATCCATTTTCTTCTGTAGGCTGTCATTGCTGGTGCGGAGGCAATCATTTTCCTGTCGCAGCTCCGTCACTTTCTGCTTCAGAGAACTTAACTCTCCATGAAGCGCAGCGAATCCATCACTCAAGTTCTTCAAGTCACCTATCATCCCATCAAATTTCGTGTTCAGCGACTGGAGCATGGACATCAGATCGAGGTTCGAAGGATGTTGGGTGGTTGGTGTAGTTCTTGAAGAAGTAGTTGGCGTGCGTCCTGAGGGCTTGTCCACACTCTCCCTGCGGTCTCCACTTGTTAGGTTGGTCTGTCGCAGAGAGGTCTTCTGTGGCCCTGGATTCAGCTCAACATC
Source organism: Conus canariensis (assembly GCA_033310375.1). Classification (NCBI taxonomy): domain Eukaryota; kingdom Metazoa; phylum Mollusca; class Gastropoda; order Neogastropoda; family Conidae; genus Conus; species Conus canariensis. Next base: position 15,736,499 of record CM065735.1, read on the forward strand.
GCCGCATTGTAATAAAAAATTGCCCCAGAACAAAAGCGTCAGGAGGCAGCCAAAGGTAACACCGTCTGCCACGGTCCTAAGCTTCAATGTTTTCAGTCTCATGGCGGCTCGATTATTTCCTCTTTTTGTCATGAAATTGACAAATACTGTCACAAAACAGCCACAACGGGCCCTGAAATCAAGCTGTCCAGAAGGCATGGTACCACATGAACTGATCTGCAAAAGCTGTGTTCAATAGTCAGTCTCGATGCCCATTAATTTCGCTATTTGTCGGAGGTAAACAAATATGCCGCTGACCTCGGCGAATTCAACTCAGTGCCCCTCAGTGTGTGTGTTTATGTATGTATGTGCGTGTGTGTGTGTGTGTGTGTGTGTGTGTGTGTGTGTGTGTGTGTGTGTGTGTATGTGAAAAGTTGACTGTCATATTTTTGGATTGCCTTTTGTATTTCAGGCTAATATTCTTTTCACTATTTAGATGGTTCGTTGATTTTGAAGTCACATATTGTCATTATTTTTTCTGCTTCATCGAGGGCAAGATGTAAAAAAAAAGCCTGTATTGTGCTTATTCTTTATCCCTCATTAAAAAAAGATTCGTTCGTTCGTTCGTCTCTCTCTCTCTCTCTCTCTCTCTCTCTCTCCTCTCTCTCTCTCTCTCTCTCTCTCTTCATGTCTAAAGCTCTTTATTTCTACATGTTGAAGTACACCATTACAACATGTTGCAACCAATTAAAAGATCGCAGTCTATTTTTCTAGATAACAAATAGCTCATTTCTATGA
>CM065735.1:15747275-15752275 GCA_033310375.1 Conus canariensis
TGATTTCCTCGCAGAACCCCCCCTCCCACCCCTACCTTTCAAAACAAGGGAAATATTTTTTATCAGTTATCAGTTTAACATTGAACGGTGACAAATCTTAAATAAATGTTAGCGAACCGCCCAGAGAAACGTGGACAAACGAGTCACAAGACAAAACACGATGCGTTTCGACCTCTTAGGTCTTCTTCAGGCAAGATACAAACAAATAGGACAACGAAAATTCACTTAGCTTTGACCGCTTCAGAGTTCAGCGCAAGGAAGGCGTTGATGAGTTGTCTGTGTCTGTGTCTTTGATTGGACTCTGAAGCGGTCAAAGCGAAGTGAATTTCCGTTGTCCTGTTTGTTTGTATCTTGCCTGAAGAAGACCTAAGAGGTCGAAACGCGTCGTGTTTTGTCTTTTTGACTCGTTTGTCCACGTTTCTCTGAGCGGTTCGCTAACATTTTATTTAAGATTTGTTTAGATTTCCGCCTGCAGTCGTCTCACTATTGAACGGTGGGCTCAAATTTATGGTAGGCCTTAAAACCTTTACATGGATTATACAGTGTTTTAGTGCAAAACCCTAACTGTGGCGTGTGGCCAAGTCCCCCTTCCTCTATACTCCCCTTTCCACAACAGAAAGAGGCTATTGTTCTGGGGGAAAGAGTGGGGGTGGGAGGCATACAAAACGACGTCTTTCCTATACCAAAGGTACAGATCACGAGTGCGTAACACGCTCAAAGATACACATGCCTTAGGCAAGCAAGCAGGGGGTATATCGGGCAGGGGGGGAAATATCGAGTAGGGGGAGTATCGAGCAACGATGGAGGTGGGGGGGGGGGGGGGGGCGGATTGAGAAGGGGATCTATTGATTCGAGGGATATCCAGCTGACACTGTCTGCCTTATGACAATGACCCTACAACTAGATCCGTTGTCATCAGTTCAATTTTCGTTCAGTGATTATTTCAACGTCTGTTGATAATCGATGATATCAGTCGATAGTCAAAGGCAACAGAGATCACTGAGAATGTCAGACCTGCTGTCTCTGGGCATTTTCTCTCGCCGCTGACCTTCCTATGCTACAATCAAGATAGTCCACTTTGAATACTTCTGAAAATACGTTTTAATTTTTTTTTTTTAATTGCTACTTTTTAATAATTATGATCAACGATCTATGTAATTCGTACACTGTACTCTTCGGCTGATGAATTATCTGTGTCTGTTTCCTTGATTTGATGTCTGTCCACAGTACGTGATATTACACGGATTTGTGAACATGAAGAAGCAAAGAAAAAAAACTGAACGTGGAAGAGAGAGAGAGAGAGAGAGAGAGAGAGAGAGAGAGAGAGAGAGAGAGAGAGAGAGTTGAAAATATAGGAACAAATGAATAGAAATTCCCGTTGGCAAGAAGAAGTCACAGACTATGAAGTCATGAAAGAGCAGTTCTGCCATATGAGTTACAAATTCGTCGAAACCTGTTAATTAAAACCTGAGAATAATTAAGTCTAGATAACGCAGGCAAAAAGAAAACAAAGGGTTTTATTTGCTTACAGACGAGAGAGAGAGAGAGAGAGAGAGAGAGAGAGAGAGAGAGAGAGAGAGAGGGAGGGAGAGAGAGTGTGTGTATGTGAGTTTGTGTGTGTGTGTTTGTGTCTGTCTGTCTGTCTGTCTGTCTATCTGTGAAAGAAGAAAAAGAAGAGGGAGAAAGCAGCCGCGTGTGTGTGTGTGTGTGTGTGTGTGTGTGTGTGTGTGTGTGTGTGTGTGTCTGTCTGTCTGTCTGTCTGTCTGTCTGTCTGTGAAAGGAGGACAAGGACGAGGAGGAGGAGGGGAGAGGAGGAAGAGGAGGAGGAGGAGGGAGAGAGAGAGAGAGAGGGGGAGAGAGAGAGAGAGAGAGAGAGAGAGAGAGAGAGAGAGAGAGTCAATTACAAAACCTTAACATGATTCACAAAGCGCTTTTCAGTAAAAGCTAATAAAGCACGCAGCGAATAGATAACAATATCCGTGTTACAAAGTCCACGACTGCAGTTACATACACGTATATATTGCCTGCTATTTTCATAAATCACCCTCCGCCCCTCCCTGCCCCCCCCCCCCCCCCCCCCCCCCCCCATATCACCTATTTGTTCCACTACCGCCTCTTCCTCCCATCCTTCCTCTCTCTCTCTCTCTCTCTCTCTCTCTCTCTCTCTCTCTCTCTCTGTGTGTGTGTGTGTGTGTGTGTGTGTGTGTGTGTGTGTGTGTGTGTGTGTGTCACATTCACATAACTGCGCATAAACATGCGAAACTCTACAGTCATACTAGCACGGCTACAACATGGGAATCACGCTTTCCTCGGGAACGAATGACAAGGAAGTTGTCAAAATTCGGCGAATTACGTAGCTCCGACACATATATCAAAAGATGTAAACAAACTTCAAAATCATGTCTTCAGTGCAAACAAGATCAGTATTGTCTTTAGAGGCTGAATGCCGAAAGGGATTTGTCTCCCCTGATTTTGTGCTACCATTCTCCTCCCCCACCCCCAACCTCTTCCTCATCTTACTCCTTCTCCGTACTATAAATAGTCACATTTTCAGATTGGTGGTAAAATACTTCGAATTTTCATTTTCGCTTCATGAAAACTGGAAACTGTCAGTCCCATATTCATCCCCCCCCCTCCCCACCCCCATCCGCCGCCCTTCCCCTCCAGACAACTTCCGTTCGAAAGAGAGCTTTCTTTGTTTCCGTCAAATATTCGGACTTAAAAGGCCGACTTGTGTTTATTAAGCATTTGTTAATCATCTACATCGGTAGCCAACGTCTCCCCGAATCTAATTCAGTTTCTTTGAATTTTAAAAGACATTTGAAAGAACTGCACTAGATAACATGGACAAAGGAATCACAAAGGAATCATACGACAAAACACGACAACGTTTTGATCTCAAAGGTCTTCTTCAGGCAAGATAAACAACACTCAGGACAACGAAAATGATGAACGAGCAATCACTTATCTGGTCAAAGTCAGCGCAAGATGAGCGTTGTCAAAGCGCCGAATTTGACAAGTGATAGGGCCTAGCTCGTTCTTCATTTCGTTGTCCTGAATGTTGTTTGTTTTGCCTGAAGAAGACCTAAGAGGTCGAAACGCGTCGTGTATTGTCTTGTAATTTGTTTGTCCCTGTTATCTGGCGGAGGTATTTCAAATAGAGTTTAAAATTTGTTCAAATTTCAATCTGCAGTCACCTCATTTTGCCACTAACCCAGTTTGAAGTGCAAACACTTCGATTCCGTTGCCCATCTTGGGTTTTATTTTGTACGTGTTAAGTTTGACATGACGTTGGTTTACCAAATGACGTAGCAACAAACTGCGTAATGTTTCCAGAGATCTCTTTAGGGTATTAGAGTAAGGCAAAAAGCACCAGAAACTTACAGAAATTGTTTCTTGAATATTACTAACATCTTGCTCGGTTGTAACATGAGATTGGCCGTGCTAGGTCATAATCTTCGATCATTCCAGAATAGTCCATGCTTGTTGACTGATTAAGTCACACGGTGTTCTGGAACTTTCGATTCCATGACGTTTAAGTAATTGAAGGAACGAGAGAATGATATGCGACGAGGGAGAGCGGGAGATTCAAAGTGAATGTGTTTTAGAAACACACACACACACACACACACACCGCACACACACGTTCTTGTGATGGTCATTGAGCATTAATCTGTGAATGTTCTCCTGCAATTAAGGGTTTTCAACTTGTTACCAGAATCGTCTTTTATATCTCTCCTGATTGATTCAACGAGAGATCATAAATAATCAACTCTTCCCTACCAATCCATTTCAGTCAACGGAGACGCGACAACTAAAACACTCTATGATTGATTCAACGAGAGATCATAAATAACCAACTCTTCCCCACCTATCCATTTCAGTCAGCAGAGACACGACAGATAAAACACTCTATGATTGATTCAACGAGAGATCATAAATAACCAACTCTTCCCCACCAATCCATTTCAGTCAGCAGAGACACGACAACTAAAACACTCTATGATTGATTCAACGAGAGATCATAAATAACCAACTCTTCCCCACCAATCCATTTCAGTCAGCAGAGACACGACAACTAAAACACTCTATGATTGATTCAACGAGAGATCATAAATAACCAACTCTTCCCCACCAATCCATTTCAGTCAGCAGAGACACGACAGATAAAACCCTCCACCACTTTCTGGTCCGCGTTCAATCCACTGAGGTATCCAGAAACAAGAGTTCGATTCTGCTTAGTCGTCGTAACATCGATCTTTGACAAAAGAAATGGGATGGAACAAATTTAAAAAAAAAAAAAAAAAAGATTTTCACAAAAAAAAAAAGAAAACAAAGAGCAAGGTCGAGTTAGTGCACAAAAAACAATAATGATACAATAAGAAAAAAATGAAAAGAAAAGAAAGATGACCGAAAACGAGTGAGTGGAACGTAAAAAAAATGACCAAATCAGAAGAAACAAAATGAATCAAAAAAAAAAAAAAAAAAAAAAAAAAGAGAGAAAGAAAGATGAGCGAGATTGAGTAAATGGACAAAAAAGAAATAATAATAATAATAATAAATCGAGCTTATATAGCGCTCTTCGATGAGAGAAGACATCCTCAGAGCGCTTCACAATACAGGAAAAATAAAAGTTTCCATAAACATTGCACAATACTGAGAAAAAGGCATCAAAACAATAGGTCACAAAGCAAGCACTAAAACAGATGAACAAGCCACATCCCCCCACTCTATCCTCCCCCCCCCCCCCCCCCCCCCCCCCCACCACACACACACACACACACCGCCACCCCACACACATGACATTATATGAACAACGCTCGACAAGAATTTGGGAATAGAAGAAAAGAACCAGGCCCCATCCCCCCCCCTCCCCCCCCTCCCCGCCTCCAATTTCGTGAACACTGCACGGGATACAATATAAAACATGCAGAAGGGAGCACCCATACCCACAGACACACACACACACACACCACACACACACACACAAAGGGCAAACT
>CM065735.1:15757275-15759775 GCA_033310375.1 Conus canariensis
TGTACAAATCTACAATGTTAACACACACAGCATACATAAAATCCATACATAGTTCCAAAAATGTAAGACAGAGTCTCAACTCACTTTTCCTGGGAATGAACAGTGAATGACTGGAGATCAACGAGGTTACCGGGATTGTCCCACGCCTTCTCTAGTTGTCTCTTTTGTCTTCCTCTGGTCTGGTCTACAGGTAGTCTTGAGGGGTCAGTGAAGGTGAGCTGAAAATAGTTGAGATTTACGTCCTCATAGCGAAAGCTTTTAGGGACATGTCTTTCATTCACGGTAGTCTTTGGTGTCATTGGATTTAAGAGATGTTCGTGGTGCGGTTGGTCATTGTTGTTATTCGACGGTGGTAGTCGTTAAAGTTGTCTCCATTCGTTGTAGTTGTAGATGTTCATTTCTTCTTCTTCTGGGGCGGGTTAGAACCAATTGTCAAGTCCAGAGGATGTCAGGGCATTGGCGAGCATCCTCATGGGTTGAGTCCCTAGGGTTGGGTGCGGCAGTAGAAATTCGTGCAGCTGTAGTTGGTGTGTTCGTCTGTAGTCTTGGATGGTGGTCATAGCAATGGGGAGGTCGGTGCAGTCACTCAGGGCGTGTTGGAGAGAGGCCTCTGACCCGCATTGGCAGGTCAAGCCCAGGAGAACACATCTGTGGTATCCTGTCCTGATCCGTCGGAGGATTTGCTGGAGTCCTCGGGGAAGTCGGAGTTGTGGAGTTTTTCTTTGCATGGGGATGAACACCCATCCTCGCTCGGCACATTGGGCCTTCATGGCGTCGTTCCTGATGTCGTAGGTGGCTTGTCGGGCTTTGCTGGTAACTTCAGCCAGAGATAGTCATAGGTTGACTTGGTGGCCAGTTCTTGTGGCGATTTTGGCAGCACTGTCTGCCATGTCGTTGCCCTTGATTCCTGTATGGGAGGGCAGCCACATCAGGGTAAGGTCTGTTCCTTTACAGATAATTTGGTGAGCCAGGAACAGGATTTCGGCTTGGAGCTCCCGTCGATTCTTCATCCTCCCTGTCGACAAGCTTTGCAGTGAGGACTTGGAGTCTGTTAGGATGATCACAGCCCGGGGAGGTCGTGGCATGTCATTGACGGTAACGCAGGCCTTTAAAATGGCGTAGAGTTCAGCAGTAAAAATGCTGATCCCTTTGGGTAGTCGGTACTGCTTGGTGGTTGTGAGTTCTGGGATAATCAGAGCGCATCCTGCCTCGCCGTTTTCTAACACTGAGCCATCAGTGTAGATTTTTAGGTGATGGTCATATTCTACTCTGATTTTTTCCTTTGCCAGTGTTGACAAGTAGAGTGGGTTGTCTTTCTTGGGCGTGGTCCCTCCATATTGATGGATGATTTGTGGTTTCTTCAGTTCCCATGATGGTAGGGGATGTGTAGGAGTTGGTTCCATGTCATGTGGTCCGGTGTTGGCCCTTGCCCAGATTTCTTTGGTCTGGTCACTGAAGGGCGATGTCCGTCTGTGGAGGTCTGCCTTCCTTTCTTTGATGGAGTGCCTGTAGGCGGCGTACCGTGCGCTTGGGTTGTCCTGGAGGGTGGCTTTTACAGTGGTGCCTACCGCTGAGACACAGGCTTCAAAGTTCGCGTTTCTGCGACGACATTCGTCTTTGAGGGGAAGCCATCCTGCTTCCTGGTAAACAAGGTCGTTGATGGCGAATCGGCTGATGCCAAAAGCATGCTTGAGTGCTGCCAGTTCCACTCGTTCGAGTTTTTGCCATGAGGTTTTTGGTGCAGTGAAGAATGCTTCATGGCCATAGGTCAGTCTTGATCGCACCAGGGCTCCTGTCAGGTGGATCAGGCTCTCTGGTGTAGCCCAGGGTTCTTGCTTTAGCGATTTTATGAGTCCCACTGCTCTAGTGGCCTTGGTGGTGAGCTCCCTGATGTGCTTCTCCCAGGTGAAGTTGGGAGTGATGGTCACACCCAGGAACTTGGCTTCCTTGCTGGGAAATATGAGCTGGTCAGTTACTCTTATGTGGTAGTTATCCAGGTTCCTCCTGCATTTTGTGAAGGCCATTAGAACTGTCTTCTCAGCTGACAGTTCGAAGCCATTGTCTTTCATGTAGGACTGGATGTTGTCTATGTCCTTTTGGTACTGTCTCATTTGGCTTACTCTGTGTGTCTCCATCATGTTCGACCAGATGACCAAATCGTCGGGAAGGTGAGCCCTGCGTGTCTGGTGTATATGCATTCTAGTTGCCGGATTCGGTTGTGACAACCTGTCACTCACATATCAGGGATGAGAGGGGGAGGAATCTAGTCTTATCACTAGGCGACTGTTTGATCCTAAACAGTAAACAAGTTGGGTATTTTTTGCTCCCATAAGAAAACCTAACACAGAGTAACTTTTATTCAAGACTGGCACAGCCTTTTAAACTTGAATGAAGTCAGACAAATACATAGACGAACAATCTAATAGTGGGGGAAAAAACAAGCGCAGGCCAACAACTGAACTATCTTCATAGTAATGACTTGGCAAAGATTTGGACTTAA
>CM065735.1:15772275-15782275 GCA_033310375.1 Conus canariensis
TCTCAGATGTATCTAGACTGAGTCTAGACACGTTTTTGTTTTTGTTGTTTGTTTGTTGTTGTTTTTTGTTGTTGTTTTTTTTGTTTGTTTTGTTTTGTTTTGTTTTGTTTTACCAAGTCTTCTTTAGGCTTTAGTTTATTATTGTAGATTTTCATTAGACACATGAGCACATTGCAAAGAGCCAGATAATTCTGATTCTGGATGTCAATTGCCGTTTATATTCTCATTATGGTGATAGTCCGAGTAACGATGATTATGTTCATGAAGATGATTACACTGCAGACTTTTGAAAACTCAGAATCATATTTGTCCCATGACGGCAGTAGGTGGTACTAAGGGGTGCCTTGACGGACGCTGTGGGGAGTCAGAGTTGTCCATAGCCCTCGACCTCCTCTCAGTCATGCGCGACATGGTAGAGGCTGATGTACAGGTCAGAGTTCAAGTGTTACAGCAAAAGTCAAGTAGTAACCACAAAAGTTTGAACAGATGAAAATCGCCCTGGCTCTTTAAAAAAAAAAAAATGAACGTGAAGAAGACGATTTTATCGTGGAATTTGGGGGTCAGTAAATTAGTTCAATGCCACATGTCAGTAAATGTAGTAGAATGATGCCAGACTGTTGAACTCCTTGTGTTTCTACGCCACTGGTAGGGCACTGGGATTTTGGAGTAAACAGTCTAGCAGACGACAGGAAAATGAAACGTCAAGTGGACCGTGCTTGCACAGAAAAAGAAACGGACATGAGACCTGCCTCAGAGTCAGGTATGGTATGGGTCAAGGGCTGGGCTGTGCGATGGATACGTTTTGGTACTGGCTGATCTTCTGAGAAAAGCCAGGTGCAGCTTTGAGTGTAATAGAGGTTATGTAGCGTTTGGGGCCTAAACTGTAACTGTGGACTCGGACCTGTAGCTGCTTCTTCCCCTGGCTTCGGTCTGTTCCGCCTCGGGATGTCCTTTTCTCCACTGTACGGTCTTGGACGGGGAGTCAGGCGTGGCGAGATTGCCAACATGCCTGTAGAATAGCTGCCGCCAGATAAGCATAGTAACGACACCGGCTTGGCTGCCAGAAACGTGTTCTGTAATGCCAGCCTTGAATGAATTTTGCGACATGCCAGTAGGGCTTACATACAGTTATTGTGATTGGATCCGGCATTCAGTCAAAACCAAACATGCCATTCCGTGACTGAAACTCTTGGAAGAACAGTAATCCATCGTAATTTGTATGAGAGATTCTCGAGTGATCTCCCCTTCCCATACCTTCTTCTCATCCAAACCCGCTCCCCATAATTCCCCGCTCCCCCTTTTTCCTCAGTCCTCAGTATAATTTCGGTCAGTTTCTATTCCCGGGTGTTGGCCAGTTGGTCAAAGCTGACGTTCAGCGTAGGGACTGTCAAACGTTGCGAGTTCGAATTCCACTGATGTATAATATCAAAATGGATATTTTCGCCATCGTAGAAACTATTTCTGGCTGCATATACGTCATGTGATCAATCAATTTGACATTACAATTCAGGATTTTCCTTTTGTCATTGATATAGGATACGCAGTACTGATATTCAAAAAAGTGGAGAAGAGGGATATGTGTGCAGTTTTTTTTTTTTTTTTTCCCAGTTTGGTGGAGGTGGGGGATTATTATTATTATTATTTTTTTTTTTTTTTGTGGCATCAGTTACCGGATCAATGGAGCACCTAAGGCGGTGATTTTCTTTTTTTTTTTTCTTTTTTTTTTTTTTTTCCTAGGGCCAAAATCCACCTCTTCATTTTTTTGGTGCTTCACACTGTCCTCTTCATCTGCCCAAAAAAAAAAAAAAAAAAAAGCGGAAAAAAAAGCGCAAAAAAAAAAAAATTCCACAACTAAGGGTGTTTTTTTTTTTTTTTTTTTTTTTTTCCAACCAGTCTCTTACACACCATGCATAGTCTGTATGTTCTCTTACAAATGGACATGGTTTTGCAGATTTTAGTGTTTTGGCGTTTCATACAAAGCGTCTGGGTTTGCTGATGTTCTAATGTGTGGTGAACTGGCACACTCACTCTGATAATGTGCTGCATATATATATATATATATATACAAAAGAAACAGCATATATGAAACAAAAAATGTAATCCTTTTTCGATTTTTCATTTTGTGTTACACACACACACACACACACACACACTCTCTCTCTCTCTCTCTCTCTCTCTCTCTCTCTCTCTCTGTCTCTCTCTCTCTCTCTCACACACACACACACACACACACACACACACACACACCACGCACGCACGCACGCACGCACGCACACACACACACACACACACACACACACACACACACACACACACAAGAGAGAAAGAGAGAAAGAGAGAGCGAGAGGCAGAGGGAGAGAGAGAAAGAGAGAGGGACAGAGGGAGGAAGAGGGACAGACAGACAGACAGACCGGCCGTCAGGCAGACAGGCTGACAGAGACGGCGTCTTTTAAATGAATTTAGGTGTTACTTACATTAGAATGGTTGCTGCTGAATATGTATTTTCTTCTCATTTAATTGTTGATCAAAAATGATTTGAAGCGAAGACAGTGCTTTTGTTTTCCGCGCTATACTTATACATATTTTGCCCAACAAAATGATATGATTAACTAGTACAGACTCTTTTTGGTTCAGTTCCTTTTTACAAACACCAAATAAAACATCCAAAACCAATAATTTTACTGGTTTTCCAATTTCAAGCCATAAAAGTACTTCAATTTTTTTTCCAAAATAAACTTACATTTGGGCATTCAAAAAAGAAATGCTCAATGAAATCAATCTCATCAATACAGTAATCGCATTTATTAGAGTCTGTTACTTTCATTTTTTCAAGAATGATATTTGTTGGATAGATATTATGGTTTATTTTCCATTGTAGTTCGTGTAACCGAACTTCTTTTGAAACTTTTCTCGGCAAGATCCAAAAACTATCGTCGAGAACAAAATTTAATTTTCTTTGCCAGACTTCATAAGCGTGTAGTTTTAGATTGATTTCATCTCCCGCTTTTAATAAGGTTTTTATATTCTTTGGTTTTACATTAAACTCACTTGCAATGCAGGACTCCACATGGATGTTTTCACGACTCATTTCGCCACGTTGAATCCAGTTCATCCATTGTCTTGGAATTGCGTTGCAAAGAGCGTTATATTCAAAAATTACATTTGCTTTATTTTTATCTATTACAGTTGAAACTTCTTCTAAACTCAAGAGTCGGTTTTCATGTGCATGCACTATGTTTTGAACACATTCAAATCCATTTTCGAACCAATTTTGAAAATACAAAACCTTGCTCTTATATTGTACTAGAGTGTTATGAAATAGCATTCGACTATGAACGTTCTTGCTGTTTACATCCTGTAATTTAATTTCTTTTTTTATTATCTAGATATGTAATAATGACTTCTTTCCAAAAGTCGTTTTCTATTTCACTCACTTTTTGTAACTGCTTTGATCTGCAGTTTATCCTAAAAATATTTCGTTCTGTAGCAAGTTTACCCAAATGCCATTTGGGTATAAAGGTCCAGTTCTCGTTAGTAGCACAAAACAGCTTTCCAGCCCATTGTAAATACAAACATTTTTGAAATTCTAACATATTAATCATTTTAAGTCCTCCTTCACTATAGTCATTTTCCATTGTTTTCTTTTCACCTTTTCGAAAGCTTTACGATTGCTAAATTTTTTTTGCCAAATAAACCTATACAACAATGTGTTCACCTGCCTAAGAATTACTTCCGGGATACCTATACATTGCATAACGAATGTCAACTGGCTGACAATATAGGATTTAACTATAACAATTTTGCCATGTATACTGAGATCCCTTCTACTCCATTGTTTTATCAAATTATGGATTCTTTTAACTCGACTTTTCCAATTATCTTCAATATTTCTAGCCATTGTTTCTGTTTGGAAAAAAATTCCCAGGATTTTTATTTTATCAACGATGGGAAACGGTAAATTCCGTTCTTCTCCTCCTTTACCTAGTCGTATTGCTTTGGTTTTGTGCAAATTCAGTTTAAGTCCTGAAAAGTTTCAAACGAGTTAAGTATGTTTAAAGACATTATCATATCCTCTCTATTTTTAAGAAATAGTGTCGTGTCATCAGCTAATTGTTTTATTTTCAATACAGCGTTAACATTATTTTTTGGTGTCATAATACCTGAGATAAGACTGTTTCTTATCTTTATTGCTAAAATCTCTACCGCTAAAATAAAAGCAAGGGGAGAGAATGGGCAGCCTTGCCTAATTCCACAATTAACATCAAAAGCCTCAGAGATCCATCCACCATGGTTAATGCTACTCTGGCAATTGCTGGTTAAAACCGATATCCATGTCTGAAAAGAACTGCCAAAACCAAACACTTTAAAGGCATGCAAGATGACTTTTTTACATATGGCGTCGAAAGCTTTGGAATAATCTAGAGCCACAAGGTATCCTGATTTACCCGTTATATTTAAACAATTCATCGCATCATCTATCGTTCTTACAACTGTTGCTATATTTCTTCCCTTTATGTACCCTACCTGATCCTCGTTAACCAATTTTGGTATCACCCTTCCTAACCTCACCGCTAAGCTTTTTGCCAGTATTTTGTAATCAGTGTTTGTTAATGTAATAGGTCGCCAGTTATTTAACTTGTCTCTGTCTAAATCATTATCTTTGAGAAGTAATGTTATGACTCCCTGCTTTTGTGTAAAAGACAGTTCTTCTCTATTAAATGAATCATTAAACGAATCGGTTACTAGACGACCTACTTTGCTCCAGAAGAATTTATAAAATTCGGTGGTTATTCCATCGCTTCCCGGAGCGGAACCATTTTTCATCATCTTGAGAGCATCAGTTGTTTCTTTCAGGGTTACTGCACCTTCGCATAATGCAGCATCTTCTTCCTCTAATCTCGTCATGGTCTCTTCTTCTAAGAAACTATCTGTAGCTGCCTTTACATCTGCAACATTTGTTTTCTGATTATATAGCGTTTTATAATATGACACTTGTTCCCGTAGTAGTTCTTTCTGGCCAGTAATAATTTCTCCTGAGTCCCTAACAAGTCAATCAATTTGACATTACAATTCAGGATTTTCCTTTTGTCATTGATATAGGATACGCAGTACTGATATTCAAAAAAGTGGAGAAGAGGGATATGTGTGCAGTTTTTTTTTTTTTTTTTTCCAGTTTGGTGGAGGTGGGCGGATGAATTAATGTGTCTATTGTGTCGTGAACTTATCAGAATGAACATAATCACGAATAAACCCAGACGTTTTGTATCAAACGTGGAAACATTAAAGTCAGCATACGACTGACTGTCCATATGTAAACAACACACAAACATTGCATGGTGAGCATGAATTGGTTGTTACTTGGAGGGGGGGGGGGGGGGGGGGGGGCAAAACAAAACAACGGTGGGAAAAAGAGGAGGGTGGGGGCCCCACCTATTGAAAAAATTGTTTAAAAAAAAATAGAAAAAATAAGAAAAAAGAAAAAAAGGGGAGAAATTGGAGATTGAAAGATTAAAAAAAAAAAGAAAAAAAAAAATAAAAATAATGGCATATACGTGTTGTGTCGGATGGATGCTCCCCCCTCCCCGCCCCACAACCATACCCCTATTCTCCTCTCTTCCGCTTTCCCACGTATGTCATATAAGATGGTAATGTCCGTCTCTCCATACATATTCCCGCAGGTGGGTGTGAATGTAAAACGATGTGAACCATACCTTTCCTATCCCTCCCAGTACACATGCACTATACTGAGTCCATTATCATTATTTCATCTCTCTTCTCTTCTCTCTCTCTCTCTCTCTCTCTCTCTCTCTCTCTCTCTCTCTCTCTCTCTCTCTCTCTCTCTGCAGATACTAATGTTTTGAACCGTCTTGATATTTCAGTGTTTGATTTTCTGTTCATACTTTTTTTTTAAATCTCTTTTGCCTGTCATAATTGTGCATTTTGAAAGTGTTTGTAAGTGTTCATACTCTGTATCCTTGACTTTTTGTACTCCCAGTTCTTAAAGAACAGGGAGTACTTTAGAATGGGAACGACGAAATGCTGTGCGTGTGTGTGTGTGTGTGTGTGTGTGTGTGTGTGTGTGTGTGTGTGTGTGTGTGTGTGTGTCTGTGTCAGTGTCTGTGTCTGTGTGTCTGTGTCCGTGGTCAAAATGTGTTCCACTCGCTCCAGACAAAACTACTGGGCCGATCTTTCTGAAAATTTGTAGGTATGTTCACTATGGGTCAAGGATGATGCCCGATGTTTTAGTTTACCGTTACAGCCGTTACTAACAGCTGCAACGGCCTGTAACGCTTTTTCTTCTCCATGGAATATCTCAGAAAGTACTTGGCTGATCTCTATGATATGTTCATTATGGGTCACGGATGATGCCCGATGTTTTAGTAACGGTTTTAGTAACGATGTTTTAGTAACGGCTGTAACGGCCTGTAACGGTTTTTCTTCTTTATAGAATATTTCAAAAAGTACTTACCCTCATTAAAAGATTGGTATTGGTATTCGCGTTCTTCCCTCTGCATTTGGATGATGCATGATCATGGCTTCACATAATTATGAGGGGAGCGAAACAAGGAGACAAAACATAAAATGACAGACAGAGAGAAGCTAACGCAGACAACTTACTCAGTTCAGGAGAGAGAGAGAGGAGAGAGAGAGAGAGAGGAGAGAGAGAGAGAGAGAGAGAGAGAGAGAGAGACAGAGAGACAGAGAGAGACAGAGAGAGAGAGAGAGACAGACAGACAGACAGACAGAGACAGAGAGAGAGAGAGAGACAGAGAGAGAGAATGTCTGATATTCTGTTCTGCAGAGAGAGAGAGAGAGAGACATAGAGACAGAGAGACAGAGAGAGACAGAGAGAGTGTCTGATATTCTGTTCAGTGGAGAGAGAGAGCGAAAGAAAGAAAGAGAGAGAGAGAGAGAGAGAGAGAGAGGACAGACAGACAGACAGACAGATAAACAGACAGACAGACAGACAGAGTATCCGACATTGTGTTCTGCAGAAGAGAGAGACAGACAGAGAGACAGAGAGACAGACAGACAGACAGACAGACAGAATGTCCGACATTCTGCTCTGCGGGAAAGAGAGAGAGACAGAGAGACAGACAGACAGAATTTCCGACATTCTGTTCTGCAGAAGAGAGAGAGAGAGAGAGAGAGGAGAGAGAGGAGAGAGAGAGAGAGAGAAGAATGCCCCATACTCTGTTCTGCAAACGTGAGTAAATGGGGCAAAGGGCAGGACTGGGAGTTCGTAAAAGGGGGGGGGGGGGGGGGGGGGGAGGCGGGGAGGGGGGGGGGAGCGGGGGTGGGGGTGGGGGGCGATGTCTGCCTGGATCTGGGGACGGAACATACCGGTGGCCATCTATGACGATCAGCTGGTTAGGAAAAACCACGTGAACAGTTCGTCAAGCGTGCCTCTCGTCTCCCAAGCTGGTCAATATGTCGTCCACACTACAGGGTCTCCTGTACCTCAAGCACATCCTTCGCTGCTGCCTCGCGGCTCACGTGGGTACAACCACGCACCACCCTTCCCCCTACACTCACAGACACAGACACACAGACACACACACACCACACACCACTGACAGACAGACAGGCGTAACACACACACACACACACACACACACACACACACACACACACACACACACACACACCACATCACACTGACAGACAGACAGACCGTAAGACACACACACACACACACTGACAGACAACCGTAACACACACACACACACACACACACACACACACACACACAACACACACACATCACACTGACAGTCAAACCGTAACACACACACACACACACACACACACACACACACACACACACACACACACGCACCACACACACACACACACACACACACACACACACACACGCACAGCATACGACGATCGTATCAGTTTCGTCAAGGAGGTGTCACTGCATGGGGGGACTTGTCCACATACGTTACCACCACATCAGCATAGTTTCGAGACTACACTGCGCATGATTTAAAGCTGATAAAGATGGGAGCATGTCAAGGAGAGTGTCTCTGCGGCTACGACTTCGCAGACGTCTGACCTTACGCATTAGCCCAACGCGCTGGTCAGACCTTGAGAATCTACCTATCTTACATTGGCTGTGCCAGTTTAAAATCATTGTAACTGTGTGTGGTGAGTGTACATAATGTTATTATTATTTAAAGAATGTAGGATTCTGGATTCAACATTAGAAAAGTAGTGAAGGACTCAGAATCAAAACTTACTGGAGAATATTTGAACAGAGATCAAGGCTTTGAACTTCCCCCTATCTACAATCAGATCCTGACAACCGCTCACCCCACACAACAGTCGCCCCACCAGGCCTCGCTGCCACAACAGCAACAGTGAGCTGATGAAGACAGACTTTCCGCAACACATGGCCACCATGTATGAGAAAGCAGATTGTGAAGCGGGGTTGTAGTTAACAGCCACGGTACGGCACACGACGCCGCCACGCGCCCTGCGGCTGCGACAGTAAAATCCCACACACAAATCTTGCAAGACTAACCCGCCGCTCAAGGTCAGGGGAGAAACCCTCGTCTAATTTTAACCAATCAGAAGACAGTTTTCAGCGAATGGAAACCCCCTCCGTCTAGCCAATCAACGAAGCCTCATGTGACTTCGACGAAAGTGTCTGTCACCGAGCGACCTCCGCACCGGTCAGTTTCAATAAGAACACCGACAGCACAGGACGTCAACGTGGTTGATGCTTTTTTTCTATTTCACATTTCTTTGTTTTGACAAGGTGAGAGCGATTTTTACTTTGGCCTCCATGTTTAGTTAGTTGGTTTGAAACGTGGAGAAGCAGACGATCGGTTTGCAGAGGAAATGTGATTATTTAGTTGGTTTGGAATGTGAAAGTAAAATCGGAAATGAAATGAGGCAGGGAACAGTAAACGATAAACAGTAAACAAGTTCCCCCACTATTAGATTGTTCGTCTATGTATTTGTCTGACTTTATTCAAGTTTAAAAGGCTGTGCCAGTCTTGAATAAAAGTTACTCTGTGTTAGGTTTTCTTATGGGAGCAAAAAATACCCAACTTGTTTACTGTGAAAGTAAAAGAAAAGACGATCTGTGAACAGTTTGCTCGTCACGTAGTAAGTAGCAGGGTGAGTGACTTGGCAATGTAGCAGCAGTCGATCAGTTCGCTTGTGATTAATAACGGGGAAATCGGAACAGGAGCTAAGTATGTTGACTCCCTTGCCGCGTATTAAATGCTGCTTCTGTCTTCTCCGTCAGTGATTAAATGAACTAAACAGCAAGTCGAGAAAAGTATTGAGAATCGGTGACACCTGCGATCGTTTTACTGAACTTGCTGGCTTAACGGTGATTTACGAACCGTGATTGACGGGTGTGTATTGATCATTGTATGAATTTGTGTTCTCGAGTAATCGAGGAAAGTATTGAGAAATCGGTGATCCTCACCATCACTTCATTGATTGAACTAACCCGAGTTACTGGCGATCCGGTGACATGGACGTCTGAAATTAGTGAAAAGAGCGAGAAGTTGTGTTTAGGATACCCGGATTGAAAACATGTGGACTTACCTCTTGGCGTTTCCTCTCTCTCTCTCTCTCTCTCTCTCTCTCTCTCTCTCTCTCTCTGTCTGTCAGTCTGTCCCCCCCCCCTCTCTCTCTCTCTCTCTCATATTTCTTTCTTCCTTGTGCACACGAGCGACAGGATTTCTGCCGCGTGCTAAACTTTTCTGTGTAATCTCCCTGTGTAATGTGGAACCAGGTTTAGTCTCAGGAACGAGAGATTGAGTGTTTAATACTATAGTATTAGTTGTTATATTTATTTCCACACCCCACAATCCATCGACTTTATGCCGATTGTTCTTCGTTGCGTTGAAATGGGCTTTGGACATGCACGTTTGTTGCGACCGCACACGGCTTCAACAAAATGATTGAAGGCTCGCGCTTAAAGCTTACTCGCGCCTGCGGTCACCACTTTGAGACCAAAGAATCAGCCAGCCAT
>CM065735.1:15787275-15854775 GCA_033310375.1 Conus canariensis
TGAGAGCGTGGTCCAGCCCAGCTACGGTGCTGACCTTGAGCTGTGTTGTGTTGGTCAATAGAGCCTTGGCTGGACTAGACTGTCTGATCAGTGTTTAGTGCAGCCTGGCCAAATCTGTTCATATCATGGTCGACAGATTGAAGTGCTGCGTTGTTTTTGACAGTTATCGATACCTTGCTATCTCTGAGCCAGTAACTAGCATGTATGCTTTATGCATGTAACTGGCATGTATGTGTGTGCGCATGTCCATGTGCAAGTAGCTAGCATGTATGCTTTATGCATGTAACTGGCATGTATGTGTGTGCGCGTGTCCGATGCGTAAGCTGTGACTGTAAGAAATTAGTTGAATTTTCATACACATGTCTTTTTGGATAGTCAGATAGCGAGATTTGAGCTAAAACTGTTACTGGACCCATTTAAACCAAACTTCACCAAAAGATGGAGTACAGTCAGTGGACGAATCCTTGAAAATTTTAGTGCTGGTCACTACAGGTTAGGAACAAATGGCGCATTTGTGATCCCTCGGCCAGTTGATGGCTAATTTTACACAAAAACTACTGAACCGATTTTATGGAAGTGTCAAAGTGAAGTGACTGCAAGAGGAAATTAAAACTTTAAAAGGAATCTAATGTAATCTTGTGTTGAACTTGAGAAGGTAAGTGATAGTTCATTCTTCGTTTTCATTGTCCTGAATGTCACCTTGCCCGAAGGAGACCTAAGATGTCGAAATGTGTCGTGTTTTGTCTTGTGATTGGTGGCCCCTGTTAACTGGTGGATTTGCTTTAAATTCCTTTTAAAAATGGATTTTATGGAAATTTGGTGAAAAAGATGTGAACTTGCCCCAAGTTTGTTGGTTACACTGGTTTACCATCCACACCCATATACAGTGATATGGCAGCGGGGAGGGGGGGGGGGAGGTAACCAAACTGTGAAATGGGAATGGGGGACAGTGAGAACAGGGGAAAGGGGTCTATCTAACACTGCAGTATCATACGCCGCCAGAATGACGGCACATTAATTTGCGATGTGAAAATGTCCAGTTTTTTTTTTATGCTGGGCACCAGCATGACTGGAACTCTCAACTTTTGACGCAAACTGTGCACGCTAGGCAGCTGAGCTCACCAGTCACCACTTTTTCCTGATGTGCTGCAGCTGTAGGTGACAAGAAGACAGCTGTGCCTCTCAGCTGAGCCCTGTGTAGGTGATGGCAGTTTAATAAAAGAACCATTTATCATGCTTTTCCTTCTAACCACTTAATAGATGCTATCACGTTTTCTGTTCTGTTTTTAGGTGCAAGTAAATGGAAAACATTTTTTTGCTGTTGTTGTTGTTTTTTGTAAAGAATATAGAAGGTAATTACGATGCAAAGAGCTTACAACAAGGAATTTTAGGCCATTTTCGTGTCGGTCAATTTTTTTTTCTGTTTTTTTAAATTAAAAAAAAAAAATTTTTAATGTCACAACAGCGTTTTTTTTATTAGCTGAAAAGTATTTGAAAGTATACTGACTGAAAGGATTGTTTTTCTTGCTTTCAGTTGATTATGATAATATGCTTTTACATGCATATGTAGGAGCGTAAACTAAGAAAATTGTTGCCAAGGGAAATAATTCTTTCTGTGGAACCCATTGCAAAAGAATGAACAGTAAGGTCCAGACCCAGTGGCTTTTGGCACAGATCTTTGGCAGGGATCTGGATCAGACAGGGGATCCGGGATCTGTTTGGTAAAATTTTCACGAAGTTGCCACAGAACGTGGATGGAGCCAAGTGAAGCTACTGTTTCAAACAGATAGTTCTGTGGAACGATACATTTTGATGGAATACGGAAAGGATTGATTGAAATATAGGTTAACATTATAAATGTTCCATGTCATGCATTTTGATTGAATATGAAAAGGATTAATTGATATGCAGGGTGAACATTATAACCAGTCCATCTCCTGTTAGAATTTAAAGAACAAAAAACCTGGTTACGTTTCATGAACTATTTCTAAGGGTGTATCCAAGATTAATTTGGTATTGACAGAGGTCAGTAACCTCCCAGGTGCCTTTCTAGTGTATTATATTTTTCCAGCATTTAAGCGTGTTCTGTTTGTCCCCATTTGTTGCTGTTCTGCTGTTCATTCTTTCAACTCTCTATCACTTTTCTCTTTCACTTTTTCTTGTTTGGTCATTTTGTTGCTTTTTTTTTATTTATTTATTTTTTTTTAATCCCTAACAGATTTGGGATATGACAGTTTCCAGATCATGAAGTAAAGATTGTGTATGGAAAATATTGTGTAATAAAGTTTGAATTTGTAAAGAAGCTGATCATAGAAAATGCTTGTGATTGCTGAAAGTGTGAACAATGGAAAATACCAAGGCCATGGCTTTGAATGTAAGCATTTGATAACCAAGATGTGAACTGGTAAGAGTCAAGGACTGATCCATTTTAGGCAGATACACACTGTTAAGGCAAACAGGATTTGTCAGTCCTTGTTTCAGTTGTATGTACATCTGTCGCATTGGCTGAGATTCAGCCCCCAAAAGATATCGTAAACAAAAGAAATGAATATGTAAATTAAAAAAAAAAAAAATGATGGTAAGCAATTTGACCCAAGTGGTTGTTTGCCGTGAACGCAGGTTTATAGCCAACACGGTTATAATCAATTGGTCACAGATGTTTGCAGTGGTTTGAAACAACGCAGTGTGTGTGTGTGTGTGTGTGTGTGTGTGTGTGTGTGTGTGTGTGTGTGTTAGTGAACAACCATTATCTCCCCCTCCCGTCACCTCACCTGACATGTGCAAGCGAATGAAATGCTGAACACTAAATCTTTTTCAATTTCTTTTTTAATCAGATCCCTGTACATTGATTTCTGAACTTGCTCCTTTGTTACCTTCTTTGTCCTCTATCATCCCCCCCCCCCCCCCCCTTTTTTTTTTTTTTTTCTTTAATGACAGAATTTTCATTTAATTATTCCTTATTAGTATGAACATCAGTAATGACAGTGGTGGTAGAGCTCTATCAAGGATACCATCTACCCCTCCTATCCTTGTCACTGTACATTCATGAGAGAGAGAGAGAGAGAGAGAGAGAGAGAGAGAGAGAGAGAGAGAGAACTCCCGTGAACTTCTTGTGGCTTTCAAGGCCTCTTCCTTTTTTTTTTGTTTTTTTTGTTTTGTTTTTTCTTTAAGCTTTTTTTTTTTTTTTTTTTAAATTCAAATAAGTCGACACAGTACAACACATTAGAATATAAAATAGAAAAGAACAAATCCAAACAAACAATAGATAAAGAGGAAATCAACATACTAAGCACAGCTACAATACCATTCTACATTTTTAAGGCACGGTTACAGCCTCTTTACGTGGTAGAGAGAGAGAGAGAGAGAGAGAGCACATGAGGCAAGCCTAGTGCATTATGAAATTTTACATATTTGTCTTTGTTTCCTTTATATATATATATATATATATATATATATATATATATATATACATACATATACACACACATGCATATGCACACACATACACATACATATACATATAATACATACATATACACACATACATACATATACATATATATACACATACATATATATATACATATACATACACATATTGAAGGTTCTGTATTATATCCAAAGGGGCTGTTTTAGGCGGTGTAACAGTTTTAGGGTACTATAATCATACTTGTACTCGTATAATGTACAATGTCATAATCATTCGTAATTCATTCTGAGCCTGCGAACATCGGCGTATATGGGTGCCATTTGGAAAGGAAATCGTTATATACAGAATTTTTTTGAGCAATGTATTCTTCAGTTTTATATGTGTATTTTAGCTTATTAAGAAAAACCTGAAGTCTGGGTGATTTCTGTTCTGTTCTACACTGATATAAATAGTGTTTTGCAAATAATACAATAAAATAAAATACATGGTCTATATGTATATCTTTATCAAATCCAACTATGGCTAATGGTTCAGTTATCTGCAAATTAAATGCACACATACATTTTTCATTCATCAAAACCACCAGCATTTCCCAAAAACGTTGTATGACCGTACAATACCAAAACATATGTGTAATACTGTCCTTTTTTTCTTTAAGCATTTATCGGAGAGCCATCTTAGGATCTTCTTTCAGTAATTTATCCATGTATCATTTCAGTCTATTCATTTTTCTCTTTACACGTTTTAGGGAGTATTTGCTTCGTGTCACCTCCAGCATCCAGCAGTGTATGAATTTATTTTTTATTTTCTGTAAATAGCCATAGAAAAGGAAAAAATCACTGCGACCTGATGAAGGCTTCATATCCTGCAGTTCGTGTTTCGAGTTTGTTTTTTTTAAATTCTGCAACGAGCGACCAGCCCATCACTTCTAGCAGTTCACCAACCAACAGAACTGCTCCAACTCAGATGTCAGTGAACAGCCTGAGCCCCATTAAAACAGAGGCAATGAAATCTGAAATACTGAGGATTTTAAAAGTAGTGACAAGTCATTACAGCTTTCGTTCGTGTGAAAGCAGTTCAGATCTGTTCCAGCAAATGTTCTCGGACTGTGCAGTACCAAACAGTTTCAGTGTGGAGAAAGAAAAACTTTCATCCTCTCAGTGTTTTGATGTTTATGCCCTCAGTGTTGTGATTTGTAGCGTTTTAGTTATAGAGTCATTTTACCCTCAGTGACTTCAAACAAACATGTTTGACAAGAACTGAAATTCTTATGGAAGTCAGGCAAACAAACATTTTTGTCAACTGCAAGATTGGAGAATCTGTTGTGTACAGCGAGCATTTTCAAACATTTTTGTCAGTTGATCACAAGAAGTGAGAACCCTACTTTGCTCTGCTGTAGTGTAACAAACAAACATTTGTATCTATACTGATATTAACAATAACAGCTGAGATTCCTAAAATCTATGCTCGCAGGGGATCCATGATGTGAGTATTGAAGAGTAACAGCAAATGATTTAATATGTGTCTGAATTTCATTATTATTTTTCTTAAAATTATCCGTGAAATAAGTCCTTAAATTTAAAAAAAAAAAAAAGGTGCTTCAAAAGTCCTTAAAAAGTCTTTAATTTTTTTGTATGGAAATCTGTATGAACCCTGATAGATGAAATGGAGTTTCCACATGTGGGGTTATCATTAGCAGCTTGATATTTGCAACAGGTGGCATATGTTTGTAGAGAAAACCATACCTCCACCCAGAGCTGCTGGGCCACTTAGTTTTGTTTGTGTTTTGAGAAAAAAAAAAAAGAGACAATGTGTGTGTGTGTGTGTGTGTGTGTGTGTGTGCGCGCGTGCGTGTGTGCATTTGTGTGTCCAATTTTGTCTTCTCTGTTATGTTGGGCTGCTGTTACAGCTGTAGGATGGTCCCTCACTTTGAATGCATCCATCTGTAATCAAATTCATCATGTCCCACAGTGCTGTAATCAGATACATCATGTCCCTCAGGGCTGTAATCAAATTCATCATGTCCCTCAGTGTTGTAATCATTCAAATTCATCATGTCCCTCAGTGCTGTAATCAGATTCATCATGTCCCTCAATGCTGTAATCAAATTCATCATGTCCCTCAGTGCTGTAATCAGATTCATCATGTCCCTCAATGCTGTAATCAAATTCATCATGTCCCTCAATGCTGTAATCATTCAAATTCATCATGTCCCTCAGTGCTGTAATCAAATTCATCATGTCCCTCAGTGTTTTATTATTCTGCCTGTGTTTTTCCCTCGCCTTGAACGTATCCATCTGTAATCAAATTAATCATGTGTCACTGTCAGTCTTCCTGTGTGCGGTTTTTTATTAGGCAATATATTAGGGCTGGACGTTTGTCGCATTTGTCGCCCACATCCTGCTGGCTGCAAGTTATCAAGGATAGATCTCTGCAGGCATCGCACAAGCGGTTTGGGCCCAGTCCTGATTCATGTACATGTTCATTGCGTTGACGCCCGACAGAAGGTGGGACGGCGGAAGTAGGGGGCTTGGGAGAGGTGGGGGGGGGGGGGGGGGGGGGAAGCTTAAACTTTCCCTGCAGCTTTTCTTTACCAGGCCTCTAGCTCGTTTCTGTCTGACGTTAAGAACAGAGAAGAGTAAAAATGATCAAGCGCTGTGATGGCGACATGTGAAGAAAAATAAAACTTTGATGTGAAACCTAAACAAGCAAACAAAAGGTGGAGGGAGAGGAAGGGTGGAGGAGAGGAAGGGTGGAGGAAGAGAGGATGCATTTAATAATACTAACATTGACACCACTGATTAGATTCAATAGTTCTTGCTGAATCAGATTAGTGAATGGCTAGTGCTCCCCTCCCCTCCCATCAGCCCTGTCTTATCCTCTGTAATGATATAGTTGCCGTGTCAAGAAGAATTATCTGTGGTGTTTAAGGATCTTTGGGGGGGGGGGGGGGGGGGGGGGTGTTTGTATGAAGGGTGTGTTACCTTTTCTTTGTTACTCAGGTAGGTTTGAGAGCCCTGGCATTGCCTGTGGTGTTTAAGGTTCTGGTTTTTTTTTTTTTTTTTTTTTTTGTATGAAGGTGTGACCCTTTTTTTTCCCCAGTGAATTTGAGAGCCTTGTAAAGGTCCTGCTGCATGGCACACTGAGCTAAGATGGTGAGAAGTTACTTGTATGTGGTGACCACCCAAGTAACCTCCCCTCCTCTCCATCATCCCCCCGCGCCCCCCCCCCCCCCCCAAAAAAAAAAAATGTGTAAGTGAATTGGACTCAAATGTATCATAACTGAAACTGTTGTGTGTGCAGTTTGAGAACCAGCCATGAGCACAGCGAACGGTGCAGCGCTCACCGGCAACAAACAGTTGCTGGAAAAATACCTGCAGCTGGATCAGCCTGGAGGTGTCATGGCAGAGTACCTCTGGATAGATGGAACTGGGGAGGGCATCCGCAGCAAGTGCCGGACACTGCCCAGCGAGCCTCAGAAGCCGAGCGGTAAGTAGAGGGCAGAGCCACTGCACCTGTTGAGTAAATATCTGGAAGCGTTGAAAATGTGTTAATGAAGGGAGAGATACTTGTTTGAACACAGAGGATGACTGCTCACCATGCAATTATATGGGACCGTTCAGCTAAATGTCAGCACACATTTCCCCCAGCGATGAGTTTAAGTATCTATATTCTTTTGAGAAATATGCATGTATGTGCATGGTTTGTTCTACCTGTTCCATTTCCGTTTTGTGTATGATTGAAGACAAGTTTTTTTTGTTTTTTTTTAATTCAAATTTATAAAAGAGGAGAATACCTTTTGCAAATATTATTTTTGAAATTACATCATTTAGAGGAAAGAGGGTTTCCTTGCTTTCTTGGACAAGAGAAATTGTGGGCTTCAGGGGTTTTTGATTAATACAAAACTAGAAAAGATAAAAGAACAGAAAGGGTGTTAACTCACTTGACACTGGCAGTTTTTCCCCTTTACTTTCTCACCTGACTGGTCATTTGTAAGGGTTATTTAAAAATCGCCTTGAAACACTGCAAGGAGGAACGACATGAAACTTTTAGAACCGGTTATGAATATGTTGAGTTAGCTGGGGTGAAAATATCAACTTCCTACATTCTTTCATCTTCTAGAGCCAGATTATGAAAAATACATGTACTCTTTTTTTTTTTTCAAACTGAATTACCTCATGCAGATGTCTAGTATGTGTGTCTCCAGGGAAGCACAGTGTCTTTCAAATGGTCAGTTCACTCACAAAATAATACTAGAAATGTCCAAATATCAATATGACTTTTTGATTCATGTTATAGCATATAAGGTTTACGATCCTCTGATAAGGACACCAATGCAAATAAAAAAACAAGATGCAAAGCATATAAACGTACTCCCAGTTTATCCTGAATACGTGTGAGATGTTCCATAAAGAGGAAAACCGTCTTGGGCTGGTGTAATCGTTAGTAATGGCTATTCTGGTAAACATCGGCCATCATCTGTGACCTGTAATGAACATACTTAGAAATTTTCAGAAAGATCGGCCAAGAACTTTCTGAGATTTTCCATAAAGAAGAAAACCATTATGGGCCGTTAGTAACGGCTATAACGGTAAACTTAAACATTGGGCACCATCCGTGACCCATAATGAACATACCTACAAATTTTCAGAAATATCGGCCACATACTTTCTGAGATATTCCATAAAGAAGAAAAACTGTTACAGGCCGTTACAGCCGTAGTAACAGCTATAACGGTAAACTAAAACATTGGGCATCATCCGTGACCCATAATGAACATACCAGCTAATTTTCACAAAGATTGGCCAAGTACTTTCTGAGATATTCCATGAAGAAGAAAAACTGTTACAGGCCATTACAGCCGTTAGTAATGGCTGTAACAGTAAACTAAAACATCAGGCATTATTCGTGACCCATAATGAACATACCTACAAATTTTCAGAAAGATTGGCCAAGTACTTTTTGAGATATTCCATAAAGAAGAAAAAAACGTTACAGGCCGTTACAGCCATTAGTAACGGTTATAATGGGGTAAACTAAAACATCAGGCATCATCCGTGACCCATAATGAACATACCTGCTAATTTTCACAAAGATCGGCCAAATACTTTTCCGAGATATTCCATGAAGAAGAAAAACTGTTACAGCCGTTAGTAACAGCTATAACGGTAAACTAAAACATCGGGCATCATCCGTGACCCATAATGAATGTACCTACAAATTTTCACAAAGGTCGGCCCAGTAGTTTAATCTGGAGCGAGTGGAACACATTTTGATCACGGATGGACGGACGGACGGACACACACACACAAACACACACACACACAGAGCATTTCTTCGTTCCCATTCTAAAGTACTCCCTGTTCTATAAGAACTGGGAGCACAAAAAAAGAAGAAGAAGAAATTGAAAACTTGCACCTTCACACTATGTACACACCAACTTGCTTGCAATTCTAATAATCAACATGAAAGCATGTGGCATTCTTGTTGGGTCAGGATAGTTTGTCACACAGGATTAGGCTCAGGGTAAGAGGTGGAAGAAAAGCTTTTTCCACCACTTCACCGCCTTGCAGTTTAACAAGAGCCGCGTGTATGACATTGGCTGGTTGCTTTTGTTCACCCGAGCCATGTTTTGAATGCAGTCGTGGACAGTCAGGGATTTTTTAAACTGCCTACAGCATGTGGTCACATCTGTCGTGGTGTACTGCAGGGGTTGACCTTGGTGGTGATGACATGGACCGGCTTCCTATCCATCCACTGCAGAACAGCAACAGCACCTGACACAACAGCACAATAAATCATTATCTACCTGAAAGATGCTTTTTTTTTTTTTCCTTAGCTCACCGTGTTGTTTCTTGAAAATATAAAAACATTTCAATTTGCTGTAATCATGCTATAGTTGTCATTTCTTTGACATGTGTATGATTATGTGTACACAAACGTGTGTGAGTAAGATAAAGAAAAACCAAGCAATAACAGGATGATGACATAATGAAATAAAAGCATTTTGCAAGAAAGCCAGGACTTGACCACATGGTGGCAGACAATGCGTTTTCAGCTGGAAAAACTGGAAGAGGGCATGGTCCTAAGAGAGTTAACATGCTCTTTCTTCATGCATGCGTACATGTATACACACACATTGGAGTCATAGTGTGCGCGCATACACACATATGCACATGCACATGATCCTTTACACACTCACACACATGTGCGCGCACACACACACAAACATGCACACACACAAACACACACACACACACACACACACACACACACACACCCCAACTGTCCCAGCCAGTTTAAAACTGAATATAAAGATGAGTGTGCTTGTGTACACCAGCTGTGACTGGCATCAGTAGAAAGTGAACTGAAAAAAAAAACAAACAGGAATTAACTCCACTAAAAGAGAACAAAAAAAATCCACCAAGCTCTAAGTATAAAAAGAAAAGCAAAAAAAAAAAATAATAATAATAAATAAATAAATAATGGCTGCTGGTTTAGTTTTGCTGGTGTAAACAAGCAGAGTGAGCAAATTCTGTTGCGAACAGTTAAAAAAAAAATGGTAGCTGTGCTATACAGCATTTGATTAAAACCACCACATAAAGCAGCCAACACAGACATGCACTCCCAGCAGATTTAATTCTATGTGCATTTGGTATTCATGTGTTGTTAGGTCTCTCAGTTGTAGACCTGTATGTTATTCAAAAAAAAAAAAAAAAAAGATCTCCGAACCTATCCCACCTCTGAAGGGAAGGGTAAGGAATGTGGGGGTGGAGAGTAGGAATAGGGTCCAAGAGTATGCCTCTAAACCCCCGACCCCCTCCCCTCTGCACGGAAAGAATTTCATGTATTTTTCATGTTCCTCAATAGGAGGGAGCCCTGTGCATAACCTTTTCTTCCTCGCTTGTGTATCTTTTTAGAGCAAAAGCTCGCCAGCATGAAGAAACGCCCTCCTCCAAGCACATATCTGTTGTATATATTGACAGGGTTCGTACGCTCCTTGAAACTCCTTGAAACTCCTTGATTTCTGAGAGCCAATTTCAAGACCTTGAAACCCCTTGAAAATCAATAAAATGTGGTTATGTTGACCAAACCTCCTTGAAAACCCTTGAAAATCAAACCATCGTCTCCAAAATATTTTTATTGTGGCAAGAAAAAAAACGGCAGTTTGATTTTTATGCGTTCAGGTTGATGAAAAATTATTTTCAAAATTTTTACATCATCGCGATCCCACGTTGTCATCTGCTAAAGAATGAACCAAGGGAGATAATTTGTAACTTCCGCAATTTTTAAATTCTGCGCATGCGCGAAGAAAAGGTCTTGCGCTTCCGGCTTGTTCAGTTCATTGTGAACGGAGCTTGAAAATGCCTTGGGGGGAATGTGCTTTCAATCGTCTGTGGTTGGATAAACCCAAGTTTTCTGACTGGGTGAGAGAAGACAAAGCCAACAAACATGCCTGCTACTGCACAATCTGCAAAAAAGTTTCGATGTGCGAGTAATGGGCGAGAGTGCCCTGACTAGCCACAGCAAAGGAAAAAAGCACGTAGCTCTACTGGCGGCGAGATCTTCAGCAGCGATACCCATGTCGTACTTTCTTACAAACAAGACAGCAGCAGCAGTGTCGAACGCGAATGTTGTGTCGTCATTAAATCCTGAACGTGATGTGTCCGTGCGCGAATCCAGTACCAGCTCTTCAGCCACAGTGGACTCGTTTTGCTGAAAGACAGATGTGCTGAAATCTGAAATTCTGTGGACACTGAACACTGTAAACGTGCACCAAAGCTTCAGCTCTTGTGAACAGAATTCTCAGATTTTTCAAACAATGTTTCCAGATAGTCAAATCGCCAAAGGATTTCAGTGTGGTGAGGGAAAATCAAGGTATTTGGCATTGCACCTCACTTTCATTCAATATCTCTGGATCCAGACTAGCTAGCTTGGTAATTTTTTTTTCTTTTGATCAGAAATGATTTCTGCATGCAATTATATTTTATTCATAAGTCAAAACAGCACATATCATTTGCTATTTCTATTGGAATAATTCGAAAGCAATGAAACGCGAAGCCTGATGGCCCCCATATGGAAAAAAATTATTGAAAAAAAAGCAGTTTAGATATATGAAAATCCTTTTGTAATTGCATTACTTAGCTCTGCAAAACAGTATATAAAAATCCTTTTGTCATTGCATTACTATAGCTCAGCAAAACAAGAAAAGTCATGCTTCAAGTGCCTTATGTCTGCTATGATACAAATACAGTTCTTGTCATGAACCTTTTTTTTTTTTCAATTTTCATAATTTTGCCACCATTTGTGGTCCCCAAATCACACAAGAGCTTTGAAATCACCCAAATATGTTTTTTTCCATTTTTTTTGTTTGTTTTTGTTTTTTTAACATAAACAATAGAAAAAAATGAAGTTTTAAAAGAACAGTGGTGTAATTTTCGTGCCATCTCTTGCCTTGAAATAAAATAAACGCTCCTTGAAAACTCCTTGCAGGGTTCGTACAGAGTCCTGGAAGTGTGGAAAAAGTATGGAAAAATGAAAAAATCATTTCCAGGGCTGGAAAAGTCTTGGAATTTTGTAATTTGTGGCCATGGGTCTGGAAAAGTCCTGGAATTTTGTAAAAGCTGTGCAAACTTTTTCATGATGTTGAATTTTGCTTTAAGTTTCTTTACAAAAACATTGAATAGGAATAAAAACAGAAATTAAGTCACGCACAATGATCGCGGTTTACGACATTTTTTTCTGCAGAGTAGCTCCCCTTTACTGTGAAAAGCGTTGCGCATGCGCAGTTGGTACCATTGCTTAACTTCCTTTCGAATCAACAGCGCTGCGAGGGAAAATAGCGTCGAAGTATTAAAGAAAACATGGGAAGATTGTGTTTAGCCTAGCCTGGCTAGACAATACAAATTATCGCAAACGGATTGTTCCTGCTGCTGATGGATGCAAGACAAAAGCACGGTGCCTGCTGTGCGAGAAAGACTTGGACATCGGGAACATGGGCGAGCTGCTCTGAAAAGCCACGCGGCAGGCAAGAAACATCAAGAAATGATGCAGCTTTTAGACAAAACGACTCAGACTCCAACAATGACCGTGACTGATTATTTTCGGCCCAAGGATTGTGATAGGTGATTTTTTTTTTTTTACTTCAGTATAGGATGCGATCATGCATTGAATGGGGTGGGGGGTAGAGAAAATCAAAGGGCCCAAGGGCGATACACTGGCCTATTTTTAGACACACACACTGTTTCTAACGCACTCTCTCTCTCACTCTTTAACGTGGTGACAGCCCTGATGTGGCCCCTTGCGGTCGGCTGGGCTATAAGCAACATTATCTTATCTTATCTCTCTCACTCTCTCTCTCTCTCTCTCTCTCTCTCTCTCTCTCTCTCTCTCTCTCTCTCTTATCCAAAAATGTCAAAATTTAAATAGGGAATTGAATAGAGAGCACATTGGCTTGTAAGTACTCAGCCATGTTGAACATCCAAATTAAAATGAAAGGACAGTTGAGAGGCCGCAAGGCCTAGTGTCCTAATTACCTGACCTGACCTGACCTGACCATATCTCACACACACGCACACACACACACACACACACACACACACTCCCACAAACACACATACACACACACACTGTCTGTCTCTCACACACCTACACACACACACACACGCGCGCGTATACACATACACACTCGCACACACACACTGTCTCTCTCTCTCTCTCACATACATAGACACACACACACACTGTCTCTCTCTTTCTCTCTCTCTCTCTCACACACTGTCTATATATATGTCTCTGTCTCTCTCTCTCTGTCTCTCTGACTTTTTCACGTGCGTGCGCACACACATGCACACACATACACACACACACACTGACTGACTGACTGACTGAAACCATTTACTGTCAGATTAACATAGTGTTGTACTGACATTTTAAAAAGAAAAACCTTAATAAATTAATGAGAAAACAATACAAATAACATCTGAATGACATAAAAATCATAAAGGAAATTTAACAGGGAAACATTTAACATTTGTAAGTAACATAATAAAAATCAGAAATTGTAACAATAAAGCAAATTACATCTTAACTGTACTGAAAATCAAATCTCTCTCTCTCTCTCTCTCTCTCTCTCTCTCTCTCTCTCTCTCTCTCTCTCAGAACACCATAACAAAAAAAAAAAAAAAAAAAAGGGACAGACCCCCCCCCCCTCCCCAAATACATGCACACAAAAACACACACCATCCAATCACACACCCACACCCACACACACACACACACACACATTCTCACACACACACACACACACACACACTCACAAAAACCACGCTTCCCTTTCCCCTTACTCACGTGTATGCGAGCACACACATATATTCACTCACAAACAAACAAATAAAAATCAAAACTCTCTCTCGCGCGCACGCGCACACACACACACACACACACAAACCGCCCCCTCCCCTACACACACTCAAAACATATCCACACAAAAAACATATAGACGTACGCACAACATGCACTCACATATAAACAAAACCAAGTTCTCCCCCCTCCCTCCCTCCCTCTCTCTCTCTCTCTCTCTCTCTCTCTCTCTCTCTCTCTCTCTAGTGCGCGCACAACCTGTGCAAAAGTTTCGTAAATGGAATAATGCGACCTAGTACACGTGAGAGTCGGACAGCTATGTCATGTAACAAATTCTTTGCTCTACGTGCACATCAGACCACTAAACCAAAAAAGAAACAAACATTTAAAAAAAAAAAAAATCCGTTAGAAAAATCTGCCAAGTGGATGAGACTTGATCAGATTTACAGCCAAATTGGCTAGCCTCCACCCATTTTCTGAGTTGGGACAAAAAACACTATGCAGTGTTAAAGGTAGATTTTTAGACAAAATTTTATCATGAAGACATTGAAAATACGCTTTTGTTAACGAACATTCAAGTAAAAAATGAGATACATTACTATATTGTGTGTGTGTGTGTATCACGGATACACACACACACACACACACACACACACACACAATTTTTTGGTAAGTACTGAATGCCCTGCTATCATTAAATCAGTTCTTTTCTGATGTGTTTAGCATGGTAATCACATACAGAGGTGCACGCACACACATTCTAGAGTCTGGGAAAATTATGAAAAGCCCTGGAAAAAGTATGGGAAAAGTATGGAATTTTGTTTGGTCACATCTGTGGGAACGCTGTCCTTGAAAACTCCTTGAATTTTGTTCTTGGGAGTCTGTAGGAACCCTGATTGAATTGAGTTCAGCTGACGCAGTGCAGTCAGTGCACACTTGTATGTGTCGGTGATACAAAATGAAACAGCTGCTGCATAGTTTGAAAGCGTGTGGGTGTGGAACGGGTCGAACGGGGCTGACAGAATATTTTTTTATGTTTGATGTGGGATGAATATTACTGTGTTGTGTGTATGTGGTATTAGCAGGCGTGTGTGTGTGTGTTGAGTGCGTCATATTTGTACGAGAACATTTTGTGTGTGCAAGTTCATGCTCTGAAATTTCCTTTTTGTGGAAACATGTCATACCTGAATGCGCTGAATTTTGTATTCAAATTAAAAAGAATAACACAGAAAATATTGATGGAATAAACAGTTGTTTTTTTCTGGTGAATGCATGGTTTCCCTTTTGAGGTTAGGGTAGGTATGTAATCAGCAGATGCATTGTAAATTCTAGATATGCTCATGTTAAAGTATGTACAACGTGTGCATGTAAAAGCAGGGATTTGGTCAACAGCTGTGACATAAATCTTAGGTAAACTCAGGTTCAGTTGAGTGCATGTAGGCAAATGTGTTAGTATGTGTATCCAGGTGTGCAAGATTATCAGCTGTGAGGTGCCACCTCTTTGATCAGCCAGACTATAGGCAAGATGAACTGAAGTACAAGATCATAATTTGTGTACATGCTTGGTGTGTTAGATTCGTCATAGTTTGATGATGATGACATTGACAAAAGCAGAAAAGAACTTAAAGCGACTGTCTTTGTGCTTTGGCTGGCTTTCACACTTTCAGTGGGATTTGATGAGATCGGTCGGAAGAAACGTGGTGATGTAACGTTTGATATAGTGATGTATTGTTTGATATAGTGATTTAGCGTTTGATAACGGTGGTTGTATTATTATTATTATTACTATCATTATTTCATTATTGTTTTGAGAATTGTTCTGACCGTGCTGATCACTATCCTTTGCAGACTGTCCCATCTGGAACTTTGATGGCTCCAGCACCTACCAGGCAGAGGGATCCAATTCTGACATGTACCTGCACCCCGTGGCCATCTTCAAAGACCCCTTCCGGGGCGGCAAGAACAAACTGGTCCTCTGTGAGGTCTTCAAGTACAACAAAAAGCCAGCAGGTGGGTGTCTCACCCAGGCCTATGAGTAGAGCTCCATTTCTCTGGACTTCCTCTGCCCCCCCCCCCCCCCCCCCCTCCCCTTTTTCATTGTTGTCCAAATGGAGAAAGAGGACGTATTTAACCCATTGTTCTCACTCTACCATAAGCCACTGTAGCTTGCCCTGGCATTGTTTATTCGTGGTCTGTTTCTTTTTCTGTGAAATTTTTCTTATCATGGGGCTCATGGGTACTATGACATGAGCAATTTCATTCTTTCAGACATATGCCACTGTGGCTTGTTTGTTTGGTTCTTAAAGGTCTACTTTACAGATTTTCGATAATTTGTTAAAAACAGGTCTACATGTCATATAACTACAGTATGGTATTCATTTTTTTTTAAAAATCGCCGGAAGAATTTAATAGATAAAAAGCCACTTTTGCACACCTGTTCAAACCCCGTGCAGAAGACCGAAAACCGTGACGTCACTTGATGGACTGGCCGTCAGCCGCGACCTACACAACATGGCAACGCCAAGTGAAATCAACATGAATTGCGATCCCCCACAGCCTAAAAAGTCACGAGGGGGTGGCAGATATTGTGCTGCAGGCGAGTGCAGCAGCTCAGCAGGAGACGGATATTCTTTGCACACATTTCTATTTGATCCAGATACTCGAAAGATGTGGATTCGGTTCGTGCAAACATGCTGGACTGCTGAGTTCTTTTTACCACGTCTGTTCCAGCTGGACTGCGGAAACGAGCTATTCCGACAATTGCCGAACCCGTTCGAGTGGATCAAAAACTTCGTCTGCATTGTGCGCGTATACTTTGAAGGCGGAGTGGTGAGCTCGTACAGATGAGTACGATAGTCGCACGTTTATTCTGTTCTTATGTATGGACAGATCACACTTGTTAAATTGAATTTGTGCGTTAAGGCTTGAGGAAGGAGAATCTCCGCTCACCGTCCACGCGTGATTGCATCAAGAAGTCAGTCGGTAGCCTCCCTCGAGACTTCGGTAAAGTCCGTACGCCTTCGGAATGCTGTGTTCGGGTATCCAGCTGGAACTGAAAACTCGTGTCCGTGGTCCAGGTGGAACTGACGTGGTAAAAAGAACTTAGCGTTCAAACTGATAAGGTAAAGGCCTTGCAGAAACATTCCCAGAGTCACATTGGCTGTCGCAATCATAGTCACTGCTTTTACATGATAAATTAAATTCCAAGCGAGATGTGCAAGAACCATCAGTATCGCTTTCTGTCACCGTCGCTGACACTCATGTGACGTCATATCCAAGAGCAGTTAAGCCATGCCAAGATTTAGTTGATTACCTCCCGTTTTCTTGATTACAGGTGAAAATGCCCACTTTCGCGGATCGATTTCGTGTGATCGGGAGCGAGTCGGATGTTTATTTTACCAATTTATCAAACATTTCATATTTCTGCATAAGCTGACCAATTATCGAAAACCTCTAAAGTAGACCTTTAATGAAACTGAGATCATAGTGTTTCACATATTATAGGTCCTGCATTTTGTATATGTTTTTTTTCTCTAAGGTCTGCTCAGCCTATGAAGGCCCTTGAGAATCCTTGAGATTTGAGACCCCCATTTTGTTAGGCTGTGAAAACTTGAAATTCTGTCGAAAGACCTGTCACCAATCAAAGCTGACGAGGGTGATTTACAGTTGTTCGCTCTTCATTTCAGAAACCAACCGTCGCAAGACCTGTGCTGAAGTGATGGAGAGAGCCAAAGACCAGCATCCTTGGTTCGGCATTGAGCAGGAGTACACCCTGTTGGACTATGACGGTCATCCGTTCGGCTGGCCCAAGAACGGCTTCCCTGGACCTCAAGGTCAGTTGAGCTGCTTGTTCTTATCATTTCAAGTGCAGTTCATCATAATTATCTTAAAACATGTAATAATCCGCTAAACATGAACAAACGATTCACAAGACAAAACACAATGCGTTTCGACCTCTTAGGTCAAGGGAAGTGATTGCTTGTTCTTCATTTTTGTTGTCCTGAGTGTTGTTTCTCCTGTTTGAAGAAGACCTAAGAAGTCAAAACGCGTCGTGTGTTTCGTCTTGTGATTCATTTATTCATGTTGAGCGCATTTATCACATAAACTTTTCAAGATTTGTTCATACTTCTGCCTGCAGTCGCCTCACTTTGCAGTTAATCACGTTTTCAGTCTGTATCCTGAGGACTTCGCACAGTCTTCTCCAGCTGTCCCATAGCTTGTCTCGGAGTTTGGCTGTCTCTAGCCAGGTTTGGTGTCATGGCGGATCATGGGTTGGACAGTGCTGAAGTACGTGTTCAGGGGTCTGGTTTCCCGTCCCACACGGACAGTCGGTCTCAGCAGTCTGCAGTGACTAGTCCTCTGGGAATGAAATCGGAAATGAAATGAGGCAGGGAACAGTAAACGATAAACAGTAAACAAGTGGGGTATTTTTTGCTCCCATAAGAAAACCTAACACAGAGTAACTTTTACTCAAGACTGGCGCAGCCTTTTTTTGCACCCTTGGTGGTGAGAACACCACAGTATTATGGACTGTGGTGTGTCTCTATTTGACGCCAGGAGCGCAGACACAACCAGCCGTGTCTCCCTGATGAGTTCCAACCCAGCGGACGAAAGGCCTCGGAGCAGGCAATACAAATATATCTGCCTTCAAAAGGGATTGCGATAGTTCCGTTATGCAGCTAGTGAAGAGTTTTCATATCTGTAACATATTTTCTTAATTTCATGTTCCCAGTTTCTCCATCTTCAAACACCCCCCCCCCCCAATCCTTAAGTCCAAATTTTTGCCAAGTCATTACTATGAAGACAGTTCAGTTGTTGGCCTGCGCTTGTTTTTCCCCCCCCCACTATTAGATTGTTCGTCTATGTATTTGTCTGACTTTATTCAAGTTTAAAAGGCTGCGCCAGTCTTGAGTAAAAGTTACTCTGTGTTAGGTTTTCTTATGGGAGCAAAAAATACCCCACTTGTTTACTGTTTAGTCCTCTGGGGTTTTTTGTAAAGAGTTGTCTGCTCATGTCTTAGGGGTTGGGTTGGATCAGCACTAGCGACGGTGCTGAGTCTTCTTCTCCACTGTCAGCTTATAACTAGCTTTTGCTAGTTCACCAGTAATCATGCTCAACTGAGTGACGACTTGGCCTTAAGTGCAGACTGTTTAAAACAAACGGCTGAAGGTATTCAAACGTGGGTGACAGTGAATTAGGTGATGCAGATGAGGCGAGTCAGCAGGGATGCTCATGGCTTCTTTGGTGAACAGGTGAAGGGTCATGGTGGTC
The DNA here is from genome assembly GCA_033310375.1 of Conus canariensis. Lineage (NCBI taxonomy): Eukaryota > Metazoa > Mollusca > Gastropoda > Neogastropoda > Conidae > Conus > Conus canariensis. The sequence continues at coordinate 15,806,339 of CM065735.1, forward strand.
TGACACTAACATCATGGGTTTGTGTGTGTGTGTGTGTGTGTGTGTGTGTGTGATTTGAGGACAGTCAGCAGTCACTTATTGTCTTTAAACTATTGGTATGCTTGCATCTGGGTTTATGTTGACAGCAGTGTAAGTAATACGCCTCTTGCATTTCGGACCTTCTGAGGAACATCTGCAAATGGCTTGCATTCCCATTTGGTTTGCACATCCAGTAGTGATTTTGTTTGTGTGTGTGCACGCACGAATGCGCAATGATATGAAAAGGTAAGAAAGAGATGCTCCGATCCACTGGCTTGGGAGACAGTATGATAAAAAGAATGGTGACCATCCTGGCTTGTGTGCATTCCCAGTAAGAGTTGCTCTGGACTTTCAAGGCTGTTGAGGGCTTTGATGAGACAGACTGCTCAGGCACACTTCAGCACATATAGACACAGGTGTGTGTGCGTGTGTGAGTGAAAGGATGTAAAAACGGGGAAAAAATAGCCTTAGGGAGCCGGAATGTTGACGTATGACAAACAGTGTCAGCCCTAACTTACACACATCAGGGTAATAAAAAGTTATTGATTTTTCTCTCCAGTTTCACACTGATGAGACAGGCTGGCTATTAAACAAACAATCCAGTGAGCCAGACTCAATAATAGGGTGTCTGGTAAGGGGACGCTGTGCTGAGGTGAAACCTGTTGTAGAAAACTTCATGAAAAGACAATGACTGACTCTGTGTGTGTGTGTGTGGTGTGTTGTGTGTGTGTGTTCTTTCGTTCGTACTTCTGTTTAACGTCTGTTCACTTTGAGTGATATTAGACTGTGTGTGTGTGGTGTGTGTGTGTGGTGTGTGTGTGATGCCCAGTCAACAAGGCATAAGCTGAATGACATGAAACACTTTAAGAGGCTGCAGATAAAACAACTCCAGACGAACAGAAAATGATCGTAGGACCTGTGTGCAGCAGGGGGTGGGGAATGAGGCTGAGTGGGGATGGTGATGGAGAAAAGGTCATGGGATAACATGAAGATTGATAGTTACAGATAAGACATGTTATTGTCTCACCAGACTATCAAAAAATATTGTCCCTTAACAGCTGTTTAATAGACAGGCTATATATCATCATATCAGCTTTTCTCTAAAACTGATAATCCAATGATAGCAGTTTTTTGGTTTGTTTTTTTTTAACGTGGACAGGATGTTGCTAGCAGTTTTTGAAGTAGGCATGAAATTATACAGCCTGTTCTTCACTGTCAAGTACTCTTATAAGAGCTCAGAGTATAGCCTCTCTCTCTTTCACACACAGACTGACTGACTGAAACCAATTCGTTGTCAGATTAACCCATGGTTGCACTGACTTAACACACACACACACACACACACACACACTCACTCTCCTCTCTCTCTCTCTCTGTCTCGTTTGTCACATTAAGCTAAAGTCACCTCCATGGAATTAATCTCGGTGCCAAATCAGGCTAAAGTCATCCCCATGGTATTAATCTCGGTGCGATTTTGCATTATTGAGAGGTATTTCATTAGAATCAGCTCATCTGACTACAGCGTGTAGTGTTTAGTCTCTCCACGTTTTCCACCACGGTGAACACGAGTGCAGTATGGAATAAAACTGCACTCATGTCCTCAATGGTGGAGAAAATAAACAGCACATTTTAATTAGCATTTTGAAGCTGTTTGTCATATAAACACACCACACAGCTTTATTTTTTTTGTCCCGTGTGAGACACTTAGTGAAAGGGCCGAACAAACAAGGCTTACACATTTCTGATCCAACATTTTTGTTGCTGTAGTCCAAGCAGAGGCATGTATCAAACTTGTGTACTAGTTAACTAGGGAAAATTAACTTCCCAGAAAGTGATGACCTCATTTTTGCACAATTGTGTGTGTGTTGTCATTGTTTGAATATCACCTGACCACTTGTGTACAAGCTTTCATGCCGTATCTACATTATCTACAGGAAAATAAACCTAGTCGAGTTTGGTATTAAAAGAATTGTCGGAATTCGCCAATTCAGTCATCTCAAGAGCACAGATATATTACATTTTTCATGACAACCACTAATTATCAAACTAACGGCCCCACTTGTAATGGCCGCTCAGCAATGCCGAACGCATTGTTGCCAGACCGGCTTTACACAGATGACATTCAGTTCACCGAGTACAGCACGGTTAGCTGGCTGGTGGGGAGCAGCCTGCAGAAAAACACCACTTTCCCTGACCTGCATTCATGGCTTGGCCTCTGCACCTGCGGGCGAGCTGTAAACTCCCCTGCCTCTCAAAACTAAGTAGCTTGCTCTGAACAGCCGTGGCCAAGGCCCTGAGGCTGTTGTCTGGGTGTGTTATATTCATTTACAGGCAAACACTTATGTATACATCCATATTTGAGTTCCTTGTGCATAAAGCAGTTGGCCTTAACCCACTTCAATAAGCTGCAGTGAGGCTTCCAGTTACGTACATGTGTTCGGGAAGTCTATTTCGTTGGTGTTGAATTCTTTCCCTTGCTAATGGACACCCCCCCCCCCCCCCTCCCAAAGTATTTTATGCCTCTTCATGCAAACATGAAAACTTATAATTTACCAATGGAGAGAGTAGAATATGAACTTTGCTCGCAGTATGCTTTTAAATACCTTTCAGCCAGTACCAAAGTGCTGTTCTAAGATAATAAAAACATGAGCATTTGTTTGTCGTATATAAAAGTCAAAGCTCTAGGTTTCTGAGCTCTGTAAAAAAAAAAAAAAAAAAAAAAAAAATCTGTATTTTTAAAAGACTAAATCATTTTCCATAAGCTAGCAGTAGTAGGAGAAATGGGAGAGTATTTCTTAAGACTGCTGTCACCCACACAGGGCACTCTGACAGGAAAAGCTGCCGTGCTGTTGTCAACAGCACACAGCATGACGTGAGAAAGTTTACAATTTTTTTAACGTCTTCAAGGTTTGCAATCTTTCAACATACCTGAAATCCATTGTACAGTCTTTAGTGAAAAACATCTGGCAGGAGGGTTGGAACAACCAAACAGAAAGCAATGGCTGTGTTAAAAATGTCATGCTCCACAGGTTTTCCCAGTTTAGACAAGCCTTGTACAGTCAAAATGCTGGGTCTCAAAAAAATCTTCGACATTGTGTCGGAATAGTATGAACTGTCTTTCATGTATGCACTCTTTAAAGGAAACTAGTTATGATACCACATGCGAATGCAGAAATGTTGGGTCTCTTGCCAGAGTGTGTGACGGCAGACTGTCTTTTTGTTGTCCAGGTCCTTACTACTGTGGTGTGGGAGCCAACAAGGTGTATGGCCGTGACGTTGTGGAGGCTCACTACCGCGCCTGCTTGTATGCTGGCGTCAAGATCGCTGGCTGCAATGCTGAAGTTATGCCTGCACAGGTATGCTTATGAATGTGCATGTATGGTGCCATCTCTGTACAAATGTCTTGTTTTTTTTCAACTGTGCATTCTCATAACATATGTATTGGTTTTGTGGTGGAAACATATTTATAGTTTCCAATTGAATGTGCGTCTTCCATAAAAAGGAAATTATAATGGAGCATTTTCATATTTCTCTTTCAAAACAGAAATGCCATAAGAATTTCAGTGTGACATTCTCACCTTGAGATATGAAAATCCCACTCTAATATTTCCTCTTGTGGAAAATTGGTATGAAAAAATCCCACTGTAAAATTTCATATTGTTGAAAATCAGAAACCAATGTTGATATTCTCACAGGTTCCTTGACATACAGAAATACTAGTGTAACATTTCCATGTGTTTACTGGAACATTGAAAGAAATTCTAGTGTAACATTTCCACATGGTTCCTGGAACAATGAAAGAAATTCAAGTGTAACATTTCCACATGGTTCCTGGAACAATGAAATAAATTCTAGTGTAACATTTCCACATGGTTCCTGGAACAATGAAAGAAATTCTAGTGTAACATTACCACATGGTTCCTGGAACAATGAAAACTTCAGCCGGAGTAACCCCTCCATGTCTTCCTCACACAGTGGGAGTTCCAAGTGGGGCCCTGTGAGGGCATCGAGATGGGGGATCATCTGTGGGTGGCTCGCTACATCATGCACCGCGTGGCTGAAGACTTCGGCATCGTGGTAACCCTTGACCCCAAGCCCATGGAGGGCGACTGGAATGGTGCTGGCGCTCACTGCAACTACAGCACTCTGGCGATGAGAAATGCCGGCGGAGTCAAGTGAGTGTGCTGTGTAGATGGGGGAGGAGGGGAGTGCAGCGAGTGGAATCAAGAAGGCATGTGTAATACGCTGGCTGGGTATAGATTTAAAGTGGGGTCGTAAGAGTGTGTGTGTGTGGATATTCAGGTTGACATTTTAGTGTGAAAGTGATATTACCAGGTGAGAGTCATAGTGTGTGTGGCCTGGTGATGGCATTGGAAGGGACAATGATGGTTTATTCGATATAATTTTATCCTGGCTCTGGCCATATCAAGTCTACAGCACAATGAGGACTCCCACTTACCTGTGAGTTCGCATGTTTCCAAGAAACATAAAATAAGAAACTTGGAAGTGAAAAAAAAAAAGGCGAAAGTACAGCGGAAGAAAGAAGTAAGAGTGCGTATGGGGGGGGGGGGGGGGGGGGGGGGGGGGGGGGGGGCAAGGGGATGTGGAGTGGCAATTAAATCTGCAGAAACCTGGTCACATTTTCAATTTAATGGCAGAAGGTACTGACAGTGCTAGATCTCGTGTTAACTTCCCCACACGAGCAGACGGTTTTTCATTTTGTCTGTTGCCCCATAGGAATCAAAATAATGTTACTCTCTGACAGTGTTGAACTGAAAGAGATGGACAAAGGTTTTCGAACAAGTAGCCCGGTTTGTGGGATGACCAAAAAGTTTAGCCTAGCCTGGCTAGACAATACAAATTATCGCAAATGGATTGCTCCTGCTGCCGATGGATGCAAGACAAAAGCACGATGCCTGCTGTGCGAGAAAGACTTCGACATCGGGAAACATGGGCGAAGCTGCTCTGAAAAGCCATGCGGCAGGCAAGAAACATCAAGAAATGATGCAGCTTTCAGACAAAACGACTCAGACTCCAACAATGACCGTGACTGATTATTTTCGGCCCGGATTGTGATAGGTGATTTTTTTTTACTTCAGTATGGGATGCGATCATGCATTGAATGGGGTGGGGGTGGGGGGTAGAGAAAATCAAAGGGCCAAGGCGGATACACTGGCCTATTTTACACACACACACACACACACACACACACTGTCTCTAACGCACTCTCTCTCTCTCTCTCTCATCCAAAAATGTCAAAATTTAAATACGGAATTGAATAGAGAGCACATTGGCTTGTAGATACTCAGCCATGTTGAACATCCAAATTAAAATGAAAGGACAGTTGAGAGGCCGCGAGGCCTAGTGTCCTAATTACCTGACCTGACCTGACCTGACCATATCACACACACACACACACACACACACACTCCCACAAACACACACACACACATGTCCGTCTCTCACACACCTACACACACACACATGCATGCGCGCATACACACTCACACTGTCTCTCTCTCTCTCACATACATAGACACACGCACTCTCTCTTTCTCTCTCTCTCTCTCGCACACTGTCTCTGTCTATACATCTGTCTCTGTCTCTCTCTGTGTCTCTCTGACTTTTTCATGCACATGTGCGCACACACACACACACACACACAATTTTTTGATAAGTATTGAATGCCGTGCTATCATTAAATCAGTTCTTTTCTGATGTGTTTAGCGTGGTAATCACATACAGAGGTGCACGCACACACACATTCTGGGGTCTGGAAAAATTATGAAAAGCCCTGGAAAAAGTATGGAATTTTGTTTGGTCACATCTGTGGGAACCCTGTAACAGGACCTAGGACTAGGAGACAACGATACTAGCACTGTTGGTCAGGATGTTTGAGGAACGTTCTCAAGAGATGCACCCATTTAGTGATTGTAACTCTATTGCGTGTATCCATATCACACATAGCTCTAGGTAGAAGCCAGCTCGGCTGAAAAATTTCACAAATGAATACCTCTGGTCGGAATCGGACGTAATACTGCCATACCTGGACGTCTGCCACTACTCTTTCCATGACCAGGAGCTTCGTTGACTTATATAGGGAAATCAGAACCACAGCTTAACCTTTCTTCTTCTTGTTCATTTCCAGAGAGATTGAGAAGGCCATCGAGAAGCTGTCCAAACACCACGTACGCCACATCAAGGCCTACGACCCCAGGGAGGGCAAGGACAACGAGCGACGCCTGACAGGGTTCCACGAGACCTCCTCCATCCACGACTTCTCCGCGGGCGTGGCCAATCGCGGTTCCAGCATCCGTATTCCCCGCCAGGTGGCCGAGGACGGCATGGGATACCTGGAAGACCGCCGCCCTTCCTCCAACTGCGACCCCTACTCCGTCACTGAGGTGCTTGTCAGGACCACAGTCCTGGATGAGTAAGAATACACTCTGGAGCTGGACCAGAGAGAAGAGAGTGGGGGTGTGGTGTGGTGACCGAGGAGAGTGAAGCTGCTTGAACTGAGGGGGAGTTGGGCCACCTGGAGCTGCTTACATGATTGTTCATGGATTGGTTTTTGGGTGGGGGGAGGGTTTGGGGGGAGGGAGGGTGTGATGAGAGGGAGGGGCTGTGAGATTTCCATTGATCTAATTGTTTGGAGAATTATTGCCAGTTCAGAGGATTTGTGCAGTAGATGTTTTATTTTTTCTTCATTTTTTTTTTAAAACACTCCTCCAGACAGCTGGTCTGCTGAATGAGCAATATGCTGACCTTGACTGCCAGAGTTATCGTTCTTGGCATGAGATGCTTTCCCTTCATTTAATTTTTTTTTTTTTTTTGGTAAACCATCGACGAAAGAAATTCTGTGTGCAAGTGTCCCTTGGGTTGTAAACATTCTTTCGTTTATAGACACATTGAATGCACATATATATTTTTTCCTTGTCGTAGAGTTAGTGCTGAAATGATGTATTTTTAATACTAGTGATTCTTTTACCGTTTTGCTTTTCTGCAGGTTTTTTTTTTTTTTTTTTTTTTGTATGCCAGTGAAAAACCTTTCTTCACATTTAGAATTTATCAGGACTGCTGTGTGCTTTGGTTAAGGGGGAAAAAAAGGAAAAACTTCATGGCAACTAATATCTATATTGACAGTGGTAGCTGCTGCATTGCATCTTGTGCCGTCTTCAGGAGGCCCTTTTATCCAGGGTATCGTTGTCAAGATGTTCCTCAGACTTGGCCTTGTGTCTTCTTTTTTCTGATTATTTACTTTGGATGGGAGGGAGGCAGGTGGGGAACAGGGAGCTAGTGGAGAGCAGAGATGAAAATGGTTGCAGACTGCTTGATTGCTACGTAACATTTCATTTTCAAATCATGGGACGTTTTCAAATCATGGCACCCAGATGGCAGCTTTCTTGTTGTCCCGCCCCCACCCCACCCACCCCCAAACAACCCCCCATCTTCCTCCTCACCCCTCATCCTTTCCATCGAGGCAGATTTTGCCTGGCTGGGTTTTAATTCTACCCAGACGCCCTCCAGGCTCTTGTTGTGGTTGCAGGCTGTTTCCATTGGAGGTATTGGTAGGTCTGTGAAGCGTATGGAACGTTGACAGGACCATGTTCCAGTCTCATGAAGTGCCTTCAAATGACAGAGCATTCAGACATCATCCGCCCCATCCCACCCCACCCCACAGTCAACTGCCAATCGACATTCACGTTGTTCTGGAATTGTCTTGAAAAGTTGAATTGTATTTCAGCACTGGTAATTCCACAACTAGGGGAAATTCCAAAGCTAGCGGAAAATAAGAGTCCATCTGTTTATACATAGCCTGCTTACAGGGACTGGCTTGTTGTTGGGGACATTCACTAGCTTGAAAAGTTCGTTTTGAGTGTGTATAATCCATTCTTGCACCTGTAGGCAGTTCAACCTGCGCTGTGTGAATTGGGTTCTTCTGTTTGGTGCATTCTTTTCCCTCCTCGAAGTCTTCGGATTTGAGACGGGACCAGTCTAATCAACAGGGATTTTGGGAGACTGAGGAGAGGAGTGGGGAGGGGGGGGGAGGGGGGTCTCTCTTTCTTTCAGATTGAAAAAGGAAGCAGGCTGAAAACTAGTGAAGACTGCCAGCACCTTTACAGCTGAGGTTCTGCGCTTTCCAACAAAAAGTTCAATGTTGAAATCCGTTGGTCTGCATGATGTTCAGATTGGACAAGAAGAGCACGCGTAGCTACATCTTATGCCTCGAGCCTGCCGTGTGCCTTTATAACAAGCATGCATTCCACACAGGTCACTGTGAGGTAACAATGCACAGTGCATGTGCTGAACTAAATGTTCGCTCCCTTTTGTCCTGCGTATCGGGAAGTGTAGCCGACTAATAATGAAAATTGTTTCTCTTTGAACTTCTCTTCCATGTGAATCTGGGAAACTATAACTTTTTTTTCCGTTTGGGCATGAAACAGCGGATATTACAGTGTGCTTTTCACCTCCACCTTCAAAAATTTGCTGTGATGGTGCATCAGATTCTTGATCGATGCTTTATTCTTGCTGTTTTTCACCTCAAAGTCCGAAATTTGCTGTGGTGGTGCATTAGATTCTTGCTCGATGCTTATTCGTGCACAATCAAGACAGCTGGGTTTGAAAATGTCAATGCAACTGGTGACCATGAAGTGAGAGAGAGGTGAATGCAAACCATCCAGAATTGGCAGATATGTAAGAGTCAGCTGTACAGGACCATTTTTTTTATTTTACTAGCTAGTGTAGAAGAAGAAAATTGTTAATGACTTGGATTTTATTGATCTTTGATGAGATGTATTCTTTTATTGGTCTTCTTGAAATAGATAAAAGTATGAGCAAAAGGAGATTTGTTAATTTCTGGGCCGGGTCAAAATATTTGTCGGGCGTACAGATGGGGAAAATCCTTCAGCAGGCTAAGGGTGAAGAAGTTACATCTGAAGATTTATATACATATATTTCATAATGATTATGAATTTGTTTCTTCAGGTCTATGGAATATGTAATGAATACCACCAATGTAAAACATGTACATTTTTTTTTTTTTTTTTTAAATCAAGTAACCTATGTTTGATATGGTTGTGTATGATAGCCATGTGTGTGTGTTTGCATTTGTGCTTATATATAAACATTTGAGTGTCATAGAGAGCTTGGCTGTAGATTGACTCTGTAGCAATGAACTCATAGGGTACATGGAGAGTGCGAAAGAATTTATTTTTTTTCTTTTCTTTTTTAATTCCTCATTGCACAAGAACTGTCGTAACGGATTTGTACGCTTGATTAACATGTTTTGACTTGACTATGTCTGGAAATCTCAAATCCATCTCTTGTGTAAAGCTGGTTTTGTTCATTGATGTTTAAATCAATCCTGTGCATGTCCAAACTGTTACAAAGTTAATGATTTGTCACAGTGATGTCCCACGTGAGGGCATGCTTAACAGTGTATGAATTTTTTTTTTTTTTTAACCCGTTTCATTAAACTCTTGTGTTCATGTTCCCCATGTACATTATTCAATATAAATGTATAGTTGTATGAAAAGTCTTCCGTTTCTCTTTTTCTGTTTTTTTTTTTTTTTTTTTTTTCAGTTTCAATACAAATTCAGGAATTATTTCCAGTGCACTAACTGCCTGTCCTTATGTTTAAAAAAAAAAAAAAAAATTTCTTACTGAAGGTCATGTCCGTTCAAGGACAGACGTTCCAGAATTCCACGTGGTGTCTTAATGGAAGATGAGCTGTGTCGGAATCTGGCAAGCTCGGTTTTTACTCTGTGATGGACTGAATTAAAGTAAACAAACAGTGGCAGCCGGTTGAACGTCTTGTGGTGCTGCATGTTGAGAAGTGTGTTGTATGTTCCACTTCAGTCTTCTTCGACAGCGTCTTGCAACTGCTGAAATACTCGCATACAAGAAATACTCGCATACAAGAATGAATCCAGGGATTTGCCTCATGCACATCGCTCCCCCTTACCCTCTCCTTTTACCCCCCCCCCCCCCCCCCCCCCAAAAGAGAATTATTGCATCCTGACTTCTGATGGCATACACTGTGCCTGCCTGCATTAATTTTTTTTAGGTGACTGCACGCGGAAATTGAAACAAATTCACCAAACTAAAAGGAAAATAGAGTTACTCCACCTGAAAATGGGGACAAACACATTACAAGACAGTGTTTAGTTTCCGTTTTCAGGCGGATTTGCTACATTTTGTGTAATTTGCTTATCCCTGTTTTCTGTTGGATTAACAGCATTTTCCTTTTGAAATTTGCATTAATGTTGCCCTTTATCAAGGAGAAAAATTGTGAAAATTCATGTCCAAATCATAAATCCATGAATGATGTTTCTTTCACAAGTGCATAATAAAGTCATAGGTAATTAAATTTCAAGCTTGAAGGGGTGAACAAATGATATTTATCCAATTCAGTCTGAAACGGGGAATATATTACACACTCGGTCCATTGAAATCATTCTGATCAGCTATGAACTGACTGGGGTTTATTCAGCCAGCTTCAAAGTTACAGAGACAGAATGAAAGGGAGAGAAGTAGTTTACGTCTTCAGTACTACATTACACACCTTGTACAAGGGTACCATACTTTTCAAGCTAAAAGTTGAAATGTTTTTTTCCTATACTCTAAGTGCTGCAGCTCTACATTGGCAGAGGCCTACTTACGGATTTTTGCAAATCCGTTCTTAGTTTGCCATAGAGTTATCATCTGATCTGCAATTGTTAAGACATACTTATTACTAATAATACAAAAAGTTCACAGAAATCAGATCTGACCTCGTTTCACTGGAAGGATACGTGTATGAGTGACAGCAAAATGTAGGACGTTAATGACAGCTGAATACTATTTTTGTTTGAATACACAATTGAACAAAAAGACTGAAATCAAGAAGCCAAGCCCATGTAGCAAACATACAGCAGCTCAAGTCGGCAGTCCAACGGTGGAGCATTCAGTTCAAACTTTCCATATGAAATCAAGAAGCCAAGCCCATGTAGCAAACATACAGCAGCTCAAGTCAGCAGTCCAACGGTGGAGCATTCAGTTCAAACTTTCCATATGAAATCAAGAAGCCAAGCCCATGTAGCAAACATACAGCAGCTCAAGTCAGCAGTCCAACGGTGGAGCATTCAGTTCAAACTTTCCATATGAAATCAAGAAGCCAAGCCCATGTAGCAAACATACAGCAGCTCAAGTCAGCAGTCCAATGGTGGAGCATTCAGTTCAAACTTTCCATATGAAATCAAGAAGCCAAGCCCATGTAGCAAACATACAGCAGCTCAAGTCGGCAGTCCAACGGTGGAGCATTCAGTTCAAACTTTCCATAAACTTTAAAAGTAATCATCATGACTCCACTGAACAACGTGGGCAAACAAATCACAAGACAAAACACGATGCGTTTCAACCTCTCGGGTCTTCTTCAGGCAAAATGAACAACTCAACGCCCATCTTGTGCCGAATTCAACAAAGGTAAGTGATTGCTCATTCTTCATTCTCATTGTCCAGAGTGTCGTTTATCAACCAACTTTCCAGTTGCAACCAACTTTCCACAGGCAAAGAATTTCAGCTGTCCACATTATTAACAGTCCCAAACAAGCAAGTATAGGGCAGCAACTCCTCTGTCATTAAGACAATGACTTGGCAAACATTTATATTGAAAGAAGTGGGGGAAAGAGAAAGAAAATGAGCATGTAAGGCTGTAAAGCTTTACTCTTGAGAGAGGCAATAATTTCTTTAAAAACAGGTCTGCATGGCATGTATTTCCAATATGGTGTTCGTTTCCCCAACAAGTTTGCCAAACTTCCAACAAATTTTTTTCGGTTGAATCGTAAAGGTAAAAATCACAATGACATCATGCTTTTAAAATAACAAACCAACATGCCTGACATGCATTTATGAGAAAAGAAATGATGACATATATTGCTACTTTGCTTCAACAATTCCCAGCGATTCACCCCAAGTGTTGTAACACAAGTCACAAATGCGTCGCTGACTGAACAAGAAGAGATGTGTGTCAGTCAAAAATACGAAGTGACTACCAACGCCCAATATGCTTTTTCTGTATAGTTCACATGATTATATGTGTGAGAGCATGAACAGATTACTTATGTCACATCATCTTTCTTATCACTTTCCACTCGTCTTCTTAATCACATCTCCTTTATTATCCCCACAAAATACACTACAAGCTGAGTTATGGTACAAATATTTTATTACAGCATGTTCATTTTTAGGATAATGTGATTGGGACTTGGCTACATTATGCCTCTTGACCCGCCGTTATACCATACCAAAAAATCTCAAAAATGAAAAACGAGTTACGGCAGTTGTATTTCCGGGCAGCGACATGTAAGAGAGATGAACATAGTCTCACCTGTCCAACACACATACTAACAGTCCACTTAGATACACACTCAGTACTCATCTCCTTTGCACATTAACATTCATCTGTTGCCACATGCACACATTATGCATTCATCTGCTTCACACACTCGGCACTGTGTTCCTCATCTGTTTAACTCTTTCATCCCTACAACTCGGTTTTCCAATTTGCAGAAATCCTACCCTTCCTTCCTGCAGCCCGGAAAACCGGGCAGCACAAAATCCCTCCTTTCCTTCCTGCAGCCCGGAAAACCGGGCAGCACAAAATCCCTCCTTTCCTTCCTGCAGCCCGGAAAACCGGGCAGCACAAATCCCTCCTTTACTTCCTGCAGCCCGGAAAATCGGTTCTTGTGGTAAGCGCTTTGAACTTCGCACGAGTTATATCATCGGTACACGTCATGACCAGGTCGCTCGCGCAGCAGTGTTTATGAATGGAATGGATGCCAGATGGCCCCTATATCGTGGGAAAGTGGTCACCACTCTATTCTGGCCGGTTTGCTACTGCATACGTGGCAGTTCTCATTTACACTTCTTTTTTTTTTCTCTAAATCCAGGAATGAAGGGAATACTAGTATTATAAGAATCTGGGAACAAGAGGAAGTAATGTTTCATAGAAAAGTAGGAATGAAAGAGTTAACATACACTCCCGCCCCTCGCATGTCCAGCACACAGTCTACCACCATTTCATTTCCTCTCCTTCATCCAGCCAAAGGACTGGCATGTACTGTGGTGGAACGTATGCGGATGTTTGCCTCAGGTCTGTAGGTCTTGTCGTTGACCATTTCATCTTCTCTCCTTCATCCGGCCAAAGGATTGGCGTGTATAGTGGTGGAACGTATGCGGATGTCTGCCTCAGGTTTGTAGGTCTTCTCATTGACGGGGACCCTCTCCAGGGAGTCCAGGGTCTCAAAGCCGTCAATCATTCTGAAAACAAAATGTCAAACAATTACTCTTAGTTTTCAAAATCTTAAATCAGTTATGATCATAGGTGATTTTGTGGAAACAGGTCACATTTGACAGTTCTCGTTTTAGTCCAATGCAAGAAACATTAGAAGGGCAGTTAAATTGTTTCCAGTAACATGGTAAATAAAAGTAGGTTTAGGTTTGATTTTTCCTTTCTTGTTGTTACTTTTGGTTGGTTGTTTATCTTCTCTTTTTGATAAGATAATCAAAATGCATGAGCATGCTGTTTTGCTACTTGCACGCTTTATCGCCATTTTGATCAAATCTCCTACATTCTTAGCTCAACAGCACTGCCAATACAATAACTTCACAAGCAGCTCAGTCACTGGGATGTGCCAAATCTTGAGGATTAGAATAACGCGGAGTATTTGTTTATGCACATAAGCAAGGACTTCAGTCAACCTAAGGGTACCTTGATGATTTACCAATCCAAGGGAAACTACAAAGGTATTAGTCTGACCATTTACCACTACGCAGTTTTTTCCCATGGACTGAAAATGATGTAGTTTACTCTGATAGTTCTGAGACAGGTTAGAGTCGCCCTTTCCCCAAATTTGAGAGCAGTACAAGCGCTGTTTTAACTTTGAAATACGTTCAAACTTGTTACAACTGTTGGATCTAATATCATACATCTTTACATGACAAGGGGGAAAACTGATGTAAAAAAAAACTCTAATTCTGCCTGTGTGTCATTGACAGGGTTCGTACGCTCCTTGAAACTCCTTGATTTCTGAGAGCCAATTTCAAGACCTTGAAACCCCTTGAAAATCAATAAAATGTGGTTATGTTGACCAAACCTCCTTGAAAACCCTTGAAAATCAAACCATCGTCTCCAAAATATTTTTATTGTGGCAAGAGAAAAAACAGCAGTTTGATTTTTATGCGTTCAGGTTGATGAAAAATTATTTTCAGAATTTTCACATCATCGCGATCCCACATTGTCGTCTGCTAAAGAATGAACCAAGGGAGATAATTTGTAACTTCCGCAATTTTTAAATTCTGTGCATGCGCAAAGAAAAGGTCTTGCGCTTCCGACTTGTTCAGTTCATTGTGAACAGAGCTTGAAAATGCCTGGGGGGAATGTGCTTTCAATCGTCTGTGATTGGATAAACCCAAGTTTTCTGACTGGGTGAGAGAAGACAAAGCCAACAAACATGCCTGCTACTGCACAGTCTGCAAAAAAAGTTTCGATGTGCGAGTAATGGGCGAGTGTGCTCTGACTAGCCACAGCAAAGGAAAAAAGCACGTAGCTCTACTGGCGGCGAGATCTTCAGCAGCGATGCCCATCTCGTACTTTCTTACGAACAAGACGGCAGCAGCAGTGTCGAACGCGAATGTTGTGTCGTCATTAAATCCTGATCGTGATGTGTCCGTGCGCGAATCCAGTACCAGCTCTTCAGCCACAGTGGACTCGTTTTGCTCAAAGACAGTTGTGCTGAAATCTGAAATTCTGTGGACACTGAACACTGTAAACGTGCACCAAAGCTTCAGCTCTTGTGAACAGAATTCTCAGATTTTTCAAACAATGTTTCCAGATAGTCAAATCGCCAAAGGATTTCAGTGTGGTGAGGGAAAATCAAGGTATTTGGCATTGCACCTCACTTTCATTCAATATCTCTGGATCCAGACTAGCTAGCTTGGTAATTTTTTTTTCTTTTGATCAGAAATGATTTCTGCATGCAATTATATTTTATTCATAAGTCAAAACAGCACATATCATTTGCTATTTCTATTGGAATAATTTGAAAGCAATGAAACGCGAAGCCTGATGGCCCCCATATGGAAAAAAATTATTGAAAAAAAAGCAATTTAGATATATGAAAAAACTTTTGTAATTGCATTACTTTAGCTCAGCAAAACAGTATATAAAAATCCTTTTGTCATTGCATTACTATAGCTCAGCAAAACAAGAAAAGTCATGCTTCAAGTGCCTTATGTCTGCTATGATACAAATACAGTTCTTGTCATGAACCTTTTTTTTTTTTTTTCAATTTTCATAATTTTGCCACCATTTGTGGTCCCCAAATCACACAAGAGCTTTGAAATCGCCCAAATATGTTTTTTTCCATGTTTTTTTGTTTGTTTTTGTTTTTTTAACATAAACAATAGAAAAAAATTAAGTTTTAAAAGAACAATGGTGTAATTTTCGTGCCATCTCTTGCCTTGAAATAAAATAAACGCTCCTTGAAAACTCCTTGAATTTTGTTCTTGGGAGTCTGTAGGAACCCTGATTGATGTTCACCACAATTTGCTGATGGATGCAAGACACTTTTTTGAGGGAAGCTTAGTCTTTCGCACTTTTGCCATTTTCAGAATAAGTGAAATCATTTAAAACATTGCTAATATTTACTAGTAGCGTTCATTAAAAAAAGAAAGACTGTTTGAACATTTTCAAAATTAACAGAATGGAAGTCACCGTGTGCAGGTCTGATAAATGTTCAACACATGTTCAAAACATTACATAATGAGATGAGAATGAGCCCATTTTAACTGTGCCTCCGAGGCAGACATGCCTGACCCCTAATCTTTTCTTCTCATCAGAAACCGATGATATATCAATGAGGAGAGAAAAAAAAACCCTGAAATGTTCAAGAATTTTCAGCAACACACAATTTTCACAAATGTGTTGTTTGCACATTCACTTTGTAAAGATCTCCTGTAGGTCTGGTGGCCTTGATTTTTTTTTTTTTTTTTTTTCTCTTTTTGTGGCAGGATTTGTTCTCTATTTTCTTCATCAGCGTCACACATTCTGATTTGTTTGTTGTAACAAAACTTTTTAGCATTTTCTTGGCTCAATTTGGTCTCTTGCATAGCGGTTATTTGATGTATGTGCATGCATGTAGTGTCTCAGTCACAACTTTATATCTACTACCAAGTTTGTCCACTTTTGGAAAAAGTAACACCCATTTATCTTCTTTCTTGTCCTTCTCAGTAACATGCTGGGCTCCCTGTAGGAAAAGAAAAACAAAAATCCCTGAAATTCTTGGAAGGTCAAGGACATCCCCCCCCCCCCCCCCCCCCCCCCCCGGCACCTTCCCCTAAAAAAAAAAAAAAAAAAAAAAATGACAGTTGCGACTCAAAGTGGTGCTGTCTGATGGAAAATCTGAGCATTGAATGGTGTAGTGTTCATTATCAGTCCGATCACAAACACGGCCATTTGTATGAACAACTGTCATTCTCTTTCTCTTCTGCAGTTTCTTACCAATGTTTAGTGTCTCACTCACGTGATAAAATTTGTACTAAATCTCCTGAGGTTGGTTTCATCTGCTAGTATGCCTGAAACAAGACCAGTGCAACACCAATTCCACCACCACCCCTTCCCTTTTGCCCCCCCCCCCCCTTTCCCTCCCTGAATATCTTCATTTAGCAAACTTCCCCCCCCCCCTCCCCACTTTTCCTCTTTTTCTTTGGTTGCAATTTCTTATTTTACATTTATCTGAAATTCAGTGTGGAAGCTCTGAACATCTGATCATAGCTATAATGTTCAGTCGGTCACCGACTTGTGAGGTGACTTCAACGCGGTGACAGCCCTGATATGACCTCTTTGCAGTCGGCTGGGCTAAAAGTAAGCAACATTACCTTACCTTACCAGACGGCCAACGATTTTCCATTTTTTTTCAGTAACAAATGCAGCTACCTCAGGACAGTAGGCATGTCAGCAATCATGTTCAAGCTAGACAAACCCACCTGGCGAAGACGGTGTACTTCATGTCCAGGTGGGGCTGCTTGGCATAGATGAAGAAGAACTGGGATCGGTTGGTGTCCAGCCCGTTGTTGGCCATGGAGACCACGCCCCGCGTGGAGTGCTGCCACAAAGACCAGCCATACACAGTCAGCAGTGAGAACAGATTTACAGTATGTCAGCTGAATAGATTTACAGTATGTCAGCTGAATAGATTTACAGTATGTCAGCTGAATAAAGGTATCACCACCACCATCACCAATGACAAAAAAAAAAAACTATAACATATGCCCTTTAGAATATTTCAAACTGAATTGAACTCTGGCCTCTGTGTGAACTGAACTCTGGCCTCTGTGTGAATTGAACTCTGCCCTCTGTGTGAATTGAACTTTGGCCTCTGTGTGAACTGAACTCTGGCCTCTGTGTGAATTGAACTTTGGCCTCTGTGTGAACTGAACTCTGGCCTCTGTGTGAATTGAACTTTGGCTCTGTGTGAACTGAACTCTGCCCTCTGTGTGAATTGAACTTTGGCCTCTGTATGAACTGAACTCCGCCCTCTGTGTGAACTGAACTCTGCCCTCTGTGTGATTTGAACTCTGCCCTCTGTGTGATTTGAACTCTGCCCTCTGTGGAAGCAAAGTGGGTCCAAGTGCATCCAGGTGGAACTTCTTCCCCATTAGGTATGGAAATATGAATCAGAAAAAAGATTTCAGTGTGTGCATGTGTGTGTGTGCACATGTGTCTGTGAGCATGCATATGCATGCGTGCCCACACATTTTAATACATATAAATACATTCATGTTTTTTTGTTTCCCTTAGTTTTTTTAAAATCAATGCTGATGTAAAATGAATTACTATGCACTGAACAGCCATTCCGTTAGTT
Source organism: Conus canariensis (assembly GCA_033310375.1). Classification (NCBI taxonomy): domain Eukaryota; kingdom Metazoa; phylum Mollusca; class Gastropoda; order Neogastropoda; family Conidae; genus Conus; species Conus canariensis. The sequence goes on from CM065735.1 coordinate 15,824,260, forward strand.
TTTTTAAATCAATGCTGATGTAATGATACTATGCACTGAACAGCCATCGTGCATATGACCATATGTTTGCTGCCCTTGCCCTTAGCATGTAGGTGTCTGCACGTTCGCATGCATGTACACACATCCGTGAATACAATTGCACTTGCAAGCACATGCATGTGCTCAAGCATGCATGCACACATGGGTTTCCTTTATTGTTCTCTAACTCTCTGTTCTATCTAGTTAGACTGACTTCATGTTGGAACTGAACAGTGTTGTCTTTGGCTCTTAGAGGGTTACTTAACTTGACTGTCAGACACTTCTGAGTTGCTGGAATGCTGCTCTTGCCTAGCTGAGTTTTGCTCCAACATCTTACCCATGCCAATCTGCTTATCAGCGAAACTGTTCAGATACATTTCCAAAATGTATGTGCTCACAAGCATACTTTCACTCACCACCCATGATATGCACAAACCTGCAAGAGGTGACAAACTTACCTTGAGGCTTTCTCTCAGCTCGTCTTCGAAGGGCTCCCCCCATATACTCTGTCCACCTTTCCCTGTTCCTGACACACAAACAACACACACCCCTGGGTCCCAAGACTCAATGACAACAGCAACAGGAGTTGCACACAGAATCTCAAACAGCATCTAAGAAACTTTCCTTTTTCTTTACCCAGAGTCTCTTTTCTTTCTTTCTTTCTTTCTGCGTACGCAGGTTGATACTCCTGCGGACACTGCCTGTATAGACAGGCAGTGGAGTTTTGTGTGTATGACCGTTTTTTTATCCTGCCATTAAGGCAGCCATACTCCATCTTCGGGGAAGGTGCATGCATGTGTAACGTTGTCATCCATACCAACGGCCAAACTGGCCTTCTCTTCCGAAAGTTGGTGATGGGATTTTACGTATGTGCAAGGTGTTGTGCGTGCGTTCACACACGGAACCTCGGTTTATAGTCTCATTCGAAGGACTGTATGGGGAATGGAGTCTGAACCAATGTTAACTCCGAGGGAAAAATCCCCCTGTACTGAAATTCGAACCTGCAACCCCAGGATCATGAGTCCGGCGCTCTACCAACTGAGCTATTCCAGCCCCTCCCCAAAGTCTCAACTTTTGTGTTTACTCACTGGCGTGACTCCTGCTTCCCCCACAAAAGCAAACCACCATCAAGCTTGTGCCACCACGATCCCAGAATTCCATGGGAAAACCCATCCACGTCCAGTCCTCATGGGGCACCCTACCACAGGAGACATTGCACAGCTGCTGAGTCGTTTTGGTGGTATTCAGCAATACCTGCTGTGACCCAACCCGTGCATGTCAACACCTAGTCAAACCCTTACCAACAGCAGTAAGTGCTGTGTGATGGGACCACACTGTAAATTTTGAGTGTTTCTTTATTCATATGCTAAAAGAATCACATCAAACTCCTTAGAATTTAAAAAAAAAATTAATTTGTATCAATGTGAAGAGTGCTGGGGAACACCATTCAGAGTTTTGCTTCCAAGAATCTTAATCAAGACTCTCACAGACTGGCTGGTGAATCAATCTTTCTTGACACAGATGAGGAATGTAAAAGAACACTATTCATACCCCTTGCTTGCTGTAGTGCCTGGATGGCTCAGCAGTTATGCATCTAGTTAGCAGTCAGACGCTGTGAGTTTGAATCTTGTGGGTGCTGAACATAAAGAACAACACTTTTCACTGCCCATCACGATCTGGTGATATCAGTGTAGTGTAAGTTATCTCCCCTACCTCCAGTCTCCTGGGGTAGTTCTCCCTCTGTCATATCACCTCTCAGGTGGATGCGGACGTCAAACAGCAATCCCAAACTTTAGCTGTTTGGTTTGTCTTACTTTGAGTGAAACAGATGGCAACTATTCTGTACAGCATCACTTGTGAGTAAATACCCCCAGAACAAACTCTTCCTCCCTTTCAACACTTGTTTTTTTTTTGTTTTTTTTTCTGAAACATGTCTGTCTTCACCTGTACTTCACTTGACCCCTTGTAAAGACTTGTCTTTTAAGAATGTCTCCAGTTTGATGCTGACATGTTCTCTTTAGCATTTATAACTTTCAAACTCTTTAATTTAGTTTTTCACTTCTGTCAAAAGACCACATCGTTCTTCATATGTGTTGGTTAGTTTGTCTGTGCAGAAAATCATGCAAAAACTTTTGAACCTGTTAAACCTGTTATAACGAAAACTTGATAGAAAGATCAGCTGTGGCCAATGGACAAACCCACTGAATTTCAGTACTGACTCCAGTATGAATCCTAATTAAAGAGCGGATCCAGGATGTATTTGACCTTGATGGAGTCCTGTGGTCTGATGAGCGCCCTTCAGTTTTTCCACGCATTCACTATATTCAACGCTCTTCCTGTATGAGATTTTGTGTGTAAGTTTGTGGTAACTTATATTTCCATATCAGACTATGTGTGTGTGTGTGTGTGTGTGTGTGTGCATGTGCGTGTGTTGTGTGTGTGTGCGTGCGTGCATGCCTGCCTGTATGTGTGTTTGTCTTGTGTGTGTGTGTGATTGTGTGTGCGTGTACATGCATGTGTAGTGTGCATGTCCATCTGCGCATGCAGGTGTTACTGTGTGAAGGAGTGTGTGTGTGTGTGTGTGTGTGTGTGTGTGTGTGTGTGTGCGTGTGTGTGTGTGTGTGTGTTTCGTGTACACAAACTTTTTTCCCCCAGAATTACCTCTTTTTAAAAAACATGAAATATTTATATGACCACAAAACAAAAACAAACAAACAAAAAAACCCTTTCTCTGAACTTTGGTTACGAATATGACAGAAACTCCTCCTTTGTTTCCATCATCTACAAAACAAAGCTAAAGTAAACGACTGTTGGGACCAATCCATCCATTTTCAAAACTTCATCAGTAATGAAATAAGAATAATTGAATGGCAAAAATGAACTCCACAAAAAACAAACACAATCACACCATAATTTCTTTCATCCACAAGATAACCTTGGAATCATAATGTAAAAAAAATTTAAAAAAAGGGGGGGGGGGGGGGGGGAGAGTAGCAGAAAGGTGAGGAGTGGGTGAGAGGGTTACACAATCTCCTAAGACACTGGCACATGTGATCTGCTTGCAACTGCATATTCTTACCTGTAGGATCACCTGTCTGGACCATAAAGCCTGGGATATTTCTGTGGAAGATACAGCCGTCATAGTAACCACTGGCACACAACGCCATGAAATTCTGCAACGACAACACACACACGTGAAACAATCGTGTCTTCTTTTCTTCTGCGTACGCAGGCTGATACTCCTGCAGACACCCCCCTGTATAGGGAGGGGAGTTTTGTGTGTATGACCGTTTTTTATCCCGCCATTAAGGCAGCCATACTCCAACTTCGGGGAAATGCGTCAAATACCATGGGAAAGACTTCTTCACAGAGGGATGGAATCTTTTTACAAGCATTATGTGAGAAATTCCTGGTAATCGGTGTTTACTGAAAAAAAAAACCTTTTATTTTTTCAGTGTGTACTGAAAATACTTTTCTGAATCAGTGCTATCTGAGGCCAACAGTTATGCGTGCCTGGCTGCCTCATGCACATAATTTTTTTTTATGTTGCATAGGACCGGACTGTGTATTATGTTTGCTGATCTTCTTTGTAAAGGCAGGGATCGTTTAAATTCAATGGCGTTGAGCCAAAGCATAAGCTATGATGCATCAATCACAGACCCTGACATGCTGATGCTTTAGTTCTGGCGAAACGTTAATAATCTTTTTTTTTTTTTTGGGGGGGGGGGGGGGGGGGGGGAGCATATGCAAACTACAATCCAGAGTAAAGTGGGAATGAGACTGGTAAGTTGCCTGACCATTTAACAATGTGCTTTTTTTCCCCCTTAGCATGAAAACAATACAGGTCAGAGGTTGCTCTTCCCCAAACAAGACGGTAGAGCAGTGGCAAAACTCACTACCAGTGGTGACCAAAGAGATGAAGGCTACAACATGGAACACCTATATGACTAAAGGGACATAATTCTGCTGGAAAAATTATCAATCTCTTCCCAGTGCATTTACCTTTGAGCAGTAAAAACAGTCTAAAGGCAAAAGGACCTTTCAGATTTTTTCTGTTTTAGAATTCAAGACAACTTCTTTTTTTTTAGTCTCAAAAATCTGTTTGGAAATTTTAAAAACAAACATACTCAACTTTCAAAATCTGTTACAGTTTTGTATGCTTTTGCTGCTATGTTGTAGATCTGTTGGATTCTTAAAATATGGCAAAAACAAAGCAACAAGCCTATCAAAACAAGGCAACAAGTCTATCTTTAGTACATCTACCTCTGAGTGAACAGCAACTGACCGTACAGTTCTGCACATACTACTATGCACCTGCAGTATTAAGCACTACAGGCTCAAGTAGATGAATCAGCAGCAATTGTGAGGGAGACAGCTGTGACAGAATTACACAACAGCAACCTTAATCTGGAAATTCTTTTTTTTTTTTCCTCAATCTGATATTTGTAAACAGTAATATCATTTGGAAGCTGACTTAAAAATATCAGATACTTTAAGCAAGTGAATATTCCTCCATCTAGCTTGCCCAACATAGTGAGCGACTAATCCCTATGGATATTCTTGGTTATACAGATGAAAAAGCATACACAGAGTTCCTAAAGTAAAACTCTCGGGTCCAATGTCATACGCAAAATTCACGAACTAGTACAACTCTTTTAGCAATAATGAACTATGGCTCTCTATGTAATTATCTCATCATGGGAGCAGAGTTACCTAACTTGTTTGTTATTTACTGTTTTTAGCAATAATTAACTAGGGCTCTCTATGTAATTATCTCATTATGGGAGCAAGAGTTACCTAACTTGTTTGTAATTTACTCTTTATTGTTCCCTCTGCTTCACTTGAGATGTTCTTTCAGTTTCTTTTCTGACCTTTATGTCTAGAAACAAGGCGCGTCTCCCTTATTTGAAACTATAAAGGTGATGAAAGCAATGGAGAGAACTGTGAAAAAGACTCTCCCTCTCAGAGATTCGATTCTGAATCTCTCTCTCTTCCTCTCTCTCTCTCCCTCTCTTGCAGATTCAGATCTGAATATGAATCTCTCAGATTTTGAATCTGAATCCCCCCCCCCCTCTCTCTCTCTCTCTCTCTCCTGTCTTTCAGAGAAAGATATTCTTTTTTAAAGTATTGTGTGTATAAAATGATGTCACTGCAAAAAGCTCCAGAATTATATGGAAAAAAAAAGAAAAAAAAAAACAACTACGGCTCTCACTAACCTCACATGCTCTGGGGCACTGCTCACAGAACAGTTCTATTTTCAGGTCTCCCAGATCTGTGTGTATTGTCACAGACTGAAACATAAAAATAGAGCACCTTCATGACACCACCTGAAAGTAATTCATAATGCAGCGTATGTTAACTTCACAGACTGACAGTGGAATATTCATCGATCACAATACAGCATTCAACCTATCAGAGTGAACGTACAACAGTTCTGCATCATCATACAGCACATGTTAGCATCACTGACAAAAGGATGAATTTTTCAAGCATCTGTTTAATTCACACCCAGACTGAAATGTAATTCATAAACCATTTTTAACATCGCAGAGATTGAAATATGTATCAGCTATAACACAATGCATGTTAACACCATGCGGGGTTGATATTACTACCTAAATTCATTTTCATGTTTGATGCAAAGGAGACATTACTGGAGCTTATTGAAAGAGCTGTCTTTCACAGATTACTGCATAAGAGAAGTTAATTTATTAATACAAAGATTGAGCTTTTCATCAATAGATTACCTTCTCTTATGGTGGTAAACATGGATAGCCTAGCCTTAAGACTGTTAAAGTATTTGTATGACTAGGCCCCTAAGGGACTTTGCAAACTCTGCTAAGTAAAGGTAGGGTACGTAATCTTTAATACAAACTGAGCTAAATGCAAACAATTTGTGTACCACTCTTCAACTGTGCATCTCATGACATGCATTCATAACTTGTCTGGTTTTTCAATCCTTTTCAGGTACTTTAATAAATATTCACGTTCAAGAGCCAATCAGAAATCTATTCCATCCTCTTTCTTCCCACACGAACCACTCGCCACCATCATGGCAACCAAGTATGCAACTTAATCTTTACAGAACATGGCTTGTCGTTCACCATGTTGGACTTCGATGCCAGCACAGCTAAACAGAGATACAAGGTTACAAGGGCTTGTCAACACATGATGTAGAGCATTTGCCCACAGAGCTGATAGTTGTGAGTCCAAGCTGCATGTCGGGTCTGATTAAGATGGCTTCTTTGATTGGATGTATTGAAATTTGAATGAATTATGCATTGTGTTCGGAGAATTAAAAGACGCATATATTGCTGATCCGAATAATAGTTTTGACGCAAGATGATCTGAAAAAATGATGTCATTTGCAAATTGACCACATGAAAATATGATGTTAGTCTGATTGCAAATGATGCCATAGATACAGATGTCAGGACACTGAGGAGTGTGTGTGTGCTCTGTGTGTGTGTGCTCTGTGTGTAATTAACAGTGTGTGTGTGTTGTGTGTGTGTTAAACAGTGTGTGTGTCTGTGTGAAACAGTGTGTGTGTGTGTGTGTGTGTGTGTGTGTGGTGTGTGTGTGTGTGTGTGGTGTGTGGAGAGAGAGAGAGAGAGAGAGAGAGAGAGAGAGAGGGAGGCAGAATCATCAAGGGCCACTTAATGGAAGAACACAAAAAGAGAGAGTGAGAGAGTAAAACAGAGCCATACTCTGTGTACGCGGAAGTTAAAGGCGCTTTCAATCTTTTGGATTTTGTTTTAAATGGTTTTATACCCTGTTTGCAATTAAACTTGGCCCGTTTGCATTTACCCTCAAGCACCCAAAGCTTTCCAGATACACTTTCCCTATCAAACAAAAACAACAAAAAAAAACAACTAACAAACGAAAGTTTACAATGTAAGAAAGGCTTCCAAAAAGGTGACATATCTGACCGATCGTGCAACCTGTAGTATAGATGTCAAGCTGGACCTTTCAACTGGACTGTTCGCCAATAAGCCTACCAAAGCTAGTTTTGTTTTGTACATAACAAACTGAAACTCCGGACACTACAAGCAATACAAGAAAATATTGATTGATCCAGTAAATGTTGATTTCTTACCATATCTCAAACTACTTTTCTTTCCCTCCAAAATCTAAAACGCTCTCTGTAATACTCTGAAGACGTATGGCAACGCATATAATCACACAACGTGGGTTTGGCGTAATTATAGTTACAGTAACATCCCTTGGATTAAAGCGACTATTTACCATGATTCTCCTACAACGTTCTCCAAATTTTCATCATTTGCTCAGTTCATTTATCAGTTTACTTATCAGAAACTTTACTAAGATTTTCCACTTCCTTCCCGTTTCAACATATCATCCTTAGTTCCTCTAGTTCATGCACTTGATGAATAAGCAAAGTGTAGGAGCGATAACAACTTGACAACAAAAACCAAAACCGTAAACCTTGGTCAGGAAATACATTGACTTGGACATCAAATATACGTAATCGATGTATCTGGAAGCTCGCAAGTTTCGATGAGAACTGTTTGTTCCCAACAACTTAAATCTGATTTTCGACCTGCAAAACGTTTTCTTTCTGTCTGTCTGTCTTCTTCTTCTTCTTCTTCTTCTGCTTTTATTTTATTTTATTTTTTATTTTATTTTTGTCTTTTTTGGGGGGGGGGAGGAGGGGGAGGGGGGGGGGGGGGGGAGGGTATTTAATACGAACCCCAAGGGACTAAACCGGTCTGAGAACGACCGGTGTCAAACGCCTGATCAGACGGGCATAAATCTCATCATCTGTAAAAGTTTGTTTCCGTACATCAGTCAGGTTAGATAAATTGTAGGTGTCCACGATTATTCAACGACACCAATAGAAGTCTACAGAGTGATGAGGTTAGTTAGGGGGTCATATTAATAAAACACTCGTATTCAGAAGAGCGAATGAAAGTAGGCCTATGTGGTGATCATCGACTCGGAGCAACATTGCAATATTGTGGTGATGTCGTCCCACAGATCTGTACTGCCACACACAAATTCACACGTACACGCACTCGCGAGCACACACACGCACGAGCTCACAAATATGCGCGCGAGCGCACACATGGATGTGACACTGTGTGTGTGTGTATGTGTGTGTGTGTGTGTGTGTGTGTGTGTGTGCGCGCGCGCGCGCGCATTTGTGTTTATCAGCCTGCCAGTGTGTGCATACATGGAAAGAGCATGGAAGGCGATGGTGGTGAGAATGGGTTTATGGAATTTATGACTTATCATGGAACGTCCACCTAAGTAAGGTATCTAACAGGTGTGGCATAAAACGTACACTTCAAGAGACATGACATGGAGTATCCACCTACAGGTCATCTAGCATTGAAAAATCATGGGCAAATAGCCTAGCGCTGTCACAGCAGGAAAGCCATGGAATGTAGCCTGGCACCAGCATGTAGCACTGAAGCCATGGGGAAGTAGCCAGGTAACACCAGCATGCAGCATTGAAGATAAAGGGAAGAAGCTCAGCACCATCTTTAACATGAAAACCAGGGGGAGGAGGGGTGAGAGCAGCCTAGTGCCATCGTAGCAGGAAAGCTATGGGGAAGTAAGTACCTTAGACAATCGCACTATGAAAGCCATGTGGAAGCAGCAGAGTAGCAGCACAGCATGAAAGCGATGGGGAAGAAGCCTTGCACTGGCGCTGCATGTAAGCCATGGGGAAGTAGCCAAGTACCAGCACAGTATAGCCATTAACAAGTAATATTACAAGAAAAACTACTGGCACAGTGCCAGACGAAAGAACAAACAAATTACAAAACAAACACTACGCGTTACGACCTCTTTGTTCTTCTTCAGGCAAGACAAACAGTTTTCAAGACAATGAAAATGAAACACGAACCGACCACCATTGCTTATCTCCTCAAATCGTGCGCAAAATGGATGTGACTAAGAAACAACCCAGCTCAAGCATAGCGTGAAAGCCGTTGAGAAGTAGCCTAACGCTAGTGTAACATGAAAGCCATTCAGAAGTAGCCTAACTCTAGTGTAACATGAAAGCCATTCAGAAGTAGCCTAACTCTAGTGTAACATGAAAGCCATTCAGAAGTAGCCTAACTCTAGTGTAACATGAAAGCCAGTCAGAAGTAGCCTAACTCTAGTGTAACATGAAAGCCATCCAGAAGTAGCCTAACTCTAGTGTAACATGAAAGCATTAAAAAGTAAACAGTAAACAAGTGGGGTAACTTTTGCTCCCATAAGAAAACCTAATACAGAGTAACTTTTATTCAAGACTGGCACAGCCTTTTAAACTTGAATTAAGTCAGACAAATACATACATAGACGAACAATCTAATAGTGGGGGAAAAAACAAGCGCAGGCCAACAACTCAGCTGTCTTCATAGTAATGACTTGGCAAAGATTTGGACTTAAGGAGGGGGAGGGGGGAGTTTGAAGATGGAGAAACTGGGAAATGAAATTAAGAAAATATATTACAGATATGAAAACTCTTCACTACTGTTTATTGTTTACTGTTCCCTACCTCATTTCATTTCCAATTTCATTAAAAAGTAGCCTACCTCTAGTGTAACATGAAAGCCATTAAAAAGTAGCCTACCTCTAGTGTAACATGAAAGCCATTAAAAAGTAGCCTACCTCTAGTGTAACAGAACAAAAATGCTACTTAGTGTAACATGACCATTAAAAAGTAGCCTACCTCTAGTGTAACATGAAAGCCAGTCAGAAGTAGCCTACCTCTAGTGTAACATGAAAGCCAGTCAGAAGTAGCCTAGCTCTAGTGTAACATGAAAGCCATTCAGAAGTAGCCTAACTCTAATGTAACATGAAAACCGTCCAGAAGTAGCCTAACTCTAGTGTAACATGAAAGCCAGTCAGAAGTAGCCTTATTCTAGTGTAACATGAAAGCCATTCAGAAGCAGCTTAGCTCTAGCATAGCATGGAATTTCATGGGTTGTATGTTTACTGTAACGATCTTCCAGTCGTCAACACAGCACTCTAACTGACTAGGTGCAACCCATTTATTTACGTTCACAAGCTTCGCACGTTAAGAGCATTGCATGCCGGTCTATGTCATATGCATATTTAGAGCGACCCGGAAGTCGAACATGTAAGTAACACATCGCTACCTTTAGGGTACTGTATGTTAGGCAGCTGCACAGCTATTTTCATGGCCAGCTTTATTGTCAAAATCTATTTCCACATGTCCGCAAGCGTCACGGCAACATGCATATGCACCGCAACTGCAGCAGTCCGTAAAAGCTGGGGCTCAGGCGTGTTCGAATGTTTGGATTTAGCGAAGCAGCTGCATGCCCCTCGCTGAGAATTTTATCCGGTCGATCTGTTTCGCTGTCACTGTAACATGCTGATCTTCGTCAGCCAAGCATTATTACAGCTACTGCCTTCCAGCACTGTGAGATTTTGTTTTTGGTTTCAGCGTGCGATCTGTGCATCTGGTGGATGACAGACAAAACAAGCTGAAGTAGCCCTATGAGCAGTGTTGCACAGTTTATAATCTGACAATAAATTGGTTTCGGTCTGTCAGTTTCAGTCAGTTGCACAGCTACGTGTTTGAAGTTGTAGTATTGGGTGTGACAGGTTTAGGAATTTGAGTTGGTACGGGATTGTAGACAGATTGATAGGATGCAGAACTAGTACAATGTTTTATGCACGCAAGCTTTTTATAAACCCTTTCCCGCTCAGGTGACTGGACAGTCCCCCTCCTCCTCTCCTGCTCCCTCTCCTGTCCCCCCCCCTCCCCATCCCTCTTCCTCACCTTAGTCCGTCCCAACCACTTCAGAGTGCCCCCCCCCCCTTTTTTTTTTTTCTATCCCAACCCACTATAAGTTGATGATCCAGGCAGCATTTCAACTAACTGTTAAATCCGGAAACCCCCTTTTGTAGTGTCAGAATCTTCAGCTTGATGAAGGCGGACACTCAACGAAAGAAGAAGACAGCAAGATTCCTGCAAGAAGAATTTGAAAGCAGACCGGACATGCACGGCTGAACCGAGCTCGCGCAGTCGTGGTCGCTGTTCACTCCAAGCGTGTGCTGGCAGACAATGACTCATTGAAAGGTCTGAGACAAGCGGTTTGCAAAAGGTATTTATGAAGGCGTAGAACAACACAAAACGAATGCAGTTAACAATAAATTTAATGCAATTTTTTTTCAATTTATTTATATATTCTCTTTAATACGGTGAACTGACCAAGATTAGGCCTTTGTCCCATCAACGTCCCTGAAGGCATGCGGGGTGGTCAATAATGAAACCATAGGTGCGTTTCAACCGAGATGTAGCGATTTGTCAGACTTGCCTTGGTCATGTATTCGCGTCCAAAAGATTGACGATCCGCGAAAACATTTGCAACATTTACAAGAGTGGCACTATGCTATCAGACAGTGCAAAAGAAATAAATAAGAACTCAGCGGTTTTATGTGGAGGTTTCATTCTCCATTCTTTGACACGACGCAAGATCGGTGCAAGGGAAGGAACTCGCGTACTTTTTTTTTCTCCCCATGTGGAAACATAACTTGGCTCCCTTGTTATTGTGTTTTCCTCTTCTTCTTCAAACAATATTTAGGGCATATCATTTTTAGAGTAAACCAAGAACAGAGCTAGTATAAGAATGAGTAAGTATGAATGAGTACTGGATCAAAACCCACATTCTTTCTGCCCCGGACGGCGACAGGGGTGCAAGCGTAAATAATTTCAGCCAAAGCTGCACTGGTCTTGTGCATTCTTTTGTGGCCACAATTTCAGTTTCTTCACCAAGATTATATAAACATGTATCTTCCTCCTAGTATAGCCAAAAAGCAGGTTGGATAGGGAGGGAGAAAAACAGTTCGATCTTAAATCATCAGTATTTCAATCGTTGAAAACTTCGGGGGGGGGGGGGGGGGGGGGGGGGGGGGGGGGGGGGAGAGAAGGAGAGAGTGGGTGGGGAGGGGAGGATACAGGTAACAACATGAGTAGGCCAGCAGGCGGGGAAAAAAGTGTTGCTGAATAAATCTCCGTCTCAGTAGCTGAAGAAAGATTTTTTTTTTTTAAAGAAAGAGAAGTGGGAGGCGGAGGGGTGGGGTGGGGAAGGAGAGCTTGTGGTGGAAGTGAAATGCAGGTGAAGAACAGAGCACTATAATGCAAACATCACAGTAACAGCCTTTATTGACAGCATGTCTTAGCAAGAATAGGTAAGGGAGGTAATTGTGTAATATTTATATTGTACCAGCTGTTGCTTCCCTTTCATTGTACTTTATAGGTTTCCCTTCCTCGGAGAATTTTCGATTTCCCCCTTTTCTTTCTTTTTTCATCTCTTTTCTTTTCTTTTTTTTTTTGTTCTCCCCCCCCCCCCCCCCCCCCCTCTTTCATCTGTGTTTTCTTTCCTTCTTTTTCTCTTGTCTTTTTCTTTTCGTGTTCTTCCTCTTTGTCTTCCAGTGTGTGTCCCAGTCTGTTTCTGTATCTTTTTCAGGTAAAAGAGACGCAACATTGTCGAATTAATTCAACATGAGGGAGAAAAAAAAAAAAAAAAAAAAAAGGAAGGGGGGGGGGGGGGGGGGGGGGCGGACATGAAAGAAACACTGGATCTACTAACTTATCAGAAACTCAAAATTCAGGATGCTTGCCTTCAAGGTCAAGGAAAAGAAAATCGGTGCCATAAAACTTTTCACAAATGTTTCTTTTTTCTTTTTTTTTTTCTTTTTTTGTACAGACATAAAAACGTGGATGAGAGGAGAGAGAGGAGAGAGAGAGAGAGAGAGAGAGAGAGAGAGAGAGAGAGAGAGAGAGGTGCGCGCGCGTGCGTCGTGCGTTAGGTGTGTGTGTGTGTGTGTGTGTGTGTGTGTGTGTGTTGTGCGCGCGCGAGGCGCGCGCCGTGCATATGTGTTCCCTTTGTAAACTTCAACATTTTGCAATTTTTTTGTGTTTTGTTTTAGCAATGACAACACCTTATGTAGCCAATCTGAACAGAACAATATATCCTATCGATCACATCTTTCCAGCCATTCGTGCTTGACGACTTTATAACAGAATCTCTTCCAAGCAGAGGTGCAGACGCATGTGTAACTTTAATACATTTGAAACTAAGCTAGACGACAAACAGATCGGTTATATCTGACCAACTATAGTTTACTAAGATTATATGAGATCACTATTAATGAGATCATTATTGATAACGAATCAAGCAAGTGGTGCTGCATTTCAGCAGCAAATACAACTTTCCTGGTTTCAACAGTAACAGATCTTTATACAAAATGCTATAAGAATTCATCGTGGATTTTACACTGTCGCCAAAATGAAAGAAAGTAGGCGCTACCATGTGAAAATCCGAAATACACAACAACAACAACAAACAACAACAACAACAACAACAACAACAACAAAAAGAAAGAAAAACCACAAATGTTATGTAAGAAACAAGACACAGAATGTGACGTCAAAGTCGACGATGATGCAAGTTCGATACTCGACTCGGCCTGTCAAAGATATAAGCGAACTTAAACCGTAGTGTCTGAATTAAGCCTGACTAGATCCACTAGTATGAACTTTTTACATGACCACAGGGAGGGGGGGGGGGGGGGGGGGAGTGCAAGAATAAAATACTTGGCAAGAACAATCCCTGCTGCAGGTGTTCGTTGCGCAATAGACAGTGAGCACAGAACACATTAAACTAAAGGCAGAACCCTTCATTCTCTGTAAGAGTGGGGAGGGGGCGGGGAAGGTAGAAAAGTGGAAAGTGAGAAGGAGGTGGAAGGAGGGATGGAAGGAAAGTGAAAGGCGGGGGTTGGGAGGGGGGACCGGGGGGGGGGGGAGGGTGGTTGCGAGAGTGGTTGAAGGGGGACCATCAAGTCAGAACCTGTTGAGTGGTCTGGCATCGAAGCACAGTGCTGACTATCATGAACCGTTTTATGCCTGTTGTTGGGTATATGAACCAAGAACGGCTGCGAAAAGAGATTGTTAGAATTGCGGACCTAAACATGCCAGTGACACGTTGCTGCTCAATGTCGTTGTGTGTGTGTGTGTGTGTGTGTGTGTGTGTGTGTGTGTGTGTGTGTGTGTGTGTGTTATGTATGTGTTCGTTCTTTAATTTAACGTCTATCCACCTAACAGTGATCTTAGACAGATGTGTGTGGTGTGTGTGTGTGTGTGTGTGGTGTGTGTGTGTGTGTGTGTGTGTGTGTGTGTGTGTGTGTGTGTGTGTGCGCGCGTGATTTTTCCATTCTGAATCACCCTCTAAATGTGATAGGCCTATGCTTCAGCAGCAACTTTGATACTGGTTGTCTTACGGAAAAAGTTGTTGAAACAGTATACACACACACACACCACACACACACACACACACACACACACACACACACACACACAATATATATATATACTAGCAGGGGCTCCCGGCGTTGCCCGGGATATGAACATTCTTTGCGATACTCACGTGACGGCAAACATGTATTAATTGTTTTGATTTACAATCAATCCCCCCCCCCCCCCCCATCTTCCCACCCCCTCCCCCACACAAATACATTCTCTCTCTCTCTCTCTTATACATTCTATTGTTTTCCGCCTGCCTCTGGCCCCTTTCCTCTGGATCTTCCCTAGCACGTCGAGATGCTTTTCTCGCTCAATTTTCCGCCTGCACTCACTGTTCCCATTCCCATTCTTCTCATTGCCCTTAATTTTGTAGGAATAGACTTTGTGCAGAAGTAGTTTATTTCAACGGGTGTGTGTCTAATGTAAAAATAGTGTATCAGGCTTTGCACTGTACAATCATTTTGTCTGGCCCCTCTCATTCCTCCCTTTTCATCCCCCTACCCTGTCCCATCCATGTTGCAAAATTACTTACCGTTACTGGACATTTCGCATACCGAATTTTATCAATAGCGGTGTAAATTTAGAAAATAACGGTTTTTAACGGTCAATAAAATTTGCATAACATTGTTCAGCGCTTAAAACTGTACGTGCATACGGAATGTTATCAAGAACGGTGAAAAATTATAAATTCAGAAAATAACGGTTTTTAATGGTCAATGTTAAGTTTCGGATCTTCAAAATTGTATATCATTGTTTAGCATTCAAATCTGCACATGTATATCGAATTTCTTCAAGAATACTCTAAATTAATAAAATAACGTTTTTTAACGGTCAATTTTAAATTTCGGTTCGTAACAGTTGTATATCATTTTTCGGCATTTAAAACTGCACATGTATACCGAATTTCATCAAGAACAGCCTAAATTTTAAAAATAACGGTTTTTAACGGTCAAATTTAATGGTCATAATGACTATCTGATGACCTTATGTTGCCCGCTGGATGTTCCTGTAGGCTTATGTCAAGTTTGGTGGCGATCCGATGACTCTCGTGCCGCCAACCTCAGAAGATCGGGTTTTAAACAGTTTTTATAGGGTTTGGTGTTTTTAACGGTTTTTAACTGTTATAAATAACGTTTAATAACTGCCAAATAACGGTTCTAATTTTCGAGAAGTAGCCCTGTACCTGTGCATTGTCACAACGGCCATTTGATGAAAAGCAGAGGAAAAAGATGTCTTCGAAACCGTTATAACAGTTTTTTTTAACGGTTTTTAACGGTTTTATTTTTTTTAGAGATTAGCCCCAAACCATCCTCGGGTCACAACAGACGTACCTGCTAAACCATCCATGTTGCAAAATTACTTACCATTACTGGACATACGCATACCGAATTTTATCAATAGTGGTGTAAATTTAGAAAATAACGGTTTTTTTATGGTCAGTGTTAAGTTTCGGTTCGTAAAATTTGCATAACATTGTTCAGCGCTTAAAACTGTACGTGCATACGGAATGTTATCAAGAACGGTGAAAATTTCGAAATTCAGAAAATAACGGTTTTTAATGGTCAATGTTAAATTTCGGATCTTGAAAATTGTATATCATTGTTTAGCGTTCAAAACTGCACATGTATATCGAATTTCTTCAAGAATACTCTAAATTTATAAAATAACGGTTTTTAACGGTCAATTGTAAATTTCGGTTCGTAAAAGTTGTATATCATTTTTCGGCATTTAAAACTGCACATGTATACCGAATTTCATCAAGAACAGCCTAAATTTTGAAAATAACGGTTTTTAACGGTCAAATTTAATGGTCATAATGACTATCTAATGACCCTATGTTACCCGCTGGATGTTCCTGTAGGCTTATGTCAAGTTTGGTCGCGATTCCGATGACTCTCGTGGCCGCCAACCTCAGAAGATCGGGTTTTAAACAGTTTTTCATAGGGTTTGGTGTTTTTAACGGTTTTTAACTGTTATAAATAACGTTTCTTAACTGCCAAATAACGGTTCTAATTTTCGAGAAGTAGCCCTGTACCTGTGCAATGTCACAATGGCCATTTGATGAAAAGCAGAGGAAAAAGATGTCTTTGAAACCGTTATAACAGTTTTTAACGGTTTTTTAACGGTTTTATTTTTTTTTTAGAGATTAGCCCAAAACCATCCTCGGGTCACAACAGACGTACCTGCTAAATTTCAAGAAGATCGGGTTTTAAACAGTTTCTTTTATAGGGTTAAGTGTTTTTAACGGTTTTTAACTGTTATAAATAACGTTTTTTAACTGCCAAATAACGGTTCTAATTTTAGAGAAGTAGTCCTGTACCTGTGCAATGTCACAACGGCTATTTGAAGAAAAGCAGAGGAAAAAGGATGTCTTTGAAACCGTTATAACAGCTTTCTAACGGTTTTTAACGGTTTTATTTTTTCAGAGATTAGCCCAAAACCATCCTCGGGTCACAACAGACGTACCTGCCAAATTTCATGACAATCGGTTGAGCCGTTTTAGAGTCTATAGCGTACACACACACACACACACAGACAGAATTTGCCCTTTATATATTAGACTAGCCGGTGTACCCGGCTTCGCTCGGGTATATCTTACAATAATTTTCTGGCCACCCCTCTCTCTCACCACTTAAAAGACAATACAATAAAATTCAGCTTGGGTTTGTTTCGTTTTTCCCATGCTGAACCAATTGCCCTAGCCTCCTCATATCTACTTCACCCAATTTCTTCGGACGCCCACTCCTTCTTGCCTCTCAATCTGTTTTCCCTCACGAATTTTTTTCGTAATACGATACACAGTCCATAGAGGGATGCCTGTACTTTGTGAACTTACTGATGCATTCTCAATTCCTTGATTGAAGTGCTCCAAAATGACAACTCTGTAGGGGCCACCATAACCTAGTGGATAAGGCGCTGGACTCATGATCCAAAGGTCATGGTTTCGAATCCCAGCTTGGTCTTGGAAAGTTTAACGTGGAATGTTTCCAGCTAAAATGACCGTAGTTCACCCCGATGTCCACCCTGGCCCGCTGGTGTCAGGCTAATGTGACAGACCAGCCATCTGCATATCCTTGATTTGGGCATGGACGTTAAATCCAACTCAAACATGACAACTCTGTGAAAAGATTGCATTTTCACGATGTATCATGTCTATTGGAGGGCCTCTGGGTAGACAACATTTCTGGTCTCCCTGTTTGGCGCAAGTATAGTCAGTGTTTCTGCGTTTCCAGTTCGTGATGCTGCAACGTAGAACATTCCATGTGTAAAACACGGAACGGTCAGGTCTGCCCAAGGGATGAAAATGTCGGACCCTGGCTCTTGATGATTGTCAGAGCGAAAGCTGGTTTCATGGGAAACTGAAGCCTCAGAACTGGAATGGCAGGGGTGAGTCCATGGGTTCCAGAGGAATTCTGGGGAGCAGCACCGGTTAACCTTTGTGGGGGCCACATGATATTTTCGCTTCTACAACGTTCCTGTGCAGTCTGGTGAAGACACATCGGGTGCCATTGATCACCTTTGGCGGGTCCAGTGAGTGGAGAATGATAATAGGGACTCCAGATTTCAGCAACAGTTCATGTGGTGCAAGTCCAGAAATCTCAATGGAGTTCAGGAGTTCTTGTGGATAAAGGACTGCCTCATCATCATTCTTGGCCGTGTCAACAGATCTGTACAGAGTTTCCTCTCCAGGGAAGTCAGCTACGATTTTTTAACGGTCAATTTTAAGTTTCGGTTCGTGTAAGTTGTATATCATTGTTCAGGATTGAAAACTACACCTGTATACCAAATTTCATAAAGAAAGGTCTAAATTTAGAAAATAACGCTTTTTAACGGTGATACCATCTCTAAATTTAGAAATTAACGGTTTTTAACGGTCAATTTTAAGTTTCTGTTCATATTAGTTGTCTATCATTGATCAGCGTGTAAAACTGCACCTGTATACCAAATTTCATCAAGAAAGGTCTAAATTTAGAAAATAAGGATCTTAACGGTTTTTAACGCTCAATTTTAAGTTTCCGTTCGTGTAAGTTGTATATCATTGTTCAGCGTGTAAAACTGCATCTGTATACCGAATTTCATCAGGAACGCTCTAAATTTATATAATAACGGTTTTTAACGGTCAATTTTTAAGTTTCGGTTCGTGTAAGTTGTATATCATTGTTCAGCGTGTAAAACTGCATCTGTATACCGAATTTCATCAAGAACGGTCTAAATTTATATAATAACGGTTTTTAACGGTCAATTTTAAGTTTCGGTTCGTGTAAGTTGTATATCATTGTTCAGCATTGAAAACTACACCTGTATACTAAATTTCATCAAGAAAGGTCTAAATTTAGAAAATAACGCTTTTTAACGGTGAATAAATAACGGTCATAAAAACTATCGAATGACCCAGTGTTATTCACAGTATGTCCTTCTAGACTCATGCCAAGTTTGGTGGCGATCCGAGGACTCCCTTTGCCGCCAACATGAGAAAAGATTGTATTTTTGATCGTTTTTAGGGGGGTACGTGTTGTTAACGGTTTTTAACGGTCATAAATAACTGTCGTAGAAACTGTCCAATGACCCTATGTTACTCGGGAGATGTCCCTCTAGGTTCGATGTACCTGTGCAATGTCACAACGGCCATTTGATGAAAAGCAGAGGAAAAAGATGTCTTTCAAACTGTTATAACAGTTTTTTTAACGGTTTTTAACGGTTTTATTTCTTTAAAGATTAGCCCAAAACCATCCTCGGGTCACAACAGACATACCTGTTAAATTTCAAGAAGATCGGGTTTTAAACAGTTTCTTTTATAGGGTTTGGTGTCTTTAACGGTTTTTAACTGTTATAAATAACGTTTTTTAACTGCCAAATAACGGTTTTAATTTTAGAGAAGTAGTCCTGTACCTGTGCAATGTCACAACGGCTATTTGAAGAAAAGCAGAGGAAAAAGATGTCTTTGAAACCGTTATAACAGTTTTTTAACGGTTTTTAACGGTTTTATTTTTTCAGAGATTAGCCCAAAACCATCCTCGGGTCACAACAGACGTACCTGCCAAATTTCATGACAATCGGTTGAGCCGTTTTTGAGTCTATAGCGTACACAGACACAACACACACACACACACACACAGACAGAATTTGCCCTTTATATATTAGACTAGCCGGTATACCCGGCTTCGCTCGGGTATATCTGTACAATAATTGTCTGGCCACCCCTCTCTCTCACCACTTAAAAGACAATACAATAAAATTCAGCTTGGGTTTGTTTCGTTTTTCCCATGCCGAACCAATTGCCCCAGCCTCCTCCTATCTACTTCACCCAATTTCTTCGGACGCCCACTCCCTTCTTGCCTCTCAATCTGTTTTCCCTCACGAATTTTTTTCCATAGATACACAGTCCATAGAGGGATGCCTGTACTTTGTGAACTTACCGATGCATTCTCAATTCCTTGATTGAAGTGCTCCAAAATGACAACTCTGTAGGGGCCGCCATAACCTAGTGGATAAGGCGCTGGACTCATGATCCAAAGGTCGTGGTTTCGAATCCCGGCTTGGTCTTGGAAATTTTCACGTGGAATGTTTCCAGCTAAAATGACCGTAGTTCACCCTGATGTCCACCCTGGCCCCGCAGGTGTCAGTCTAATGTGATGGACCAGCCGTCTGCATATCCTTGATTTGGGCACGGACGTTAAATCCAACTCAAACATGACAACTCTGTGAAAAGACTGCATTTTCACGATGTATCATGTCTATTGGAGAGCCTCTGGGTAGACATTTCTGGTCTCCCTGTTTGGCGCAAGTATAGTCAGTGTTTCTGCGTTTCCAGTTCGTGATGCTGCAACGTAGAACATTCCATGTGTAAAACACGGAACGGTCAGGTCTGCCCCAAGGGATGAAAATGTCGGACCCTGGCTCTTGATGATTGTCAGAGCGAAAGCTGGTTTCATGGGAAACTGAAGCCATCAGAACTGGAATGGCAGGGGTGAGTCCATGGGTTCCAGAGGAATTCTGGGGAGCAGCACCAGTTCACCTTTGTGGGGGCCACATGATATTTTCGCTTCTACAACGTTCCTGTGCAGTCTGGTGAAGACACATCGGGTGCCATTGATCACCTTTGGCGGGTCCAGTGAGCGGAGAATGATAATAGGGACTCCAGATTTCAGCAACAGTTCATGTGGTGCAAGTCCAGAAATCTCAATGGAGTTCAGTTCTTGTGGACAAAGGACTGCCTCATCATCATTCTTGGCCGTGTCAACAGATCTGTACAGAGTTTCCTCTCCAGGGAAGTCAGCTACGATTTTTCTGTTCAGCCTGTTGACAGTCTCATTCAGGGAGGAGATTATGGCCCTTTCCGCTAACCAGTCTGAGTCTGCACAGTGAGCATGAAGATCCAGGTAGACTGCTTCTATCAGATCCTCCTGGCTATCAGACAGGTGTTGACAATGTTGGCTCTGGTGCCATTGAGGACGACAGGGAGGATCTGCCTGAAGTCCCCACAGAACAGCGTTGGGATGCCTCCCATTGGCCTGTGCACTTGGGTGATGTCCTGCAGCATAGAGTCCATGGCCTCGTAGACAGCTTTGTGGGTCATGGGAGCTTCATCAATTATGAGGTTGCAGCCTCTTTGATGACTTTGGCCAACGTTGACCCACGCTTGACAGAGCAGGTTGGCGTTTCTTGCTTGTCGGCATCCAGAGGGACCTTGAAAATGCTATTTACTGTCCGCCCACCCGGCAAAAGAGTAGCGGCAATGACACTGGAAGCAGTGGCTAGCACTATTTTGCCTGTGGAGCGGATCCTGTTCAGGATAAGATTCAGGATGGTCTTTCCTGTCCCTCATGGAGCATCAAGGAACATTATGTTGCTGCTTGCTGTGGGATCCTGCCTCTGCTCAACCATGGTCATAAAGCTGTCGTACACGTCCTCTCTGGTCAGCTGTCAGCTTCTTCAGCTGGTCATCAGCTGCTGCCCGGAGTGCAGTAGTGTCGTAATTGGTCTCGCGGTAGTATTCTCGAGGCAGTTTGTTGTTGTGTGACTGTTGGCATCCCATACTCCTCTGTAGACTTGCCTCCAAGAAGGAAGAGTTTGTGCTGAATCACAGTAAGAGCTTGGTTGTAGATGGCATCTGTGTACTGCGCTTCATCATAGACATCTCTTCGGACTTGGAAGAGGAAATCTTCAGCAAGATGGTCTCTGAAGAGGTTCCACAGGTTGCCTGGGTTACTGGGGTTGAAAGCCACCAGGATAATACAGAAGTCACGCAGCAGTCGGGGTCTCTGAGAGATGGAGGCTTCCTCCAGGGCAAGTTGTAGAAGGCGGTCATCTTCTAGGAGTCCAAGAGCATTGCAAGCATCTCGAAAAATGTTGTGGACATAGCCGTTGACAATCTTCAGCTCCTCGTACGAACGGGATCCTTTCATAACGTTGAGTAGAAGCCTCAAGAAGTAGCACTCTCCCTGGCGAGGACTGATACTGTACAATCGCCGGATTGCAGTGCCCCTTTGTCGTTTCTTCCACATATTCTGAGTGGACATCAATGTGAAGTGCTCAGGGACTTCCACGTACTTCAGCTCTCGTGCTGTAGGGTCTTGAGAGCATAGGCTAAAGATGGCGGTAAGGGTTGCTTCTGGGGGAGAGCCTTGTGCTCTTTGCACTGCGTTGTGTGGATTGAAGTAGACCCATTGTCCATTCTCCAAATGGACAGCTGGTCTCTGCACCATGGGGTGGCGCTCATGCAGGTCAAATCCCAGGAGTCTCCAGGTCGCCTCGATGCTGCCAACGTAGCGGGCATTCTGGTACATTTGGATCTCATCAATGACTGGAGGTTGTTGAGCTGCTCCTTCACCTGCCTGAGTGGCTTGGAGTTGGAAGACGGCTTGGTCTGTGCCCTTGTGGACATACTTCAGGACGTACTTGATGAATTTTATGCTACTGCATATTTCCACATTGATGTGGCAGTTGAACTAATGTAGGAGGGAAGGGTTGTAAGGGACAACCCACTGGTTGGTGACAATGATTTCTCTCTGCCCAAGCTTCACAGTCCCAGTATGTCCTCATTCAGACTCCTCGCGTCTCCTGTACTTGGGGTAGCTGTCCTCACCCTGCTCTATGACCCTTCTTACCTCTCAATCAATTTTACCTCACAATTGTTTTTCGTAATACGATACACAGTCGATAGAGGGATGCCTGTACTTAATGAACTTACCGATGCATTCTCAATTCCTCGATTGAAGTGCTCCAAAATGACAACTCTGTAGGGGCCGCCATAACCTAGTGGATAAGGCGCTGGACTCATGATCCAAAGGTCGTGGTTTCGAATCCCGGTTTGGTCTTGGAAATTTTCACGTGGAATGTTTTCAACTAAAATATCCATAGTTCACCCCGATATGCACCCTGGCCCGCAGGTGTCAGGCTAATGTGACGGACCAGCCGTCTGCATATCCTTGATTTGGGCACGGACGTTAAACCCAACTCAAACATGACAACTCTGTGAAAAGATTGCATTTTCACGATGTATTATGTCTATTGGAGGGCCTCTGGGTTGACAACATTTCTGGTCTCCCTGTTTGGCGCAAGTATAGTCAGTGTTTCTGCGCTTCCAGTTCGTGATGCTGCAACGTAGAACATTCCATGTGTAAAACACGGAACGGTCAGATCTGCCCCACGGGATGAAAATGTCTGACCATGGCTCTTGTTGACAGACAAAAATCAGACGGTATTGCAGAGCATCATAACTTCGGTGTATTTCTGAAATCCTCTGCAGACTACCATCTCTAAATTTAGAAATTAACGGTTTTTAACGGTCAATTTTAAGTTTCTGTTCATATTAGTTGTCTATCATTGATCAGCGTGTAAAACTGCACCTGTATACCAAATTTCATCAAGAAAGGTCTAAATTTAGAAAATAACGGATCTTAACGGTTTTTATCGCTCAATTTTTAAGTTTCCGTTCGTGTAAGTTATATATCATTGTTCAGCGTGTAAAACTTCATCTGTATACGGAATTTCATCAAGAACGGTCTAAATTTATATAATAACGGTTTTTAACAGTCAATTTTAAGTTTCGGTTCGTGTAAGTTGTATATCATTGTTCAGCATTGAAATTTACACCTGTATATCAAATTTCATCAAGAAAGGTCTAAATTTAGAAAATAACGCTTTTTAACGGTGATACCATCTCTAAATTTAGAAATTAACGGTTTTTAACGGTCAATTTTAAGTTTCTGTTCATATTAGTTGTCTATCATTGATCAGCGTGTAAAACTGCACCTGTATACCAAATTTCATCAAGAAAGGTCTAAATTTAGAAAATAACGGATCTTAACGGTTTTTAACGCTCAATTTTAAGTTTCCGTTCGTGTAAGTTGTATATCATTGTTCAGCGTGTAAAACTGCATCTGTATACCGAATTTCATCAGGAACGCTCTAAATTTATATAATAACGGTTTTTAACGGTCAATTTTTAAGTTTCGGTTCGTGTAAGTTGTATATCATTGTTCAGCGTGTAAAACTGCATCTGTATACCGAATTTCATCAAGAACGGTCTAAATTTATATAATAACGGTTTTTTAACGGTCAGTTTTAAGTTTCGGTTCGTGTAAGTTGTATATCATTGTTCAGCATTGAAAACTACACCTGTATACCAAATTTCATCAAGAAAGGTCTAAATTTAGAAAATAACGCTTTTTAACGGTAATAAATAACGGTCATAAAAACTATCGAATGACCCAGTGTTATTCACAGTATGTCCTTCTAGACTCATGCCAAGTTTGGTGGCGATCCGAGGACTCCCTTTGCCGCCAACATGAGAAAAGATTGTATTTTTGATCGTTTTTAGGGGGGTACGTGTTGTTAACGGTTTTTAACGGTCATAAATAACTGTCGTAGAAACTGTCCAATGACCCTATGTTACTCGGGAGATGTCCCTCTAGGTTCGATGTACCTGTGCAATGTCACAACGGCCATTTGATGAAAAGCAGAGGAAAAAGATGTCTTTGAAACCGTTATAACAGTTTTTTTTAACGGTTTTTAACGGTTTTATTTCTTTAAAGATTAGCCCAAAACCATCCTCGCGGGTCACAACAGACATACCTGCTAAATTTCAAGAAGATCGGGTTTTAAACAGTTTCTTTTATAGGGTTTGGCGTTTTTAACGGTTTTTAACTGTTATAAATAACGTTTTTTAACTGCCAAATAACGGTTTTAATTTTAGGGAAGTAGTCCTGTACCTGTGCAATGTCACAACAGCTATTTGAAGAAAAGCAGAGGAGAAAGATGTCTTTGAAACCGTTATAACAGTTTTTTAACGGTTTTTAACGGTTTTATTTTTTTTAGAGATTAGCCCAAAACCATCCTCGGGTCACAACGGACGTACCTGCCAAATTTCATGACAATCGGTTGAGCCGTTTTTGAGTCTATAGCGTACACAGACACACACACACACACACACACACACACACACACACACACACACACACACACACACACACAGAATTTGCCATTTATATATTAGATATATATATATATATATATATATATATATATATATATATAATTATATATATACCTCTCGCCATCCTCATCTGTTCCACCCACTCTTTACCTTCATCTTTCTCTGGCATGTATTCATAACACGTGATTCAAATAGGCATTTAGTCATTATTTTCTAGTGTATTGATACTCTAGTTCAACCGTATTTAACAACAGCAAGAAAACAACTATTGTTTTACGACTGTCTAGACAGGCGGTCAAACCATAAGGTGCACACGGCACAAGACTGACGTATATGATGACGTCAGACAGCGCGAAACGTCATTTCCCGGAAGGCTTCCTGTGGGGCACCGCAACTGCCTCCTATCAGATTGAGGGAGGCTGGAACCTTGGAGGTATGTGATCTCATTTGACATAGTATAATGTAACATAATATAGTATAATATAGTACGATATGATATAATGATTGTAATGTAATATAATAATAGTATGATGTAATATAATATAATGTAATATGATATGATATACTGTAATATCAGACCATATCACATCAGATCAGAACATATGACGTGACATGATATGATATGTGACGCAATGTAATGCAATATGATACGACATACCTATGATGAAAGAATCTTTGTATGCAGTTTGCAGATCTCTGCCAGGAGTGTGATATATACATTCTCTTCTCTCTCTCTCTCTCTCTCTCTCTCTCTCTCTCTCTCTCTCTCTCTCTCTGTTTAAAAAAAGTAATTGACTGCAGATGGCAGGACTGGCATGATCACATCTATAGTAGTGACAGATTTGCGCAATACAGACTCATTAAAACAACGCGTATGATAGAACCGTACATTAAAATAGATATGAATAGATATGCTAAGGGTGCACTAAGTAAGTTTCGATTTGGCGTTTCTGACATTGCGTGTCATCGTTTTAGGTACAGTGCCATCAGTGAAAATGAAATGATATGCCGCTTATGTAATTTGGACAGGGAAGATGAAGTCCATTTCCTTTTTTGCTGTCCTGCTTTTCATGACCTTAGAGTGAAATTTATAAAGCCAAAGTATTTTTCTGAACCCTGTAGTTCTAGACTGAACTTACTCCTCGCATCAAGAAATGAAAATATTCTCTTAAATCTTGCTCGGTACATTTATGAAGCACAAAAAAGGCTGCGTACTGTATATTCTTAACATTATTGTATTGTGCATATATGTTTGCTTTTTCCTTGCATTTTCCTTCATGGTAGTGTTTATATAATGTGTATTGCAGGTATCACCCCTTCAGTATGGGGCTCTGGCCTTTATCTGAATAAATATTCGCATTCGCATTCGCATTCTCTCTCTGTCTCTCTGTCTCTGTCTCTGTCTCTGTCTCTCTCTCTCTCTCTCTCTCTCTCTCTCTCTCTCTCTCTCTCTCTCTCTCTCTCTCTCTCTCAAACTACTGTATTCGTCTTCCTTTCTTTCTTTCTTGTTTGTGTAAAGAGGCATGACGACTGTGGTGCCCGTGTGGTGCTGGGTTTGTTAGGTAAAAGTCTCAGCATCTGGGACGCCTTTACCCACGCGGGCGGCAACGTGTGTGACGGCAGCAATGGTGACGTAGCCTGTGACTCCTATCACAAGTACGAAGATGACGTCAGTTTATTGAAAGAGCTAGGGGTAGGTTTAACTTAAAAACAAACAAATAAACAAACTTTATTTATTTCAGCTGCTGTTCATCCAGATTGCTTGGCGTCGCAAGAATAGGTGTGTGTGTGTGTGTGTGTGTGTGTGTGTGTGTGTGTGTGTGTGTGTGTGTGTGTGTGTGTGTGATTGTGTGTGTGCGCGCGCGCACGGGCAAACACATCCTATTCTCTCTCTCTCTCTCTCTCTCTCTCTCTCTCTCTCTCTCTCTCTCTCTCTCTCTCATTCACCAATCTGAAACTCGGCATCCAGTCTAATTTGTCCTGTCTTTGTCATTTATCATCTCATCTTCTAGATCACTTTGTATCTTATTCTAGGTCACTTTTCATCTTACTTCAGGTCACCTATCTTCTTCTTCTTCTTCTTCTTCTTCTTCTGCTTCTTCTTTCTTTCTTTCTTCTTTCTTTCTTTCTTTCTTTCTTTCTTTTAGTGTCCACAATCATCATGTTGATTATTCTGACACTTTTGTGTGTATGACCATTTCTTTCCCGCCATTAAGGCAGCCATACTCCAACTTCGGGGAAGGTGCATGCTATGTGTAACGTGTTATCCATACCAACGGACAAACTGTCTTCTCTTCCGAAAGTTGCTGATGGGATTTTACGTGTGTGCAAGATGTGCGTGCGTTCACACACGGAACCTCGGTTTATAGTCTCATTCGAAGGACTGTATGGGAAATGAGTCAGAACCAATGTTAACTCCGAGGGAAAAATCACCCTGTACCGAAACGGCCCGGCGGAGATGCGAACCCGCAACCCCAAGATTACCAGTCCGATGCACTACCAACTGAGCTATTCCGGCCCCGGTCACTTTTCATCTTACTTCAGGTCACTTTACCTTATTCTCGGTAACTTTCTATTTTATTCCAGATCACGTTGAATCTTATTCCAGATCACGTTGAATCTTATTCCAGATCACGTTGAATCTTATTCCAGATCACGTTGAATCCTATTCCAGATCACGTTGAATCTTATCCTAGGTCATTATTCATCTTACTTCAGGTCATTTTGCCTTTTTCTCGGTAACTCTCTATTTTATTCCAGATTCCTTGGTATCCTATTCTAGGTCGCCTCTTTAAAACCTGTCTCAGATCATGTCGTGTTATCGGCCACTTTTCATGATATTCCAGGTCATTTCTGGCATAATTCTAGGTCATTTCTCTTTTCTTTTGGCTTTTTTTTTCCCTTTTCTTTTTGTTGTTGTTGTTGTTGTTGTTGCTTTTTTGGGTCACTTCTCAGCTTATTCTTGGTTATGAAGTTGAAAGTAAAATGAGGCAGGGAACAGTAAACAATAAGCAATAAACAAGTAGGGTAAGTCTTGCTCCCATAAGAAAACCTAACATAGAGTAACTTTTATTCAAGACTGGCACAGCCTTTTAAACTTGAATAAAGTCAGACGAATACAAAGACAAACAAGCTAATAGTGGGGGAAAAACAAGCGCAGGCCAGCAACCCCTCCGTCATCACAGTAATGACTTGGCAAAGACTTGAACTTAAGGCGGGGGTTGAAGATGAAGAAAATGGGAACATAAAATTAAGAAAATATGTTATAAATATGAAAACTCTTCACTAGCTGCATGAGGGAACTATCGTAATCCCTCCTGAAGGCAGATCTATTTGTATTGCCTGCTCCTAGGCCTTTCGTCCGCTGGATCGGACTCATCAGGGAGACACGGCTGATTGTGTCTGTGCTTGTTTTTTTTCCCCCACTCTTAGATTGTTCGTCTTTGTATTCGTCTGACTTTATTCAAGTTTAAAAGGCTGTGCCAGTCTTGAATAAAAGTTACTCTATGTTAGGTTTTCTTATGGGAGCAAGACTTAGCCTACTTGTTTATTGCTTATTCTTGGTTACTTCTCATCTGAACGAAGATCACGTGTGCTATTCTAGGTCACTTGTAATCTTATTGTTTGCCATGTTTACCTTATTCGTCGTCCCCTGTCTTATTGAAGGAAACTTCCAGCGTTATTGTAGGTCTCTTCTCATCACGTTCTGGGTCACTTCTCATCTTATTTTAGGTCATCTAGCTTTTTGTAGGTCACTTCTGAT
This sequence comes from Conus canariensis, assembly GCA_033310375.1. Taxonomy (NCBI): domain Eukaryota; kingdom Metazoa; phylum Mollusca; class Gastropoda; order Neogastropoda; family Conidae; genus Conus; species Conus canariensis. Next base: position 15,852,766 of record CM065735.1, read on the forward strand.
GTGATTCAGGGTCGCTTTATTTTTCTAGGTCATTTGTCATATTATTCTAAGTCACTTGTTATCTTATTCTAGATCACTTGTCCTCTTGTTCTACGTCACTTCCCATCTTATTTTTAGTCTCTTCTCATTTTATTCTGGGCCATTTCTTATCGTGTTCTAGGTAATTTCTCGTTGTATTCGAGATCACCTCTCATCTTACTGTCGACCATATCTCATCAAATTTAGGTCAGTTGTCTTACTGAAGTTTACTTTTGATCTCCTTCAAGGTAACTTTTAATCACATTCTTGTTCATTCTGTCATTCATTCTAGGTCAATGTTGTCCCTTTGGTTGGTCACTTCTCACGTTATGCTTTTGTCACTTCTCGTCTTTATATCTAGGTTGCTTCTCATTTTAATTTGCCTCATTTTTCATCTTAACTCTAGGTCACTATCCACCTTATGTTAGAGCACTTCTCTTTTTTTTAAATTCTAGGTCACTTCTGGTCCTACACTAGGTTATTCCTTATCTTGTTCTTGATCGCTTCTTATCATGTGTCACCTTCAAAAATCCCATCTCATTCTAGGTCACTTCTGATCTTACTCGAAGCCAGTCGCAAAGTGAAGCGACTGCAGGCAGAGATCTAAACTCGCCTCACTTTGCAACTCACTTTGATTCACACTGACTCCTTCCCTCCGCTGTTTTGTATTTCGCTTTTCGTCATCTATTTAAGACTGCTCGTTCTTAATAAATTATTCGTTGTCCTGAGTGTTGTTTATCTTGCCTGAAGAAGACCTAAGAGGTCGAAACGCGTCGTGTTTTGTCTTGTGATTCGTTTGCTTATGTTTGGCGCATGTACTACATGAACATTTTAAAATTTCAAAATGGAGTGACTGACGGCGGAGAACGAAGCAAAATTTAGAAAGAGAGGGTGTTAGTTACCGCCAATTGTTTGTCAGTGTCATTGGCGGTAACTAACACCCTCTCTTTCTAAATTTTAAAATTTATTCGAAGCCACTTGTTGTTTTTATGGTAGGTCACTTTTTAAAAAATCTTGTTCTAGGTCAGTTATTTTATCTAAGTCACTTTGTATTTTACTGTAGATTCCCAATCTTACGTCAGGTCACTTGTCATGTTTCTATGGGTCATTTGTCATGTTTTTATGGGTCATTCGTCATGTTTTTATGAGCCATTTGCCATCTTTTTATGGGTCACTTGTCATCTTTTTATGGGTCACTTGCCATCTTTTTATGGGTCACTTGTCATCTTTTTATGGGCCACGTGTCATCATTTTATGGGTTACGTGTCATCATTTTATGGGTCACTTGTCATCTTTTTATGGGTCAGTCATGATCTTATTCAAGGTCGCTTCTCATGATATTTCAAGTCACTTTTAGTTCTTTTCTCATTCTAGGTCACTCCTCATCTAGTTTTAGGACACTTTTCATCTTACTCTTGTTTACTTGTCATCTCATTCTAGCTCACTTCTCATGTGTTTGTAGGTTACTTTGTGATCCCATTCCAGTTCACCCCTCATTCCATTTAGGACACTTTTCATCTTACTCTTGTTGACTGGTCATTTCTAGGTCACGTCTTACCGCCTGTCCCTCTCCTGGCCTCGGATCATCCCCGACCCTCTGATTGGTGCCGTCAACCCAGAGGGCGTGGCCTACTACAACAAGATGATTGACAGCCTGCTGGCCAATGGGATCACGCCGTGTGTGACCTTGTACCACTGGGACCTGCCGCACGTGCTGGAGGAGAGGGTCGGGGGCTGGCCCAAGGAGGAGATCATCCCTTACTTCGTGCACTACGCCCAGGCCTGCTTCCAGGCCTTTGGGGACAGGGTGGGTCTGTGTCTGTTAGAGAGGTGTCTGTCTGTCAGTCTGTTTGTCTGTCTTTGGGGATAGTGTGCGTCTGTATCTGTTAGAGAGGTGTCTGTCTATCTGAAAATCTGTCTTTGGGGATAGGGTGGGTCCGTGTCTGTTAGAGAGGTGTTTGTCTGTCTGTCTGTCTTTGGGGACAGGGAGGG
>CM065735.1:15864775-15892275 GCA_033310375.1 Conus canariensis
TTACCAAAACGTGTTTCTGTGGAGAGAGGGTGTTGGAGGGGAGAAGATGAAGGGGGGAGGGGGGAGGGAGCATGGGGGGAAGAGGCGTAAAAAATGAGGGTGGAAAGAGTGTGTGTAGAAGCGGAAAGGGGGGTAAATGGAGAGGGCTATATTGCTTAAGGCCGCGACACATTACCCTCTCCAGCACTGGAATGCGGTTGTTTGACACGGCAGTGACGGGTCCTAATGGTTTGTTGACGGAAATCTAAACAACATCCCCTGCTGGCGTCCTCCTGTCCAGCTGGCAAACGTCTGTACAGCCGCTGGACAGGCCATGGCGCTCAGTACTCTCTGAATAATTATGGGCTCTGATGAAAAAGATATTTTGCTATATGTTATTTTAATTAGTAGTGTTAGAAGAAGAAGAAGAAGGGAAATGTAATAGTAGTAGTTGTAGTTGGTTGTACAAATAGTATTAAACAAGAAATTATTGCGGTTGTTGCAAACAGTTGTAATCCTTAGTAAGCGTGTGTGTGTGTGTGTTGTTGTTGTTCTTCAATTTAACGTCTTCCCACTTAACGTGATTACAGACAGAGAGAGAGAGAGAGAGAGAGAGAGAGAGAGAGAGAGAGTGTGTGTGTGAGTGTGTGTGTGAGAGAGAGAGAGAGAGAGAGAGAGAGAGAGAGAGAGAGAGGAGTGTGTGTGTGTGTGTGAGTGTGGTGTGTGTGTGTGTGTGTGTGTGTGTGTGTGTGTGTGTGTGTAGTTTCTTTTTGTATATGAGGGGTTATTGAAAGTTAAAGATAAATTCCTACTGGACTACGTAATAAATGTGGGCATAATGAACAAAGAAAAGCATAATTATTTAACATTTTAGGTAATGTCAGTGGTGTCGATCTATCATGTGAAATATTTGTACCAGCCTTGTGCACTGTATTCTTTGCTCTTGGACAATCTAGTAATAGGTGACTCACACTAAGAATTTCCCCACATACGCATTTAACATTTTTGCTGTATTTGGTTCGAAGTGAATTCAAACGCATCCTATGAATTAAGGATACTACCTCTCTAGATATCGGACTTTCGAATTTGTCTAATTGCGTCTTGGATGAATGTCAGGATTTGATCGTATACAATTTTGATAATATTGACTATCTGTGTCTTTCAATAACCTTTTGAAACTGTTAAGAGATGCTTTATTAATCAAGGTATAACATTCTGATAGGTCTAGCGGAATGTTCAGTGCAGTTGTGCCTTCAATATTTCGAGCTGCTCTCCGAGCAGCTTGATCAACTTTCTCATTTGTTGAGATTCCACAATGTGAGGGCACCCAACAGAACGTCACATTTATTCTTTTCATCGATAGGAGATGTGTCACGTAATTAATTTCTGTAATAGTCTTACAACGAATTTTTGAATTTAAAGACTGTAAGGCAGAAAGAGTTGACTTTGAGTCACTGCACAGTAAAAGTGGACAATTTTCTATGGAAGAATTTAAAACATGCTTCAGGGCCATCAGAATAGCAACTAATTCTGCAGTAAAAATTGACAAGTGTATGCCAAGATGATATAATTTCTCTACTTTTAATTTTGGTATTATAAAAGCTGCTCCTGTTCTATAGTCATCTAACACTGAGCCATCTGTAAAAATTTGAAGATGGTCCTTATATTGATTTTCCAAATGAGAATTTACATAATATTTTAAGAGATATGGTGGATCGTTTTTGTTCAGTTCAGTATAGTTTGTGTCATAATTTGCTTTGGTTTGTTTCCATTTGGGAATGGGTGGAAAGGACGAGTCGACAGCTATTTCACTTTGGTTAATGTTGGTTTTTTTAAGAAGAGTAGATGTGTATGACTGAATAGATTTAGTTGATTTTATGTCTTTTGCTCTTTTAGCAAAATCTGTCTCTGAAATGAGAGATACTTCATTTGTACAGAAACTTTTCTGTGAAAGGTTCTTTAAAACAAATTTAGAGGCGGACACTTTTCGAAATTCGTTCAAAGGTAAGATTCCAATTTCATTATAAGTCCCAATGTTACATGCATGTGTGGGAACTCCAAGAGCAAGTTTATATGCTTTGCAGTCTACACTTTGTAACTTATTAAGTAGATGCTGTGGAGCACTAAAGAAAACTTCTTGAGCATAAATCAATCTAGAGCGCACAAGAGCCGAAGATAGGAGTGTTAAACTCTCTTTATCTTGTCCCCATTTTTGTTTGCTTATGATCTTTAGAAAGTTTAAACTTTTTCTTGCTTTATTCAAAATATATTCAATATGTTGGTTCCATGAGAGTTTTGATGTTAAATATACTCCTAGGAATTTAACAGATTTGACGTATTGTAAGACTGACCCATTCAGGGTGAATTGTGGAAGTTTCTCTGGGTCATATCCAGAGTTAAAAAGCATTAGATTTGTTTTTTCTGCCGAGAGTGTCAATCCATTTTCATGTAAGAAACTACTGATTTTGTTTAATTTATGTTGATATTTGATCTTTATGTAATTTAAGGATCTTAATGGGGTTTTTCTTTTCATAGTGACTTTCATCCACAGACATATGTCGTCAGCAAATTGTACTAAAACTATGTCTTTGGATAAGCCTTTTGTTATATCTGCAATTAGGATATTAAATAAAATTGGAGATAATACTGATCCTTGTGGAAGACCCATTTCCAGTGTTCTAGTGTTGGAATATGTATGCTCTATTCTTGTTTGAATAATTCTACTTTGAAGGAAAGCTTTGACATAGTTATACATGGTTCCATTTATTCCAATAGTTTTAAGTTTATACAAAAGTCGTTCATGCCATACTTGTTCGTACGCTTTCCTTATGTCAAAGAACGTTGCCAGGATGTTTTTTCGTCTTGCGAACTGTTGTTTAACATGTGTTGTGAGTTTTACTAGATGTTCTGTTGCTGATCTGCCTTTCTGAAAACCAGCTTGATTTATGGGGATAATTTGATGTTTGTTACAAAAATAAAGTAATCTGTTTAGGACAATTCTTTCCATTAGTTTACATGCGTGCGACGTCAGGGCAATTGGGCGGTAGCTGTTATGTTACTTCGAGGTTTTCCTTGTTTATGTATAGGAACTATGATAGAACGCTTCCATAATGAGGGCAAATTGCCGTCTTCCCAGCATTTTTGAATGAATACTGAGATAAAGCGTTTTACATTAGGTGGGACATGACGTAACATTTCATTAGAGATACCGTCTAAACCCACTGATGTTTTTTTGGTGCCCAGATTAGCAAGACATTCTTCTACTTCTTGAATTGTTATGGGAGCATTCAGATAGTGGTTTATTATAGGGTCTGGATCGTTGTAGATGAGCTTTCCTTCTTCTTGCTCTCTGTGCAGTCTATTTTCTGTTGATAAACTATCTTTACTGCCATTTTTGGCGAATATGTCAACAAAAGCTTCGGCCTTTTCTAGATTAGAAGGGAAATCAGAGTTTGGGAGCTTTACAGGACATTTCGGCAAGTTTACTCCATCTTTCATTGTTCTTAACTTTTCCCACACTTTTTGGGCATCTTTATGATTTGATATTTCATTCTTACAAAAGTTAGACCAATATTGCTGTTTTGCTTGAGCTGTGATGTGATTAAAATGATTTTTTGCTCTGTTTTTTCTCAAGAAGCTTTTGAGCGCGCTCTTCTCCTTTGCTTCGTAAATATTCTCTCAGTTTAATGTTTTTCTCCTTTTTCCCTTTTTCACATGTCTCATTCCACCAGGCATTACCTGCGTGCTTTTTTGAACTTGATTTGACAGGTTTTATCATAGGTATTGACTGATTCGCAGCAGATAGCATAGCATTCTGAAACTGATCGTATAGGTCATCAATAGATTGAGTATCAAGTTCTTCTGTGTCGACATAGAATGCTTTTAGTAATTCTGTGAATTTACCCCAGTTAGCTAATTTATAATTATATTTTGGGACTTTTTCCATTGATAAATCTGTTAGTTCAGGCCTTGAAGTTTCAAAGGTAGTAATGATAGCAATATGATCACTATTGAGTGTGTCATCGAGGGTTTGCCAATCACAAAGTGGCGCTAGATCTGGAGATACTAAAGTTAGATCTATTGCACTTGGCTTGTGCTTAGGGTTGTCAGGAATTCGTGTTATTCTCCCATCATTCAAAAGATATAAGGACGAGTCGACTAGATTTTCTATAAAACGGTTACTAGTAATCGACTGACAATTCTTTTCCCAAAACGGGGAATGAGCATTAAAATCTCCAGTTATAAGATATCTATTGTTTTTATCTGGTCTTGTATGTAATGATCGTAACCATTCAGAATTAAACTCGTTAGGTCCCCGTGGTAGATAGCCTGACACAACAGTTAATACGATGTTAGAATTTACCTGAACCCTGACTGTGTGTGTGTGTGTTGTGTGTGTGTGTGTGTGTGCGTGTGTGTGTGTGTGTGTGTGTGTGTGTGTGTGTGTGTGTAGTTTCGTACACGTAAAGTGCATTGTAAAAGCAGAAGGAATTACATTTCAATAAATGTCACTAAACATACCCTTTTCAATTCATTATCCCTTTCCTTGTACATGATTGATAAAGCATCACATAACAAATCGGAAACAAATAAAGCAGATAAAAAAAACACATGTAGCAGTTGTAATGGTGGTAGTAGTAGTACTAAAAATTATTGATAATGTGAACAGTTGTAATAGAAAGTAAACATTTTTCTGTTTTTCTTCCGTTTTATTTCTTGTTTTAATCATCAATCGACTTTGTGTGACAAAAAGTAGTTTTGCAGACGTACAGTGCATAATAATAATAATAATAATGAATACTTATATAGCGCCTATTCTCGGCTAGAGACCAAGTTCTAAGCGCTTTACAATCAACACTTGCTTACACAACGGGCTGCCTACCTGGGTAGTGCCGACTGAAGAGCTGCCAGCTGGCGCTTCATTCAGTCGTTTCCCGTGTCATCCAGTCAATATCGTTCAATATCGTTCACTCAGTTTCTTTACTTCCTTCATTCTTTCCATTTCTTACGCAGGGTGCATGCTGTGTGTAATAGAAGCAGTGGAAAGTACTGTTCAATAAATGTCACCAAACATACCGTTTTTTGTTCATTATCAATTACTTTTGTATAATTATGACTGATATGGATGCGAGTAACACATAATAAATCGGAAACAAACAAATACAACAACCATTTACAATTAGTTCGCCTTCCAACAAGCATTGAAGTAGGATTGAATCTTAATGCCATCCAACGCAAACTCCAACAGGTCGTGCGACGATCGTGCGCTTGTGGTACGAAACACATGGCTCACTGACATTGGCCACATGGCCCTTCCAGCATAGTGTGCAGCGGGCTTTAGAGGGGAGGGGTTAGGGCAGAGGGAAGGAAAGAAGGCAGTAGCAAAGAAGGCATTCATCTATCAACTTGTTCGTTCCGTGTTCATGAAATATGAAAAGGTGATCTGTTTTGAAAAGAAAAGTTATTGGTTCCGCAAGACAATCCAGACAAACAGATTACTCGTCTAATATCATACAAGTTTGTGAAAAGACGTAAAAATCAAAGTACTACTACTACTACTTGCCAAGCAGATTCCGCGGAGGAAGTGGGGCTGGATTGGACACACTCTCAGGAAGCCAGCATCCAGCACCACACGCCAAGTCCTGACATGGAACCCGCAGGGGAAAAGGAAGAGAGGCCGACCTCACAGCAGCTGGAGGCGAGACACTGAGGCAGAGATAAAGAGGCAGGCATTCAGCGAGCAGCCCAGAACCGAGTGCGATGGCGGAGTGTTGTCGATGGCCTATGCTCACCCTTGAGCGATGGGCCTAAGTTAGTAAGTACTACTACCACTACTACAAACAGATTACATTGCCCTGCGATCTGTTTGTCTGAAGTGTCTGGCGGAAACAATGACTTTTCGAAATTTGCTAACAATTTCCGCCTTCAGTGACCTCGCTTTGAAATTTTAAAGTTGAAGTTTGTAATGTTCATTTAAAAGAAAAAAAAAAAAAAGAAAGAGGTTGAGTTGACGTGAGGCTTCTTGAATCTTGATTTTCAAACCCGAAGGAGTACATGAAGGATGGGTATTGATTTTCATAGTCGTCGTTAATTCATGGGACTGCTTGAAAGGAGGGATTAGCGAGGGCCATGTTTGCTGCGCATCGTTTCAATGCTACTGTTTCTGAGAACAGAATATCACGAAGAAATGATTGCCTAAAATGACGAATTGTTTGGTTCACATATTTGTGCCGACGATGCCACTGTGACCCTGCACAAATGTGTTTATTTTTGCGGGTGTGGTTTGGTATTTGTGAGGCATTGTTGTATAAAGTAAGTTTCGCTAAAATCGTGGTGGAATCGATTAAACTGTGTTCACAATGTCCGCCAGTAACTGCGAATTCGTTGCGTGTGTGTGTGTGTGTGTGTGTGTGTGTGTGTGTGTGTGTGTGTGTGTGTGTGTGTGTGTGTGTGTGTGAGTAGAGAGAGAGAGAGAGAGAGAGAGAGAGAGAGACCCCTTCTTCCCGAAAGCAAACAAGCAAACAAGCAGCTTCGTTTGTGGTAATAGAGTTCCTTTCTTTTCAGTCTGCAAAATATTTGAAAACACATTCAGAAAAAAAAAAAAACAAAAAAAAAAAAAAACGTGGCACCACATCTTTTATGAATAGGAGTCCCATTGATTAGTTCTTGCTTACGATCAGTTACTATTCACCTTCTTTAGGTGTTTTTTTTAAACTGTTTTGTTGAGCAGAACGTTACCTTGTCATCCTGACTGAATGTAACGCCAGCAGACAGACATTCAATCGGCTCTAGGTCGGCAATGCGTTGTACAAGAAGAGCATGGATTGCAAAGTGCTTACAGCTTGGTCTCAACCGAGGATAGTCGCTGGACAAATAGCACTCTCAATAGCACTGTTGCCGTTATGCATTGTACTTTGCTTTGTTGTCGCATCTTTCAAATTTCTTTGGAACCGATTCAGGCATAAGAAATGAATTCAAGAGCACTCTGAGGTAGGGGTAGTTTATGTTGAAAGTCTCGTCCAGTTTCATTCCATATTAGGATGCTATGCGGAGTCCTTGTGTGGCAGAGTTATCTTTCTTGTACGGACTTGCTTTAAACGATGCGTATGTTTCGTTGTGGGAAAAAAAGTGTTGGCCTAATGCGTAATGCTAATGCCTTGGGCTAAAGTGCGTTGGGCTAATGTGTAGGTCAGACATCTGCTCAGTCGCAGCCACGAGACCCTTGTTCTTTAAATTCTCTCATCTTAGTCATTCATTCATTTATCCATCAGCTTTAAATCATGCGCAGTGTGGTCTCAGAATTTAGCGGATGTGGTGTAGCATGCATGGACTAGTCCGCACGCAGTGACGCCTCCTGGATGAAACTGAAACTGTGGGGGAAAGTTGTCTGGAGTAAAACTTTCAATTCAAAATACACTGTGACCTCACATCGACGGCAAAACGTAATTTTTGGCAAAAGAAAAAAAAAAAAAAAAAAAAGGGGGGGGGGGGGGGGGGTTATAATGACATACAGTTTTGAATTAAATATTCTTTCCACGCAGAGAAAAGGTGTCGAGTCTTCTGTGAAAAGTCTTACACAAAGTTGTTATTTTCTTTGTTACGAATTTGCTTGGATTTTTATTACAAAGGAAAGAAGAAGAAGAAGCCAGTCCTCGGCAAGATTCATGAAAGAATGTGATAAATCAATAATTGATTTGAAACAAATTCTTTTTTTTTTTGTACTCCCAGTTCTTATAGAACAGGGAGTACTTTACAATGGGAACGAAGAAATGCTGTCTGTGTGTCTGTCTGTCTGTCTGTCTGTGTGTCTGTCCGTGGTCAAAATGTGTTCCACTCGCTCCAGACAAAACTATTAGGCCGATCTTTCTGAGAATTTGTAGGTATGTTCATTATGGGTCACGGATGATGCCCGATGTTTTATTTTACCGTTATAGCCGTTACCAACGGCCCATAACGGTTTTCTTCTTTATGGAAAACCTCAGAAAGTACTTCGCCGATCTTTCTGAAAAATTGTAGGTGTGTTCATTATGGGTCACAGATGATGGCCGGTGTAACGAAAAGTTTTAACTCCCCGAATGATTTAACTCCTAGGGAGTTAAACTGTTAATTTTAACTCCCTGGGATTAAACTAGAATATAAAAAACTAACTCCCTCTATGTTTCAGTTTGACTCCAGGGGAGTTATTCTGACATACCACCAGAATGACTCCCACCCACCAGCTACCACCCACTCCCCGCACCTCGCTACCACCCATGCATCTTATATATATATATATATATATATATTTTTTTTTTTTTTTTTTTCGAAATGTGTGTGTGTGTGTGTGTGGTGTGTGTGTGTGTGTGTGTGTGCGTGTGTTCCTACACTAACTTGCCAGATCAAGACTTGTCAGGTAGAATTGTTTCCTTCGATATTATTGGTTTCTGTGAATTAGTCACGTGTTCTGAATTTTATTGAAAAATGTGTGTGTTTTTCTGATTGGCGGGATGACTTTCGTTGTTAGTTTGGCACTCGTACACCCCCACACCTGTGACGAGTCACTTGACAACTTCATCAGATCGGTCCCAAGCAGCCACCCTCTTGTACAATTTGTACAAGAGGGTGGCTGCTTGGCACCATTCCCCCCCCCTCCCCCCCCCCCCCCCCCCCCCCCCCCCCCCCCCCCCCCCCCCCCCCCGCTTTCTCTATCCCTGTGTCTCACACAATTTCTAACCCATGCCAACCCTTTTCTCCTCCAAACAATTTTACGTCACTTCGCGACTACTCGTCATTCTCTCCCCACCTTCCTTACCCTCTCAACTCCCCCCCCCCCCCCTCACTCCCTAATTTGGCGGCATGACACAATAAAAAAAAATTGAAAGTTTTCCATTTCTACGCCATTTGAGTGTAATGGCCTACACTTATGGGTGACAGTTTGATAGTCGCATAGATTCCATGAGAAGAGAGAGAGAGAGAGAGAGAGAGAGAGAGAGAGAGAGAGAGAGAGAGAGAGAACGCCAAAGACTGAAGGTACAGTATTTCTACCAAAGGCATCAAACCATTAATTCGTGTATATACAGACTTTACATAAAGATTATATACAAAAAGGCATAGTAAAATGTCAAGGACATGCATAGATGAGCACATGAATATGTACACGGACATTTCCTTTCCCTATGATGATGATGATCATGAACATTAAATCCCCTTCTCCATTCTCTTACAGAAAGGTATTTGGGAATAGGTGGGTGGGGAGTCGTCTTAGTCATGATCAGATTAACTCCCCCTCTGTTACAAAGTAACTCCTGGGAGTCAGAAAACACGTGTACACATTAACTCCCAGGGGAGTTATTCTAAACTGTGAAAAACTGACCCCCCTTAGTGGGCAGGGAGTTAAATTTTTACACACCTGGATTAACTCCCGGGAGTTAATCTGGATATAGTGCAGACTAACTCTCAGGGGGGTCATTCTGTTACAGGGTGGGAGTTAAGTCTGATATATGTACAAAATGACTCCCCCTTAATGTTTTCAAGAATTTGTTGAGACTTGTACAAAAATGATTTTAGAACATTTTGAAGTTTTACTGAGTGGAGTTAATTTGGCACAGGGTGGAAGTCATTCTAGTTTAACTCCCGGGGAGTTAAAATTTACATATGAACAGTTTAACTCCCTGGGAGTTAAAACATTCGGGGAGTTAAAACTTTTCGTTACACCAGTGTTTACCAGAATAGCCGTTACTAACGGCTATAACGGCCCAAAACGGTTTTTCCTCTTTATGGAATATCTCATGCGTATTCAAGATAAACTGGGAGTACGTTTATATGCTTTGCATCTTGTTGTTAATTGTGTCCGTGGAACGACAATCACAGGATGGTCGTGGGGCCACATCCGAACTGAAACAGGAGGTTGTAACCTTCGTCGAAAACAGCTGCAGTCATAACGTAAGTGCACACAAACGTACGTGCAAGTGTGCGAATGTGTCACTGCGTGCGTGCGTGCGAATGTGTATGTGTATGTGTGTGTGTGTGTGTGTGTGTGTAGGTGAGGAGGACGCCGAGGGGAATGTGTGTGTTTGCGTGCGTGCGTGCGTGCGGTGTGTGTGTGTGTGTGTGTGTGTGTGTGTGTGTGTGTGAGGTTGAGGGGAGGTGCATATGTAAGGGTTTTCCGCTGGTGCTTTCACAGTTACTGTAGCTTTGTTGCTACGAAGCTGAATCAAGGATTTTGTTGATGAGGGATCAAGCGTTTTAAAGAAGAGGAATTAAGCATTTACACATGACAACCGAGCACGCGCACTTACACACACACACACACACACACACGCACGCGCGCACGCCGCCACACACACACACACACACACACCCACACACGCACACACACACACACACACGCACACACACACACGTCCCCTCTGCCTCACACACTCCTCACTCCACTCACCCATCCACACGACTCAAAGTCCTTTGTCTCTCTCTCTCTCTCTCTCTCTCTCTCTCTCTCTCTCATTTTTAATACGTCAATGGCAGATAAACTAGACCTACTACTTATCTTATTTTTTTCGCACCTTGCATCATGATTTCGAAACGAACTAACGAACAAAATGCGTTTCCTTTATTGATGAAAATGGAGAGAAATAAAAAAAAGAACCGAACACAACCAAAGTACATGACAAACTGAAACAAAATGCCTTCACCATCACTTCATAAAGGGGTTACAAACATCACCACTGGGTCTATGATTTCAAAGGATTCACGCCATGGCGATTTGATATATCAAATTGCTATACACTAGATTGCAATGGAGCGACGTACTGCAGGCTAAAGGAGAGAGAGGAGAGAGAGAGGAGAGAGAGAGAGAGAGAGAGAGAGAGAGAGAGAGAGAGAGAGAGATTTACACATCTCAAAATAGTTCATGTTAAAAACACATCAACAAAATACGCTTTCACAGGGAAACTATCAGCTCTTAAGAACAGGCGTACACAAAACGAAGGAAGGAAGTAAGAGAGAGAGAGAGAGAGAGAGAGAGAGAGAGAGAGAGAGAGAGAGAGAGAGAGAGGGAAGTGAAGGAATTCACATGATCCACAAATTGCTCAGATTTGATCAGCACAACGGAAGCAAGTTAAAAACAATTTAAAGAAAGAAAAGAAAAGAAAAGAAGAAAGAAAGTGAGGAACGAAGAAAAAACGAAAACAAAACAAAAAATACAAAGGCGCTCAAAAAAGTCCAATCACGCAACGCATCATTAACAAAGATCAATACTGGTAAACAAAGTATCGTGTGGTTAAAAACGAATGATCTATCGTCTGTAAGCAACCACACAGAATTTGAAGATAATTAAAATCAACAGTTGTCTCTCTTGGTGTAGTCTCACCGACAACCGAAACGAAAATATTTGACATAAATGTCCTTTGAGTCAAAACGCTTTCTGAGCAACCAGACGATTAATTTGTTTCATTTTTTTTTTTTTTTTTAAAAAGGAAAAAAAAAACAACAAAGATCACGACTCAACGCGTGTTCAGTAACAAATATACAAACGTAGTAACAAGTAGTCAAACACGCATTCCGTGCGCATGCACCGACGCGCGCACGCGCGTTTCTCTCTACGCATTGCGCGCGCATGCACCGACGCGTGCACGCGCGTCTCTCTCTCTCTCTCTCTCTCTCTCTCTCTCTCTCTCTCTCTCTCTCTCTTCTCTCTCTCTTATACATACGTGCGCGAGGGCGCGTGCCTTTACACATAATTATAATCATACATACGCAGAATGTACAACTTTGTTTTAAATTAACGCAACTTCCATTTTTTTTTTAAATCAATGATTAATAAACTAGAAGCACTCAGACTAAATATGACGTGACTTTGCAAAGATGAGGATCAATCGCACTGAAATGAAAAGGAAATAATATCAAAATAATAACAATAAAAACAAACAACTGAAAGTAAATTCATTTGCCTCTTTTAACCCATGTGCCCTCTCCCATCCCACCCCTCTCCTGCACTCCTCCCCCCCCCCCCCCTTTCCACGCTTGAACCCAATCCCCACCCCCTGCCCCCCAAAAAAAACAACTAAAAAAAGAACTTAAAAAAAAAAACCCAAAAAACTATTTAAAAAAAAAAATCTGCATTTTTTTTTCGAGAGAAAAAGATGGCACAAACAATTTGAGCTGTATGAATACACACAGACAAGTTACCATTAAAAATAAAACACACTAAAAACTGGGGGAAGAAGACTAACCATCCAAACAGAACACCATCAAGGGGAGAAACACGTAGAAATTATACAGGGAGTAATTTGACGCTCGCAGGTGACAATGAAGTTGAAGCATAGTACAACCTTTTTGTTTCTTTAATAATAATAATAATGATAATGATAATAATAACAACAACATAAATGATAATAATGATGAACGAGAACCGGTGATTTCAACGTGGTATGGCCGCTGGCAATAATGATGATGTTGATGATGGTAATTATGCTGCTGCTGCTGCTGATAATGATAATAATAATAATGATATAATAATCATAATCATAATAATAACTACACCCACACGTTTTTAAAATACGAAGTCGAAGCCTCAGAAAAGGGAAGTTAGAAGGGCGGGAAAGAGGGAGAAGGGGAAAGAACCGATGGGATGGACGTCGGTTGATGGCGGCAGGGGATAGGACCATCATCAACATTCGTAAAAAAAATAAATAAATAAAATTTTAAAAAATCAAAAAAATCGGAGTGCATGTAGATGAGCTAACTCAGAGACAAAATATGGTCAGTATATGTGTGACACACGCACAAAAAAAATGTGTAGAAATCATAATACTGTTTCCGTACTAGTGCGCACGTTTCCTTTTTTTTTTTTTTTTTTTTATTTATTCGGATTAGATATGAATGTATTTAAGGGGAAAAAAAGAAAGGTAGATCTTGTAAATGAGGATACTTCATAGGTTGTTCTCTGTGTTGTGTGTGTGTGTGTGTGTGTGTGTGTGTGTGTAAAACATATTGTATGGTTGACACCATCTACTACGACTACAGTTATAGCCACCACCAAAAATCACCACGACCAAACAACAAATAGTAATGAGAGGAAAACAACCAATGAAAGTATAATAGAAGATAAAGAACAACAACGACAACGGATGTATAAACATTTTGTGCTTCTAATTTTGAATGGAACACAAAAATACCATAAGATGACCGCAGCTAAACATACTGTGTTTTCTGACAGAATTATAATGCGCACATTTGGTTCTACAGAAACAAGTAAGTCGACATGGTTTTTATTTCTATAAAAAGAAACATTTACAAATTGGTAGAAAGTTATAGGAGAGGAAAAAAAAGGATTTTTTTTAAAAATTAAAAAGGAGGGTGTGGGGAACCAGGGGAGTCCCGAAGGAAATGTCCTTCACAAAATAAACCAGATCGGACTGAATATAATCATTGTGTTCTCTACAACGAATCGAACGGTAATTAATGTACTATATGTTCATTTTATCTTAACACAAGGCACTTGCTGAAACGGAAAAGGCACAGGCCGGACAAAATTATTCATGAGAGATCACTAGCTTAATAAAAAAAAAAGTCATAATTACCCTTTTCAAGTGAAATTTTAAATGTGTGTGTGTGTGTGTGTGTGTGTGTGTGTGTGTGTGGTGCGTGCGTGTGTGTGTGTGGGGTGTGTGTGTGTGTGTGTGTGTGTGTGTGTGTGTGAAGAAAACAGTCAACCTGACATCAAGACAATACTTTACGTTAACTTCGACGCCATAATGGCTTCAAAACGACGAGTCGAAAGAAATAAAACAATGGTTTTCAACCTTGAGACCCCAATGTTTCGTGTACAATATAAATTATAATGACGACGACACTTATCTCCGGCTATGAGAGGTCAAAAGTTTCAAAAGGCTGTAACTAGTTTGTAACTAGTGCTTACCCCTTTTCAGCTGAAAACATTTCAAATTAACGTATAATTCGATTTAAAAGAAAAACTGTAATAACAGTTTTAATTAAAACAGTTCAATTTATTAACTAGGTATCTTGATTCAAAAGGCTATAACTACTGCCGTTCGACTGAAGACATCGCATATATTAACGTAAGATTAGAAAAAATTATGTTTTACTGTTGCACTGAAAACAGTTCATATATTAACATATGATTCCAAATGTTGTAACTACTGTTTCACTTTAAACAGTTCACATAAACCAACGTATGATTCAAATGTTGTTTTTATTGTTCGACTGAAATTGTTCACGTGTTAACATATAATTCAAAAGGTAATGTGCTGCTATTGGACTGAAAACACTTCAGGCATTAACCACTGTTTGAAAACATTTCACATAAAATATTGTTGACTTTTATTGTTGGACTGTATTCACTCAAAAAAAAACAACATTCACATGATGATTCAAAAGGATGTAGCTACTGTTTGAAAACAGTTCACATAAAGGACTCTTGATTATTATTGTTCAACTGTTTTGATATGAAAACAATTCACAAATTAACGTATGATTCAAAAGGATGTAACTACTGTTTGACTGCTTTGACATGAAAACGATTAACATATTAACGAATATTTCAAAAGGTTGTAGCCACTGCTTGGCTATTTGGACACACAACAGTCCAGATATGAACCTATGAATCAAAAGTCGTTTCCATTCTGACTGTTTTTGAATGGAAACAGTTCGCACATAATGATTCAGAAAGTTGTTAATGCTGTTGAACTGTTTTGAAATGAAAGCAGTGCAATATCAAACTCTGATTCAAAAGAATGTTGGTCACTGTTTGACTATTTTGAAGCGAAAACAGTTCACATATTAACCTATGATTCAAACGGTTCACATATTAACCTGCGATTCAAACAGTTCACATATTAACCTATGATTTTAAAGTTCGCTATCACTGTTTCATTGTTCTGGAATGAAAATGATTTTTAAAAAATCAACCAATGATTCAAAACTTTTTATCGCTGTTTGACTATTTTGGAATGAAAACAGCGCAGTTCAAAAGGTTATTATTGCTGTTTGGCTACTTTGATATTGAAACAGTTCACATATTAACCTACGATTCACAAAGTTGTTACTATTGTTTGGCTATTCTGAAATGAAGATAGTTCACATAGTAATGGGTGAATCGAAAGGTTTTCATGACTAATTCAGTTTATTCAAATATGAAAACAACTCACACGTTAAACTATGATTCTTAATGTGATTACTGCTTGATTGTTCTGACATAAAAAAAACCCCATAAAAACAAATAAACGGTTTACATATTCACGTACAATAAAAAAAAAAAAATGTTTTTAATGTTCGACTGTCTTGACATGAAAATATTCCACAAATTAACGTATGATTAAAAAGGCTGTGATTACTGGTTTACGGTGTTCAGGAGGGAAAAGCTCTAACATTATCGTGAAGGTCCAGTAATAGAATCGAAAGTTAAGATAATAACTGTTTTCGCGTTCAACAGACGCTGAAAAAAAAATACTGTATTTAAAACCCTTGATTTCATTTGACCGTCTATAGAGAAGGGCAACGTGGTAAGTTGTAATTTATGAGCTTTGTAAAAACTTTAACCCCCCACCCCCACCCCCACCTCAGTCCAAACCACCCTCCTCCACCAAAAACAAAAACAAAAACTACAGAAAAGGAAAACGCCCATGTCCCATATTAAAAGCAAACAAATGAAAAATGGCACCTACACCCTCCACTCTCTCACATAACCCAATCCCAGATTTTTTAAAAAAAATCACCACAAGCATCAATCGCCCCACCCCACCCCACCCTGTCCACATCCCCTTCCTCCCTCCTCCTTTCACATGGAACCAGTATGCAAATTATTGTTGCAGTTTCTATACAACAAATTCTGGTTTCACGAAGAAAAGGATAATTATGTTCTTCTGATGCCAGTAAACTCTCATACCCAGCTGGGTGGCAGAGCACACTGTTTTACGCTCTCATTCTTTCGTGCACGCTGCTACTATCACCAGATCCACGCCCAACATGGCAATAACAACAACAACAACAACTACAACTACTTTTACTGCTGGACTACAAGACACAAGACACTCAATGAAACAAACGCTTGCGCGCCCCTAACCCCACTTTCACCCTTTCTCCTTGCCACCATCCCTACTCCCTAAAAAACCCCATTGAAGGCACATTTTCTTGCTGTCAAAAGGCACCTGAAAAAAAATAATCAAAAACAATCACCATGGAGACATTGCATGTCACAGCACCGTTGTGTATGTATAAATGAAATAAAGTGGGACAAGAGACGGATTGATCATGGCATTCGGTATACTTTTAAAGGCAAGATCGACAGTAAAGGTTAGGTCGCTGTATTGTGACAATAAAGAGCTGTAATGTTCGTACCTGCGAAATAACACTTAGGTAGAAATATATCTGTGAGTGAAATGGCCACACATTTTGAATACGAATTCCTTTTACAGTTTGCATGCCTCCTCTCTCTCCCCCCCCCCCCCCTCTCTCTCTCTCTCTCTCTCTCTCTCTCTCTCTCTCTCTCTCTCTCTCTCAGGTGGACAAACTGAGCTTATCTGAAATGATTTTCTGGCCTGCATGCATTTCATGGTGACATCAATAAGGAGCAATACAAACACGATAAACAATAAACATTAAAAAAAAAAATCATAACGCCAGAACAATCATACCCTCCCCCTTAACCACACACACACACACACACACACACACACACACACACACACACACACACACACACACACACGCACGCACGCACGCACGCACGCACGCACGCACACACATACGCGCGCGCGCGCTTGCGCGCGGAAAAGCGCAAACAGAGCAAAATATCAAAACCGAATAATTCTACCATCTTCATCAGATTTTTCAAAAGGAAAATGTCCATGATTTGTCATTATTACGATTGTTCATTGAACTTTTTATTTCTTTTGCAAATATGGGAGGAAACATTGAAGAAGCAACGTGCAAGATTTCAAAATCGTGATCAAGATAAAGTGAGTTAGAAAGCTTTGCACTGCGAAAAAAAAAAAAAAGACAGACAGAAAGAAAAACTCATACCCAAGGTTTCTTGTGTTAGGTCTATGCATGTCAAAAAATATTCCACAGAAATAGGGAATCTGTCTTCAACCGTCTTCACTTCTTAGGAAGAGCGACTAATTTCAGCAAAAGAAATGTTGACAGAGAATTTCACCACAAAGAAATGCTCACAGAGTGCTTCGCCGTTTCTGTTTCATGTATCACATTCATCCAGAAACACTTTCAGCGACATTCCTTGACATTTCGGTTTCATTGCTCAAGAAACACTTTCCACCACATACCTTGAGTTTTCCGATCCTTTCACCAAGGACTGCTGTCCACAACATTCCTGGCCATTTCTGATCCGTTTGCACAGAGACAATGCCCCCAACGTTCTTTGAAAGTTCTGGTGCCTTCAGCGAGGAACATTTTTCACAGCATCACTAGATCGCAAAGGCTGTGGTGCCGTCTTGTGAAAATGGTAATTTGTGTTTGTTCCTTTCTCCAGTTGTTGTTGCATCTGCGAACCGGGAGGAGAGGAGGGAGCTGGTTGCAGTCTTCCATGGCGCTCCAGCAGTCTTCAAGACTCCGGGATAGGTGATAAATGTGTTAGGTGCAGGGTACATGGACAGGTTTGGAGCGATCCTGTTAATAGGGATGTCTCATTGCTTGTTCTGGGTGCGCTGTGTTGCCATTTCTGCTAGGCCATTGGTGTCAGTAAGCAGCATTCATTTGGAGGTAAGAGTTACCCGACTTGTTTGTTCTTAACATCACTAGAGTTTCTCATCCGTTCATTATTGAAGACTGTCGACAAGGTTCTTTGACTCAATGTCCACGATTGCTCGAGCGTTCTGGTCCAATTACAAAGGAATCTATTCTGCAATATTTCTTGACCTCTCTGGTTCTATCCAGGAACTCTGTCCACGACCTATCATGAACTTTGTGTACGTTTATCAGAGAAAAAATTATGTTAGAAAATACGGATCTGTATAGTGATCCGTTCTGTGTCCGTGATTCGTTCAGAGGCCGGAATATTAATCTTTTTTCTTGTACTATGTGTATTTTCAGTCTCTGTGTGTCTCTCTTTCTGTCTATCTCTCTCTCTTTCTGTTCGTCTGTCTGTCTGTCTCTCTCTCTTACACACACACACACACACACACACACACACACACACACACACACACACACACACACACACACACACACACTAAACTATACGTTCGTTGTTTAGCCGTGGCTCACTAATCGTGACGCTGGAAGCCAAGGGAGGATGGAGAAATTACACAACAGGAAAAGGCACACCAAAAAATGATACGGAAAAACAAAGGAAATGGCATGGAAAAGCAGCAAAAGGTAAAAAAAAAAAGTAAGTATATGTAGGGGTAGGGGGAACGAGAGGAACGCAGAACAAAACAAGAAAGGGTTAAGGAAAAGGTAGAAAGAGTACAAAAAGTCAAACAGACACAGACAAGTAGTAGATTAAAGTGGAAAAGGAAGCATACAGTACAATAGGCCTACAAGTAGAATTAGATTTTTTTTTAAAAAAAGAAATAAAAGAGTTGAATAGAAAACAAAGATGAGGAAGTTAGGAACAGATTGGAAACAGAGTAAAAAGTGGGAAAAAGTTCAGAACAAGTAGAACAAGAGAGGCAAAAACAGAGTAAAAAGTGAGAAAAAGTTCAGAACAAGTAGAACAAGAGAGGCAAAAACAGAGTAAAAAGTGAGAAAAAGTTCAGAACAAGTAGAACAAGAGAGGCAACAACAGAGTAAAAAGTGAGAAAAAGTTCAGAACAAGTAGAACAAGAGAGGCAAAAACAGAGTAAAAAGTGAGAAAAAGGTCAGAACAAGCAGAACAAGAGAGGCAAAAACAGAGTAAAAAGTGGGAAAAAGGTCAGAACAAGTAGAACAAGAGAGGCAAAAACAGAGTAAAAAGTGGGAAAAAGGTCAGAACAAGTAGAACAAGAGAGACAAAATTACCTTTCCTGACCCACGTGTGATAAATGTACACCTCAAGAGGATGAAAAGCAAAGGGTAGTCGGGACAAATGAGAGAGAGAGAGAGAGAGAGAGAGACAGAGAGAGAGAGAGAGAGAGAGAGAGAGGAGAGAGAGAGAGAGTGAGAGAGAGAAGTATCAAGATTTCGTTTGCATAATGAAAATTTAATTCATTCAAACAGCGACAGAATTTGAAAGGTCACGTACGGAGTCGGTGCACTTTGTATCACATGGCAGGACTGTTTGGGGGAATATATTTTTCGGGGATGGGGGTCGAATGGGGGGTGGGGGGGGGGGGGGGGCGGGCAGTGGCAGCAGGGATGAGGTGGAAAGATGGTGATTGGGGAAGGGTGGATGGAGAGAGGGGGGGAGGAAGCCTGACTATGGTGTTCTGGGGTTAAAAGGTCAGAAATGCTGCCCACGCCCTAGTTTTGGCCTACGCGTTGCTCTTTGCCCCCCCCCCCTCCTCCCCCTCCTCCCCCCCCCCCCCTTTTCCTTGACTAACAGGCACGGCTTTGTGCCAGATTATTTCAAATGTATATCGCCGGCACACACATAACACACGCCAAGCCTTATTTTGAACGTAAAGCGCATATAATGTTACCTTCCTTGATCTCTTCATTTAAGATGTTCGATTAACATCTACATTCTATCATACTGGCAACGATAAAAATGTGTTTACATAGTTTTTGTAACTTTTTTTTTTAAGGGGGGGGGGGGGGGGGGGTAAAAGAGTGTGTGTGTGTTGTGTGGTGTGTGTGTGTGTGTGTGTGTGTGTGTGTGTGTGTGTGGGGTGTGTGAGTGTGTGTGTGTGTGTGTGTGTGTGTGTGTGTGTGTGTGTGTGTGTGTGTGTGTGTGTGTGTGAAACGAGTTGCTGCTTAATTGCAGCTTCACTGGCTTGGTCCTTGGTTCACCGTGAATGATGAATTTATTTAATCTTACTTTGCTACACTTGACAATAAGTATTTATATGAGGCCAATCTTGATTGTGTATTTTATAGATATTCATTACTGTGTCCACTTGTGCTTAATAGAAATCCCATTAAATAGGATAAGAGGTGTGTGCGTGTGTGTGTGTGTGTGTGTGTGTGTGTGTGTGTGTGTGTGTGTGTGTGTGTGTGTGTGTGTGTGTGTGTTGACCTTGATGAAAGTTGCTAATATTTGTTGGAATGCTTGGACAAAATAATCACCAGTTTGTAGATATTAGAATAATATAGACTATAGAAGGACATAACTGTAAATGATCGGAACATTGAAGAAAAGTTCAATATGGTGACTTGGGAAATATGGCTGAAAACATTAACGGCGGATTCATCGTCTTTACCGTTTGGTGATATCTTCACACGACAGTGGCTGGGAAGGTTCTATCAATATTTATTGTGCCACTGTTGATGGTACTGTAGGCATTGGTAATTGCTGAGAAACTGCCGACATTAAATTCATTTTAACACCCCCACCCTCACTTCCCACCTCCCCCACCCCCACCCCCACAAATATACACGCACACACACACGCGCGCGCGCACACACACACACGCGCGCACGAACGCACGCACGCACGTACGCACTCACATGCACATATGCACAAACACATACACACACACGCGCGCGCACGCACACGCGCACGAACGCACGCGCGCACGTACGCACTCACATGCGCATGTGCACAAACACATACACGTACACACATATACGCAGTCTGGACACAAACACACACACATGTATAGACATAAAATCAGGGTGATTACATAGACTCACTTTATTCACACGTGAGTCAGAAAAGGTAGGAAAAAGGAGAAAACAGAAAAAGGTCAGAAAAAACAGCACCGACCAAACACGCCTGAACCGTGCCACATTGGATCATGTCATGGACGGATCTATCATCAATTAAAACAGTGAGGATCGATTGAGCATGTTGACTTAAGGCACAGGCTAAAATCTCAAAGCAATTCATCATCTTCGGGATGGAGCGAGAAGACAGGGGGCTCGAATATAAGAGATGAATAACAACAATAAAGTGTCTTCAAACTTTCCGTTTGAGCCGTTTGGGAAGATGAGCACCTTGAACCTCTGGAGACGGAAGTCATTACTGGGAACATAGGGCACCAGCCTCAGTTTTGTTGTTGTTTTTTTTTTTTCCTTTTTTTTTTGTGTGTCCCATCTTCTGTGCCACCTCAGTGGCAGTGCACCCACGCCGCTCATTCCGACACTCCGTCCACAGCCGCTGCTCGGTCAGTCCCACCACAGCCCCGGCACTGGCACCAGCAATCCACAGGGAACAGTTAATGTCAAGTCGTCAAGGGGCAACCCACCGGAGGAGACACCGCACTGCTGTCGAGTCATTTTTGGTGGTGTTCAGTGATGCCTGTTCTGATGGAACATACGCAGGACACCACCTACTAAGCCTCCTACTAAGGACAAAAAAATTGCTGAGTCGTGCGCGGAGCCGGCGTGAGTGAGCTCTCCCTCTGGAGGGCGTCACCACGTCCGTCCAACGACAGACACCTCCCCCCCCCCCTCCTCCCCCGCCATGAACTCGCCGATACCGGTGACCCCGACAGAATCAAACCAAGGCCACAGGCGTGATCCTGAAGCTTTCTGATCATGTCTTTCAAAGACTGTCTTTTTCATGACAGTGTCGTTCCTATTCGGTCCATCTTCTTGTTCTGTCTCATGGTTGTGGGTCTGAAGGGTGCGGGGGCAGTGGGCAGTCAGAACTCTCCTCAGTACTCTGATCCCAGACAGAAGTCTTGCAGAGAGTACAGTCCTTTGATTTTCACCCTGAACTTCTCCAGTCTGCCTCTACAACACCCGTTCTCAACAGTAGCCCGAGGAAGAGCCTTTGCCCAGGGAGCCATAGACAGATGCATGCCCGTACCATGCAAGCACAGGCCTTTGATGTACTTCTAGAAGAGGTTCTTGTCTGCCCAGCCTCGAGTTCCTTGTATGAGAAGGGCAGAATCCGTCTGAAGCATGACTGTCTTCTCAAACACGTGAATTTCTCCCTCAAGATCTGCCGTCCTGTGTTGAACTCTTGAAAACCACGGGGAAGGATGGATACTCTATCAGTAAGTATTGCCCGGGGAATTATTTCCAAGGGGACTTCACCCCCAGCATATACGGGCTCCACACCATCAGATCAACAGACCTGATGGGCATGCGTACTCTGTCACTCGGGGACGTTTAATATCAGAGATTGTGTCTTGGACGTTGATTGGATACCGTCTAATGACCAGTCAGCGTCATCACTGATTGTGTCCCTTTGATTTGAACCTTTTTCTTGACCAACTGGTCGTTACGTGACAAAACGTTATTCTTGGTCGTCCGATCACACCGCGCGGTATGTATAATTCATCTAAATTTATCTTTTCAGGTAAACTGAGCCTCTTTTCTGTTTGGACAACTCTTTCGTGAAGTTTGTGAAGGCCTGGCATGCTTTGATGCCTTTTTCCCCCTCTGTATTTATGCTGGATATGTCTGAGCACAAAGGTGTATCCCCTTCTGGAGCATGTCTGAGCACAAAGGTGTATCCCCTTCTGGAGCAGTGGAGACGCGTGTCAAAGAAGCATAGCCCAGTAACTTCATATGCAGGTGAAGATGACCATGAAATTATTCAAAGATTAATTTTCAAAAATCTAATGAGAACGTTCATTTCCCTACTTAGAATGTTTTTTGTGCAACCTTTTGTGCTTTACGTCAATATCGTAGCAATCAATCAATTCTTGTTGCTGCAAGTCCCACCAAAGCTAATGCAAATTTAAGGAGGTGTCAACGTTGTATTAAGACAATAGTACGTATATTGTTATCAGTCTGTTATTTCTTTTTTTTTTTTCGGAAACGTTCAGAGATTTAGTTTAGAATTATTCAGTTGTCTTTGCTGTGTCGGCTATGTGAACATTTGTAGTTCAAGTCTTTCTTATTGTCCCTCTCTCCTTTTCTTCTCTGAGACTAACGAGATATAGAAAAATCTCAAGGTGATTCTCATGACAACCGTAATCTGAAGGATCCTTTCTTTCCTTTTCTCTACAACTGCTTGTAATGCATGCACTCATGTACTCTTCGGAGGAATTCAACATGTACGATTAGTGTGATTTTAAATTATCGTCGAGTCTTCTGTCAATACTTTTCAGAAAAAAAAATCACAAATGTTCTTTTCCTTCTCGATTAGATAAGTTTCCTTATTGTTTTTGTTTCAGTCTCAAGAGGGGAATAACTGTGATCCATTTTCAAAAAGCACCAGAGACATAGATGGTGAAATGAAAAGTCAATCCTCCACATATTTAGGGGCAAACCAAAACCCCCACTTTGTACACAGAAAACTCAAACGTCTTCAGTGTATCTCCGCTACAGACGGCAAGACAATGAGACATTCGTCAAGGACCTCCGACCTTCCATTCTTTTGTCTCATAACATTCAGCTGAATTCAAGGACACACACAAAAAAAGACCTCGACATCATTGGAAGACCTCCATGTGCCTGGAAGACCTCCCGACTCCACATCCTTGGAAGACTTCCACATCCCTGGAAGATCCCCCAGCTCCACATCCTTGGAAGACTTCTACATCCTCGGAAGACCTTCACACCCCCAGGAAGACCCCCTACCCCCCACCCCCACCCCCACCCCCCAAACTCCACATCATCGGAAGACCTTCACACCCTCCTTGGAAGACCTCGCGCCTCTCCCACACCCACACCCCCATCACTGATGCATCTGAGGCGGCGGAGGCCCGTAGGGCGAGTGCTGCAGCGCGGAATTGAACTCGTGGGCCTTCAGTCTCAGACAGGCCAGGCTGGAGCCCACGTGGGGCGCCGGCGAGTAGGCGGAGTGGTTGACCAGGGCGCAGCTGGAGGTGGTGGGGGCCGGGGTGGTGCTGTAGGCCGGCGGGGTCGCCCAGCTCAGGTAGTCGCTGTTGAGGGCCGCGGCGGCGGGGCGCGGGGTGATGGGCTGCTCGATGGGCGTGCTGTCCACGGCGCTCCGGTTGCCGCCGCCGCCGGCACCCCCGCCGCCGCAGCCGCCCACGTACATGGTCTGCCGCTGGGCCATCAGGTTGCGCTCGTTGCGCCGGAACTTGGCGCGGCGGTTTTGGAACCAGACCTGGTGGTCAGAGAGGGTACGCAGCATTACTTAAGAAGTCTTCAATCAGTGACGGAAAAGACAAAAACTTTTGTGTTTGTTTGTTTGTTTGAGCAGCGATCACGGGTAGCAAACGTGGAGCCTGCGTTGAGCAGTAACTAGGATGGCAGCAGCAAAGCGTGTTCACAGCAGCAGCAGAACTAATAGCAGTATTATTATTATTATTATTATTATTATTATTATTATTATTATTAGAAGTAGTAGTAGTGTGGTGGTGGTGGTGGTGGTGGTGGTGTAAAGAGGAGGAGGAAGAGGAGGAGGGGAGGAGTATTAGCACCAGTAGTAGTATAGTAGTAGTAGTAGCAGTAGTAGTAGCAGTAGCAGTAGTAGTAGTAGTAGTAGCAGCAGCAGCAGTAGTAGTAGTAGTTGTTGTTGTTGTTGTTGTTATTGTAGCTGACGTAGTAGTAGTTGTTGTAGTAGCAGCAGTGATAGTAGTAGTAGCAGAAGTAGCAATAGTAGCAGAAGTAGCAGTAGTAGGACAAGCATCAATAGCAATAGTAGTAGTAGTAGTAGTAGTAGTAGTAGTAGTAGTAGTAGAAGTAGTAGTAGTAGAAGTAGTAGCAGAAGTAACAATAGCAGCAGCAGCAGCAGGGGCAGTAGTAGGAGGAGGAGGAGGAGGAGGAGATACCCACACAAGTCAAACTCATGAAACCCATAAATTCCAATACTGTGACACCCACACCAGACAAACTATGCGACATCCACACAAACACAACACCGTGACACCCACACAATACAACATTGTAACAGCCACCCAATCCACCCACACCCAGACAAACTATGCGACACCCACACAAACACAACACCGTGACACCCACACAATACACCATTGTAACACCAACCCACCCAATCCACCCACACCCACACCCAACACCCCTACTAGTCCCGTTCCACAACACCCACCTGCACGCGAGCCTCACTGAGGTTCACCCTACGGGCCAGCTCCTCCCTGACGAAGGCATCAGGGTAGTGGGTTCTCTCGAACACACGTTCCAGGGCGGCCAGCTGTGTGGAGTTGAAGGTCGTGCGATTCCTCCGCTGTTTCCTCTTCCGGCGACTCTCCGCGTCCTCTTTTTTGTCGTCGTCCGAATCTGTGTGAGAAGAAAAGAAAAAAAAAAGTGATGGGTGCGTTTGAGCTGAGATGTGCAGTGTTGTGCTTTTATTGACTGGTGTATATGGAGGGCCGGAATAGCCCACTGGTATAGCGCCGGACTCGTAATCTTGGTGATCCTGGGGTTGCGGGTTCGAATCTCCGCCGGGCCGTTTCGGTACAGGGGGATTTTTCCCTCGGAGTTAACATTGGTTCTGACTCCATTTCCCATACAGTCCTTCGAGTGAGACTATAAACCGAGGTTCCGTGTATGAACGCACGCATATCATCTTGCACACTCGTAAAATCCCATCACCAACTTTCGGAAGAGAAGGCCAGTTTGGCCGTTGGTACGGATGACACGTTACACATAGCATGCACCTTCCCCGAAAATGGCGTATGCCTGCCTTAATGACGGGATAAAAATCAGTCATACACACAAAACTATACTCCGTTTGTTGGATAGATGGGATTAATACTTGCCTATCTACACAGGGAGTGTCCACAGGAATATCAGCCTGCGTACGCAGAAGAACAAGAAGGTGTATATGGACAAGTGCCTCAGTAATTAAAGTGCACTGTATTTGTCAAAGGACAGGTACCCGTCTTGCGCCGATTTCGAGAAGACAAGTGATTGCTCTTTCTTCGTTTTCATTGTCCTGAATGTTGTTTATCTTGTTGCAAAGTCAAGCGACTGCAGGCGGAAATGGAATCAATTTTTTATAACTATTCATAAAGCTACGCCGAAAAACGTAGACAAACGAATCACAAGACAAAACGCGACGTGTTTCAACCTCTTAGGTCTTCTTCAGGCAAGATACCTAACACACAGGACAACGAAAATGAACGAGCAATCACTTATATTCGTCCAATTCGGCGCAAGATGGGCGTTGAATCCCATCTTGTTTATCTTGTTGAAAATAGTTGTTTATCTTGCCTGAAGAAGACCTAAGAGGTCGAAACGCGTCGTGTTTTGTCGTGTCCATGTAAAGTGGCGGAACTATTTTAAATTCCTTTTGAAATTTTGTTTCAATTTCCCCACTTTGGAACCTGCTTTTAGGAATTTTGTTATGTTGTATTGTATTGTAGTGTACTATCTTGTGTTGTATGTCACTGGGTATAACTGTGTTGTGCTGTGATGTTACGCGGAAGTAATCTGATCCGTTGCTGTTATAGTGGAGAGTGTTGTTGCGTTGTGCACAAATATATTATACTGCTCTTTTTTTTCCTTTTTCTTTTTTTTTTTTCATTTTATTTATTTTTTTTTTACTGTTAACGATTTCTTCCCTGTACAGTTAGGACGTCTCACTCACAATGTTGTCGTCATCATCTTCATCAATGTCGTCCCAGTCATCATCAGCAGTATCATCAACATTAAATTGGCATTAATGTTTTACTTTCGTATACGATCTACGGATTTTAGAGAAAACTTTATTCCCCCCACCCCCACCCCCTATACCTTCACCCCCCCAACACCACAGAAAGATCCTTTTTTTGAGGGTGGGGGTGGGGTGAGGGTCCATTTTGATCATTTTGTCTTCGATGTATCCTTTCGACAAAGTTCCGTATGCATGTATTGGCTTCTTTTTGTATACTTCTTTAAAAAAAAAATCAGAATTGAGAGTCACTCGGACTTGCATGAAACATTCAGCACACGCACACAGATCTTGACAAGAAGACGTGGGAGGAATTGCGTAACAGTCAGCAGGAGTATATGACAAAGTTGGACAATAAAGCGACAAAACAAAAATAAAAATAGCTGACAATGAAAGAGCTGCAAAGAGAGAGAGAAGATAAGAAAGACAAGAAGAGGAAGAGAGAAAGAGAACAAAAGTTCAAAAAAGAAAGGAAAAGAAAATAACAATAACAAACGAAAGAAAACGAACCAGATGAAAAAAAAAGATTCCCCCCAAAAGTGTACCCACTCGGTATCCCACGCAACCCTCTCCGTCTCCAAAACAAACAAATAAAACAAAGGTACAAAGGAAAAAAGAAAAAAAAAGCCAAAAAAAATTATGAAGCTCCACTTGTGCGCCGGCGCACTGCACCGCCTCCTAGAGGCCGCTAGCGGGAGGTGGCGGCAAGGGGGATAAATCTGTTTGACAAGGGGCCATCAGCGGCAGATGGGTGTGGAGGAAGAGTGGGGGGGGGAGGGAAGGGTGGTGGTGGTCGTGGTAGGGAGAGAGAGAGAGAGAGAGAGAGAGAGAAGCGAGAAGGTGGGGGAGGGGGAAAGAACGAAGGGAAGAGGGGGAACTGAGGAGTGAGTGTGTGTGTGTGTTGGGGGTTGAGGATGGGGGTGGGGTGGGGACGGGGTGGTGGTGGGGGTGG
>CM065735.1:15904775-15909775 GCA_033310375.1 Conus canariensis
AGTACCTTTTTATAGTATGTATATGTCTGTCTATATGCATGCATACATGTATGTCTGTACCAACACACACACACACACACACACACACACACACACACACACACAGCACACACACACACACACACACACACACACACAGATATAAGTGTACATTCAAAAAATATATATATATATATATACATGTATACACACAGACATACATACACACACACCCACACACACATACACACACACACAACACACACTTATATATACTCAGAGGCATAAAAAACGCGAAAAATAGAGACAGTGCACGATCGTTCACATTGTGAACAGGACATAAGCAATGTCGTTGGCACGTGCAACATTAGCAGTACGTGGTGTCTTGGCCGGTTGTAACCTCGTAACAGTGGGTGAATGTTGCCGGGTCAGCGTTTTTGGCACGAGGAGTGCATTTGCCATGTGGACTACCTACGCCACGTGCATCAATGTGAATTGCAACTCAATGTGGCCCCGATTGTGGGGCTATAAATTTCCAAACCCCAAAAAGTTCAAATTATCCCTTCCAGCGGCGCCAACATAATGCCGAGACTTTCTCGTCAAGATCGTTGCATAGCAATGGGGCAACTGCAGGCCGGGGTTCCAATGAGGCAGGTCACTATCGCATTCGGAGTCCACATTTCCACCGTCTATCGCCTTCTGCACCGCTTTCAAGCAAGAAACGCCACTGATGACAGACCGAGGAGCGGCAGACCGAGGGTCACCACAGTAGCCCAAGACCGCCATCTTCTGCGTCAGCATCGACGGGAGCCTTACCAAACCGCTGCCAACACAGCCAGGAACACCGTCGGCAACCATGGCAGGCCAGTCAGCAGTAGGACCGTGCGTCGCCGACTGAACACAGTTGGTCTCCAATGCAGGCGTCCAGCCCGGCGACCTATCCTGACACTCCAGCATTGCCAGAACCGTCTGCAGTGGGCACAGATCCACGTGCATTGGCGCCATCGGGACTGGGGCCGAGTCCTCTTCAGTGATGAAAGCCGGTTCTGCGTCGACCCAGGTGATGGCCGCATCCAGATCTGGAGAAGAGCGGGGGAACGCTTCACGGATGCCAACATCACCGAAAGGGACCCATGGGGTGGTGAAAGCATCATGATCTGGGGGCTATCGGCATGAATCGCCGTATTGGGCCAGTCATCTTCCAGAATGTGGGTCCAGGATGTGGTAACGGGGTCACTGCTGTTCATTACATCGACCAAGTTCTGAGGCCCCACATCCTGCCGCATTTCCAGCGGCATCCACAGAACCTGTTTCAGCAGGACAACGCAAGGCCGCACACTGCCCGTGCTACGCAGAACTTCCTGAGGCAGAACAACATCAATCTGCTGCCTCACCCAGCCCGTTCTCCCAATAGAGCATTTCTGGGATGCCCTTCAGAGGCAGTTGAACCAGCTCAACCCCAGACCCCAGACAGCAACTCAGCTTGCTGTCGCTGTGGGCCAGGTGTGGTGGCAAGTCCCCCAGAGGCAGACCAACACTCTGGTGCGCTCGATGTACCGCAGGTGCACAGCTGTGATCAATGCTCGAGGTGGTCACACCAGATACTGACATTCTGCTGTTAACACAGGGTCAAGGTCAAGTTCATGTGACCTTATTTTCTACCAGAATGAACTTTGAAAGGACACTTTTGCGGTGTTTGATTGCTTTTTCTCACTTTCTCTCACTTTCTATTACCAGTTCAAAGGAATCGTTGGCCAAATTACATCAAAATTTCTATACAGTTTGTTTTCGCGTTTATATATATATATATATATGTGTGTGTGTGTGTGTGTGTGTGTGTGTGTGTGTGTGTGCGTGTGTGCGTGCGTGCGCGCGCGCGCGCGCGCGCGTGTGTGTGTGTATGTCTGTGTGTATACATGTATATATATTTATAAACGTACACTTATATGTGTGTGTGTGTGTGTGTGTGTGTGTGTGGCGTGTGTGTGTGTGCGTGTGTGTGTAGGTGTGTGTGTGTGTGTGCCTGCTCTTATTCATGTGTGCATTTTCTTGTGTGTGCATGAAGTCATGCATGCACGGATATGTGATCATATTCATGAACATGTCTATGTATACGTTTACGTGTATGCCTGTATTGGAGTATGCTTTTAGGTTCTCTCTCTGTCTCTGTCTCTGTCTCTCTCTCTCTCTCTCTCTCTCTCTCTCTCTCTCTCTCTCTGTGTATGTGTGTGTGTGTGATGTGTGTGTGTGAGTGTGGTGTGTGTGTGTGTGTGTGTGTGTGTGTGTGTGTGTGTGTGTGTGTGTGTGTGTGTGTGTGTGTGTGATGTTTTCGTGCTTGTACCAGTGTGAACGTGATTACTCGTACCTACATGAGTGCGTACGCGCTTGCGAACCACACACACACAAACACAACACACACACACACACACACACACACACACACACACACACACACACACACACACACACACACACACACACACACACCGCACACACACCACAACACGCACCACGCACACACACACACACACACACACACACACACCACAGAGAGAGAAGAGAGAGAGAGAGAGAGAGAGAGAGAGCAGTTTACGATTATGTCATAGCAGTCCAGTGGAGGAGACCTTGAGTGGATTCCAAAGTGATCAGTGATAATCATCAAACTAAATGCGTCATCCCTCCCCCCCCTTCCCCCCGCATTCCTCCCTCCCCCTCCCCTCCTTCCTTCCCCCTGCTCTCCACCCACCCCACCCCCATCATCACATCTTTTCACAGACACCACAACCCTCTCTCCTGTGTTGAGACGGCGCGAGCCACGTGTTTCTCTCCCCTTGTCGTAAACACTGGGCATTACCTCCCTTCCTCCTATCCCTGGCTTGTCTCCAAAATGTCGACGCGCGCGCAGAGAGCTAGCTTTTGGGAAGCAGTGAAAGTAAACTATTAGCTATCGCCTTTACCTCCAGCTTGTGCTATGCTGAGTGGTGGGGGGGGGGGGGGGGGGGGGGGGGGGTCGGAGGGGGGGGGGTGGGCGGGGGGGGGGGGGGGGGGGGTGGGGGGGGGGGGTGGGGGGTGGGATGGTCGTCGGTGCTGCTTGTCCGTGTTCCGTTTTTTGCTGTGCTCGGATGGCCTGTTCTTTTTGCGTGCGTCGCTGCTGTGGCTGCGTGGTGGTGTGCGGCTGGGTTGGCGCTGCGCGTGGTGTGTGTGTGTGGTGTCTGTCTGTTGCTGTCTGTTTTGTCTCCTTTTCTGCTTGTCTGGCCCGTCTTTCTGTGCAGTCTGCGCGGCGTTACTGCTTTGGCTGCGCGTTTAACTGCTAGCTTCTGTCGGCTGTTGGTCCATCATCTTGTTCCCTCAGCACGCGCACGTACGTAGGGCCGTAGAAGTGGAAAGAGAGAGAGAGAGAGAGAGAGGAGAGAAGACAGACAGACAGACGACTGACAGACAGACAGAGACAGAGACAGACAGACAGACAGAGGAAGGGGAGGGACGCCTCTATCAGCACCACTGATTTCTGATTCTCTCTGAACTGAGGTGTCGGTAATTGCAGGGAAAAAACCCATCACGTGAGTAAAAAACAAGGGAAAAACACACACACACACACACACACACACACACACACACACACACACACACACACACACACACACACACACACAAAACAAACAAACAAAAAAACAACAACAAAAAACAAAACAAAAAAAAAAAAGACTCTATGTAGAACATCACAGAACTTTCTGTTTCTGCGCATCGGGCACACCGACTTCCACATCACTGGCCTGCAGTAGTATCACCAACAGACTGCAGACATGCACACTTGCTGAACACGATACTACAGCGTAATATCGTGCATATATCAAGGAAGGATTTCCTTTCGACCCCCTTCTTCCCCATGGAAGCGCCATCGGCAGCAACTTCAGGATATGAAAAAAAAAAAAAGAAACGAAAGAGAAACGTGGGAACGGGAAGTGATTTAATTAAAGAAAAAAAAGCAGATGCAGACACATGTAAGTATTGATAATACTAACAATACTCTTGGAATGTTGATCGAACATATCACCTGGAATTGAAAACACGCAATCGGCCATAGAAGTAATCAAGCAATATTCAAGGTAAAGGAGCATCATCACATAGGGTGGCGGGGTGGGGGTAGGGTAGGGGTGGGGGTTGGGGAATGGGAGGGAGAGTTTCCATCATAACAAAGTCCGTCTTGACTCATTCTGAACGAGAATCAGAATATTATATTTGCAGTTCCACCTGACTTTAGCATTACAACGTACAAAAAGACCTATTGACGCTGGATGCGGCAACGAAGTACAAGGTTGTGGTCACATTGACTCACATCTGTGCGATGATCCCAAAGGCTTTTTTCCCCGCATCTGTGCGATGATGATCCCAAAGGCTTCTTTTTCCCACATCTGTGCAATGATGATCCCAAAGGCTTTTTTCCCACATCTGTGCGATGATCCCAAAGGCTTTTTTTCCCCACATCTGTGCGATGATCTCAAAGGCTTTTTTCCCCACATCTGTGCGATGACCCCAAAGGCTTTCTTCCCCACATCTGTGCGATGATCCCAAAGGCATTTTTCCCACATCTGTGCGATGATCTCAAAGGCTTTTTTCCCCACATCTGTGCGATGATCCCAAAGGCTTTCTTCCCCACATCTGTGCGATGATCCCAAAGGCTTTTTTTTCCCCACATCTGTGCGATGATCTCAAAGGCTTTTTTCCCCACATCTGTGCGATGATCCCAAAGGCTTTCTTCCCCACATCTGTGCGATGATCCCAAAGGCATTTTTCCCCACATCTGTGCGAGGATCCCAAAGGCTTTTTCCCCACATCTGTGCGATGATCCCAAAGGTTTTTTTTCCCACATCTGTGCGAGGATCCCAAAGGCTTTTATTCCCACATCTGTGCGATGATCCCAAAGGCTTTTTTCCCACACGGTTGAAAAAATCAGGTTCCAGTTAGCTTTCTCCCAAAACTTTTCTTTGGAATTTCGTCTGATCCTCAGCGAATTAAGAGAA
>CM065735.1:15919775-15934775 GCA_033310375.1 Conus canariensis
AGTATGTATTATTTTGACAACGAAAAAGCAATGGATAATTGATTGTCACCAAATTAGCTAACATCACTCCATGAATATGAAGAAACTTTATTCATCAAGTACTGCGACATAGATCTATTTATCTATGGATCAGGCAGTATCTGTAAGTAATGTGTTTCGTTCCCGAAATAAATCAGGGTATGCAAACGGTGCATTATACACAGAAACAAATCATGACATGTAACTAATCCTTCAACTACCCTATTCACTCATGACATGTAAATGATGCATTACATATTGCTAAATCATTCATGTTTATTATAAAAATAAAAAAAACACGCTTATTTACTTCCAAATCATCAAATGACAATGCTAAACAACATGGGGAAAGGGAGGAGGGGGGAAGGGGTAGTAAGTGGGGAGAGGGGAGTGTAGCAATCGGCGCCCCGTAGTAAGCAAGCCTTAAGAACAGGCCATACGCCATAGTTAGGATTTTGCACTGAAACACGATGTAAGCGTTTTGAGGCCTACCATTGTTTCAGCCAGCATTTGATGTTAAACTGATAATTGATCAAAAGAACAACTCTCCAGCTAATAATTTCGCTTGTTTGGGAGGGGGGGGGGGGGAGGTATCCACCGATGATATCCACAAACAATCTTCAAGTACATGACCTTTCCCTTATTAATTGACGTCACATTTCAGGTCATTGCACCCACCCGTGATCCCCCTGTCTTTGCACCAGCGGGAACCCCCCCCCCCCCCCCCCCCCCCCCAAATAGTCCCATTCCTTTGACCTTAATCTGTCCGCTTGGTACCACCTGGCCTGTACCTTGATGGCCATATGAAAGAAAATGAGGAGAATCAACTTTCAGACACAATTTAAAAAAAGAAAAAAAAAAAGAGAAAAATTCTTATAACAATCCAACTGCGCCAGTCTATAAATACTCGACTCCTTAAGCAAGAGGTAGGCGCCATACATTTTTTATGTGCAGCCACACACACACACACACACACACGCACACACACACACACACACACACACACACACACACACACACAAAAGCCCATCAAATATCAGACCTCCTTCCCAACAGTAAGCGAGCATCTCACGAATTTGAACCTGCCGCTGTGCTTATTATATAGCATGTAGGAGGAAATGTTTGAGGGGGAGGGGAGGAGGGGAAGAGGGACATGAGGGGGTAGAAAGAGAGGAAAGGTGGTGTAGGGGGGAGAGGGGGAGGGAAGGTGGGAGGTGGGGGAGGGTGGGTGGTGGACAGAAACCGATCATCGGACGGCTGTAAACCAACGACCTGTACATCTCTCCAAAGCCCTCTGACCACCCACTATGACAGTGCTCGTTAATTTCAGTACATCCGGGGCACGGATCAGTGGGGTACGGTTGGAGGAAGGAGAGGGAAAAGAGGGGGGTGGGGGGTGGGAGGGGTAGGGAAGGGGGAGAACAGGATGAGAAAGAGAGAGAGAGAGAGGGGGGGGAGAGAGGCGAGGTCCGTGGGTAGAGGGAGGGTTGTGGTGGCGAGTGTTAAAGGGGCCGCTTCACACTAGTCGTCTCTCTGTCTGCAAGTGTGCCTTGTCCTTAACGGCCTCAGGCCAAAAGGACGTTAAACTCACCCACGAACGAACGAACAAACGAACGAACGAACGAACAAGTGGCTTGAGGCATGTAATGGGACAGAGTTTGGCGTCACACCCAGATGGTGTGGAGTTTCAATGAGCCGCGGCTCACAACATCTCTTTCAAGCTGCCTACCAATCGGGACGGTAGGGGTTTCGAACCCCGGTGGTGCAGCGTGAGAGATAAACAAAAAAGTCTGACACAGAAGGGCAACTAGGGTCATGACCTGGGTAGGTCCCTGCCCCTTAGAGTGTAAGAAGTTCCAGGCCCAAACACTTGTCTGAGGGTGAAAGAGAGGAGGGAGGAGGGGGTTTATTCTTTGAAGTCCGTCTGCTGTCAAGCTCTCCCTAGAATTTCTCCTTACTGATAATGACAATAATAACAAAAAAAAATCTGTGTACGAGCTAACCACCTGAACAAATCAAGGAGCTCAAGGTGTGTACAAAATTGGGGAAAAATGCACACAGAAGACCGAAAACAACAATGCGCAAAATACAAACATCAAACTCTACATTTATTATTTATTCTCCCACCTCCGAATCGACTCATTCCCCCCCCCCCCCACTCCAACACACTCGATCTCTTTTCAGCTTTATTGACAAACGGTGTGTTCCGTTTGTTCTGACCTACTACAGTTTTTGTTGTTGCTTAACTGGTTTTATCAACTTATGGAAAGCTTTAGGCCACTTTTGCGTTGATAACAAGACCTTTTACACTCATAGCAAAAACAAAACAAAAAAACAACAAAGAAAAGATTACACATTGTGTAACACATGTTTACCATCCATAACAACGGTTAATGGGCTACGCTGTTCATGTGGACACCACCCGCTTTCATGTGGACACCCTGTTCATGGACACTACCCGCTTTCAGTGACACTACCCGCTTTAGTCAGCCAGTCACATGTTTTAAAATCTAGAGGAAAACGAAAATTCTACTTCCACGTCTGTGTTTTACAAAACATGAAAGAAAGACATTCTGTTCACTGAGGAAGCAGGGGACATAATTACATTGTAGATATGGTTTCAACAAAGCTGGATTAAGCAAGAAAAAAGACGAAAAAGAAAGAAAGACAAACAAACAAACAAACAAAAGCAAACAAAAGAAAAAAAAAGAAACAAAGGAAGGAAGGACAACTCCAGAACTCTAAAGCGCAGGTGACGCCCAAAGAGTTTTCTCTGCCGTTAGTTGTTTGTTTGTGTCCCTTAGCTGAACATGGCGAGTCATCGGTATAACACTATGCACCCTCCTCCTCAGCAGAAGATCAAAGGTCATTGGGTGTGTACGTCAGAAGGTCACAGTGTTTGCCTGCGGGGGGGGGGGGGGGTGGGGGTGCCTCGTAGGCAGCCACACTCCCGCCTTCGGGAGGCTATAGTGACTGGCCGTATTGAGATGTGGACCGTGTTCCACAGTCATCTTTTCAGAATGCGGTGTAGAAGCACCTTAAGGTGGGTTTTTTCTTCTCTGCTTAATGAACATGGGTATCATTTCGGTGGAAACTACGGCCTTGTAATGAAGTCAGTACCCGGGGAGGAACAGATGGGGGTGGAGGGGGAGAGGGGAGGGAGCTGGATCTCCTCTACCCCCCCCCCCCCCCCCCCCTTGTGCGCTCTCCACAACCGACACGGCGTACTAGTCTGAGAGTCGGTGTTTTGGAGGAGACGAGAAGTTGCGGTCCTGAATGGAACATTTAGTTTGCACGGGGACGACAGTTACAAGAGTCTGTGGGAAACTCCATGTCATTCCGCCTTTCGCTTCTTCTCCGTCATCAGACGTACACAGCTGAGTTTGAGAAGATACCTCTGGCAGGTCAGACTACTTCACAAACTGGACATTTCCTGAACAGACTTCTACATTCACATTGTGATTGTGTGAGAACTTTCAAACAAAAAACTTGAAACAAGAACCCTAAACAGAACTACCAGGCTGCCAAACGAAGGAACAGAACACATGAATTACCACGACAAACACAACGCGTTTCGACCTGTTGTGGTTTCTTCTTCTTCTCCTCCTCCTCCTTCTTCTTCTTTTCCTTCTTTTCCTTCTTCTTCTTCTTTTCCTTCTTTCCTTCTTTTCTTCTTCCTCTGTTCTTCGTCTTCTTCTTCTTCTTCTTCTTCTTCGTCGTCGTCGTCGTCGTCGTCGTCGTCGTCGTCGTCGTCGTCTTCTTTCTTCTTCTTCTTCTTCTTCTTCTTCTTCTTCGCATTCTTCTTCGCATTCTCTTCTTCTTCTTTCCCACAGACTCATCGAATTCGTCACAGTCTTATCGGATTATCCACTCCCAAACAGGGAGACAATGCCAATCGCAAAAAAGCCGGAGACTAACGCTCTGCATCGATCAAATGTCGTATCTCCGTGAAGACCGTGGATACGATAGAAACACCACCACCACCATGTGTCAGTCTTCTCTGGTTACAGGCAGCGGACGATACAGACACAACAATGCAGATGGACCTGCATTCACGAGTAGGGGGTTGGGGGGGGGGGGGGGGAGTGGGGGGGGGGGTAAAGTATTCGCTTGAGAGGGCCCACAAACGACGCTGCTTTTCGCTGACCAGTAGAATGACGTGTTAATGATGACGTGTTAATGAATGACGTGTTAATGGATGACGTGTTCATGAATGACGTGTTTAATGGTCTCATAACTCATCCCTCTCCTGCTCCTCATCCTTTCCTGAGGATTGACCTTCTGTGAGTTTCTGATGACCGTCAGTGATACCCCCCCCCCTTCTCTCCTCTCTCTCCTCTCTCTCTCTCTCTCTCTCTCTGCTCTCCTTCATCCGTCTGTTCGGAAATCCACTACATTGTTACGTGGACCTATGTTTACAGGCTGGAGGCCTGACATTAAAACATTGTCATTGTCATTCTCTCTCTCTTCTCTCTCCTTCTCCCCTCTCTCCTCTCTCTCTCTCTCTCTCTCTCGTGAAGACTCGTACATGCGTATTCTAAGTTGACCCCCATCCGCCTTAATCTCTCCCTTTCCCTTTTTTTTCTTCGTGAGCGAAAAGATACTCCACATTTGTTTTTCTTTAGTTAGAGAGAACCCACATACTGCCAGCATAATGGCTCCCGCCCGCCTCGATTTCTTCCTCGTAACAAGAAATGATACCCCCCCCCCCCCCCCACCACCACCACCACCACCACTTCCCTACTCTCTGTTCTCTGAACTCGGCGTCCCTCCCCTGCCCCTATGACCCGCCCCCTCCTCCTCCTCCCCCCCCCCTCCTCTTCTCTCCGCCTGTTTCTGATTTCTTCTCTGACTTTTTTTTTACGATTCTTTGATTATATTAGTTTCTAATCTGGGTCGCTGTTCGTGACACGTCATCTGGGTCCTATTACTTTTTCTGATTAGTTTGGTATGTTGGTGTGGGAAAAAAATGTTAATTGATCCAATTTGGTTGTGTTCTACGGATTTATTTTGTACTTTGTTTTTATCAAAATCTTGAATTTTGGCCTTTCAGCGTGGTGTTACGCCCTGATATCCTCTCACACACACTCACGACACACCACACACCATACACACACACACACACACAAACACACACACACAGGCATAATAAACATAAAATGCTTGCATGAACACCCCCACCCTCACCCCCCCCCCCCACACACAATCACACACACACACCTCATACTCAACACACACTCACACACACACACACACTCGCGCGCGCGCGCGCGCGCGCGCGCGCGCATCACACAATACACCACACACACACACACATTCACATACCACCACGTACGCACACACTCACACACACATTCACAACTCACACACACACACACACACACACACACACACTCACACACACAACAAACATCACTCCTACGTACTCGTCTACAGCACACAACAAACACACTCACACACACACAAGCACACACACACAAACACACACACACTACACACACACACACATACGCAACACACACACTCACACTCACTCACACACACACACACACACACACACACACACTCACACTCACGTCATCATCCCCCCGGCCGCCGAGCGGCAAGCGGAGACGTCTTAATGCCCATCAGGCACCTGATTCTCACACAGGCCGCACGTTGGCCCCCCCCCCGCACGCTGACCAACAGGAATGAAAATGCTGACTCCACGAGCTAGGAGAGCCTACATACATTCCTCCGTCATTTCCTCCCCCCCTCCCTTCTCCCCTTCCTTCTCCTTCGCCCTCTGCCCTTATTCTCTCTTCACTTATCTGTCTCTTCCTTCAGATTCCCCTCTCTTCCTCCTACCGTTCTCCCTCCTAGGTCTCGCTTCCTCTCCGTTCTCTCTGTACCTCTTCCTTCTTCCTCCCCCCTTCGTCTCTCCATCCGTCCTTACCCCTTCTTTCATTCGCATCCTTCCTTCTTCTTCGTCTTTTGCTTCCCTACTTCGCTTCTTCTACTCTCCTGATCCTCTCTCTCCTCTTCTCATCTTCCTCTCCGACCCCTTCCCTCCCCCCCCTCTCTCGCTCGTCTTCTTTCTCGCACTTCCCTCCCGGTTCCCCTCCTTCCTGGCTCGTCCCTTCTCCCCTCTCCCTGCTGGTCGTCCACCATCTTCTCCTCCTTCCTTCTTCGCCCCCCCCCAGCCTTCCTTCTTCGCCTCCTATTCTCCTTCTTCCGCTTCTCCTGTCTCTCTTCTGTTCTCTCCCTCTTCCCCCTGCCTCGCGTCTTCCGCGTCCCGTCCTCTTCCGGGGTCCTCCTCTTCTTCTCTTTTCTCTACCCTCCCCACCCTTCTTCTTCTCCTCCCCGGTCTTTCATCTTTGCCATTTTTTTCCCCTTCCTTTCTCTGTCTGTTCCTTGGTCTGCTCTCCTCATTACGCCCTCTCTCTCCCTCCCCTCCGTTCCTCGTCCTTCTTCTCTCCACCTGCACCCGCCCTTCGCCTTCCGTTCTTCTCCTCCTCTCCTAATCCCTGTCATCTTCCTCTCTCTGGCCGTCCCCCTTCTCCTTCTTCTTCTCTCGCATCTCTCCCGTCGCTCCTTGCCCTCTTCCTCCTTCTTCTCGTCTCCTGCTTCCCCTCCGCTTCCCGTTCCGTCGGTTTTTTTTGTCCCCAGCTTGCCTCCGTCC
Organism: Conus canariensis; assembly: GCA_033310375.1. Taxonomy (NCBI): domain Eukaryota; kingdom Metazoa; phylum Mollusca; class Gastropoda; order Neogastropoda; family Conidae; genus Conus; species Conus canariensis. The sequence continues at coordinate 15,926,455 of CM065735.1, forward strand.
CCTGCCCTCTCTCTTTCCCTCTCCTTCCCTCTTCGCTCACTCCCTCATTTCTCTTCTCTCTTCTACGTCTGCTCTTCCGCTTCTTCCTATCTCCTTCTTCTACTTCGCTCTTCTTCGCGTTCTCCTCCGCCTCTCCTCCGTCCCGTTCCATCGCCAGCTCCTCTCCACTCGTGGCTTTCATTCCTTCTTCCAGGCCTCCTTCTCTTCTCAGTCGTTCCTTCCTCTTCCGTCGAGTCCCCGACCTTCGCGCCCTCGGGTCTTCTTCCATTCTGGCTCTCTTCGGTCTTTCGTTCCGTCGCTCCCTTTGCTATCCGTTCTCATCGTGTCCTCGTCCCTCTCCCCTCCCGCCCTCCTTCCTCGCCTCTCTCTCTCCTACTTCGCTTTCACTTCTCCGCCCCTGTGCTACATCCCCTCCCCCTTCTCTCTTCTCTTCTTTCCTTCATCCGGTCTCCTCGTCCTTTCGCCTTCTGCTTTCTCTTTCCCCTTCTTTCTGTCTCTACTTTTCTCCTGTCGCCCTTCTTGCCCTCCTGTGCTCTTCCCCCCCTTTCTATTCTTTCCTTCTTCCTCCGCTCACACCGGCCCTTCCCCCTTCTCTACTTCTCTCTTCTTCCTCCTCTCTGCATTCTCTCTCTCTCTCTCGCTCGCGTCCCTTCTGGTCTCCTCTAGGGTCTTCTCCCTCCTCTTCTTTTCTTCTCCCCTTTCCCTCCGTTCTTCCTTCTTCCGCTCTTCCATCCCCTCTTCCTTCATGTCGCTCTTCCCTCCACTCCCTTCCGTCTTTCTCCCGGTCCTCCTTCCCTCTTTTCCTCCCCGTCCGTGCTCGTGACTTGCCTCTCTCTTTCCTCGCCTTCTCCACCCCCCCCCCCCCCCCCCCCCCCCCCCCCCCCCCCCCCACCACCCCCCCCCCCCCCCCCCCCCCCCCCCCCCCCCCCCCCCCCCCCCCCCCCCCCCCCCCCCCCCCCCCCCCCCCCCCCCCTCCCCCCCCCCCCCCCCCCCCCCCCCCCCCCCCCCCCCCCCCCCCCCCCCCCCCCCCACACCCCCCCGACCCCCCCCCCCCCCGCCCCCCCCCCCCCCCCCCCCCCCCCCCCCCCCCCCCCCCCCCCCACTTCTGCCTTCTTCTGCTTCTCTCTCTCTTCTCCCGCTACCTTCCTACTTCTGGTCTCCCCCTCTTCCCTCCTTCCCATACACCCTTCTTTTCTTCCTTCCGCCCTCCCTTCCCCTTCTTCTTCCCTTCTTCGCTCCTTCTCTCTCTATCGCCTCTTCGACTGTCTCTGCCCCTTCTGCCTCTGGTCGTCTCCCTTCTCCTTCTTCGTCCCTGGCTATCTCTCTTCTTCTTCTGTCCGGCCGTTCTTCTTCCTATCTTTCCACCTCAGCGTTCTCCTCTTCCCGGTCCTTCTCTTTCTTCCCTCCGCTTCTTCACTTCGTGATTCCCCTTCCTGCTTCTTCTCCCTTATTCCCCTCTCTTCTCTTCCTCGCCCTTCGGGCCTTCTGCTCCCCTTCCTTCTTTCTCGTATCCTCGTCGTCCTTCTCTGCAATTCCTGTCCTTCTCCTCTCTTCCTTCTCCCTTCCTTCTTGCATTCCTTTCTTCCTCTCTCCCACTTCTCCGTCTTCTCCCTCCGTCATTCGTTCGTGTCCCGCTGCGGTCTTCCTTCAATGCATCTTCCTTCTCTCGTGCGCTCCCTTCTCCTCCGTTCCTTGGTTCCTGTCTCTTCACCTTCCCTCTCTCACCTTCTTCCCCTGCCTTCCTTTCCCCTCCTTCCTCTTCCCATCCCATCTTTCTGTCCTTCTTTTCCTGTCCCGTCGTCCCGGATCCTGCCTTTCTCTTCCTTCTCCCTATTCCTCCTCTTCTCCATCTTGTCCACTTCTTCACCTTCTGCCTTCCGTCGGGTTATTCGCTTCCTTTCTCTCTCTCTCGCTCTAGTCCTACCTTCCCGCCCCTTCTCCCTTCCGGTCCTCCCCTCTCTCCTCTGTCTGTTTTCCTTTCTTCCTCCTCTCCTTCTTCCTTCATCCCTCTTCACTCTCTTCTCCTCTTCTCTTCATTGCTTTCTTTCCTGCGCCCCCTCCGCGTGTCCTTCTTTTCGTCTCGGCCCCTCCTATCCTTCCGTCTCTTCCCCCCCCTTTCCCTTTCCCTGTTTTCCCCCCTTTCTCTTCACTCTTCATCCTCTTTCCTTCATTCTCTTCTCATCTTCTTCTCCCCCTGTTCTTCTCACCGCGATCCTTTGTTCTTCGTCTCTTGTCCTCCCTGTCTTCTTCCTCCCTCCCCTGCTTGTCTCCTTCGTTCTCTATCGTTCATTTCCTCTCTTCCCTGCCATTTCGTCTCTCCTCGCACCCCTTTCACTTCTTCTGCCCTTCTTCTCTTCCGTTCCCTCGCTTCTTCTTCTCTCTTCTTCTTCCTTCCTCTGGGTTCTCATTTCGCCTGTTCTGCCTACCTCCCTCATTTCTTCCTCCCTTCTTCTTCTCCTCTCTACTTCTTCTCTCTGTCGTCTTCACCTCCTATCCCTCCCCTCCCTTCTCCACTTCACACTTTCTTCCCCTATGCTTCATTCCGTTCTTCTTTCCCTTCTTCTCCATCTCTCCCCATCCCATTCGGTGCGTTTCCTGTCTTCTGTCTCTTCTCTTATCTCTGCCCTCTTCATCTTCCCTCTCTTTTCTCTCCTCTTCATCCGCATCTCTCTCCTTCTTCCCGCTCGCTTCCACATCCTCCTTTCTCCCGCCCTCTCGTCTTCCCCACTCCCCCACCCCTCCCCCGTCCCCCCCTCCCTGTCCTTCTCTCCTTCCGCCTACTTCCGTTTCTCTCCCTGCTCCCTTTCTGTCTCTCGCTTCTGGGTCTGTCTCTTCTTCCTCGTGATCCCGTTCCTCTCTTTCTTCCCTCCAGTGGTCCCCCTTTCTTGTCAGCGTTGTTTCAGCTTCCCTCTCTTCCTCCCCTACTCTCATCTCCCGACCTGTCTCATTCGTATCTTTCTCTCTTCGGCATTGCTTCCTCACTCTCGTTTCTCTTCTCTCGGTTCCTCGCTCCCCGCCCCTGCCTTCCTTCTCTTCTCGTCTTTTCTCGTCCCGCCGGCTATCCCTTTCCTCCCTTCCTCCTGCTTTCCCCTCCTGTCCTGCTTTTCCCCTTTCGATCATCCTTTCTCCTCTTTCCCTTCCTTCTCTCCCTGCCTCTGTCCGCTTCTACCTCGTCCCTTCTGCTTCTCCTCCCCCCCCCCCCCCCCCCCCCCCTCCCTTGCCGCTTGCTTCTTCTCATCGGCTTCCCTCCCCTCTGTCTCCTTTCTCTCGCCTTCTCGTCCTCCTCTGTCTTCTCCTTCTCTCAGTTCTGCTGTCCTGCGTCCCTTCCGGCCTGTCTTTCTTCGTCCCACTCCCTTTTTCTCTCGCCCTCCTCCTTCTTCCCCCGTCCGCCCTCCCCCCTGTGCCTTCCGTCTCGTCTCTCTGTTGTCCCTGCCATCCCTCTCCTCTCCGTTCCCCCTGTATTTCTTCCTCCATTTCCCATTCCTCCGCTGTCCTTCGTCTTCCGCTCTTCCTCTTCTTCCTTCTTCTTCTTCTTCTCTCTTCCCTCTGCTCCTCTCTCTTCCTCTAGCCCCCCCCCCCCCCCCCACCCCCCCCCCCCTCCCCCCCCCCCCCCCTTCCCCCCAATCCCGGTCCTCTGTCTCCTTTCTCGTCTTCTCACGCCCTAGTCTCGTCCTTCCTTCTACTTCTTATTTCTTCTCCTTTCCCCCTGTCCCCTCCTGTCTTCCGTCCACCCCGCCTTCCCTTCTCATCGCCTGTCTCGTCCGTCCTCTCGTCCCCGAAAATCTGTCCCTCCATTCCTTCCGTCGCTTGTCCCTTCGTCCCCCCCCCTCTCCCTTCTCCTGCTCATCTTCATTCGCTCTCTGTGTCATTCTCTTCTTTCTTCCTTCTCGCTGTCTCTTCGCTCTCTCTTCCTTCTTCATCCTCTTCTCCTTCTTCTTCTTTCCTCCTCCTTCCCTCTCCTTCGCCCCGCCGTGGGTTCTTCCTCCCTCTTCTGACCATTCATTCTCCTCTCTCCTTTCGCATTTTCGTCTGCTTCCTCGCTTCTACCTCCCCTCGCATCCGTCGCTTCTCACCCCCCTTCTTCCCTCCTCCTCTCTCCTGTGTCTCTTTCCCCCCTGCCTTCTGCTCTCTCTTTTCGGCTCTTTCCCTTCCTCTTCCCTCACGTGTCCACCCCCCCCGCCCCCTTCACCGCGGACCGGATCTCCGTACACCCCCCGCTCCCCGCTCCGACGGGGGGGGGGGGGGGGGGGGGGGGGGGGGGTGTGCTCTTCCCCGTCTTCCCTCTCTCTTTCTGCTCGTCCGCTTTCTCCCCCTCCCGCTTTCTCCTTCCCTTCTCTCATCATCCACCATCTGTTCTCCTCCACTCCTTCTCCCTTCTTTCGCTTCGCTGTCTTCTCGTTCTCCCTTCCCCTTTCCCTCTCTTCCTCCCTTGCTCTTCTTCTCCGCTTTCTTCTGCGCGCTTCCGGTCCTATTCTCCCTTTCTTTCCTCCCCCCTCTCTCCTCGTCTCTCCTCCTCTCTGCACCTCGCTCTTCCTTCTCTTCGTCTCTTCCTTCTCCTCTCGCTCTTCCTCCTTCTTCTTTCTTTCTTCTTGCTTCCCGGCGCCCCCCGGTTTTGCCTCTCCCTTCTTTTTACTGTCTCTCTCTCTCTTCCCTTCCTCCCCCCCCCCCCCTGTGTCGCGCGCTTTCTGCTGGTCTTTCACCTCTTCTCCTCCTTCTCTTCATTGTCTGCCTCTGCTTCTTTCGTCTCGCCCCCCCCAGAGCCTGCCGCTCACCCTGCTTCCTGGCTCTCGTCTTTCTCCTCTTCTCCTATTATCTCTCTCCTCTTCGCTTCCCCTGGGTTCCTTCTCTTCCTCCTACCTATCACTTCGTCCCTCTTCTTCCTCCTCTTCCTTACCTCTTCCTTCCTCTCCTCCCCCCCCCTCTTCCCGCCTTCTCTCCTCTCTCTCTGCCATCTTCCTCTCTCTCTCTCCCCCCCCCTATCTTCTCCACGTTCTTCTTCCGTTCCCCTTCGCTCTTCCGCCCTCTCCCTTCGTTCCGCTCTTTCCGCCCTTCCCTCTCTTCTTCCTTCCTTCTCTTCTTACCCCCTCTCCCTCCCCCCCCCCCCCCCCCCCCACACCCCCCCCCCCCCCCCCGTAGGCCTCGCATCTCTTCGCTTACTCGCTCTTCCCCGGTCTCCTTCCCTCTCTCCTTGTTCCCACTTCCCCTTCCCACCCTCCCGCCTTGCGTTCTCCCCCCTTCTCCCACCTCCGCAGCTCTCGCGCAACCCACCCCCCCACCCCCCCCCCCCCCCCCCGCCCCCCCCCCCCCCCACCCCCGCGCCCCCCCCCCCCCCTTTCCTGTCCTGCTCCCCCTTCTTCCTTCTCCCGCGTCCTCACTGTCTTTCTTTCCTCCTCTCTTCCCTTCGTCCCTCCTTCTGCCGTTCACGGTCCCAGTTCCGTCGCTCCCTCCATCGTTCTTCTCTTCTTCTTCCTTCCGCTCTTCTGTCGCTCCCTGCTCCCCCCCCCCTCTCTCCCGTCTCTCTTCCTCTTCTCTGCGTCCTTCATTCCGTCTGCTTCTGCTTCTCCTTCACCTCTCTCTCCTTCTCCCCCCACCACCCCACCCCCCCACCCCCCCCCCCCCCCCACCCACCCCCCCCCCCGGTCTCCTTGTCACTCTCTTCTCTCTCTTGCTGCCCTTCCGCTTTCTGTCCTCTTCGTCTCTCTTCTTCTCTTTTCCCCCCGCCTCGTCTTCGGCCTCTTCGTGCCAGGTCCCCATCCCCCCCCCCCCCCCCCCCCACCCCCTCACGTCTCCCTTCTTCCTTTCCCAGTTTCCTCTCGCCTTTCCTTCTCCCTTTCTCGAGTCTTCTCTCATATTCGTCTACTGTCCGTTTCTCGCTTCCCCCTCGTCTTCTTGGCCTCCCTCGCTTCTGGTCTCCCTCCTCCTTCCTTTTCTCTTCCCGTCCTCTCCCTCCAGTCTGTCCGCGTTCCGATCCTCCTCCACTGCCTTCCCTGCTTCTTCGCTTTCTTCCTTCTTCGGCTTCATTTTCACCGTTTCTCACCTTCCCTCCTTCCGTCTGCTTCTCCTTCCTTCGGTCTTCCCTTCTATCCTCTTCGCGGGTCCCCCCCCCCCCCGGCTGCCCCCCCCCCCCCCCCCCCCCCCACCCCCCCGCCCCCCCCCCCCTCCCCCCCCCGCCCCCCCCCCCCCCCCCCCCCCCCCCCCCCCCCCCCCCCCCCCCCCCGCCCCCCCCCCCCCCCCCCCCCCCCCCCCCCCCCACCCCCCCCCCCCCCCCCCCCCCCCCCCGTCTCCCCGGCGTCCCCCCCCGCCCCCTCCTCACCAGCATTCACGTCCCCCCTTAACCTGCTGGCCCTCATCTTCTATCTGCCTTTTCTACGGCTGAAGTCGATATATTGGCTCCTCCGTTCCTTCTCTGCCTTCCTTTTTTTTTTCCATAAACGTATTCTCTCTCTCTCTCTCTCTCTCTCTCTCTCTCCTCTCTCTCTCTCTCGTATCTCTCTCTCTCTCTGTATCTCTGTATCTCTCTCTCTCTCTCTGTATCTCTCTTCTGTCTCTGTCTCTGCTCTGTCTGTCTGTCTGTCTGTCTGTCTGTGAAACTGATATATTGGCTCTTTCGTTCCTTCTCTTCCTTCCTTCTTCTTCATAAACGTCTCTCTCTCTCTCTCTCTCTCTATATATATATATATTTATATACAACACACACACACACACACACACACACACACACACACCACACACACATGTTAGTGTGTGTGTGTGTGTGTGTGGTGTGTGTGTGTGTGTGTGTGTGTGTGTGTGGTGTGGTGTGTGTGTGAGTGTGTGGTGTTGCGTGGCGTGCGTGCGTGCGTGCGTGCGTGCGGCGGGCGGGCGCGCGGTAGAAAGATAAAAATATATAAATATCCGAAAATCTTTTGTTCATTAAGATTATTCATGTTTTCTCTTTCTTTGATGACATATTATCATTTTGCCTCCACCCCCCCCCCCCCCCCAACACTACCCCCCTTCTCCCTTTCGCCCCCCCCCCCCCACCCCCTACAACCTCAATCACCCCCGTCTCGATAAATTTAAGGCACGGTGTATGTACACGTACTTTCAGCTTATCTTTTTTTTTTTTTTTTGCCTTTAATGAAACATTTGTACTCCCTCTGTCCCTCCTTCCCTCTCTGCCTCTGTCTCTGTCTCTCGCAAATCTCACTCTCTCTCTCTCTCTCTCTCTCCTCTCTTCTCTCTCTCTCTCTCTCTCTCTCTCTCCTCTCCTCTCTCTTCCACCATCCATCATTCCACCTGCTTTCTCTGTCTTTGTCTAAGTGTCAGTGTCTCTGTTTCTGTTTTTCTTTCTCTATCTCTCCCGCTCTGTTTGTGTCTCCGTCTCTTTCTCCTCTGTTTCTCTCTGCCTCTGTCTGTCTGCCTTCTGTCTATCTGTCTGTCTGTCTGTCTGTCTGTCTGTCTGTCTGTCTGTCTTCTCTCTCTCTCTCCTCTCTCTCTCTCTCTCTCTCCCATCATCCCCTGTTTGCTGTGTACAAGTCTTACTCACCTCCCTTCCCTTCCACATCTCCCCCCCCCCCCCCCCCTTTTCTTTTCTTTTCTTTTCTTCTTTTTTTTTTTCTTAAATATTCGTTGTCCTGGTCCTTGACTTTAACTTACTGGCTTCTGTCCTCCCCTCTCTCCCATAAAACAGCCCCCCCCCCCCCCCTTTATTAGTTCTTAGGTCTTTTACCCCAACCACCAACCCCAAACTCTTTCCTCTACCCCCACCTCCCCTGTTCCCACCCCCCACCCTCAGTACCTCTTACCCCATCCCCCTCACACCCATCCGGTAGCGATAACACAGTGGTTGCCATCCTCCTCCATTCTTCTGTCCTGCTTTACAGCATGCCCCTCCTCCTCCTCCACCTCCTCCTCCTCCTCCTCCTCCCCCTCCTCCTCCTCCTCCTCTTCTATTTCTGTCGTGTCTTCTTCCCCACCCCTCCCTCTCCATCCTCCAACTCTTGATTGTAACATATTGGCTCTCACCCTCCTCCTCCCTGCCCCTTCCGTCTCATTACCTGCCCTGCCTGACCCCTCCCGCCTCCCCCTCTCTCCCTCCCTCTCTCTCTCTCTCTCTCTCTCCTCTCTCTCTCTCTCTCTCTCTCTCTCTCTTCTTCTGTCTCCGTCGATCTGTGTCTCTGTCTCTGTGTCTGTCTGTCAGTCTCTGTTTCTGTCTCTGCCCGCCTGTCCGTCTGTCTGTTCGTTTGTCTGTCTGTCTGTCTGTCTGTCTGTCTGTCTGTCTGTCTGTCTGTCTCTCTCTCTTCTCTCTCTCTCTCTCTCTCTCTCTCTCTCTCTCTCTC
>CM065735.1:15944775-15957275 GCA_033310375.1 Conus canariensis
GGGGGGGGGGGGGGGGGAGGAGGTGGGGGTGAGGAAGAAGGATAGGAGGTGGGGGTGGTTAACCCGTTGAAAGGATGAAAAGAAAAAAAAAACAAACCCGAATGTGTCATGGGGACCCAGGGAGGTACTGTCCTCAGCTGCTAAACTAACCATCAGCAGCAATCCGGCACCACGCTTGGAATCCTGCGTTATGTTCCAGTGGGACCCAGAGAGGTACTGACTGTCCTCAGCTGCTACACTAACCATCAGGGGCAATCCGGCACCACGCTTGGAATCCTGCGTTATGTTGACAGAGGGTGCAGGCACGCGCGGAATGTGGTCACACTGTGTCGCCAGTACAAACTACAGGATGGGAACGTGTAAGGAATGTGTAAACAGTATGTAGCCAGCACAAACTACAGGATGGGAACGTGTAAGGAATGTGTAAAACAGTATGTAGCCAGCACAAACTACAGGATGGGAACGTGTAAGGAATGTGTAAAACAGTATGTAGCCAGCACAAACTACAGGATGGGAACGTGTAAGGAATGTGTAAACAGTATGTAGCCAGCACAAACTACAGGATGAAAACGTGTAAGGAATGTGTACACAATATGTACACAATGCAAACTACACTACAGGACGAGAACGTATGAGTAATGTGTACACAGTTTGTAGCCAGCACAAACTACAGGATGAGAACGCATAAGGAATGTGTAAAACAGTATGTAACCAGCACAAACCAAACGATGGGAACGTGTAAGGAATGTGTAAAACAGTATGTAGCCAGCACAAACTACAGGATGAACACGTGTAAGGAATGTGTAAACAATATGTAGCCAGCACAAACTACAGGATGAACACCGTGAAAGGAATATGTACATAGTATATAGCCAGCACAAACTTCAGGATGAGAACATGTAAGGAATGTGTACATAGTATATAGCCAGCACAAACTTCAGGACGAGAACATGTAATGTAGCCTACACATTATATAGCCAGCAGAAGACTTATTTCCTCTGTTAAGGTTCTAAAGACAGACACAGAAGGCGCTCCATCAAGTCTGGACAGAATTGGAACCACACATTGTGAAACCAACCAACCGAAGGGGAGCAACTCTGAAAACATTTGTCATTCCAACCTCCCCTGAAGCACCCCGCCATCCCTCTACCTGTATACAAGGTAGCGTGTGTACACCGTCTGGATCCTATTGCCCCCCTTACTGTTTCTGTCTCATTAGACCGCTTGACCTCCAACACAACATTCATCCTGCCTGCGTCGAAGTTAAAGAGGATTTTTAACAGAGAAAGAAACCGGGTGGTTTAAGTGTTGTTGTTGTTGCTGCTGTTGTTGTTGTTGTTGTTTTCTCTTTCACGTCTGTCTCTTTCATTTGTGTATCTTACACGTAATCCGAGTCTCTGCTCAATGCACGTACTGCGCAAAATGTTTTTTTTTAATTTATATATTTATTTATTTACATGTGAACCCTGCAGCGTGGCTACCTACACGCGTGAATCTTTTTTTTTTTAATTCTCATTCATGTTCTTTCCGTTTCTAAATGACGTCATTTTCCATGTAAAGAAGACACATTGTGGTGTCATGCGGAACTCCCAGCCGTTGAGGAGGGAGAAAGGACTGAACAGTTTAGCAACAGGGTCAACATTCCCTGAATATTGTCGACCGCCCAAAGCCCGCAACTGTACGCACGTCTGTTGAACAAATCCATAGATACTACAGCAACATCAACAACAAACAACAACAACAACAACAACAACAACAACAACACTAGACGCCTAGCCACTTGTGCGATCATGCACCCACCCACCCCACCCTTCCCCCCGAAAAAGAAAGAAAGAAAAGGTGCCCCGTGGACAGCAAGCACCTGAAACGAAACAACAAAACAAACAAAACAATCAAAACAAACAAAACATGCAAAACAACCAAACAAAACAAACAAAACAAACAACCAAATCAACCAAACAAGCAAACGAAGCAAACAAACAAAACAAACAAAACAAGCAAAACAAACAAAACAAACAAAAACAAAACAAACAAAACAAGCAAAACAAACAAAACAAACAAAACAAACAAGCAAAACAACCAAAAAACCAAACAAAACAAACAACCAAACCAACCAAACAACCAAACGAAGCAAACAACCAAAACAACCAAACAAACAAAACAAACAATCAAACCAAACAAACAAACAAAACAAACAATCAAACCAACCAACCAAACAAAACAAACAATCAAACCAAACAAACAAACAAAACAAACAATCAAACCAACCAAACAAACAAAACAAACAATCAAACCAACCAAACAAACAAAACAAACAATCAAACCAACCAACCAAACAAAACAAACAAAAGCAAACCAAAAAACAGTAACAAACAAATGTTAAAAAAAAAAAAAAAAAAAAAAAACTCATGAATTCCTGCTACTGTCAGATTTGCCGCCGTCACAGTAATATCAACGTCTTACTTGTGAACAGTCACATAACAGTGTTATTTGTGGTGGCATGTTATGGAAACATGATTGTACATTATGTGTGGGAGCATGTTATGAAAAACAGTTATGAACAGTGTTATTTGTGAAGCATGTTATGAACAGTTTGCATGTTATGAACATTGTGTTATTTGTGAACATGTTATGAACAGTGATATCAAGTGTTTTGTGAGCATGTTATGAACAGTATATGAAGTGTTATTTGTGAGCTGTTAAGAACAGTGATATCACAGTGTTATTTGTGAGCATGTTATGAACAGTGATATCACAGTGTTATTTGTGAGCATGTTATGAACAGTGATATCACAGTGTTATTTGTGAGCATGTTAGAACAGTGATATCACAGTGTTATTTGTGAGCATGTTATGAACAGTGATATCACAGTGTTATTTGTGAGCATGTTATGACGATATCACAGTGTATTTTGAATGTTATGAACAGTTGTGTTATTTGTGAGCATGTTATGAACAGTGATATCACAGTGTTATTTTGAGCATGTTATGAACAGTGATATAAGTGTATTTGTGAGCATGTTATGAACATGATAGTGTTATTTGGACAGTTAGACAGATCAAGTGTTATTTGTGAGCATGTTATGAACAGTATATTGAAGTGTTATTTGTGAGCATGTTATGAACAGTGATATCACAGTGTTATTTGTGAGCATGTTATGAACAGTAATATTGAAGTGTTATTTGTGAGCATGTTATGAACAGTGATATCACAGTGTTATTTGTGAGCATGTTATGAACAGTAATATTGAAGTGTTATTGTGTGAGCATGTTATGAACAGTGATATCACAGTGTTATTTGTGAGCAGTTATGAACAGTGATATTGAAGTGTTATTTGTGAGCAGTTATGAACAGTGATATCACAGTGTTATTTGTGAGCATGTTATGAACAGTGATATCACAGTGTTATTTGTGAGCATGTTATGAACAGTGATATACAGTGTTATTTGTGAGCACGTTATGAACAGTATATACAGTGTTATTTGTGAGCACGTTATGAACAGTGATATCACAGTGTTATTTGTGAGCATGTTATGAACAGTAATATTGAAGTGTTATTTGTGAGCATGTTATAAACAGTGATATCACAGTGTTATTTGTGAGCATGTTATGAACAGTGATATTGAAGTGTTATTTGTGAGCATGTTATGAACAGTGATATCACAGTGTTATTTGTGAGCATATTATGAACAGTGATATCACAGTGTTATTTGTGAGCACGTTATGAACAGTGATATCACAGTGTTATTTGTAATATTGAAGTGTTCTTTGCGAGCACGTTATGAGCTTCCGAGTCAACCGATTGTGAGCAGCCTTAACGAATCATTATAAAACGTACAGAAAGTAAACAACCCCGCCTTCTCCCCAGCAAACAATATAAGCTGGTTTTTTGTGCTGTGTTGCTGGATTTGTGTAACGGTAACTGTTCTGCGTCCTTATAACTCATAAATGGTTAAAGATTCGTCAAAACCAAAGAGCAGCGAAAAGTGTACACCTCTCCTCTTTCGGACTGTCTGTAACTACATCGGAGGGAAGAAAAAACAAGATGCAAAGCATATAAACGTACTCCCAGTTTGGTGGTAAAAAATTTGTATGTAAGAGAAAAGAAAAAAAAAAATTGCTCTCCCCGGCGGGGTATTGAACTCCGGTTTCCCGCGTGACAGGCGGGGATACTAACCACTATACTAGCGAGGAGCTTACAAAGTTTGGTTACACATAAAATGACAAACCCTTATTGCAAGAAGGGAGACAATTTCCAGTTAGTGGAAGGAAAAAACCTCGACACCTTATCGGACTTGATTTTAAAAAATTATCATTCATAGCTTAGTAACGACTATTCTGGTAAATATAAAACATCGGGCATCTTCCCTGACCCAAAATGAACATACCTTCAAATTTTCAGAAAGATCGGCCCAGAAGTTTTGTCTGGAGCGAGTGGAACACATTTTGACCATGGACAGACAGACAGACAGACTGACAACAACACACACACACACACACACACACACACACACACACACACACACACACACACACACACACACACACGCACACAGCATTTCTTCGTTCCCATTGTAAAGTATTCCCTGTCCTATAAGAACTGGGAGTACAAAAAAAGGCCACAGACTAGTGGCCGTGGTTGCAGCTAACTCTAAAAGGTCCATCGTGTCTATAGCACGGCAGGTGGATCCCATTCCTCTCCTTCTGCTGCCTTCAGCCTTCCCTGAACTGAGTCAAGAATCCATTTTCTTGTTACGGCTGGATAGAAGTTTAGAATCCTTTAGCCGAATGGCCAAGGAGGCGATGAACAATAAGACATCAACTAAGTTTCGGGCACAGTTTGATGGAAGACGGGAACCGATCCCTCTCCTTCCGCTGCGTTTCACTTTCCCTGAACTGAATCACGAACCTGTCGACTGCTGAGTGGAGCGAGAGGCAGGCCATTCAAGGCCCCCAAACTGAGACCCCACACAGAGAGGTCAGCACTCACGAGAGGTTCGAACGCACGACCGTCAGTTCTGCGGGGAAACGCTCCAACCATTCGACTATACCGAGCTCCTGGGGAAAAAAATATTATCGTCTGTGCATCCGGGATGCTAGACTAATTACTTCACTAAAGCGTCTAATCCCTCGGAGAAAAAAAAAAAAAACTCTCCTGAAAAAAAGTTAAATTTCCTCCAAAGGCGCGGTCTGGTTACCTGCATGACGAGACAATTACAACCAGTCATAGAGGAATCTTTTTCATTTATCTTTTTTAACAATTTATTTGTTTATCTATGTATCTTTTCTTTTTTTCTGTCCCATCATCTGTGCCACCTCAGTGGCAGTGCACCCACACCGTTCATTCCCATCTCCCCGTCCACAGCCACAGCCCGTCCCGCCCCGCCGCAGCCCCGGCACCGGCAATCCACAGGGAGTAGTCAAGGTCAAGTCATCAAGAGGCAACCCACCGGAGGAGACACTGCACTGCTGCCGAGTCACTTCGGTGGTGTTCAGTGGCGCCTGTTCTGATCTAACATAGGGCAGGACACCACCTACTAAGCCCCCTACTGACGACAATAATTGCTTAGTCGCGGAGCCGGAGTGAGTGAGTGAGCTCTCCCTCCGGAGGGCGGCGCCACCACGTACGTCCAACGACAGCCCTTATGAACTAGACTAGTCATAGAGCACTCTTATTACCATAACAACGAATACGTTGTTGGTTATCTGGCACTGTTGCTTGTGATGGTGCTCACACCCCGTGAACCCTGGCTGAAAGTCTTTAGAGACAGGACTCGAGACAAGGGTAGGCGGCTCTCCATAAATCAGACCACGGCCCGGTTCCCCGTCAATCTTGGTGAAGCCTGGAGTTCGGCTGGAACACAGCCAACACCACCACCACCACCACCACCACCACCACACCACCACCACCACCATAACGACGACGACGACGACAATAACGGCATACTGTACACTTCCAGTCAGATCATGATTCCAATTTTGAAAACGGCTTTTGAGATTTACAACATCCGGGGATCTGGTCGGCGGTGGGGTTGGGGGTGGCGGGGATGGGGGGTGGGGTGGGGTGTTTAACTCTAAAACATTCAAAAGCAGCCAACCCCAATATAGATCTACACATATTCAAATTGTTGATGGGTTTGCAGAAAAAGAAAGTCTACCATTAGCATGCACATTCAAGTAAGTCAAACTAACGGTTTTTTTTTGTGTTTTTTCGCTCTTGTTTTCACTCTTTAATTTTTCATAACTGCTAGTATTGTTAGTGTCAGGAACTGAGTTATTTGGGGAATTTTACTGATCCTAATTGTCCGCAGTTGTCTTCGCTTCGATATTTATTTTTTAAATCTTGGTAAAACCTTTATGACCGTCTGGGTTATAAACCTTGTAGTTAACTTTACATTGACACTGAACTTCTCACAAAGCGAGAGAGAGAGAGAGAGAGAGAGAGAGAGAGAGAGAGAGAGAGAGAGAGAGAGAGAGAGACAGACAGACAGACAACACAGACACACACACACACACACACACAACACACACGCACGCACGCACGCACGCACGCACGCACGGCACGCACACACACACACACACACACACACACGCGCGCACGCATGCACAGAGAGACAGACAGAGAGACAGACAGAGACGGAGACAGAGACTGACACAGACACAAACACAGACAGACAGACAGGCAGACAGATAGACAGGCAGACAGACTGACAGAGATGAAGAGACAGAGACAGACAGACAAACAGAGACAGAGACAGAGTCAGAAGACAGACAGACAGACAGACAGACAGAGATGGAGACAGAGACAGACAGACAGACAGGCAAACGGTCAGACACACAGACAGAAACAGACACAGACAGACAGACAGAGATAAGAGGAAGGAGAAGAAGAAGGAGGAGAAAGGGAAAGTGGATTAATGAACAAAACCAGAATTAACTGTCCATTTCCCGGCAGCCCAGGTAAACCACTCCTCACGTATGTCAACACTTGGAGGCGCCACCTTTTACCGCCGCTCTGCTCGGCAGTCATCAGCTCTCTCTCTCTCTCTCCTCTCTCCCTTCCTCTCTCTCTCTCTATCTCTCTCTCTCTCTCTCTCTCCTGCACAGTGCGAGTAATGTAGGCCTACACGAGGGAGAGGGAGAGAGAGAGGGAGAGAGACAGAGAGGGAGGGAACGAGAGGGAGGAGGGAGAAGGAGAGAGAGAGAGATAGAGAGATAGGGAGGGAGAGAGAAAAAGAGAGAGAGACACATATAGAGAGAGGCAGAGAAATAGAGAGAAAAGAGAGAGAGAAAGAAACAGAGAGAGAGAGGGGGGGAGGAAGGGAGGGAGGGAAAATAGGAGAGAGAGAGAGAGAGGAGAGAGAGAGAGAGAGAGTGAAGGAGGGAGAGAGAGAGAAAGAGAGACACACACAGATAAACAGACAAGCAATGGGAAAGAAAGAGAGACACTGCAGTGCATCTAGCCTAACTGAAAATGGGAATGAGAGTAACAATAAGAATTACGTGATGATGATGATGATGATGATGATGATGATGATGATGATGATGATGATGATGATGATGATTGATAGCCGAGAAGAAGGAAAAATGAGGAGGAGAAGGAAGGGGGGGGGGGGGAAGAGGAAGTCGTAGTAGTAGTAGTAGAAGTAGTAGCAGTAGTAGTAGCAGTAGAAGAAGAAGAAGAAGAATTACAAGTTGACGACATTTGACAACGTTTAAGTCGACGACGACCCTAATGATGGTTATCAAAGAGAGAGAGAGAGAGAGAGAGAGAGAGAGAGAGAGAGAGAGAGAGAGAGAGAGAGAGAGAGAGAGAGAGAGAGAACGAAAGAGAGAGCGAGAGAGATAGAGAGAGAGAAGGAGGGAACGAGAGAGAGAGGCGTGAAGAGAGAGAACAAGAGAGAGAGAGAGAGAGAGGAGAGAGAGAGAGAGAGAGAGAGAGAGAGAGAGAGAGAGAGAGAGAAAGAGAAAAGATGACTCAGAACAGGAAAAAAGAGGAAAAGGCCCGGGACAGTGGAAGGAAGGAAGACGGCACCCCGGGGAGAGAGGGAGGAGGACCAGTCAGCACTAACCCCCCCCCCCCCGCCCCCCGACCTTCCACCTCACCCCACCACCCACCCCATCCCTACCATTTCATCGCCTTTCTCTGAGCCCACCTCCCTCCCTCCCTCCACCCTCACTTCACCCTCTTCCTTCCTCCCACCCCCCCCCCCCCAACCATCCCACCACCAACCTCGCACTCCCTTCCCCCATCTCTCCGCCATCGCCATCTCCTCCCTCCCTCCCTCCCCTTCCCCCTCTCTCCTCCCTCTCCCCCCCCCCACCCGACTGCCCCCCCTCCCCCCCCTCTTTGTGCCAGACGTGTCACCCTCCTGGCGGCGCCATGTCTTGGCTGGCACCAGTGACAGGCGTTAGCAGACACTGGCACCTCGGAATGCTCTGACAGATCGCAGAGCGCCGAACCCCCCCCCCCCCCCCCCCCTCACTTCGCCATTCCTCTCCCTCGCCGCTCATCTCTCCCCCCTTACCCCCTCCCTCCTCTTCCCCCACCATCTGCATCCCATCCCCATCCCATCCTCACCTTGTCTTCTTTTAAGCGGGGAAGGCTTGGTGGCAGTGTGTGGTGTTGTGTGTGTGTGTGTGTGTGTGTGTGTGTGTGTGTGTGTGTGTGTGTGTGTGTGTGTGTGTGTCTTTGCTATTTGCTAGCTGGCTTTTATCGCTGGGCGCACGGCGAAACACAGGCCTCCTGAGATAATGATATACTCTTCGCAGTGTATGGAGAGGGGGGAAAAGCCATGAGACGGAGAGAACCAGCGTTCCAGATTGACCCGACCACGTTTACAAGCTTCTAGTAGGACCGGAGATACTCGAAATCGCGAAAAGCTCGAAACAGCGCGAGCGCTGAAAAGCGCGAATTCACAGGTCGAAAAGCGCGGAACGACCCGTGTCCCCCCCCCCCCCCCCCCCCCTCCCAAAAAAGCGCGAACTTTCGAAGTCAAAAAGCGCTGAACGTCGTCTTTCAGTACAAGGTAGAGGCTGAAGCTGATTCGTTGTACACGAACTGAAATATTTATGAAATATTGATTGTGTTTGGGTGTGAATTCTTGGCATTGCTTTAATTAAAGAGGCTGATTTTGATGAGTCAGGTTTTGATTTGTCTGAGACAGAGCTGAAACCCGTGACCTTTGAATTCTCTTTGACATCTGAAGTTAGAACACATGAACTGGAATTATTTTTATGAAGTATTTCTATATGGCTTATACTAGAATTTTCCTAATTTAGATAATATTCCCACGAATTTAATGAAAACAAACAAACAAACAAATAGAATTTTAAAAATTGAAAATGATATGGGATTTCGAGGGTCATTTTTTTGTTGATATGGATGATAAAAGAATTGCAGAATAAAGCCACCAGTGGGCTGTGGTGACTTGTATGGAAAATGTATTTTCGTTTTTAAATCATTCATTTCTCAAACTGAAGCATAAAAGGGTTAGAGATGCATTCAGTCGCAAGCTAAACTTCCCTTCTTCCGCCCACTCATCCCCCTCCCAACCGCCCCCCCCCCCCCCCCCCACACACACACACCGCCTTTCATCCCGTGAGACCCCAGTTTTGACTCAACAAGGTTGGCAGCTATGTACTTGATTATATCAACCTAGCATGATGTTCTACAGGGTTCATACAGACTCGGAGAAACAAAATTCCCAACCTTTCCCCAACCTTTCCCAACCCCAGCACCAGTTTTCCCAACCATGTTACGTCTCATACACATATTGTGGTAACTGCAGGTAAATTTTCATAATTTATACACTAGCTTGAATTAAATGAAATAAAGGACAGTAACTCTTGACAACAAGTGGTTACTCTCCATAAGCAGAGCAAACTGTCAGTCGCGATGTCGGCGATTTTCGGATAATTAGAATTTATTTGTTTGTGCCTTTGTTGTTTGGTTTTCTGTCTCTTCGGTTTTGAAGATCTCCATAAGTAGAGCAAACTGTCAGTCGCGATGTCGGCGATTTTCGGATAATTAGAATTTATTTGTTTGTGCCTTTGTTGTTTGGTTTTCTGTCTCTTCGGTTTTGAAGATGCTTGTTTGAGTTTTTGAAGATGCTTGTTCAATTTTCCCAAACCTTCCCAACCCACGGACACCAAATGACATTTTTCCCAAACTTTCACAACTGGGAAAAGGACCATTAGTTTTTCCCAAACCTTCCCAACTATTCCCAACCTGTGGGAACCCTGTTCTACGGCGTCAAACCCGGCTAGAGGGTGTGGAACTGCAGATGCAGCTTTGGGAGCAGCCGTCAAGACCTCGAGAAGACTGTGGGTTTCATCATGGCGACAGGATTGTGGATCTGACGCAACCAATCAAATCGACCTCAGAACAAGAAGAACTCACCTTGCATTTGGTCCGTTACTCTTCCGGTTCACACAAGTAATAAGTTCTACCTGGCGTAGAGATCACTCACAGTGTACTGCCCGAAGATGGAGTAAGGCTGCCTTAATGGCGGGATAAAAAACGGTCATACACACAAAACTCCACTGCCTGTCTATACAGGCAGTGTCCGCAGGAGTATCAGCCTGCGTACGCAGAAAGAAAGAAAGAAAACTCAGTGCACTATGATACACTCTTTTGAGACATAGACGAGCTGTCTTTTGATTTCATAAATGCGCGCTTCGTGGTCCCAAAAGTGCGCCCTTTATGACATTGTAGGACGGGAATTAAGCAAAGAAATGAAATAGGGAGGTATAGCTTAGAACAACGTATTCGTTAATGATATAAAGACATACGTCGTTTTCATTTATGTATGTATGTATGTATGTATGTATGTTGATGTATGTATGTATATGTATATGTATGTATATGTATGTATGTATGTATGTTTGTATGTATGTATTATGTATGTATGTATGCGTCATGTATGTACGTATGTCTGTGTATGTATATATGTATGTATGTTGTATGTATGTATGTATGTATGCATGTATGTACGCACGCACGTACGTATATGTGTATGTGTGAGTGTGCGCATGTATGTATGTATGTATACTAGTATGTTTGTATGTATTCATTCATTCATTCATTCATTCATTCACTCACTCATTCATTCACTAACTCATTCATTCATTTATACTTTCATTCATGCACTCAATCACTCACTAACTCATTCATTCTTTTCTTTCATTCATCTCTCTCTCTCCTCGGTTCTTCAAAGTCATCTTCTTCTTGTCCTTAACACCAATGTCGTTATTTTAGTATTGTTATTCTCCTCATGATAATTAATGCAGATGGACTCTGGTCAGTTAATTGCACGCACTTTTCATTTGCTTTTCATTATAACAAAAGCTGAAGATATTTTATATTATAACTAAAAAAAAAAAAAAAAAAAAGAAAACTACAGCAAAACTACAGCAAGAAGACTCGACGACACGAAGCAGAGGTAAAATGTAGTGTCAGAATTCAATGATTAAACAGTAACAAAACATTTTCCTATCCGACACTCAGTTCTGCTAAGCTTAAATTAAAGAGGCATTACTACGGTCGAAGATGCTGTATTTAAGTAACATCAGAGTGTCTGCCATCCTTTACATTCATCACGGACAGCATTATATATACTACGCACAAAAAGTTAAGGATCGGTATGTGAAAACAGGTGCGTAATAAACTCAGTTCGCTACTGTTATTTATTTCTTAGTCCAGCCAAATTGTCATGAATTCTTGTTCAGCTGTAAGTGGGCGATGTTGTGTTAGTGCGAAAATTGCACGGGATTCTCTACTACTGAGCTGGGCCGCAAACGGAAAAGCGGAAACTTGCGAAAAATGACCTTGTTTTGGACCGTTCTGCCTGAACACATTGCACTTGCCAGATGGAAAAACCATTATGCACGTGCAAGCACTGCTGTTTATGTGTGAGATGCTGTCGCTCCCTTGGCTATATAAGAAGACATTCCACCAGTAGTAGGCCTGATCTGACAATGCCTCCACGACGAAAATTAAGTGAGTTGGATAGGGGACGAGCTGTTGCATGGTTCCAAGATGGTGTTCCCAAGCGAGAAGTGGCCAGGCGACTTCATGTGTCCATCTCGGTCATTGTCCGACTGATTCAATGCTTCACAGCCACTGGGATTGTCCATGAAAGACGCAGATCTGGTCGACCGAAGAAGACAACCCCACGTGACGATCGTCTCATTGAACGACAAGCCCTGCAGACAAGAACAGCCTCTTCCAGCATAATTCAAAGGCAGTTCAGGGTGGCTACTAACATCAACATCAGCCAGCAGACCATACGGAACCGCCTACATGGGTTTAATCTCCGTTCTCGTCGCCCAGCAGTACGGCCACGCTTAACTCCAGCCCATAGGGCAGCACGCCGCGCCTTCTGCGCACGTCACGTGAGGTGGACACGTCAGCAATGGTCCCAGGTCCTGTTCAGTGATGAATCACGCTTCACCCTTCACCACAACGACGGCCGACTGAGGGTCTGGAGGCGCCCAGG
>CM065735.1:15967275-15974775 GCA_033310375.1 Conus canariensis
TACTGTTTCCCTTATTTAAAAAAAAAAGTCAGCCTGATCATTATTTTACAAACGGAATGCTACACATGAAAAAAACACACTATTTCTTTAAAAAAACAAAAAAACCCAGTCTAATCGTTATTTATAAACGAAATGCTACACACAAAAAAACCCACACTGTTTTCTTTAAAAAAAAATCAGTCTAATCGTTATTTTAAAATGAAATTAAAAAAAAACCACACACTGCTAAACAAAACACAACAAACGAAACACACAAAACCACCACTGTTTTCCTTTAAAAAAAAATCATCAATATAAAACAGCTCCAAAAAC
Source organism: Conus canariensis (assembly GCA_033310375.1). Lineage (NCBI taxonomy): Eukaryota > Metazoa > Mollusca > Gastropoda > Neogastropoda > Conidae > Conus > Conus canariensis. Next base: position 15,967,588 of record CM065735.1, read on the forward strand.
ATCGTTTCCTTTAAACAAAACAGCTAATCGTTATTTATACAAATGACTACAAAAAAAAAACCCAACTGTTTCCTTTAAAAAAACTATCGTTTTTTAAAACGAATGCTACACAAAAACCCACACTGTTTCCTTTAAAAAATCAGTCTAATCATTATTTTACAAACGGATGTATACAACAACACACACACACCACACACTATCACAAACAACACACACACTGTTTTCTTACAAACGGAATCCATACATAAAAAACCCATATGTTTCCCTTTAAAAAATCAGCCTTAATCATTATTTTACAAATGGAATGCCATACAAAAAAAAAACCCACTGTTTTCCTAGTTGAAAAAAAATCGTTTTATTTCACAAACGGAATGCCGTACATACTAAAACACACTGTTTCCCTTTAAAAACATCAGTTTAATCATTATTTTACAAACGGAATGTCATACATTCAAAACCACACACTGTTTCCCTTTAAAACGATGTCATACATTCAACTACACACTGTTCCCTTTAAAAGATCAGTTTAATCATTATTTTACAAACGGAATGTCATACATACAAAAACACAACTGTTTCTATTGAAAAGAAGATCTGTTTAATCATTATTTTACAAACGGAATGTCATACATACAAAAACACACTGTTTCTATTGAAAGAAGATCTGTTTAATCATTATTTTACAAACGGAATGCCATACATTCAAAAACACACTTTTCCCTTTAAAAAGGAAGATCAGCGTAATCATATATTTACATACACAAACAAACGCTGTTTCCCTTAATAAAAAAAAAAGCCTAATCAGTATTTTACAAACGGAATACCATACATAAAAAAGCACTTTCCCCTTTAAAATAAATCAGAGTAATCATTATCTTACACTCGGAATGCCATACCAACCCCCCTCCCCCCACACACATACACACACATACACATGCACACACACACACACACACACACACACACACACACACACACACACACACACACACACACACACACACACACACACACACGAACGCGCACACACACACACACACACACACACACACACCGGCCACTATCATCTCCCTCTACACAATGGATCACTACCCTTCCAACCGAACTGGCCAAAACCACTATCCGTCTTTTCTTGGAAACTTCTAAAAGAATTACTATTACCCTATATTTTAAGTCTGCACAGAATTCAGGAACTCTTCTATGCCAAGGAAAAGATTGCACTCTGTGGGACTCGGAAGAATGTGAAAAAATTAAAAATTCTCGTTTCGACATTCCTCAGTGACAATGACACCATTACCTTCACGTCCTCTCTTCTCCGTGTACCTCTTACTTTCATCCACCCCCTTGGCCCCATTCCCCTGACCAGCCCCACAATGGACCCTCCCATTGACCCTACAGCAGTGGCAGAGTCTCCAGTCCTCACAGAGAAAGGGTTGTCATCACCTACATTGAGCACATCCGCACCCCCACCCTGTTCCCTCAGTGAGGATCCCCAGACACAGCTCAGCCAGTACACCCCATTTCAGGTTGTCCTGCACCCACCCGTCCCTTCCCCAGCGGCAGTACTACTGTCGTCCACGAAGACCAAGGTGCCAACGATGAGTACCACTCCCCTGGGTCCTAGGAAGAAGACTCTTCGCCGGCGAACTCTCTGTCTTCGACAAACCCACCACAAACCTTCTCCTTCTCCTCTTCATTTGTACAAACAGCGCTTTTTTCAGCTACAAGATGAAGTGAGAGATCTGAATGCCTCCTTGCAAGACATGAGAGAATTGATGTTGTCATTAATTGAAGACTCTAAAACAGCCACTAAGAATGAACTGAAACACAATACTAACTCCACCAAAGATTTCTTCCAGATAAGAATTGATGAACTGACAACCACAATATCTCTGCTCAGAGACACGGTTGAAAATTTAACAAAAGAAAATCATTCACTGAAAACACAACTTGGCAACATCCGTTCGGATATTAAAAGTCTTAAATCTAAAAAAACATTTGAAGTCAGCACACAAGTCAGCAGTGACCGGCCTGTCCCAGTGAGCGGAGATGGTACATCACAGCATGTGGAGCTCTCCTTCCCTCAGCCACAGTCCATGTACAACGGCCCTGGAAATCCGCATCTCCCTCTGGTCAAAGCTGACAGCTCTGCTTCAGATCAGCCCTCAATTCAAAGGTGCAATACTACCAGCTGTGTGGACAGCTACCCACCACCCCCTCCCCCATCATCACCCCCTCCACCACCATCACCACCTCCACCACCTCCACTGTCTCTACCCCCTCTTGCCATGAGAGAGAGGTCATCGACATCGAGGGTTCTTCGCAGGAGTACCACCAGTTGTGTGGATAGCCACCTGCCACTCCCTCCACCCCTCCCACCCCCGCCTGCCATGAGGTCTCTGACATCTGATTCTCGCCTTGCTGACCCAGGCAGCACGCACAGCGAGTCCTTCGCCCCCAGCAGCCTGCCCTCAGGTCCAGCAGGCGTTCCTGGTGACACTGAGGATGGTGAGGAGAGACTCCTGTCCACTCACCTCTCTTCAGACTATGCCATCCCTGTCAGTAACATGTTTGCCCCTTTATCGGACATGGTAAACAATGACAGTGATGGTCAACTTCGTCATCGTAATGACCCTTACAAGAAACCTTCCTCACCTCCCGAGAAACGGATTCCAAAACGCCTCCCATGTGACATTTTGAAATTCATCACAGTCAGTGACCGGGCATCTGCTCTGTTCATTGGCGACTCTGTATTAAGAAATCTGAACCCCAAGAGACTGGCGCTCCGTTCATATAATTTGTTTAAAATCTGTGTTTCTGGTATGACTACTCTAGATTTAATACAATGGCTATCCCATCAACCATGCAATGACCAAATCAAGGCTCTTATAATTCACATTGGAATCAGTGACTGCCCTTCAGGCCCTGTGTCCATCCAGCAGTGGAACCATTTAATCAGGCTATGTTGTCAGGTTTTCCCATCGACTAGAATAGCATTTAGTGCATTAATTCCAGCAAAGGGCAGGCACAGTTTTAACAATTCTATCAACCCTACAAACCGTAACCTCCGACAAGCATGTTTTGATTCCAAAATCAGTTTTATTGACAATACGGATGCTTTTGTTACGAGTTCCGGTGCTCCCAAATTCATCATGTACCATGATCTAATTCATCCTAGTTATAAAGGTACAGCCCATTTAGCATCCACGTTCAAAACCACTATCCTAAACTGGTTGGAGGATACAACTCCACGGCGTAGAAACTCCCAGTCAGGACAAGCTCAGCTCAGTGACAGGCAGAGCTTGAACTACATCCCTCAGGGTGTTCAGCCCCCTATCATGTCAAATGATCTCACCCGTCATAGCCGTCAATCTCGTGCAGCCTATGCACAGAATCCTTTCACCCAGCCATCTCACAGCCACAATCATAACACTGTCATTCAGCCTGAGAACCTGCAGCAGGCTTACAGCGCTGGTCCTCAGTTTGACCCCTACCCCCATCACCATCAGGACTTTGGCCGCTATAACGGTCATGGTAGGCCCAGCAGTCAGGCCCTGCCCACTCTCCAGTCCATGCACCACTTCCCTCCTTTACGGCCGCCAGCAGGCAGTGAGTACCGCCCCTCTCAGCCAAGCTCTCTAGTGCAGCCTCAGCCACCCCAACACAGCAGACTGGAGGACTCCAGTGCTGACTGTGGCTCAGGGTTACGGTCCCAGAACTTGGGTCAGAACCCGGACCTCATCCTGTCAGACCATGACATGAACCCACCGTGTAACGCTCTGTCGATTACACAGTCAAATGACATGATCAGTTATTTACAAATGCTTAACAGATTAACTTCACTCATGTTAAATATTCAACACAATCGAAGCGAGTAATATATACCAAGTATATAGTATTGGGCGCTTGTTATTCCAAAATCGGTTTGTTTTGAATAATATGCTATATACAATCAACTACCTGACATGCTTTTGTGTGTGATTCAATAGTCTTGCAAATGTGTGTGTGTGTGTGTGTGTGTGTGTGTGTGGAGAGAGAGAGAGAGAGAGAGAGAGAGAGAGAGAGAGAGAGAGAGAGAGAGAGAGTGAGAGAGAGAGAGAGAGAGAGAGAGGTGAAGTGTTTCTGTGCTGCGGTGGCCTAATTCGTGCAAAATGAACCATTGCAGATCGACTGTATCAGGCTGCACGAAATAATCCTGCGGTTGCCCCTCCATTGGTGTGAACTTCTTTATTGTCATTAGCTGACTGCTTTTTCTGGATTGGATTGATGGAAACGTTTTGATTGATAGCTGTTTGCTCCCTGATTTGTATATATTGGGCATTTTTCTTGTTAGTAATTGCGGTTTCCTTAAATTGTATACTTTGTTATTTTTCTTGTTATTACTTGCACCTTTGATTGGCTGTTCTTTTCTGTATTATTAAGTGATTGTTGTTGTTCTTTGGTCCATTGCCTTGATTCGTTTTTAGAGCTTCTTGCTGTTGTACTTCTATACTCTTTGGTTCATTTGACATCGCTTTTGCTCAGGTGCCTTCTATACTCTTTGGTTCATTTGACATCGCTTTTGCCCAGGTGCCGTCTGAACCTGCCACAGTTTAAGCAGTGATTTATCTAGTGTTCCCTCTCACCATTTTATTTAAGCCATACCTAGTGCTATACACTGCAACATGCCTATGACTTTAGACACATGGCCATCCAAACATGGACTTCGTGTAGGGTACCTTAACATCAATAACGCAACAAACAAAAAAGATGACATTGCAACTATACTTCGCAGTGATGGAAACAGTTTTCATGTATTTTGTTTTTCTGAATCCCGGTTATCTTCTCATATATCAGATGCAGAAATGGACATGCCAGGATACCAAATAATGCGACTCGACCCCTATAAACCAAAATCCACTGGCTTACTTATATATCATGCTTCCTCATTAAAATGTAAAAGGCTAGTTAATTTTGAAAATTATGGTGTTGAATCTGTTTGGATTGAAATAAGTATGAAAAATAGTCAACCACTTGCAATAGGCTTTGTCTATAGAAACCCATCAGAAACCACTGATTGGCAGGACAGATTTGATGCAATAATGGATGAAGTAACCATTCTAAGTTATGAGACAATTATTTTAGGAGATTTTAACATTGATCTGTTAAAAACAAAATCGAAGTGGTATCAAAACTATATATCACATAATTTAGAACAACTAATCGATAGACCAACACGCATAACTGAAAATTCCGCTACTCTAATAGATCATATTTACACAAATGCAAAACAGTCCATTATCGAACTTTGTTCCCCTCCCTATGGCTGTAGTGATCACAACCCAATTTGCCTTACTTGGTTCAAAAACCGTGTAAAAATTCCAAAAGTAGGTCATAAAGTTATTTACTACAGGAGCTTTAGAAACTTTAAAGAAGAAGATTTCCTTACTGACCTTTCTGAAGCACAATTTGACCTCATCTATCAAATCAGAGATCCAAATAAAGCAGCTGAATTTTGGATTGATACGTTTACCTCTGTGTATGATAAACACGCCCCTTTTATAAAGAAAAGGATTAAACAGGAAACAAAACCTCCATGGATAACTAAAGAAATTGACAGAGAAATTAATAAAAGAAATCATTTGAGTAATTTCGGAACGAATGAAGAATTCAGAAAACAAAGAAATAAAGTGACGTCATTAAAACGAAAATCGAAACGTACTTACTTCAGAAAACTGTTAACTTCTACCAAAGATACCAGGCAAATTTGGAAAGCAATTAATATATTAACTAATAAACATATGTCAAAAAGTCAACAAATGAGCTCAGACATATCTGCAGATCAACTAAATAATCATTTTGCAACCATAGCAGATAGAATCATATTAAATGATAAATCTAGTGAAAATGATCTCAGTTATTTAGAACAATACATCCATTCTAAAGATATTCGTGTTCCATTTAGTCTGAAACCCATGACCGTTTTAGATGTTAGTAAAGCCTTGTCTACTTCAACCCAATCAAATACTCGTGATTTAGATGGTATCGAGACAAAAATACTTAAGTTGTCATGTCCTGTTATCACAGATACTTTGACATACTTATACAATTTATGCATAGATAAACAAACTTTTCCTCTAAAATTTAAGGAAGCTAAAGTTATTCCTCTGTATAAAACCGGGGATTCTTCAAACCCATCAAATTACAGACCGATATCCATTTTATCAGCCATAGCAAAACCGATCGAAAAACACATGCATAGGTCTCTGTATTCTTATTTTGCTGATAACAAACTTCTCCATGAAAGTCAGTCGGGCTTTCGAAAACACCATTCTTGCCACACAGCCCTCATACAGCTTATGGACAGTCTTCTTTGCAGCATAAACGAAAATAAATTTGCAGGTATTCTCTTCATAGACTTTGAAAAAGCATTTGATGTCATTAACCATTCTTTGTTGTGCCGTAAACTTGAACTTTACAAACTGACTCCAGAATTCATAAGTCTTATTTCATCTTTTTTATGTGACCGAAAACAATTAGTAGCTGTAGCTGACAAATTGTCAACATTTATGCCTGTCAAATATGGTGTTCCACAAGGCTCTGTGTTAGGACCTCTTTTGTTTACTATTTACGTTAATGATTTGCCTTGTTTTGTTAAATGTAAATGCGAAATGTTTGCAGATGATACATCTCTTCATGAAAACGACTCTGATGTCTATGAATTAACAATTAAGCTTCAAGCAGATATCGATAAACTTACTGAATGGACACAACTAAACCATATGTCCTTAAATGCTATTAAAACAAAGTGCATGTACGTGTCTACAAGACAAAAACGACAAAAAATGAAATCAAATTTTCAGCCTTTACTCATATGCAACAACAAAGTTGAGGAAGTCAGTTCACACAAAACACTAGGTGTCATTATTGACAAAGATTTATCTTGGACTGAACATATAACATTCTTAGCAAAACGCCTTTCAAAAAAAATATTTCAGTTGTCTCGGATAAAAAATTTTCTCGATGGCCACTCTCGAAAACTTTTTTTCTGTGCACATATTTTATCATTAATTGATTATGCATCAACCCTTTGGGACAACTGTAGTGAACATAATTTAAAATTAATTCATCGTCTGTACAAACGAGCTTTGAAATTAGTATTGTTAAAATCGAGCTCCCTAACTGATGAAGATTACAAACAACTCAAAA
>CM065735.1:15979775-16007275 GCA_033310375.1 Conus canariensis
TCTATACTGAAGTTACAAAAAGTGGAAAATCTACTGGGGCTCGCAATAGCTCAGTGGTGGAGTGCTGGACTCATAATCTTGGTGATCCTCAGTTTGCTGGTTCAAATCTGCACCGGGCCATTTCGGTACAGGAGGATTTTTCCCTCGGAGTTAAAGATAAACATTTTTCATCTAAGATTTTACAGAAGAAAGATTTTTTTAACGAAGTTTCTGGTGCGTTTTTAGAAGGTGCATTTTAAAGAGATGTGTGAATGATGTGTCTTTCTTTGTCTGTTTGTTTTTGATGACTTGTGAGACGACTTCATCGTGGTGACAGCCCTGATATGGCCCCTTGCGGTCGGCTGGGCTAGAAGCAGCATTACGTTACCTTACCACACCTTTTTTCCTCACAAAAACCTTCAACATTTCTCCATCTACCTTTACTTAACGGTTCTCCCTGCTACCTTCTCTATTTTTTTTTTTTTGTCTAGCTACCTTCCGTCTTTGGTCAGCTATCGCCTGTCTCTCCACAACCACCTTTAAATCTTTTTCTCTGCTACCTTTTTCTTCTTGAGCTACGTACTTGTCTGTCTCTTGCTATCTTCACTTTTCCCTGCAACCTTCGTTTTGCTCTCTCTTACTACCTTCTGGCTTTTTCCACCTTTCCCTCTGTCATTCTTCAGCTATCTTCATCCGTGGTGCATTCCATGTCATGTTCCACTCACAGTGAAACATATTCTTTTAGATTATTGGGACTTGCACGATATGAGACATAAACACTTTACGTGATCTTCGAGTTTCTGAAAGAGATGAACATTTTTCATCTGATCTAAGATTTTACGGAAGACAGATTTTTAACGAAGTTTCTGGTAAGTTTTTAGAAGATGTAGTTTAAAGAGATGTGTGAAAGGTTTTGTTTTGTTTTGTTTTGTTTTTGACGACTTTTGGGTTGATTTTAACGTGGTGACAGCCCTGATATGGCCCTTTGCGGTCGGCTGGGCTATAAGCAACATTACCTTACCTTACCTATCTTCACTTTTTCCAGCTAGTTACCAGCATTCTCCTTCTATCTTCTGTCTTTCTCCACCTTACCTTCTGTCTTTTCTTCACCTTACCTTCTGTCTTTCTCCACCTTACCCTCTGTCTTTCGTCACCATACCCCTTGTCTTTCTCCACCTTACCCTCTGTCTTTCTCCACTTCACCCTCTGTCTTTCTCCACCTTACCCTCTGTCTTTCTTCACCTTACCCTCTGTCTTTCTCCACCTTACCCTCTGTCTTTCTCCACTTTACCCTCTGTCTTTCTTCACCTTACCCTCTGTCTTTCTCCTCTTTACCCTCTGTCTTTCTTCACCTTACCCTCTGTCTTTCTCCACTTTACCCTCTGTCTTTCTCCACTTTACCTTCTGTCTTTCTCCATCTTACCCTCTGTCTTTCTCCACTTTACCCTCTGTCTTTCTTCACCTTACCCTCTGTCTTTCTCCACTTCACCCTCTGTCTTTCTCCACTTTACCCTCTGTCTTTCTTCACCTTACCCTCTGTCTTTATCCACCTTACCCTCTGTCTTTCTTCACCTTACCCTCTGTCTTTCTCCACCTTACCCTCTGTCTTTGTCCTCTTTACCCTCTGTCTTTCTCCACTTTACCCTCTGTCTTTCTCCACTTTACCCTCTGTCTTTCTCCTCTTTACCCTCTGTCTTTCTCCTCTTTACCCTCTGTCTTTCTCCTCTTTACCCTCTGTCTTTCTCCACTTTACCCTCTGTCTTTCTCCTCTTTACCCTCTGTCTTTCTCCACTTTACCCTCTGTCTTTCTCCACCTTACCCTCTGTCTTTCTCCTCTTTACCCTCTGTCTTTCTCCACTTTACCCTCTTTCTCCACTTTACCCTCTGTCTTTCTTCACCTTCCCCTCTGTCTTTCTCCACCTTACCCTCTGTCTTTCTCCACTTTACCCTCTGTCTTTCTCCACCTTCCCCTCTGTCTTTCCCCTCGCTAACCCCCTTCCTTTTTCTTTCTGTGTCCCAGCTACCTTCCGTCTTTCTCCAGTTTCTTACTTTCACTTTTTCCCCTGCTCTGCAAAATCTTAGTGAACATGCAAAACTGGTCCTTCAGTGGGTGCCCCCCCCACCCCCCACCCCCCACCCCCACCCCCGCCCATTGCGGAGATCCATGGAAATGAGGAGGCGGACAGACTGGCCAAGGAAGAGGGGGGGGGGGGGGACAGCTGGAACAACATGACACAGAGGTCTCCTAGCCTAAGGAGAAGACATTCATTAATTTTTGAGATTTTTGCATTTTGCATGAATTTTTCCTAATTTTTCGTGACATTCTGTGCATTATTTCTAAAATAATAATATTTTTGTGATGAATTTGTCTATTTCGGGTTTGTTAGGCGATACATTGCTTCAGATAACAAAAATGTTATTTTGAATACCATAATTCTGGGAAGAAAACCGTCGATCACCGGTGATCGAAATTCAAGAGAAAGAACTGAAGAGAGTTCAACACTCTACAGGAGGAAAAGGGACACAGCAACACCCAAATTCCATCCAACCAGGCTGACTGCTACTACCACCACCTACGCAGAGAAGATCAAGTGCTACTGTTCAGACTAAGGACTGGACATAACAGACTGAATGCACACATGTACAAAAAGTACAAGACTGGCGAGTCTGCGATGTGCCCATGCAGAGGGGCCGAAATGGGCATCGAGCACATACTACAGGACTGTCACCTCCATGCTACTGCCAGGCAGGACACGTGGCCGGAGCCAGTGGCTCTGAGGGCCAAGCTCTACAGGGGACCTGGAGGACCCTCGGAGGAGGCAACCTTCGTGCGGGTAACTGGCATTACCATCGGAGCCTTCGAGAAGAAGAAGAAGAAGAAGAAGAAGAAGAAGAAGAAGAAAGAAGAAGAAGAAGAAGAAGAAGACTTTTCCCCTGCTGACTTCTTTCTTTCTCCCGCTAGCCTCTGTCTTTCGCCAGTTTCTAGCTACCCCTCTTTGTGAGTTGACTTCAACGCGGTGACAGCCCTGATATGGCCCTTCGCGGTTGGCTGAGCTATAAGCAACATTGCATTACATAGCTACCCCTCTGTCTTCATCCAACCGCCTTTCGTCTTCATCCAGGTCCCTTCTGTCTTTCTGTCGCTACCTTCTGTCTTCCTCTAGCTACCTTCTGTCTTTCTCTCGCCACCTTCTGTCTTCCTCTAGCTACCTTCTGTCTTCCTGCAGCTGCCTTCTGTTTGTCCTTCTCTCGCTACCTTCTGTCTTTCTCTCGCTATCTTCTGTCTTTCTCTCGCTACCTTCTGTTTGTCCTCCTTCAGTTACCTTCTGTCTACTTCTAGCTGCCTTGTACTCTTTTTTCCAGCTACCTTCTGTCTTTTTTCCCAGCTACCTTCTGTTTTTTTTCCAGCTACCTTCTGTATTTTTTCCAGCTACCTTCTGTCTTTTTTCCAGCTACCTTCTGTCTTTTTTCCAGCCACCTTCTGTCTTTTTTCCAGCTACCTTCTGTTTTTCCCCAGCTACCTTCTGTCTTTTTTCCAGTTACCTTCTGTCTTTTTTCCAGCTACCGTCTGTCTTTTTTCCAGCTACCGTCTGTCTTTTTTCCAGCCACCTTCTGTCTTTTTTCCCAGCTACCTTCTTGTCTTTTTTCCCGCATCCTTCCGTCTTCCTTCAGCTACCTTCCGTCTTCTTCCACTTACTGTCTATCTTCTGTCTTCCACTCCTGCTTTCTTTCGTTGTCTTCTGTCTTCCTTCCTGCCGTTCTTCAGCGGCTTTTTGTCTTCTTCCAGCTACCTTCTGCCTTCTGTCTTTTTTATTCCTCCAGTGACCTCCTGTCTTCTGTCTTCCTTCCTGCGTTCATCAGCGCCTTTCTGTCTTCTTCCAGCTACCGTCTGTCTTTTATATTTCTCCAGTGATCTCCTGTCTTCTGTCTTCCTTCCTGCATTTTTTCAGCTGTCTTATGTCTTCCTCCAGCTGCCTTCTGTCTTCTTCATTTCTCCAGTTAACTTCTGTCTTCTGTCTTCCTTCCTGCGTTCATCAGCTGCCTTCTGTCTTTTGTTTATTTCTCCAGTTACTTCCCAGCTTCTTTCCTGCATTCTTTAACTGCCTTATGTCTTCCTCCAGCTACCTTCTGTCTTCTTTATTTATTCCATCATCTTCTGTCTTCTGTCTTCCTTCCTGCGTTCTTCGGCTGCTTTATGTCTTCCTCCAGCTACCTTCTGTCTTCTTTATTTATTCCATCATCTTCTGTCTTCTGTCTTCCTTCCTGCGTTTTTCAGCTGCTTTATATCTTCCTCCAGCTACCTTCTGTCTTCTTTCTTTCTCCAGACATCTCCTATCTTCTGTCTTCCTTTCTGCCTTTTTTTTAATTTTTTTTTAGCTGCCTTCTGTCTTCTGTCTTGTGTGTCTCTTCCTCCAGCTACCTTCTGTCTTCTTCATTTCTCCAGTTACCTCTTGTCCTCTGTCTTCCTTTCAGCCTTTTTCGGCTGTCTTCTGTCTTCTGTGTTCTTTTAGCTGTCCTCTGTCTATATACTTCTACCCTCCCTTGGCTTCTGTTGCAGCAGGGTTCACCGGGCTGGAGGGAGCCAAGACTCCGCGGGCTCTCTGATGTCGTTTTGCCCCCCCCCCCCCCCCGCCCCCCGCCCCTCCTCCTCCCAGCCCTCCCCCCTCCTCCTTCAACCCCCCCCCCCCCACCAATGGAGTCGGAGGGTGTGAGGTTTCACTGTGGAGACTGGTGCCGTGAGGTGTCACACACCGTTTCGATAATAATGATTCTTCTTTACTGCGACATCTCGAGGTGCAGCATTTCAAAGAGTACACACACACACGCGCGCGCGCACGCGCGCACGCGCACACACACACACACACACACACACACACACACACACACACACACACACACACACACACACGTACGCACGCACGTACGCACGCACACGCGCACACACACAAACACACACACACACACGGACGCACGTACGCACGCACACACGCACGCACACACACACACACATACACACACACACACACACACACAACACACACACACCACACACACGCACGCACGCACGCACGCACGCACACGTACGCACGCACGCACGCACGCACGCATGTACGCGCGCACACGCGCACACACTCGAACAGAGAGAGAGAGAGAGAGAGAGAGAGAGAGAGAGAGAGAGAGAGAGAGAGAGAGATCTTCGATTATGTAAACAATGCTGTCTTTTGCGCACTGAATGAAAACGATATGATCGGAACAGAATCCAAAAAAAAAGAAAAGAAAAAAAAAGAAAAAGTAAGAAAAAAGAAAGAAAAGAAAGAAAGAAAAAAGAACGAAAACAAGGATAAACAAATCAAGTTTCACGAGCGTCGTTATCTAAAATAGTTGTCGTATACGGGTTTTTTTCCCGCACCATATCTCACAACATGGTTGAAGATTGTTAAAAAATAAGAAAATCAGAAGTAGGTACTCGTATTTTCATCGTTCATACGGTTCTGATGAGAGACCAAGCTCACCGGGTAAGAGCTATTTCAATAATAATTATTGTGGTGACCATTTTTCACAGAAATCAGTCCCCGATTAGTTTTGTAATAAATTATGAACACTTTCTTCTGCACATAGTTTATCTCTGGCATGTATACAAGATCAAATTTAATACCCCTTCCCTCGAACAATCGTTGTGCTTATCGGCTTTGTATGGGGGTGGGGGTGGGGGGATAAAATACGTGCTGAAAATGTCTCATCTGTCGAGAAATCCCCCGTAACAAAAAATGACAACTGTAATGTGTCTATATGTTAATGGGGCTCGATTCAGCTGAAATTTAGTTGACACCAAAAATTCGGAACCTTGTGAGGAACATTGAGTCAAATGGCCACAGCGGTTGTCAGCAGAGGTGAGGTCGAGAGGTCGAACTGTTCGTGGGAATCAGATTTTTTCACAATAATTAGTACTCTTTTATGATTATCCCTTTTCTTGTGTCTTCATCATGAAATTAATAATTATGACCTTTTGAAAGTATCATGCTTCCATACATGTAAGCGGGTCATCTGATGATATATTGTGTCAGCACCAAACCGACACACCTCTTCCCTGCTACCCCTCTCCCCTCTCTCGGTTGTCCCCCCTGCTCCGACCCCACCCTCCTCCCCTACTCCCCGACCCCTACTCCCGCTGATAACACGGATCGGGATGATCTCCCCTTCACGTAACCTGATCACAGTTGTCCGCCCTGGCTATCGGGAGGCAGTGTGAGTGCCCGGATAATGCCTGGGCCGCAGAGTTCGCTCCCATTATTCTTCTTCTCCGCCTCCAATCCCCCTTTCCACACACACACACACACACACACACACATACCCCACCCCTTCCCATCTCCATCACCCATCCTCTGCCCTTCACCCCACCCCACCCCACTTTCCCTCCCTTCCCCCATCTTATACATGCATGCATGCAATTTCTGGGTTCTCTGTTCTTTAAAAAAAAAAGTTGATTTAAAACATTTGTTATCTATTGATTCAACGCCTATCTTGCGCTGAAGTGAATGAAGATAAGCAGTGATTGCTCGTTCATTTTCGTTGTCCTGATTGTTTTGTATCTTGCCTGAAGAAGACCTAAGAGGTCGAAACGCGTCGTGTTTTTTCTTGTGATTCGTTTGTCCACTTTTTTTTTTTTTTCGGTTCGCTAACATTTACTTAAAATTTGGTTAGGTTTCCGCCTGCAGTCGTCTCACTTTGCAACTAGATCTATTTATTTCTCGTTAATTGACTGACGAATCGATAGATGTGAATCTTATAGAACGGCAAGTAGTCATTTTCACTTTAAGCTGGAGAAAACGGGGAACGGAATTGCTTTTGTGTCATTTACTTTGTTAATTTGTGTACTCAGATATTTACTTCACCTTCATTAAGCTCGGACGTTCTCTTCACTCATAACCGATTTACAGTGTGAAACATCGCTATAAACAGATGGAGGGGTGGGGGGGGGGGGGGGGGGGGGGTGGCCATTCATACAGGAATTATTTGGAAAACATGTGCAAAGATTCAAGACTACAGACTAATTACTTCAAAGAAGTGCAAATCTTCCCTGTGAACGAAGAGACTCTCAAAAAAAAAAAAATGTATAACACAAGCTATCAGCACACATGAGGATAAAGTTATTGATCATAATTTAGGTTCACAAAAGGCTTCAAGGGCATTTGATATGAACAAGGCAAAAAGAAAGAAAAAAAGAACGAAAGAAAGAAACAAACAAACAAAAACAAAGAAACCAGAAAAACACCGACACAAATCGCACGACTGATGTCATCAGGGCATGCTTATTTCACTATCCTCAACGTTTTCTAATCTGCAGAACATTAGGAATCTTGGGGATCTTTTTCATGAGCTTTAAGATTCTTGCAAAATCGAGTGGGGGTTTTTTGGGGTTTTTTTTTGTTTTTTTTAGGGGGGAGGGGGGGGGGGGGGCACTTGCAAACTGGTGAAACCTATTATCACGCTCACTGTGACCTGAGGCGTATAGTTTTGTGCATTTTCACAGAACTCCCAGATCGAACAAATAAATGACTGTTTGTTCGTCCTCTGTTTCGGTTGTTTTGAATGTTGTTTGTTCTGCCTGAAAAGACCTAAATGGTCGAAACGCGCTGTGTCTAATTCGTAATTTCTTTGTTTCTTCGTTTGGCGGCCCAGCAATTGTATTTCTGCATTCATGTTTCAATTTACGCTTGCAGTCATCCCACTTTGAAACCATTTTACTGTCTAATGCTGAACAATTAAGTAGTGGGGGAAAACAAGTGCAGGTTAACAATTCTTCCATCATTATAGTAATGACTTGGCAAAGATTTGAAATTTAATTTAAAAAAAGAAAAAGAAAAAGAAAAAAAGGGGTTGAAGATGAAGAAAATGTGAAAATGTATATTATAAATATAAAACCCTTCACTAGCTGCATGAGGGAACCATCGCAATCCCTCTTGAAGGCAGATCTATATGTATCGCCTGCTCCTAGGCCTTTCGTCCGCTGGATCGGACTCATCAGGGAGACACCATTTTACTGTCTGTCGGTTGTCAGATCTGAAGCAGACATATTACAATAAAAATTCACTTGTTTATTTTATATTCTGTATCAATAAGCACTACTTTGCTCTTTATTTTATTCTGATCCTTTTTCCGTAACGTTGCAGTTTGTGCCAGTTTTCTTGGTGTAACTCACTGCAGAATTAGTGCCGGTGTAGATATTTCATACAGTAGACCGTGTACATTAGCCTTTGCACAAAGAAGTATGAGGTAACTATTGCTTTTTCTTTTCAAAGAAGAATCGTCACATGGCATTTCTAAGTAGGTTTTTATGCACAGTACCCCTGTCTTAGTCCAGGAATAAATGGTGAGAATCTATGTTTCATATGATTAGTTCTGTGCAAGCAGACTCTTATGGGCGTACCCAGTACCCATATTTCACGACTCCGCTCACTAACTCCACCCTACTAGGTACAGGAGCTATACCTTTGGGGGTCTTTTTGTACCTTTTTTCATTGGCCAAAGCGATTATTTTTTCATTGGCCAGAATACCTTCTTTTCTCTGACCCAAAGCATTTTTCTTCACTGGTCAACAAAAACCTTTCTTTTCTGACCACTCTCACGTCCCCTACCCCCCCCCCCTCTCTCTTCTCTCTCTCTCTCTCTCTCTCTCTCTCTCTCTCTCTCTCTCTCTCTCTCCCTCCCTCTCTCTCTCTCTCTCCGCCCACTGAAAAAAAATTTCATTGGCAAAAAAACAGTTTCTTCATTGACTGAAAAAATATCACACCCTCCAATCCTCACCTCCATCTCCACCCCCACCCCACCCCAAAATGAGCACCCTTCCTCAATTCTCCCCTCCAAACTTTCTGCACTGGAGAAAAGAAAAACTCTTTTTCCATCAGCCCCTAAAAATATGTCATCACTGGCCGAAAGAGAAGGAACTCTCTCTCTCTCTCTCTCTCTCTCTCTCTCTCTCTCTCTCCTCTCTCTCTCTCTCTCTCTCTCTCTCTCTCTCTCTCTCTCTCTCTCATATAAGAGTTGTTGTAATAATAGAGGAGTACTCGTGTCTGCGAGGACATCCGAAGATTCTTTTCTATTTTTTTTTCGACATGTTTTGCTTGTTTTGATTTGATTGATCATGGGGAATAACTCTGTAGTATTGTTTGTAATAAAAGGAGGAGGAATGCGTTACTGCCCTGTTACCCCCCCCCCCCTCCCCTTGTCATAAGACCTTTTGGTAATGACAACGAAATATCAAAGTGTCAAAGTGTCTCTCTCATAACAAACTTCTTCTGCGTACGCAGACTGATACTCCTGCAGACACTCCCTGTATAGACAGGCAAGTATTAAACCCATCTGCCCAACAAAGGGAGTGGAGTTTTGTGTGTATGACCGTTTTTTTATCCTGCCATTAAGGCAGCCATACTCCAACTTCGGGGAATCTCATAAGAAACGAATCTATTCACCCCAAGTACTTCCATAAGCTGTTTACGTCTATCTATGTAAAAAGGAAGGTATGTTTTCACAGTTATCTAATTTTGTTTGCAAAGCGTCAAACTTACGGATCCATGTAGTCTATTCAGTCTAAATGATTGCTGTTGTGCTACTGCCCCCATGCTATGGGCCAGAGGCCTGATATTAACACCTTTTTTTTTTGCTTTGACTTTGACTCTCTCTCTCTCTCTCTCTCTCTCTCTCTCTCTCTCTCTCTCTTCTGTCTGACACACACACACACACACACACACACAGAGTTCCAATAGTTTTTGCGCAATCTTGCAGACAGACAGACAGACAGACAGACTGACAGAGAAATCAACAAACGAACAGACGCAGGTGGAACCATCACCTGCATAGCTTGGACGATAAATCACAGGCTGTCCGTCTGTCCGTCTGTCAGTCAAATACAAATCTGGCAAGTACTTACATCTGTAATTTATTGTCGTTGTTGTTGTTGTTGTCGTCGTCGTCGTCGTCGTCGTCGCCGTCGTTCTTCGTCATCGTCGTCGTTGTTGTTGTTGTTCTGGGTTCTATCGTTTTATTTACAGCCCCAATGTGGCCCTCGTGATCAGCTTGGCTTTAACTTCATGACTTGAACTTGCGCAGGTGTGGCACACCATATATAGTACCGTGCCAAATATACTACGAAGGGAAGTTATTAGGTTTTCGATAGGAAGCCCCTGTTCAAAAATGATCTCCCTTTGAAAGACACGATTCCCTGTGTCAAATATTAAGTTCGAATTCATTTTAACTATAAATATGTTAACTTGTGTGTGTGTATTCAGCACTTCTGTAGAACATCAAAATGTTTTCTAAATAAATTCACTTAGATCCTTGACGGAAAGCAAACACAACGGAGAGAAATCACGTTTGAAATCGAGTGAGCAGCAGTGTATACCTGCATATACCTGTCATATCTTCTTCTTCTTCTCCGGCGTGTTGTTATACTGAAATGCTTACATGCCTTACGTCTGTTTTTCTGTCGTCGCATGGTGCCAGAGTGTCGTCTGGGATTGTGTTTGTTTGTTTGTTTGTTTGCTGCTTTTTGTTGTTGTTTTTAATGTGTTCTAAGCTCTTTCAGTTTGTGTGCATGCTGCGACTGGTTACAGACCGACGTCTGTGTTTACGTTCTTGCTGTGCGGAGAGGGAGTGTATGAGTTAGGAACTGAGTGCTTGGAGGATAAAGCAGCCAGTAATGATGACAGGATGACAGTTTCATAGGCTGGGGACTGACGGGAACGTAGACTGCCAGACAGACAGTCTCTAATAGAGAGAGCTCTTGTTTTTTTTTTTTAGGGGGGGGGGGGGGGGTTGTTCTCTCTTTCTTTCTTTGTTTCTTTCTTCTTTTTCTGCTACTGCTTCTACCAACACGAACACCACAACTACTACTACCACAATTACAACCACCACAACAACAACTACTACTATTACTACTACTACTACTATCGCCACTTTCTTCTTATTTCACCTTCTTCTTCTTCTTCTTCTTCTGCTTCTTCTGATTATTGTTGTTGTTGGTGGTGGGTTTTTTTTGTTGTTTTTGTTGTTGTGGTGGTAGTGTTGTTGTTGGTGGTGTCTTCTGTCTCTCCTCCTCCTCCTCCTCCTCCTCCTCTCTTTCTTCTAGCAACAGAAGGTTGTTTCCTGCCGCCCTGTGTGTTATGAGGAAGTTATATTTCAAACCAGTGAGACACAAACTGGTTCGGATCAGTGTAACTCAACCCAAACCCCCTCAAACTAAACAGTCGTCGGAAAACAACAAAACAGACAAAATATAGGCACATTCAAAGTCATGTCCTATGTGGCTTTTGAATAGGAGAAAAAGTTAAAGGCTTGCACTGTTGAATTAAAACCACAAACACCTTTCCTGGTTGATTTGAATGTACACAAATTCAACAGTATTATCTTTCCAAGGGAAACAACAAGAACAACAACAACAACAACACAACAACAAAAACAACAACAACAACAACGACGACGACGACAACAACAGCATCGACGACGATGATAACAACAACAACAACAAACTCTAAACAAACCGTGCATTTTTATTTTAATGGATGTGTGATTGAGGACGCAGTAACAATCGGGAAAATATAACACACACAACACAACCCAATCAGATTGGATTGGATTGGATTGGATTGGATTGGATTGGATGGATTGGATTGGATTGGAATGGATTATATTGGATTGCATTGCGATTGTATTGTATTGTATTGTATTGTACTGTACTGTACTGTATTGTATTGTACTGTATTGTATTGTATTGCATTGCGTTGTATTGTATTGTATTGACTTGCATCGTGTAATGTTATAATACGTTACCTTCCATTACACCGTTGTATTGTATTGTATTGTATTGTATTGCATTGCATTGCATTGTATTGCATGCATTGCATTGCATTGCATTGTATTGTATTGTATTGTATTGTATTGCATTGCATTGCATTGCATTGTGCATCATTGCATTGCATTGCATTGTATTGTATTGTATTGTATCGTGTCGAAATCTGGTACATTATGCACGCATGCACGCATGCGCGCGCGCACACACACACACACGTACACGCACGCACACACACACATGTGCGCGCACACGTACACACACACACACACACACACACACACACACACCCCACACACACACCACACACACACACACACACACACACACAACACACACACACACGCATGCACAGAGAGAGAGACAGACAGACAGACAGACAGAGACAGACAGACAGACAGACAGACAGAGTTCTTTGCTCCTTTTTTTTTTCTTTCCTTCTTTTCTTTTTTCTTTTGTGTCTTTCAATGATCGTCCAGTAGTAGTTTCATGCCATATCTTCGTTCTCCCATCCTTTAAAAAAAAAAAAAGAAAAAAAAAAAAAAAAAAAGGAAAAATCAAATCTGACACTAGTGAGGATCAGGGAAGGAGGGAAGGAGGGAAGCAGGGAGGGGAGGGGGGGGGGGGGAGAACTGAGGAACACGAACAAACAAAGGCAGACGAGCCCTTACCCATCCCCACCCTTACTCCTAGCTACCCCTTACCCTCTTACCCATCCACCCAGCCGCTCCACTACCCCACCCTACCCCACCACACCTCACCCCACCCCACCCCTTCTCACCCCCATCCCCCCTCTTCTTCACTCCCCGCCGGCTAATGAGCTATTAAACCGCATTAGCACTCTCCAGGGGTGGGGTGGGGGTGGGGGTTAAAGGGTGGAGGGTGAGGGTGAAGGTGGGGTGGGTGGAAGAGGGAGGGAGGGAGGGGTGTGGGAAGGTGAGTTGTAGGGGTGGTGGTGGTGGTGGAGGTGCAGATGGCAGGAGGTGGGGATGGGGAGGGTGGGGGGTAGGGGGGTTGGGGGAGGGGTGTGCCGAGGTCTGGCCTGGTCCCCAGGGGAGTAATTAACGACTGCACGCGCATGCTCTCCCCTCTCCCTCCCTCCTCCCCCCCCCCCCTCTCTCCTCCTCTCTCTCTCTCTCTCTCTCTCTCTTCAGAAAACAAGTATATAACATGGAAAGAGGAAAGAAAAGCCCTCATCTCTGTCCATGTGTCTGTGTGTCTGTGTGTGTGTGTCTCTCTCTCTCTCTCTCTCTAACTCTCTCTCTCCCTCCCTCCCTCCTCCCCCCCCCCCTTTCTCTCTTCCTCCTTTCCCTCCTCTCTCTCTCTCTCTTTCTCTCTCTCTCTCTTTCTCTCCCTCCCTCCCTCTGTCTCCCTCCTCTCTCTTTTCTCTCTCTCTCTCTCTCTCTCTCTCTCTCTCTCTCTCTCCATCCCTCTCCTTCTCTATCTCCCTCCCTCCCCTCTCCCTATCTCCCTCTCCCTCCATCCTCCTCCTCTCTCTCTCTCTCCCTCCGTCTCTCTCTCCCCCCTCTCTCTCTTTCTCTCTCTCTCCCTCCCTTCCCTCTCTCCCTCTCCCTCCCTCCCCCCTCTCTCCCTCTCTCTCACCCTCTCCCTCCCTCCTCCCGTCTCTCTCTCCCTCTCTCTCTCCCTCTCTTTCTCTCTTTTCTCTCTCTCTATCTCCTCCTTCCCCCTCTCTCTCTCCCTCTCCCTCCCTCCCACCCCCTCTTTCTTTCTTTCTCTCTCTCTCTGTGCCTCTCTCTCTCACTCTCTCCCTCTCCCCCCCCCCTCTCTCTCTCTCTGGTACAGAAGCCTTTAGAAAGCCAATAATTCCCTGTGGTCTGGCATCTTCGGTGTCTGGTCTGTCTCGGAGGAGGGCCATTAAAAACCCTGAACCTGCGCACGTTCCGCGGTGACGTGAGCGGTGTGGATGGCCTGTGTCAGGCTGCCACTGCTCGCTGCCTGTCTTTTGTTTCCTGCTGCCTTCCTTGCCTTCTTCTTCTTCTTCTTCTTCTTCTTCTTCTTCTTCTTTCTTCTTCTTTCTTCTTCTTTCTTCTTCTCTCTTCTCTTCTCTTCTCTTCTTCTCTTCTTCTTCTTCTTCTTCTTCTTCTTCTTCTTCTTCTTCTTCTTCGCATTCTTCTTCGCATTCTTCTTCTTCCTCTTCTACCTCTTCTTCTTCTTCTTCTTTCTTCTTTTCCTTCTTCTTCTTCTTCTTTCTTCTTTCTTTCTTCTTATTCTTTTCCTTCTTCTTCTTCTTCTTCTTCTTCTTCTTCTTCTTCTTCTTCTTCTTCTTCTTCTTCGCATTCTTCTTCGCATTCTTCTTCGCATTCTTCTTCTTCTTCTTCGCATTCTTCTTCGCATTCTTCTTCGCATTCTTCGCATTCTTCGCATTCTTCTTCGCATTCTTCTTCTTCTTCTTCGCATTCTTCTTCCTCTTCTGCATTCTTCTTCTTCTTCTTCGCATTCTTCTTCGCATTCTTCTTCGCATTCTTCTTCTTCTTCGCATTCTTCTTCGCATTCTTCTTCGCATTCTTCTTCTTCGCATTCTTCTTCTTCGCATTCTTTCTCACACCCCTCCCCTTACCTTACTCCCCATTTCTTTTGTCTTCTTTGCTTTTGTTTCGTTGTATTGCCTTTTCTGTTTTTTCTTTCTTTCATTTCCTTCTTCATCTTCTTCCCTCTCACCGACTCCCCATTCCTTTTGTTCTTTGCTTTTGTTTGTAGAATTCCTTTTTTTCCTGTCTTTCTGTTTCTTTCTTCCTTTCTATCTTTCTTTCTTTTTCTTTTCTTTCTTTTTCTTTCTTTCTTTCTTTCCTTCCTTCCTTTTTTCTTCCTTCCTTTCTTCCTTTCATTCTTTCTTTCTTTCCTTTTTCCTTTGTTTGTTTGTTTCTTTCTTTGTTTCTTTTGTCTTTCCTTTGTTTCTGTCTTCTTCTATTTCGTTCTTCCTTTCTTTCGCTTATCACTCTTTTTGTTTCTTTCTTTCTGTTTGCTTCTTCCTCTTTTTATTCATTTATTATCATTTATTTTGTATTTTATGTCATTTTCTCATTCACTTTCTCTCTTTCTGTTTGCTTGTTTCACTTTTTATTCATATAGTATTATTCACTTAGTTTATTTCATTTTATTGGCCTTTGGTTTGCGTGCTTCTTCTTCTGGGTTTTTTTTTTTTTTTTTTCAACGTTTTCTTTTTTCCTTTTTTTTTTTTCTTTGTTAGTTCCTTTGTTTCTTCTGTGTTGTTTGTTTCTGTCCTTCTTCATTTCTTTGTATTTGTTTTGCTTCTTTCTCCTTTTCTTTTGTTCCTGATTCCCTTTCTTCCTGTCTGTTTATTGGTGTCCTTCTTTCTTTCTTTCTTTCTTTCTTTCTTTCTTTCTTTCTTTCTTTCTTTTTCTTTCTTTCATTTCTTTTCTTCCTTCCTTTTATTTCTTCCCATTTTTGTTGTTGTTGTTGTTGTTGTTCCTTGGTTCCTTACCTTTTTTTCTGTTTTTTTTTTCCCCCTTCCTTCTCTCTTTCTTCTGTTTCTTTTTTTTTCCATTTGTTTCTTCCTTTCTTTTGCTTTGTCATTCCCTTTCTTTCTTTCTTTCTTTCTTTCTGTTCCTTCATCATTTCCCTTTCTCTCTTTTTGTTTTGTTTTGTTTTGTTGTAGTTGTTGTTGTTTTGTTTCCGTCTTTCTTCCGTTTGTTTATCTATTACTTTCATTTGTTTCTTATTCCCTTTCTTTCTTTCTTTTTGTTTTGATTTGTTCTATCGTCCATTTCTTTCTTTCCGGTTTGTTATTTATTCTTTCCTTTCTTTCGTTTTATATTATAATTTCTTTGTTTTTTTGTTTGTTGTTGTTGTTGTTTTTTCTTTCCTTCCTCTTCGTTTGCTTGTTTTTGTTTTTCTATCCATTCATCTCTTTCTTTTACTTTGTTTCTTTTCTTGATCCCGTTCTTTTGTGTGTGTGTGTGTGTGTGTGTGTGTGTGTGTGTGTGTGTGTGTGTGTGTGTGTGAGTGTGTGTGTGTGTGTGTGTGTGTGTGTGTGTGTGTGTGTGTGTGTGTGTGTGTGTGTGTGTTTCATCCCTTTCCTTCTATTGTTATTTGTTTCTTTCTATTGTCATTTCTCCCTTCCTTCCTTCCTTCCTCCATTCTTTTCCTTTCTTCCGTTTTTCTTCTTATTTTTCCCTCATTTTCCCCCTTTTTTTTCCTTTTTCTTCCTCACTTCCTTCCTTCCTTCTGTATCTTCCTTTCTTTTCTCCATCTCTCTTTTGTTTCTCTCTTCTTTTCCTTCTTCGTTTTTTGTTTTGTTCTTGTCTTCATCTTTGCCTCCTCAGCTTTCCTTTGCCTATGGCCCCACCCCGCCCTCCCCGAACCCCCGCCTCCCCTCCTCCCGCCACCCCGCTCATTCATTCATTCATTCATTCATCTGCAGTCTCTTCATTCTTTCTTCTATATATTCCCTCACACACACACACACACACACACACACACGCACGCACACACACACACACACACACACAGAGGAAACGTCGTGATACAAGCTTAATTCCGTCAGAAACAAGTATCCTTCGCCCTCCAATCATCATCCCCCCCCCGCCCCCCTCCCCCCCCCCCCCCACACACACACACGCACACACACACACACACACACACCGTCACCCCGCTTTTTTGTTCTTTTCTTTCATTGTTCTTTGTCTTCCCTTATCTTTGTCCTTTTTTTTTCTTTTCCTTCTGTCTCTCTTTCTTCCCATCACTCACTCACCCTCTTCCTCCCTTCTTGTTCGTGTGTTGGTTTGGTTTTAGTAAGTATCCTATTCTCCTTCTATTGTTGTTGTCGCCGTCTGATCTCTTTCTTCCTGTCACTAAATTCTCTTTCAATATTTACATACACAAGTATGTTTTCGTCTCTTCTCTTGTTTTCTTTTCCTGTATTTTGCCTTTTGTTGTTGTTGTTGTATTTTGCTTCTTTGTGATCTTGAATACTTTCTTTCTTTCCTTCTACCCCCCCCCCCCCTGCCCTCCCCCCCCCCCTTTTTTTTTTTTTTTTTAGTCGTTTTATTATTTGTAATGTGCCTTTTGTCCATAATGTAAGATCACTGACAACGCCATTTTTTTCTTCTTTCTTATTTCCTTTGGGTTTAATTCCCTCTCTTATCTCCCTTTGCTCTTTTTTTTTCCCAGTGAGACTCTCTCCCAGAAGGTCTCCATGTTTTTCATGTCCAAAATTGGTGGGACGAGTTTTTCTGAGAAAAAATAAAATACTCAGTATCATTCCCTCTGTGAAAATGTGGCCGGTCCTTCTTTTCAGTGCAAAATCACAAGTTCAGTATAATTATACTTGTCAGTGATAGTCACTTATACTTCCTTTGAAAATTCTTGTGCACAGACAATCAGAGCGATTTCCACCTGTAAAGATTATTTGACGAAATTTTCTCTCTAAAGTTTTGGAAGTGTTTTTCTTAAACAGTTTTTGATTTTTTTTTCTTGTTGTGAGCCAGTCTTTCTGTAAACATGCACAAACGTTTCCATGTGCAATTTTGGTGAGGCTTTTAGTGTGAAAAGAACCGGGACAAATTCCAGTGACAGAAATTAGTACTTTTTGATGTTGAAATTAGGTTTATATGTTAATTCCCTAACAAAAAAAATAAATAAAAGAGTTTTTGCTGAGGTTTGAAAAAATCGTTAAATCTTTATCTGCCCAAAATTGTTTAAAAACAAACAAACAAGTAGTTGATATTTGTTTGGAATGAAGTCATAATTCTTATTAACCGTTATCAGACTGAAGAATCACCAAGTTAACCGTCAGAAATTAAAAGGGGAGAAAATTAACAGATAACGGTGTCAAGGGGACGAATTTAACACACAGACGTAGCCTGAAAAATTAAACATTGTTCAATAAAGTGCAGATCTCTACCGCTTTCTAGCGTACTTTCTCTTGGCATTGTTGTTGTGTGTATTGACTTGAGCGTTGCACATGATTTTGTGTACCAGAACTGTACAATAACATTGTGACTGCAGGTTAATTTTGCGATGAAATTCGTCATTTATTGTATCTATTTTGCATTCACATTTTGCAATCACTGACTCCAGTAATTTTTTTTTTTTTTTAGAGTGAGACCAAATGGAAAATAAAGCCCTGAGTTTATTCTTTTCAATATGATTAAAGCCCGCAAGGCCGCTAGCCGGTAACATAAAGAGGTATAGTGTGCATACATACTTAAGCATAAAACAGAGAGAGAGAGAGAGAGAGAGAGAGAGAGAGAGAGAGAGAGAACTCAGACTACCTTTATTCGATTAAGGATTGAGATTTTAGGCAGAGCCTGTTCTTCCAATCTGTCCTTGACAGAGGGAGGGAGGGAAGGAGGGGGGGGGGGGTTATGAAATTAAATGAAGTGGAATAAAAATGTTTTCTTGAAAGGCAGGCTATCATCCCATTGTAAGTCAGGGTGTAAGCATAACCATTCAACATTACGAATTATTCACATCGTAGATGCCTTACATGTAATGCACTGAGTAACATGTGTAAATGAGAAACCGATCAATGCACATGAACAAAATATCAAGAAAATGACTGATGATTCCAGCTCATTGTGTGTTCAAAGATGCTGTGTTCTGCAGTCTTTCAAAGTCCCCTGCAAAGATGGGGATTTTTCTTCGGTGTTTTCCTTTTTTGTTTCTTTTCTTCCTTTCTTTTCTTTCTTTCTTTCTTTCTTTCTTTCTTTCTTTCTTTCTTCGTCTTCTCTTTTGATGGCAGATCAGAAGCAACGTGAAAGCAAACATGCTTTTTAGGTTACATTACATTGAGAGAGAGGGGGGACACACACACACACACACACACACACACACACACACACACACACACACACACACACACACACACACACACACACACACACACACACGCACACACTTACGGGCGCAGAGAGAGTGAGAGACAGACAGACAGACAGACAGACAGAGACAGAAAGACACAGAGGGACAGACACAGACAGACAGAGAGTCGTTGTTTCAGCTCCTGTCTATTTTAAATCCCCTTGATCATAATAAGAAAGCAACAAGAGACAAACAACATAAATGTTGTCTGGAACAGAATACAGAAAGAAGATACCCCATCACCACCACCACCCCTCTCCCTCTCTCTCTCTCTCTCTCTCTCTCTCTCTGTTACAGCAGATACAGATACGTGCACTGATCGGTAAAAAATTCTGCATTCGCGGGATTTGCATCATACTTAAGACATTTGGACCACACACCGTTCGTTTAATTTACGTGGCCTGTGTAAACAGTAAGATTAACGTCGCTAGTGCTGGAAGAGACTCTTGGGGACCAATTCTTCCCTGGTCAACCAAAGTTTGTATATAGAGGCAGGCAGTTCCAGTGGTTCGACAGAGGTGTCCGCGGATAGGTAATTTGGATTTTGTTTTCTTTTTTAATGGTTTGTTTGGTTTTTTTTTTTTTTTTTTTTTTTTGTTGTTGTTGTTGTTGTTTTGGGGGGAGGGGGGTTGCCAGATTGCCAGACCGGGATTATTTTCCCTTGGGATACAAGAGGCTTTTTCAGCAGAAATAGCTTTCCCGCCATCCGGATATCCGGTGCCTGCCATTTCCTGTTTTCTGTCACCTGATGTGATCTTTGAATTTCTGAAAGAGATCAACATTCTTCCATCTGATCTTAGATTTTTACAGAACAACGGTTCTCTTCACAAAATTTTCCAGTGTGTGTGTGTGTGTGTGTGTGTGTGTGTGTGTGTGTGTGTGTGTGTGTGTGTGTGTGTTTTAGAAGGTGTATTTTTATTTCAAAGAGTTGTGTGAATAAGTTGGGTTTTTTTTTAAAATTAACTTGTGAGCTGACTTCAACGCGGTGACAGCACTGATGTGGCCCTTTGCGGTCGGCTGGGCTATAAGCAACTTGACCTTACCTTACCGTGTTCTGTCACTGGCTTTGACTCTGCTCGTTCTTGTTTTGTGTTGTTGTTGTTGTCGTTGTTGTTATTGTCGTCGTTGTTGTCGTTGTTGTTGTCGTCGTCGTTGTTGTTGTCGTTGTTGTTGTCGTCGTCGTTGTTGTTGTCGTCGTTGTTGTTGTTGTTGTTGCTGTTGTGGTGGTGGTGGTGGTGGTGGTCGTTGTTGTTGTTGTTGTTGTTATCATTGTTGTTGTTGTTTACGTTGTTGTTGTTGTCGTCGTCGTTGTTGTCGTTGTCGTTGTCGTTGTCGTTGTTGTTGTTGTTGTCGTTGTTGTTGTCGTTGTTGTTGTTGTTGTTGTTGTTGTCGTTGTTGTTGTTGTTATTGTTGTTGTTGTCGTTGTTGTCGTCGTCGTCGTTGTTGTTGTTGTCGTCGTTGTTGTTGTTGTTGTTGTGTTGTCGTCGTCGTCGTTGTTGTTGTTGTCGTCGTCGTCGTCGTTTTTGTTGTTGTTTTGTCTTTCTTTGCTGTTGTCTTGTATTTCTTCCCTTTTTCTGAGTGTTTTTTATATATATATATATCATCGCACTGTTTCTGTTCTGGATATTGTTTTACACTTTTTTTCCCCTGGTCACAATGTATGATATGCCAACTTATCTCCTTTTTGTTTCTTTGTTTGTTGGTTGGTGTGTTTGTTTGTTTGTAATCTGGCTGATAGACATTGTAGACACTGTCCAGAGTGGACCTTTGACGTCCGTTCGGCTTTCGTTTTTCTTTTCTTTCTTTCTTTTTTTTTTCTTCTTTTTCTTCTTTTTTTTGTCCTTATGACTTCGTTGCGTAGTTGTGTCACCTGTAAGTGTTTTCCCCGTCATTTTCTTTACTTTCAAAAAAATGAATAAGAAAAAAAACCCCACCTGTGATTAAGTAAGCAAAACAGCTGGTGTCCTCCGTACGGTGTGGTTTTACAATGCGTTATGGCTTATCAGTACGTCAGTTTACCATGTCCATTTATTTGTATGGGCATAGTGTCTTTGATGTTTGCTTCTCTCTCTCTCTCTCTCTCTCTCTCTCTCTCTCTCTCTCCTCTCTCTCTCTCTCTCTCTCTCTCTTTCATTTCTTTTCTTTTAATGACGTGACCTTTCCTTCTTTGTCAGGACGAGGATTTTTTTCTTCTTCTTTGTTGATAGCCATGAATGGCTGGGCTATAAATTAAAAAAAAAAAAAAAACTACCATGCCCCAAAAACATACAAACAAACAACAAACAAACTAGAAATTGTCACACTGGGCTTGGTTCGCAGGCACACTTGGTTCGCAGGCACGCTTGGTTTGCAGGTAGACTTGGTTCGCTGGAAGACTTAGTTCGCAGGTAGACTTGGTTCGCTGGAAGACTTAGTTCGCAGGCAGACTTGGTTCGCAGGCAGGCTTGGTTCGCAGGCAGGCTTGGTTCGCAGGCAGACTTGGTTGGCAGGCAGACTTGTTTGGCAGGCAGACTTGGTCCGCAATCAGACATGGTTCGCAGGCAGACCTGGTTCGCAGGCAGACCTGGTTCGCAGGTAGACCTGGTTCGCAGGCAGACCTGGTTCGCAGGCAGGCATGGTTCGCAGGCAGACATGGTTCGCAGGCAGACATGGTTCGCAGGCAGACATGGTTTACAGGCAGACATGGTTCTCAGGCAGACATGGTTCGCAGGCAGACTTGGTTCGCAGGCAGACTTGGTTTGCAGACGGGCAGACTTGGTTGGCAGGCAGACTTGGTTCACAGGCAGACTTGGTTGGCAGACAGACAGACAGACTGGTGGTGGCTGCTCGTTGTTCCCCATACTGGCCTGTGTTGTGGTCGGGTCCAGTACAACAGCCAGAGACCTCAATGCAAACAAGAGACCAGCACAGCATGCTGCCAGATCGACCAATCAGCTTCCAACCCAGGGGGCGCTGTTAACCGTGGGGACCACTACAGCACCCCTTTGACGGGGGAGGTCTTATCACTCCCCAGGATGTTCACGCTTCGCCAAATCTTCTTCTTATGGCCCGGTCCCCCAAGTGGATGCGGGGCCATGGTGGTGGGAGGTCATAGGTCACAAGGGACGCAACTCCCGCGGCGGAGGCTCGGTCATGAGGAGGGCAATGATGTTCCACGCGAGGGAGATAACCCTGCACCACCCCCCCACCACCACCACCACCACCCCACCACCACCACCCCTTTTCACCCCTCTCTTTCCCAGTAGTTTCCCTTCAAAGGGCGTTTCGTGTCTCGTGGTATTCGATCTGGACAGTTTTATTCACAGACAAGAGCGAACAAGACAGGGGGCGCTACAAGGAGAACAGGGAGGAAGGTGGAGGGGGTAGGAAGTTGGGGGGGAGGGGGTAGGGTTAAGGCGTGAGGTCTCAAGAGGAGGAAGAGGAGGAGGAGGAGAGGAGAGGATGGAGGATGTGGAGGGTGGGGGAGGGATGTAGTAGGGTGTAGGATGCGAGAATTGATACTGTCTCCCAGTTACGGGTCTTTGATTTCACTAGTCTGTTCAGAGACACTGAAATGGCCAAATCATGCCCGGGGGAGGGGGGGGGACAGGGGGGGGGGGGGGGGGGGGAGGGAGAGAGAGGGGGGAGGGGCGAGGTTCATCATACGAGTCGTGCGTCCTCGCTCCACGGGACTTATCTCAATAAGAGCGCTGTAGATGAAGTAGCAACAACAGCAACAGCAGCAGCAGCAGCAGCAGCAATAGCAGCAAATCCTATCAAGGCAACCCAGTTTTGTTGATAAATTCGGTGATAAATCTCTTCGGGTGGTGGATCCGGTTACACACACACACACACACACACACACACACACACACACACACACACACACACACACACACACACACACACACAAACGCACAAGCACGCACACATTCATTTATAATATATATATATATATATATATATATATGTATACTCAGGTCCTTGGTTTTCTTTGTTTATTTTCATGCGTTTATCAGTCTATCTATCTATCTATCTATCTATCTATTATTTATTTGTGTATTTGTTTATTCATTTGTTTATTTATCTATTTATTTGCTCATTCATCCATTTTGTGTTCAACACAATTTTCCATACCATTTGATATTGTCGGGGAAAATGCTTAATTAAAGGTGTCTGCGATTTGGTTGCTCTGGTCTGTATGTCTACGTCGCTCTCCCATCTATCCCATGATCTCCCCTTACTCCCTTCCCTGCCCCCCCCCCCCACCACCACCAGCCCGCCTCTTTCATTTTTCTGTCTCCATCCAGGTATGTTCCCTCTGCTTCTTCTTCTTCTTATCGCCCCCCCCCCTCACTCCCCCCCCTCCCCCGTTCAAGCATTATTCTTTGCACACAGATAAACATTTTTTCTTTTCATTCGACTGAAAAACTATTTACGTAAGTTTGGACAAGGAAGGCAAATGTTTATCAAGTGTTCAATGTAAGTGGTGGACCTTTGCCTCACAATGTAATCCATGGCCCACGACACGCATGACACATCTGTAGCACTGTTACACACACCATCGCCCGTTAGTATGCATGTGTAACACAGACTTGATTTGTTACAGTTATGAAATCCATCATCTTCAGCAGGCATGTCGCAGACTGTATTTATTGCAGTTCCCTTCCTTCCTTACCCTCAATGCCCATGCTCTATTTGTAGCAAACTAATGATCAGTAAGACGAATGTCATACGGTTTTCAAAGAATACAGTGTTCCGGTGACACGCCATAATTGTCTTTGCAGAGACGATAGTCAACGGAGGACTCAGATCGTATCTATTTCAAAGATGATGGAATGGCATGTTAAGATTACTCTAAATTCTTTATTTTATGCTTGATAGCTAATTTGCCTTTTTGAAGTTAGTATGTGCCTGTAAGCCGCTTGACAAAGTTTTGTAATAATAAATTCGAAAGCTTGCGCAATGATGAGCGTTGTGTTCTTGTTCATTCTCTACAAAAAAAAAAACAAAAAAACTACTGACATCTGCTACCCACAGAGTCCGTGTCACATCTTTTATCAAATCCATCACCTACGGTATGCGCGCCTGTCACATTTGTTGCATAATGATCAACTCATTCATCTTGGGTAGTATGCACGCGGTAATGTTTGTTGCATAATAATGAAACCTATCCGATGCGGTATGCTCGCGTCATACTGGCTGCCCGAGGATAAAAATCTTTCACCAACGGTATACACGCGTCGTATTTATTGCATAATCATGAAATCCATTAGATGCGGTATGCAAGCATGTTATGGTTGTTACACTGCTATGAATCCCATCACCCGCGATATCCTTGTCACATTGTTTTCTATAAATACACCTGCCTCCGCAGCGAAGGGGTTAGCGTCACAGACTCCCGGCTGGGAGGTCGTGGGTTCGTTTCCCACCAGAGCCATGTGGGATTTTTCTGCCCCGACCGGCTCCTACCCAGAGTTGAGTTTGCTACGGGCTCAGTTGGGAAGACTGGGACCACACAATCGAGTTTCATCCACTTAATGGATGCGTCTCTGAGAATGTTGTTCAAATTTCCTGACCAACACTGCAGGTGTCTGTATCTCTCGGGCCTGGTTGACGCTGGGATATATTATGAAAGGAAGCGTAGAGTACAGCCCTGTCATGCAGTCTCAGACCGAAATGGAAATCCGTAGCATCATCTCCATCGTCCTCATTCTCACTGATCAGCTTTAAAAAGAAAACGTCTCAAATTCTGTGGCCCTTCATGCCCTGCTCTCATGGTGACCTCAGTTTCGATGTCCTCTCACCGGTATCGGCGAGTTCATGGGGGCTGTCGTTCCACGGACGTGACGGCACCCTCCGGAGGGAGAGCTCACTCACGCCGGCTCCGCGACTAAGCAATTATTGTCGTCAGTAGTGGGCTTAGTAGGTGGTGTCCTGCGTCTATTGGATCAGAACAGGCGCCACTGAACACGTCCGAAGTGACTCGGCAGCAGTGCAGTATCTCCTCCGATGGGTTGCCTCTTGACGACTTGACATTGACTGCTCCCTGTGGATTGCCGGTGCCGGGGCTGCGGCGGGCCGGGTCGGGCTGTGGCTGTGGACAGGGTGTCGGAATGAGAGGCATGGTGGGTGCACTGCCACTGAGGTGGCACAGAAGATGGGACAGAAAAAAAAATAAATTCAATAGATACTACAAACGGCGATCTGTTTCAGTTGTTTCATGAGTCCCGCTGAGGAAGACCTTGTGACATCAGTAACAAAAGTCAGTCCGTTGTTTTCACAGTACCTGCCCCTCCACCCCACCCCCCGTCCATCTCTCCCGCCCCCCCCCCCTTCCTCTTCCCTCCTCTATCCCCTCCTGATTTTTCCTCCCCCCCCCCTCCCCCCCGTGGGAACGCCGGTTTATAAATCGTATCTCCTTTGGACATTCGATGTCATGAATTTCTCTCTCTCTTCTTCTTTTTTTTCCCCTGTCATTCTCTAACCTTGACCATTTTAACTTTTATTTCAAAAGAAAAATGACGACTCCGCCGAACAAAAGAGACAAACCAAAATTACGAGACAAAACACAACGCGTTTCGACTCAGTTGGTCTTGTTCAGGAAAGATCAACAACGTTCAAGACAATGAAAGCGGAGAATCATCGCTTATCTCCTCAAATTGGGCGGAAAAGTTTGTTTTTCAACTTTCTTAACTGTTGATCACCTGATTCTCTTCTGTTTCTGTCGCTGGTTCTTGTGGGGGACAGGAAACTCGTAAAGCCAAGAAAGCCGGCATTCGGTTCCAACTGGTGAGCGAGTATCTCTGTGAGGTATCATCGTCCTGTCCCGTCTCTCTGCTCCGTTGGTTACCATCCCCCATCCCACGTGACACCACCACCACCACCACCAACGACAACAACAACAACAAAAACAACAGCAATAACAACAACAACAACAACAAACAATAAAGTTTTAGTTCCATTAGAAACAAGCTGACAACACACGGTCTCGCTGGTGCTGTAGTCTTGTTAACAATTAAAAAAAAAAAGGTTTAAGAAAGAGAGACAGACAGACAGACTGACAGAGACAGACAGACAGACAGATAGTCCGACAGACAAAGAGAGAGAGAGAGAGAGAGAGAGAGAGAGAGGAGAGAGAGAGACAGACAGACAGACAGACAGAGAGAAAGACAGACAGACATAGTAGCCTCACCCATCCAGCCGACCACAAGGCAGAACACCAAAGCATACACAAAAGTGTCACTATGCAAAAACGTGCACGCACCACACGTGCCAGCGCGTACACCAGTCAAAACACACACACACACACACACACACACACACACCACACACACACACACACACACACACAACACACACACACACACACACACACACACACACACACACACACACACACACACACACACACACACACACACACCCCACACACACACACACACACACACACACACACACACACAGATGGACATTTCCCTTTCCACGCCTCCCTTCTCCACCCCCACCTTGCTACCCTTCTCTTCACCCCCTCCACCCTGTCTCCCTACACAGAGAGAGAGAGAGAGAGGGAGAGAGAGAGAGGGAGAGAGGGAGAGAGAGAGAGAGAGAGAGAGAGAGAGAGAGAGAGACAGAGACGGAGACAGAGACAGAGAGAGACAGAGAGAGACAAACAGACAGACAGACAAGCAGACAGACAAGCAGACAGACAGAGAACGAATCACTGCACCACAAAAGCACACACCTAACCATAACACGTCAACTTTGCACTCCCTTTCTTCATTATACTCAAACCAAGCACTGGAGAGACAGACAATATCCCATACAACCCCCCACCGCCACCCCCCCACCCACCCCTTCCCCCACCCCCAACACAAAAACTACCAACTATAACACAATCCCCCTCCCATACTACACACACACACACACACACACACACACACACACACACACACACACACACAATGCACCGACCTTACGCACATCATCATAAGTCTGAAATTAATTGCCACGCCTCGCCCCATACCTGCTGCGCTAGCTCGCTTGTATATCGGCGGCTCGTATGAAAATAAAACACCCTCGCAGCCGCCTTGGCTATTAATTCTAATTAGCAAACCGCCGGCTCGAAGCTTGGAGCCGGCGCGCGGAGGCAGCGACGACGCTCGACTTATCGCCACCAGCTTACATGTTTATTCGTCCTCCTCGCCGCAATATCACGCACGAACGATAACCCGCCTCCCCCTGAACTTGCGACACATGAAGAAAGAAAGAGGGGAGCCTTTCGCAGTTGCGCCGCTTGCTGTTTGTATAGTTAGTTAGCTAGTTGCACTCTTCTTCTTCTTCCGGTTGTAATTTTTTTTTTTTTTTTTTTTTTTGGTTTTTTTTCTTTCTTTCCTATTCTTTCCGGAGGACGTGAGTTGTTGGGGGTGTGTGTGTGGGGTGTGTGTGTGTGTGTGTGTGTGTGTGTGTGTGTGTGTGTGTGTGTGGTGTGTTGGTGTGTGTGTGTGTGTGGTGTGTGTGTGTGTGTGTGTGTGTGGTGTGGTGTGTGTGTGTGTGTGTGTGTGTGTGTGTGTGTGTGTGTGTGTGTGTGTGTGTTTGAGCGGGTTTTGGATTTAAATGGGTTTCTATCGTACATCTTCCTCTCTCTCTCTCTCTCTCTCTCTCTCTCTCTCTCTCTCTCTCTCTCTCTCTCTCTTTTCTCTTCAATCGTGCTTTAAAAACCTTGGTGATTCAAGTGAAAGTTGATTCTTTTCGGCGTCTGTGGTTATCTAATACACGCGGGTTTATTTTTTTCATGCTTGTTACGCCTTTCTTTGCAAAGTGGTTCGATTGCATGAACACCAATGCGTGCACT
>CM065735.1:16029775-16032275 GCA_033310375.1 Conus canariensis
ACACACACACACACACACACACACACACACACACACACACACACACACACACGCACGCACGCACGCACGCACGCACGCACATACACACACAGTCATAGTCACAGTAAAAGCATAATATTGCAAACTGATCATGTATGAGAGACAAGGGTCATGGCAGTCGATCACAGGCTTTAGAGTTTAAAATGCTAATGGCACTTGGTATAAAGGACTTCTTAAAGACATTCCTCTGTGCTCTGGGCATTCTGTAGCGTCTTCCTGATGGAAGTTTTTTTTCAAACGACCACAGCTAAGAATTGTGCAGACCAGTCTTTCTTACTCGGGTCTCTTATTAAGAGATGCGGTCTCCCTCGGACAGACGGCACAACAACACGCTGATGGAACTCAGGAGAAAGGTAAAAGATGAGAGGGCGAACAATCACTCCGGTATCTAAGAAGAAGAAAAAAAGAGGGGGGGGGGGAGAGGAAAGGGGGACGGAAGGGGAGGGTGAGAAAGAGGTAATGGTAATGTTGCTTATCGTCCAGCTGACCGCCGAGGGCCATATCAGGGCTGTCACCGCAGTTGAAGTCAACTCACAAGTCTTTAAAAAAAAAAAAAAAAAAAAAAAAAAAACCTCATTCACACACCTAAAAACACAGCCGTCAATTTTGTTTAAAATCTGTTTCATGTAAAACCTTAGATCAGATGAAAAATGTTAATATACTAACAATAATGATGATAATATTAATAATAATAACATTAACAATAACTATAATAATAATATAAACCATAATGATAACAATAAAAAAAATAATAATCACGATGATGATGATAATAATAACAACAACAACAAGAAGAGTAAGAACAACAACAACAACAACAAAAGCAACAACAACACAACGACAAGAACAAGAGGAAATGAGAACAAAGAAATAAGAGAAGAAGATGAAAAAGACAACGAGAACAAAGAACAATAAAGAAGGGAAGGCTGAACAACAACAAAACAGGCAAAGGAAAGAAAGAACCCCATCTTCACACCCCCAAGCACTACCAATTAAATTCCTTGATCCCCACAAAAAGGGAGGCCCACACCAGCCACCAAGCAGATGTTTCGCTCTGTGGAGATCTTATCAGGCACGCTCCTACATGCTGGTCTCCAGCTGAAGAGAAGTACCTCCAGCATGTGTGCTAAAAAAACGGCCAACATCTCTACCAATTTCGTTTTCAGTTTAATCATCATGCGCTTAGACCACCAGATTTAGGAGACACTTGAAGGCCGCCGTTGCGTACAAGGGTAAAAAAAAAAAAAAAAAAAAAAAGTCTTGCCATGGAGAAAACATCATCCAACAAACAAAAACATTTCTATTAGAATTTACAAATAATAATTGAGCTATTGGCATCCTCAAGGTACTTAAAAACTAGGCCGTAACGGGAGCAATGTAACGTAACGTAATGGTTGGGTTTTACGTCCTCATAGCGAAGGCTTTTAGGGACATGTTTGTCTTTCACGGTAGTCTTTGATGGGAGCAGTTGTGGCACCCAGATTAAATACAGGGGTAAACAATTCGTGAAAGACATATCAGTGCCACAGAAACACACAAAAAGCCATACAATGGACAAACAGACACTGCAAAATGGACTGCTGGGGTCTTCTCTTGACAATGCACATTGTCTGATATCTAGACATCAGATCATGATACCACAGCTGATACGTTATAGACTGGAACAAGAGAAGAAACATAACATGGGGACTCTCCTGAACAAAACCATATTAAAAAGAACTGCAGAGGCAGAAAAACGACTAAACAAACAACAACCCCGTAGACATAGACATCGAAGGGTGGAGTCACAAACAACAACCCCGTAGACATAGACATCGAAGGGTGGAGTCACAAACAACAACCCCGTAGACATAGACATCGAAGGGTGGAGTCACAAACAACAACCCCATAGACATAGACATCGAAGGGTGGAGTCACAAACAACAACCCCGTAGACATAGACATCGAAGGGTGGAGTCAAACAACAACCCCATAGACATAGACATCGAAGGGATCACAACAACAACCCCGTAGACATAGACATCGAAGGGTGGAGTCACAAACAACAACCCCGAACATAGACATCGAAGGGGAGTCACAAACAAAACCCGTAGACATAGACATCGAAGGGGGGAGTCACAAACAACAACCCCATAGACATAGACATCGAAGGGTGGAGTCACAAACAGAGCGACAGAAAAGGGAAACTATTCGCACAGAATTTCCGGCAAGCGGGAATACAACTTGTGCTGACAAGACCTTGCGGGATTCTCACTACAGGCACTTTCAATCGAACACAAACACAACACAACACAACACAACACAACACAACACAACACAACACACACAACACAACACAACACAACGCGCGCACCCGCACTCGCACTCGCACGCGCACTCGCACTACATGCACGCACGCATGCACACACGCGCGCGCGCACACACACACACACACACACACACCACACACACACACACACAC
>CM065735.1:16037275-16042275 GCA_033310375.1 Conus canariensis
GCGGCCGCCGATGAGGCGTCGTGGGGGTGGAGCTGGTGAGGGTGGTGGTGGGGGTGGTGGTGGTGGGGGTGTGTTTCGGGGCTGGAGGCGGTGGCGACCCCGTAGCTGCTCATGGTGTGTGTGTGTGGAGATGTAGGATCTCTGTCTGCGGAAGACGTCGTCCAGGAGTTTCTTCCCTTCTGTGGCCTGACGTTCCCACTCCTGTAGGTTTCTGTGTTGTCTTTGTCGCCCAAAACAATACAGATCACTGCATTATATGATTGATCAGGGACTCAGAGATGACTCCGTGTGATACGTTGGAACTGTGGTAGCACCTTCCTGGTCGCGATTCACAGTAATTAGGATGAAAATTCTGTTCTTAATCAGAAAAACAGCTTCAATCTTTTTCTTAAATATCTGTGATTCTGTGCGTAAGATCTGGACGCCAGTTCGTCAAATGGAATCACTTTTTCTCTGTTCAGAATCAACTGCGACGAGAAAGCACTTGATCATCGGTCAATATTTTAAACGAAGCACGTGCTTGACCACAACAGTAAGGAAGGCTGAAAGCCAGAAGGTTTGCCAATGAAAGATGTCCACGCTGTCTTTTGACTACATGTGACGCTATGGTGAAGAAGTGTGAAAGTGCTGACGTATGTAAACTGTGTTTATCAGCTTTTCCTAGAAATCTTAGGAGTCTTACTGAATGGAACTTAGGATGGTGGTAAACAACCCACAATCGCCATTGTGTTGGTTTCAATGGAAATACTTGACATTAAGTACACTGTAGAAAGAAAAGTAACTTTAAAAGCATTTACAGTTTGAATATGCATCAAAATACTGGAACAATTCCGCTTCATGTGACCACAGACGTGATACCAGACAGCAAACCCGTTGGAACAATTCAGCCAGTTAACCACAACCTGGCCAAATTCAACCAGTTAACCAAACCCCAAAACACGTCTCGGTCAAGAAAAAAAAAAATTATAAGGTTTCCTCTCACACAAATGCAACGTTACCTCAAAAGCAGCGAATGCTGAACTTGGTCTGCATACATGTGGACATAAAACAAAACAAACAAAAAAAACCCACACACACACAAACACACACACACACACACTCACACACACACAACTAAACGAGCAAACAATGAACTGGCGAGAAGTGTCATCCACTATCGCCCCTGCTCATTGGTATCGAGAGAGAAGGCGACGACAGTCGGGCGCGATAGCCGCCGCTATGATTTCCGCTCTGCCAGTCCTCTCCGCCCTGGCTGACACCCCCTCCCCTACAGAGGCCTTTTCCCTAGCACCCCCTCCCCCACAGAGGCCTTTTCCGCAGTTGTCAGTGTCAGTCCCCGCATCGCCGCGCCTCTCTCTCCTTATCAGCAGCCTTATCCTCGATGAGCACAGGAGACGATAATCATGAAAACGAGACTCAATCCTCGTGGAGGTGTGTGTGTGTGTGTTGTCTGCCGCTGTTTTCAGTTAAACACAGGACCGATGCGTGGTTGAGGAACTGTTGTTGCAGACTTGAAGTCTTTTACAGAGGGTTTTTTTCACCTGTGAGGAAATCAGTAGAACTTTGTGGTAGCTAACCAGTCTGACGTCATGGTGAAGGGTTTGGGGCAGTAAGTTCTAGTGACCCCAAAATTTGTAGTTTGAATGAGATTCAACCTTGTGGTGAAAAGTTACATTCGTCATCCATGTTCAAAATCCTGTACAGTTTATGAGTAAACTACTTAAGGTAAAAGTTTTTTTTAAACCACAGCAGTATACTCTGACTCGAATCGTTTTCAGTTGAAAAGTTCAATCATACATGAATGATAAAAAAAAAGTGCGTATTAGCACGCTTTGTGTCGGATTTCGCTCGATTTCCTTCACATCTATTCTGATTTACAACCTATACACACAGACGATGGCAAAACTCTTCGTGCGCTAAACTCGGATGTAAAGACACGAAAGGCTGAAAGCCTCCACATCAGAAAGAAACCACACAGACGCCCATCCGTCCATCTCTACGACGACGTTCAAAGGAAAACACAACAAACAGCTTTGTTGTTGGCCCTCTCTCTCTCTCCTACCTTCCCCCGTCTTTCTCTCTCTCTCTCTCTCTCTCTTTCCGTCGCTGTGTAGATGACGACACAAACAAAGCACAAAGCTTGGAACTCTCTCTCGCCTGCACGTTTGGGCGACACAGATCGTGTCTGGTGACTCTTCTTCTTCCTATACTCCCAGCTCCAACTCTCCACCCGGCAAAGCGAGGCAGGAGACAGCCAACAGTGGAACTCTGAGAGGAGGAAAATTAATCTGTTGAAAAGCGATCACAACAGTCGACTGAGAGAGAACCAACTCTGGCACCCAGGGGGTTTCCAGTGACTCCTCCTCTTCAAACTCGGTCCCAAAGATGCCTTCCTTCCCCCTTTTTTCCCCCTCAGCTGGATGGAAGGAAGGACGATTCCGCTGGCACTGTCTGTTGCTCTGTCTGTCTCCGCTCGCTTGGTAGGGGGTGCGCTGGAAGGGGAAGGGGAAGGGGGAGGGTGGTGGTGGAAGATTGACAGGAGGAGGTGGCTGGAATCGTCCAATGGCAGCGGTGGGGTTGAGAAAGCAAGAGAGGGTGGGGTGGAGGTGGTGTCGCTGTCTGCTCTGGAAGCTGGGAGGAGCCGGAGACGCTGCGGTCCGGGCGCTGGCATTGTTCTCTAACCTGTGCAGGTTTTTGTTTCCCTTGCAGGTGAAGTGTCTGGGTCCCTCGCTGGCTGATTCCGTTAAAACCCGTGGTGTCTGTTTCATGGGCGGGGAGAGGGGTGGGTGGAAGGGTGGGCAGGGGGGCGGGGGGGTGGGGTGGGCTTGAGTGGAGGGATGGAGAATGATGGAGAGGGAGGAAAGGGGAGGGGTCTGAGGGGGAGGGGGGTACTTTGTGTTTTGGTCAGCCAGCTTCACCTCATCTGAGGAGACAGAAAAAAAAGGATGTGGGATTTTGTCCGTTGATCGACTGTCTTGTTTCTTCAACACGTTTATCATTTTGATATACACGCAAACATCCTCTGAGAATACATCTTGCTGATGGCCTTTGGAGAGGGTTGTGTCTCCGTCAAAACTGCAGTGGCAGAGGCAGAACGTGCATCTTTCTTACTGGCCATGATGTGAACAATGCACTCCTGTCGTTTCACGAAGTACGTTCCATATACTCTGCCGGGGAAGAAGAACGGAGTGCGTTTGTTGGACTCGGTGTACCAAAGGTGTACAACATTGCTGTAGGGAAGATATCAATGTGTGTGTCAGTTTCAGGTCCCCCCTCCACAACCCTGTCTCTCTCTCTCCCCCCCCCCCTCTCTCTCTCTCTTCTCTCTCTCCTCTTTCTCTCTCTCTCTCTCTCTCTCTCTCTCTCACACACACACACACACACACACACACATACACACACACACACACACACACACACACACACACACGAGACTCGCATGCATTCCTCCTGCCTCCCACCTCACCACCACACACACACGGCCACAGAGAGAGAGAGAGAGAGAGAGAGAGAGAGAGAGAGAGAGAGAGAGAGAGAGAGAGAGAGAGAGAGAGAGAGTACATCAAATAAGTTTATGGTAATGACATTTTCACACACACACACACACACACACACACACACACACACACACACACACCCGCGCGACGCGCGGCGCGCGCACGTACTCTCTCTCTCTCACTCTCTCTCTTTCTCTCTTCTCTCTCTCTCTCTCTCTCTCTCTCTCTCTCTCTCTCTCTCTCTCTCTCTCTCTCTCTTCCGGGTTCTGTGTTCTTGTTGCCTCTGTGTTCCGTGTTTCGGTTTTCATCCCTCTCTGTCCTGCTTTGTATTCTCTGTCTTTCTGAATTTTGTCCTGAATTTTGTGCTCTCTCTCTCCTCTCTCTCTTTTCTCTCTCTCTCTTCTCTCTCTCTCTCTCTCTCTCTTGAATTTTGTGTTTGTTCCTTTTCTATCCTAAGTGTGTTTTATCCCTCTCTGTTCTGACGTTTGTGTTTCATCCCTCTCTGTTCTGACGTTTGTGTTTTATCCCTCTCTGTTCTGACGTTTGTGTTTCATCCCTTTGTGTTCTGACGTTTGTGTTTCATCCCTTTGCGTTCTGACGTTTGTGTTTCATCCTTTGGTTTTGTTTCCTGCACGTTTGTGTTTATCCCCTTTTGCGTTTTCTTGTTTGACGTTTGTGCTTATTGTACGTTTTCCCTCTCTGTTCTGACGTTTGTGCTTTATCCCTCTCTGTTCTGACGTTTGTGCTTTATCCCTCTCTGTTCTGACGTTTGTGCTTTATCCCTCTCTGTTCTGACGTTTGTGCTTTATCCCTCTCTGTTCTGACGTTTGTGCTTTATCCCTCTCTGTTCTGACGTTTGTGCTTTATCCCTCTCTGTTCTGACGTTTGTGCTTTATCCCTCTCTGTTCTGACGTTTGTGCTTTATCCCTCTCTGTTCTGACGTTTGTGCTTTATCCCTCTCTGTTCTGACGTTTGTGCTTTATCCCTCTCTGTTCTGACGTTTGTGCTTTATCCCTCTCTGTTCTCAGCTGTGTGTTATATTCTTCTCCATCTGTCCGAAGTTTTGTGTTTTATCATCTCTCTTTGTCCTGAGTGTGTTATCCCTCTTTATCTTGGTTTTTGTTGTATTATCTCTCTTTGTCCTGAGTGTGTTCTCCCTCTTTATCTTGCTTTAGTGTTGTATTATCTCTCTTTGTCCTGAGTGTGTTATTCTTCTTTATCTTGGTTTTGTGTTTTATTATCTCTCTTTATCCTGAGTGTGTTATCCCTCTTCATCTTGGTTTTGTGTTTTATTATCTTTCTTTGTTCTGAGTGTGTTATCCCTCTTTCTCTTGGTTTTGTGTTTTATTATCTCTCTCTTTGTCCTGAGTGTGTTATCCCTTATTCTGTTGGTTTTGTGTTTTATCATCTCTCGTTGTCCTGAGTGTGTTATTCCTCTTTATCTTGGTTTTGTGTTTTATTATCTCTCTTTGTCCTGAGTGTTTTATCCCTCTTTATCTTAGT
>CM065735.1:16054775-16077275 GCA_033310375.1 Conus canariensis
TGCTTGTATGTATGTTTGTATGTGTGTATGTATGTATGTATGTATGGACGTATGGGTGTGTGTATGTATGAGTGTATATGTATGCATGTATGTATGTATGTATGTTTGTGTCTGTCTGTCTGTTATGTATGTATGTTATGTATGGATGTAAGTTCGTACGTACGTACGTACGTACGTACGTACGTAAGTATATATATATATTATATATATATATATATATAATATATATATACATATATATACATATGTATATATATATATATATATTGTGTGTGTGTGTGTTGTGTGTGTGTGTGTGTGGTGTGTGTGTGTGTGTGTGTGTGTGTGTGTGTGTGCGCGTGTGTATTTCTCTCTGGTCAGTCTGGAGGTGAGTCCCTGCAGTTCCGGTTCGCTCTCCCTCATTTGGTCAATATCATTAGTAAAAAAAAAAATGCAGTTTGTACAGAAGCAGCCATCGAAAGGATATGGCGATACTGAAGGCCAGCATCCTGCCTTCTCTTATCCAGATAAATATTAAACAGATTAGGAGAAACGAGGTGACATTGTTACACTCCTATTGTTGTTGGGAAATAATCTCCGTGGTTGTTATTCAGAGAAACAGGGCTGTTAACGCAGTTTGTCGAGTGTTGTAATATGGCTTGGATGTGGTTGTTGTTGTTCTTGAACCGACAGAAGCTTATGACCTCCCACATCAGAATGCCAGATAGTCGACTGCCGAAACAACTGCTTTATGGAGAACTGAGTCGGGGCAAGCGCAAAGTTGGGGGGCAGAAGAAACGTTTCAAGGACTGCCTCAAAGTGTCCCTCAAAGGCCTGGACATCAACCTCAACACCTGGGAGTCGCTTGCCCTGGACCGCCCAGCATGGCGAAGCAGCCTCACAAAGGGTGCATGTACATCAGAGAAGAGACGCACAGCAGAAGCTGAGAGAAAGCGAGCCGCGCGCAAGGCCAGAGCTACCTCCACCTCCACTTTAGCACCCACCCACATGTGTCCCACATGTGGGCGTTCCTTCCGGGCCCAGATCGGCCTCGCCAGCCACCTGCGGACCCACACTCAGCAATCTTCCATCTGAGATTGAAGTCATGGTCATCTTCGAAATCGAAGGACGAACAGCATGACCTCCAACAGCCCGTCGTTTAGACATGGTCAAATGCTTTCTTGAAGTCCATGAAGTTGTGCTGTAAATCTCGCCGGGATTGAAGATGCTTTTCTATCAGGGTCTGATGCTGAAGATCTGTTCAAATGTGTTCCTTTTCGGCCCGAATCATGTCTGTTCTTCCGCAAGGATTTCAACTGTTGTTGTCTTGTTGGATACCTTTCTGTCACAGCTAACAAATGATGTATTATGTCATGACGCATCATTCATGATATACAAATGATGCGTCAGGTGCACACAGAGAGAGAGGGAGAGGGAGAGGGAGAGAGAGAGAGAGAGAGAGAGAGAGAGAGAGAGAGAGAGAGAGAGAGAGAGAGAGAGAGAGAAAATACCATACTGGCAAAGTTGAAGACTACGAGCAAGTGACGTGATTGTATCTGTTACGCCATGCACCATCCATCCATTACATTGCTCAAGCTTTCTACCCCTCCCCCCCCCCCCCCCTCCAGTGACATTGTTTCTCAAAATATGTCTTCTTCTTCTCCTCTGTGTTTTTCTTGTTCTTGTCACACTTCTGTTTCTTTTTGTTATTATTCCCATTCTTCTTTGTCATGACCATCACCATCTTCATCATTATCATAATCGTTATCGTTTTGCCCTGTTGTCTGTCTTGTTCTTGATAAGTTTTATCGTCATCGTCATCATCAACAGCAGCAACAGACTTATCATCATCATCGCCGTCTTATCAGGAGCAGCAGCAGCATCCTATTGTTCATGTTCTTCATCATTGTTATCATCCTGTTCATCATCGTCATCATCAGTTTGTTCTTCTTTATCGTCATAATATCCTTCTTCTTCTTCTTCTTCTTCTTCTTCTTCTTCTTCTTCTTTCTTCTTCTTTCTGCAAATTTGTCTTGTTCTTAAACACCATCGTCATCATTTTTTTCTTATCCTTCTTGTTCTGTGTTATCTCGCTCTTTAATCATCATCGTCGTCATCATCATCATCATCATCATCATCATCATCATCATCATCATCATCATCATCATCATCACCATCATCATCATTATCATCATCACCGTCATCCATATCATCCATATCATCATTCATATTATCATCATCATCCATAAAAAATTATCATCATCCATATCATCATCATGATCTCATCATCATCATCATCATCATCATCATCATCATCATCATCATCATCACATCGTCATCCATATGACCACCATCGTCATCCATATCATCATCATCATCATCATCATCATCATCATCATCAACAACAACAACAACAACAACATCAATTTCTTCT
Organism: Conus canariensis; assembly: GCA_033310375.1. Lineage (NCBI taxonomy): Eukaryota > Metazoa > Mollusca > Gastropoda > Neogastropoda > Conidae > Conus > Conus canariensis. The sequence goes on from CM065735.1 coordinate 16,057,189, forward strand.
TGTATTTCTTAACATATTCACACACACACACACACACACACACACACACACACACACACACACACACACACACACCACACACACACACACACACAGTGATCACAGAATTCAGAAACCGAATGTAAACAGGTCGTCTAGTAAACAGTTCTCCACGCCGTGACTATTCTCAAGCAGTTGTCCCCTTCCTCAGCCTCTCTCTTTCCTTCTGTCTATGCAGAGTAGATACAGACACAGGGAGTAAGAATGTAGAAAAAAAAAATCTATTTCAACAAGACTCTTTGGTTGGGGGCAGAGGAGTAGGAGAGCGGGGTGGGGGATAACGAGGTGGGTGTGGGAGAGGGAGAATGGCAGGGGGGACAGGAGGGAGGGCGGGAGGGAAGGAGGGATGGGGGGTGTTTGTTGGGATCGGGCAGCGGAGTACAAATGCTGTAGCATCTTGGTGGGAAAAAGAAAGGGAACAGACCGGAGACTCCTGAATTGAGGGTGACACATTGTTCATCATCAGCTCGAAGGCTGTCGCCTTCCTTATCTTTTTTCTTCTTCTTCTTCTGCTTCTTCTTCACGTGAAAAAGTGAGGAAAGAGATAAGACAGAGGAGAAAACTCAAAAAGAACACACACCATGCACACACATACACACGACACACACACACACACACACACACACACACACACACACACACACACACACACACACACACACACACACACACACACACACACACACACACACACTTAATCGCACGCACGCACGCACGCAGATTTCTCTCTCTCTCTCTATCTCTCTCTCTCCACACACACACACACACACACACACACACACACACACACACACACACACACACACACACACCGCCGTACATCGCAGTCGTCCTTGAAGTTCATTTATCTGTGATGAAAATGTGGGAGCGAGTTCCTCCATCTTTTTCTACTTTCGTTCTGAAGCAAACTGCTATAATCCACATAACTTCTGTGTTTAGCCAAAACAATTCGTTGGGGTTTTGTTCTTTTTCATTATTTTCTGAATTAAATAAAGTAAACTACCCAAATCTCAATAATTGTTGCATGATCTTTTCAAGCTGATTTCATCACAATGGTCAGATTTAACAATGTTTTGCCGCGAGACACAAACCATACGCAACTGTTCGACTACACAAAGGAAAAAAGAGTCCTACGAAGTCAACAAGCCATCAGAGATTCTTTATCACAGGCCGTTGATCAACACAAACATGAAATAGCCTGCTCTCTCTCTCTCTCTCTCTCTCTCTCTCTCTCTCTCTTCTCTCTCTCTCTCTCTCTCTCTCTCTCTCTCTCTCTCTCGCGTCGAGTGAAAATGCTAGTGTAAAATAAACAAAAACAAGACGTTGTGGGTCTACACTCCATGACGGTAGTAACTCCCGCAAAAAAAAACAAACAAACAATTAAACAAGTTCCCTCCAAAGAGTCTTCAAATCACACACACACACACACACCACACACACACACACACACACACACACACACACACACACACACACACACACACAACAAAAGAAAGAGAGAAAGAGAGAGACAGAAGGAGAGAGAGACAGAGAGACAGAGAGACAAAGACAGACAGACTGACAAAGAGACAGAGACAGAGATCGAAAGAAAAAGAAAAAAGTTTATCTTAATAGAAATTGGTGGGACATTTCTCCACATACCTAATGTCTCTTAGGGTCGCAAGCCCACCCAACCACCACCACCCCACCCCCCTTTCCTCCGCTCTATCGCACCTACCCACCCATTTCCCCTCCCGCCCCCCACCTCCACCCATCCAAGAGGAGAGCTGAAGAGGAAGGCGTGGACTTGAGGGAGTGACAGGGGCTGAGGGAGGTGGGGGGGGGGGGGGGGCGAAGAGGGAGGGAGGAAGAGGTCTCGGTCATGAGCGTGAGGGGGAGGGGGGAAGTAGGAGGGGGAGGTAAAATTCTGTATCATCTTGAACACCCACATGGGGAAAAAAAGAAAGAAAAAAAAAAAAAAAGCCACAGAGATCGGCAAGTCCAAAATGGAGTGTGACACGCTGTTCGTTATGAGCTTGAAAGATGTCGTCCTGCTTATCTTCTGTCCTTGCGGAAAGGAAGGAGAGAGAAAAAATCGGGAAATCCCGAATTGAGTGTGACGCGTTATTCGCCATCAAGGTGAAGGACGTCACCCTCCTTATCGTCTTTTTCGAGGAGAGAGAGAAAGAGAAAGAGAGAGAGAAAAAAAAAACTCTGAGAGAGTCCCGAATTTAGTGTGACGGGTTATTCATCATCATCTTGAAAGGTATCGTCTTTCTTGCCTTCTTTTCCATGAAGAAAGGAAGAGTTGATACTGAGTAAGAAAGAACCCCCCCCCCCCCCACACACACACACACACACGCACATACACACGCACACACGCAAGCGCACGCAGCACACACACACACACACACACACACACACACACACACACACACACACACACACACACACAACCACACGAGCGCGCGCGTGCACACGCACACGCACACGCACGCACGAACGCACGCAAGAATCCACGCGCGCACACACGCACGGACGCACACATTCACACACGCAAACACACACTTACACTCGAATTTACACACACACACACACACACACACACACACACACACCACACAACACACACGCACACACACACACACACACACACACCACACACACACACATGTGGGCATGGACGCACATACTTCATCATCATCATTATGCCCATCGACGACCCTTCGCCATCGCACTCTGTTCTGGGCTGTTCTGGTCATTCCAGTCCAGTTGGTCCCTTGTTGTTTCAACTCCGCTTCAGTGTCTCGCCTCCAGCTGTTGCGAGGCCGGCCTCTCTTCCTCTTTCCCTGCGGGTTCCAGGTCAGGGCTTGGCGTGTGGTGCTGGACGCTGGCTTCCTGAGGGTGTGTCCGATCCAGCCCCACTTCCTTCGCAGTATCTGCTTGGCCACTGGTTCCTGTCCCGCTCGCTCCCACAGATCATCGTTTCGGCACACACATACTTGCGCGTACACTAACACCCCCACCCCACCCCTATCACAAGCATTCAAGGATGGTATGAGAATGTCCGTTCACATATCTGAAAACGGTGCAGAACCCCTCAGCTCCATTACTAACGGAGGATAGCAGCATCACAGAACTACTGTTGTGCTGAGCGTTGACGACCGTGGGGTTTGTGATTTAGGTACTGAGGCTACACGGCTGGCTGTAGTTTTTTCTCTCTTTTTTCATCTGCAAACGAAAACTATCCTGCCTCAAAAACCTGACAGGACTTGTTGTTGTTTTTGTCGTCGTCGTTTGTTTTTGTTGTTGTTTGTTGTTGTTCTTCTTCTTCTTCTTCTTCTTCTTCTTCTTCTTCTTCTTCTTCTTCTTCTTCTTCTTCTCTCTCTCCTCCTCCTCCTCCTCCTCCTCTTCTTCTCTTCTTCTTCTTCTTCTTCTTCTTCTTCTTCTTCTTCTTCTTCTCTTCTTCTTCTACTTCTTCTTCTTCTGCTTCTTCTTCTTCTTCGCATTCTTCGCATTCTTTTTCTTCGCATTCTTCGCATTCTTCTTCTTCGCATTCTTCTTCGCATTCTTCTTCTTCTTCTTTGCATTTCTTCTTCTTCTTCTTCTTCTTCATTCTTCTTACTTCTTCTTCTTCTTCTTCTTCTTCTTCTTCTCTTCGCATTCTTCGCATTCTTCGCATTCTTCTTCTCCTCCTCCTCCTCTCTTCTTCTTTTTCTTCTTCTTCTTCTTCTTCTTCTTCTTCTTCTTCTTCTTCTTCTTCGCATTCTTCTTCTTCTTCGCATTCTTCTTCGCATTCTTCTTCGCATTCTTCTTCTTCGTATTCTTCTTCGCATTCTTCTTCGCATTCTTCTTCGCATTCTTCTTCTTCTTCTTCGCATTCTGCTTCGCATTCTTCGCATTCTTCGCATTCTTCTTTGTATTCTTCGCATTCTTCTTTTTCGCATTCTTCTTCTTCCTCTTCTTCTCCTTCTTCTTCTTCTTCTTCTTCTTTGCATTCTTCTTCTTCGCATTCTTCTTCTTCGCATTCTTCGCATTCTTCTTCGCATTCGTCTTCGCATTCGTCTTCGCATTCTTTTCTTCTTCTTCTTCTTCTTCTTCTTCTTCTTCTTCTTTGCATTCTTCTTCTTTGCATTCTTCTTCTCCTTCTTCTTCGCATTCTTCTTCTTCGCATTCTTCTTCTTCGCATTCTTCTCTTCTTCTTCGCATTCTTCTTCGCATTCTTCTTCTTCTTCTTTGCATTCTTCTTCGCATTCTTCGCATTCTTCTTCTTCACCTTCTCCTCCCCCTCCTCTTCCTCCTCCTCCTTCTTCTTCTTCGCATTCTTCTTCTTCTCCAAGAAGAGTCACCGGGGCGCCTCACTGAAGAACAGTTCACTAGGTTCCTCCAGCTCTGTGGGTTGTGTGGCAATCGCTGTCCGTTCTGCATTGTGTTCAGTCCATTGATGTGTGTGTGTGTGTGTGTGTGTGTGTGTGTGTGTGTGTGTTGTCGTTGTTGTTTGTTTGTTCGTTTGTCTTTCTGTTCGTTTTGAGTGTTTGTTTCTTTGTTTGTTTTCATTTTTTTTTTTTTTAGCGTGTTTTTTTTTTCAATCTTCATCTCCATCTCTCTCCTTCAACCGTTCAGTAATACTCTCTGTTAGTGATGTCAAGGCGTTTCAGTTTTACGATCAGGCTGTCATTCCAGACCTTATCAAAGGCCTTCTGGAGGTCAAACCATTCTGCCAGCGCTACGTTCTATTCCTGGATGAGACATTCTCTGTCTCTTGAGAAAGGTGTGTTACTTGGTCTTCCGTAAAGAACTAAACGGCCCCCTCTGAACGGTCCAGAGTATCACGTAACTGTGCCGCTAATGCGTAGGTCAGACATCGTCTAAGTCGTAGCCACGAGACCCTCTTCTTCAATTCTCTCATCTTAGTTGTTAATTCATTTATCCATCAGCTTCAAATCCTGCGTAGTGTGGTCTCCAAACTTAGCGGATGTGGTGTAGCGTGTAACTATGAACTAGTCCGCACGCAGTGACGCCTCCTGGATGAAACTGAAACTGTGCCGCCATGACGTATGTAGTTTCAGGTTGCGGGGGAGGGGGAGGGGGGGGGGGTTGCTACATTTGCCTCGCTTTCATGTTGACCCGCTGACAGCACGGGGTCAACATAGTTTGTGACGTCACAGTCTCCCCCATATATGGTGCGAGTTTTAACAGGTAAGAGGAAGTGGTCTTTCTCGATTACGTTCTCTTGACACGGAACCTTGTCACAAAGGAAATCTAATACAGCAGTTTTATAAAATGCTGATATATTTCAATCAAATTATATGTAATTTAACATTCTGTGAAATCGAGTGTGAACATTGTGCAATACTGAAAATCTATTATAAGTATTGTTGTTTAGTCAAATGTGTTTTACTATTGTTTGATCATTTATTATGTACATACACTTAAATGCTTCTTTTAATTAATGTGAATTTTAAGTCCAACAGTGTTCTTTCTGTTTTTAAGCAAATTCTGAAAATCAGTAAGTGGTGGGTGCGTGCGTGCGTGCGTGCGTGCGTGCGTGCGAGTGTGTGTGTGTGTGTGCGTGCGTGCGTGTGAGTGAGTGTGTGTGTGTGTGTGTGTGTGTGTGTGTGTGTGTGTGTGTGTGTGTGTGTGTGTGTGTGTGTGTGTAGTATGCGTTTATCTACATGTATGAAGTTTTACAATATAACTAAACTGATTTTGTTTTTTATGTTCATTTATGCCACCAGTGTATAGTTAGTCAGCAGCACGATTGTAATTTCTCAGAATTGAGATAATAAAGTATTCTTGTATCTTGTAAATCGTTGTAAATCTTTCGGCTACGGTTTAGAAAGCTGTAATACCTTTTTTGTAGGATGTATGTTTTCTTTTACTTTTTGATCCCATCCTACACCCTCCTACACCTTACTCCCTTCGTGTCTTCTTGTAAGAATATAGCGTCTTCTTGTCTTGTGCTGTATCTGTTGACACAGTCGGCTGAGACTATTTTGAACTGCGCATTAAAATTAATACACAAGAATGTTTGAAACGCTTTGTCTATCTAGAGAGAGAGAGAGAGAGAGAGAGAGAGAGAGAGAGAGAGAGAGAGAGAGAGAGAGAGAGAGAGAGAGAGAGAGCAAACCACCAACAAAACTTGCCATTCATCAACCAACCAACCTAACAACCACACACCCACCAAACCAATACCTCCACCAACTCACCCCGTACCCCTACCTCCCACGTTCCAATACCCCTACCGCAGAAACACGGCGGAATTGCAGACATAATCACGTCAGGATCGCAGGAGATCGACATGATGGATGACGTCACTAATGGGAGATCACTGCCAGTGACACGCTGGCACGTGCTGGGTGACTTACTTCCCGTGAGCTATTCTCCAATGCTTCCCTACTCCATCACTCTCCTTACCCGAACCCCACCCCTCCTCCACATTTCTCTCTCTCTCTCTCCTCTCTCTCTGTCTCGTCTCTCTCTCTCTGTCTCCTCTGTCTCTCTCTCTCTGCACTCCTCTCTCTCTCTCTCTCTCACTCTCGCTTTCTCTGTCTCTGTCTCTCTCTCATTCTTCTCTCACTCTTCTCTCTGTCTCTTTCTCTGTATTCTCTGTCTCTCTCTCGCTCTCATCCGTCTCTCTCTCTGTCCTCAGTCCCTCTCTCTCTCATCCCTCCCTCTCTCTCTCTCTCTCTCTCTCTCTCTCTCTCTCTCTCTCTCTCTCTCTCCACTATTGCTGTGTTACTAACTGTTGCAGAAGCGGACACCTGCGGATTTGGGGTCCCCGTTCAAATTAGTGGAAATGTTTGGTATGTGAACATCACAACACACACACACGCACGCATGCACGCACGCATGCACGCACGCACGCACGCACACACACACACACACACACACACACACACACACACACACACACACACACACGTCCGCGTGCATATAAGAAAGAGAGAGAGAGAAACAGACAGACAGAGACAGACAGACAGACAGATAGAGATAGACAGACAGAGATAGACAAAAAGACAGAGAGACGGACAGACAGAGAGAGAGAGACAGACAGACAGACAGACCGACGAGCCGACTGACAGACAGACACCAACAGAACCAGAGCCAGAGACAGAGACAGGGACAGACAGACAGACGAAGAAACAGACAGAGACAGATATACAGAGCTGAAGAGAGACAGGCACAAACACACAACGAATCAGTGGCTCATCAATCAGAAACAAAATAATAGCAGCATACCCATGCACACACAAAAAATGGCGAAGAAAAAGCATAACGCAAACTGAACAACAGGACACGAAAGATCAGTAATCACACATTATAATTCCCAAGCATGGATTGAAATTTGTTCGTTAACAGAAGTCATGGGTGATATTGCAATGTCAAGTTTCCGTTCAGTATTTTACAGATCCGAACAACCCAGTATCCCGAAGCAACCCAGTATCCCGAAGCAATCCAGTATCCCGAAGCAACCCAGTATCCCGAAGCAACCCAGTATCCCGAAGCAACCCAGTATCCCAAAGCAAACCAGTATCCGAAGCAACCCAGTATCCCAAAGTAACCCAGTATCCCAAAGCAGCCCAGTATCCCGAAGCAACCCAGTATCCCGAAGCAACCCAGTATTCCCAAAGTAACCCAGTATCCCGAAGCAACCCAGTATCCCAAAGCAACCCAGTATCCGAAGCAACCCAGTATCCCGAAGCAACCCACAGGTCACATGTCCCCAAATGGGAAAACTAAACCCAAAACGCTATGTAAACTACGTGAAATGTTTTGAGGTATAGAATGCCTTCAACTAAATCTAAACATGAATATAATATATACATGGAACACCCGCCTGCTGATATTATTGTTCATTGTGTTTCAAGAATTTCAGGGAAGGCATCGCTTACAGTCTATCAACACATGTTCTACCCGCTACTTGACGTCATCTTTCTCCCATGATGCTCTCTTAGTGCCAGCTAGACTTGAACTCGTTTCATTGAATCTGTCTACAGTGGAACCCCCTAGTATGTATCTTCATTTGAAAAAAAAAAAAAAAGGATGGGTGGGAGGTGAAGGGAGAGGGAATCAATCTTCTAACAACATCAACATTGTGAGAAACAATGTAGTTGTTGCCGTCCAGAGACTTGATTTGGGTTTGTTCATTATTGGTTTAATACCGTGAAACCGGGGTCTGGGAATGAGGTCAGTCGCCATGTTGCACAAATATTTGGTCACGTGACTGCTCTGCACTACTTTGCTCCCATGCAGCATCCAACAGTCTTTTTTTCCATAAATAATTTGTAATCCTTTTTCATATTTAACTTTCGAGGTACTATAGCGCAGCTGAGAATGTCTACAAGATAGCAAACAGATGACCTTTGGGGTAACTGATCGCTGTTGTTACTTATGTTTATTTTGTTTTTCCATAATAATAAAGATACGAAGATATCCACCACTTTTTTTGCCCCGTTCAGAGATAAAGAAAACAATTGTTCATAGCTTTTATATATTATTATATATTATATATATATACATATATAAATATTTATATATATATATATATATATGCAGGCTGTAGACAAGGTATAAAAGAATTTCAACTTGCAGTCATTTTTCATCATTTCTTTGTTTCTCCTTTCTCTGTAGGTCCCAAATCAGACGACAATGTTTCCAGGTGAAACGCTCTTTCCACGCACCGAACATGTACAGCATTGGCGTTTCCAAAGCCGTTTTTAGTTTAAAACACGTCACACGAGAAAAGTGTCCACGATAAAACTCCAGTATCGAGAAGCTTTATTTTTCTGCCGACAGCACGCTAGATGGTGAACTTAACGTCCTGTTAGTCTGAGGCTCTGATGGACAGGTTTGAGGCTGCATCCGAAGAGCGCGAACACGTCTGGGATTTTCAGTCTGAACGCATTGCAAATAGTTTCCAAACCCGTTTCTTACGAAAGTATGTTAGACGGAAAGCGAAGAAAACACGATGCTGCACCTTTGTCTCAGAGTAAAACATTGTTTGGCGATTTGGGCGTGACCTTGACCTTGATGCTGCGTCACGCTGAACCGCCCCCGCCACACATGGCTTTGGTCAAACCGGGGATGGGAATGGGGGGGGGGGGGGGGAGTGTAGAAGGGGGATATGAGATGGGGGGATGGGGGTGGGGGAGAAGGTATGTTGGGGCGACGACCCTCTGTCGCCAGTATGTGCAGGTGAGAGAAGCGGCCAGTTCATGCCAGGAATAGTGCCTTCCGCTTCCTTCCCTTCCCAGCATCCTGCAGAACAATGTACAATTACACGATAGGAAGCAATGAAAAGACGACTAGAAAGAAGAAGAAGAAAACATACACACACGCGCGCGCGCGCGAGCACACATACTCACTTGCACGAGCACGAACTCACGTACGCACGTACATTCACACACACACACAACACAACCACACACAACACCACACACACACACAACACACACACACACATACACACACACACATGCGCCCGCGACGCGCACGCACGGACGCACGCACGCACGCACACGCACGCACGCACGACACGCACCACACACACACACACACACACACACACACACTCACTCACGTACAGACGCACACACGCATAAACACAGACAGAAAGAGAGAGAGAGACAGAGACAGAGAGACAGACAGAGACAGAGAGACAAGACAAGACAAGACAAGACAAAATTCTTTATTTACGAGGATAATAGATAAGCACTGACGTGCTTTTTTACATCCAGTCCTCGCCCTGAGTAGGGACTACAACATGAGAGAGAGAGAGAGAGAGAGAGAGAGAGAGAGAGAGAGAGAGAGAGAGAGAGAGAGAGAGAGAGAGAGAGAGACGCAACACAGACAAATTGGATGAAATCAAGTATAAAATGCTATGAAGTATTTTGATCTCCCTGCAATATTTAAACTGGCATTGTTTAAAATGTTAAACAAACCTACAGACAAAAAAAACCCCAACAACTTAGAAGCTCAGTAATACGATTCATAAACAACATTCCCCACACATATCTCACCTCCATCTCCAGTTCCACGCCTTCCCTGTGGCATACTCCCAGCGCCGCCACTCTGATCGAAGGTCTCCATGGGGCAACCCGCCATACAAGACTTGGCAATGCTCTTTGATGCCTTTCAGTGAAGCCTGTTTTGAGTCCATACACCCAGGACGCCGTGAACTAAGCTCTCCCGTTGACGGAAAAGAATTGCCATGCACAGGAACGTCTCCCCCGTCATGCCTATTCTCACCCCCACTTCCTCCTCCTCTCTACCCTCAAAGGGGAGCCACAACGCCCTTCCAATAGCAGTCACCAGTGAAACTGTCAATATTACACAATAGGCTTGGTCATCTCACCCAAGCTTGGTATGATTCACCATACGATGATCTCACCATAGGCTTTGGTGTGATCTCACTATAGGCTTTGGTATGATCTCACCATAGGCTTTGGTATGATCTCACCATAGGCTTTGGTATGATCTCACCATAGGCTTTGGTGTGATCTCACCATAGCTGTTGACTCACCTAGGCTTGGTATGATCTCACCATAGGCTTTGGTGTGATCTCACATAGGCTTTGGTGTGATCTCACCATGGGGCTTTGGTATGATCTCACCATAGGCTTTGGTATGATCTCACCATAGGCTTTGGTATGATCTCACCATAGGCTTTGGTATGATCTCACCATAGACATGGACGTGGAGAGGAAATCAAATCGACAGAACGAGATCAAATCAAGAGTATGGCAGCCATGAAGCAACAATTTCAAATCAAAGGTGTGGTCGCCATGACAGTTTGATATCAAATCAAAAGTGTGATCAACTTAACAGTACGATATCAAATCAAAACTGTGGTAGCCACGACAGTACAATATTAAATTAAAAGTGTGGTCGCCATGACAGTACAATATCACATCAAAGTGTGACTGCTATGACAGTACCATATCAAATCAAACGTATGATCGTCACGACAGTACAATATCAAATCAAAACTGGTCGCCAGGGGAGCACGACATTGTATCAAAGTTGTGCTCACCACGGTGCATAATGTGGAATTAAAAACAAAGTGGTTGTTACAAGAGCACGACACAAAATCAAAGCTATCACAATATTAAATTAAAACTGTGGTCACCACGAGAGCAAGGCATGAAGGACCACTGAATCGGAGACCTCTTGTTTTTACTGATGACGATGACACTGTGGATTTCCATAGAGTACAGGACACAGCTGTGCGTCCTTTCATGGTAACACTGTGTCACAGGATCAACCAGGACTGTGAGATACAGACACCTGTCGTGTCGGTCATGTCAAGTAAAAAAGAAAAACAAGATGCAAAGCATATAAACGTACTCCCAGTTTATCTTCCTGAAAAACGTCACAATCAAACATGCGTCAAAATGTATTTGACGTCACAATCAAACATGCGTCATAATGTATTTCGTCACTGAGATATTCCATACAGAAGGAAAACCGTTTGGGGCCGTTACAGCCGTTAGTAACGGCTATTCTGGTAAAATAAAACATCGGGCATCATCCGTGACCCATAATGAACATACCTACACATTTTCAGAAAGATCAGCCCAGAAGTTTTGTATGGAGCGAGTGGAACACATTTTGACCACGGACAGACACACAGACAGGCAGACAGATACACAGACACACAGACAGCATTTCTTAGTTCCCATGGTAAAGTACTCCCTGTTCTATAAGAACTGCGAGTACAAAAAGAGGATATATGTGTTGGGGGGGGTGGTGAGTGGGTGTGAGTATTAGGGTGAGGGGAGACAATGGGAGGGTTTGATCAACATATAAAAAGAGAGATATATGTGAGAAGGTGGTGGGGTGTGTGGATGTGAGTGTTAGAACGAGGGGGGGGGGGGGGGGGGGGGGAATGGGAAGGTTTGGTCAGCACAGAAAAAGAGGGATAAGTATGTGGGGGGTGGGGGTGGGTGGAGGTGGAGTGTGGTGTGAGTGTTAGAGCGATGGGGGAGGGGGGAGGGAGAGAGACAATGGGAGAGTTTGGTCGGCACATGATACGTACAATGTTAACAAGATTTGCAGCTGCTGATGTAGTTGCATTCATCGCCATTACGGCTTCTACAATCTAACTAGCTGCCTTCCGACACCCCAGACGACACATTGGGTTCCAGATGTGCATTTCTCATTATTTTATTTTGTTTTCTGTTTTCCTTTTTCTTTTTTCCTTTTTTTTCACTTTTTTTTAAATGCGTTCTTTAAGGAGATTTAATACTTTTTTGATCTTTTGAACTTTGGTCAGGTAGGTGGGGAAGGGGACGGTGGGGGGGGGGGGGGGGCAGGTTGGAAGGGATCAGAACCTTTGAAGTCCGCCACCACCACCACCACCCCACCACCACCCACCACCACCACCACACACCTCCACCACCACTCTCCACTTCCTACTCCGCCACCTCCTCTTCAATCCGCCGCCCGCATGTTGCTCAATGCAGTGGGGGGGGGGGGGGGGGGGGGGGGTTAATGACCGTCTCTTCATCATGTGTGATAGGCGTTGATCTCTGTGTCCCTAACGTGTTATCTAAGAGACAAAAGTGACTGTGCAGCTGTAGTGTTTGAATTTGGAATAAGGACCTGGTGTCGATGACTGCAGTTTGCTGGTTCTGTTTGTTCTGTGTGTAGACTGGCGGAAGTTCCCTTCCATGCCGCATCGACGGGGGGGGGGGGGGGGGGGGGGGGGGGGGGGGGGGGGGGGGGGGGGGGGGGGGGGGGGGGGGGGGGGGGGGGGGAGGGAGGGGGGGGGGTACGGGGGGGGGGGAGCTATGGAATTCCTTGCTTCCACAGACAGAGGAGTCCGTTACCATTGACACATTCCTGGCACAGGGCTTGTGCTCCACAGAGAACAATCGGGTTCTCTTCGCTGTCTGTCTGTCTGTCTGTCTGTCTGTCTGTCTGTCTGTCTCTGTCTCTGTCTCTCTTTCTGCCTGTCTCTGTCTGTCTCTGTCTGTCTGTCTGTTTCTCTGTGTCCTGTCTGTCTGTCTGTCTGTCTGTCTGTCTCTCTGCTCTCTCTCTCTCTCTTCTTTCTCTCTCTCTCTCTCTCTCTGTATGCGTGTTTGTGTGTGTGGTGGTTGTCTGTCTCTGTCTTCTGTCTCTGTCTCTGTCTCTCTCTTGTCTCTCTCTCTCTCTCTCGTCTGTGTGTCTGTGTCTGTCTGTCTGTCTCTTTCTCTGGATTTGTGTGTCGTGTCTGTGTGTCTGTGTATCTGTGGGTGTGCCTGTCTGTCTATCTGTCTATCTGTCTTTCTGTCTCTCTCTCTCTCTCCTCTCCTCTCTCTCTCTCTCTCTCTCCCTCCCTCTCTCTCTCTCTCTCCTCTCTCTCCTCTCTCTCTCTCTCTCTCTCTGTGTATTGACTAGTTATGCGTGTCTTGGTGTGTTTGCCTCAGAGTTGCAGTCATATTACAATAATTTCCTGCTTCCCCGTCTCCAACCCCCCCTCTCCCCTTCTCCCTTCCTCCACCCTCCCCCCCCCCACCCTCTCCACCCCCCCCTCCCCTCTATACTTAGCTGCGTACAGTGATCAATATCAAAAGTTTCCTCCTTCCCCGTCAACCCCCCCCTTCCTTCTCCCCCTCACCACCGACTCCACCCGTTATGTGAATGCTTGGTTCGTTTTCTCGTAGATCAACGGTGATACACTAGTTTGTGAAAAGACGTAAAATTAAAGTATACTACACTACTATTACTACTACTACTACTACTACTTACAAAACGGTGACATTTAAATCATGTTAGCAAGCGACCGCGCGCGCACACACACACAAACACACACACAATCACAAGACACACACACGACACACCGCCACACACACACACACACACACACACACACACACACACACACATACACAACGCACGCACGCACGCACGCACACACACACACACACACACACACATGCGCGCGCACGCACGCACGCACGCACGCACACACACAAACATGTTAACGTCAAATTTGAACTACCAGTAGTCACCGTATCATAGGTTTACAAAATAGAAGGTCCGAATTAGATTAGAATGCTATCCATTGCCATGATTTCTGATGAATCTCCTCCAACTGCATAGTAATTGTCTGGAGATGATTTGCCTGACATGTGAACTAGTTCATGTGGGCGACAGAGTTATAATACGAGTGATAAAGATAGCCTGCATACCAGACTGTCCCATCAGGTCAGTTGATTACAGTGCCATGTTGATAACGCAGCGGTCGTTCATTCGAACCCCATTCAAGCTACTGCTTCCCCCCCCCCCCCCCTAAAAAGATTACTTTCTTAAAAAGGCCAGTGAAAAAAATAATTAATACATGAACTACTGTTTTTTTTCTCCTAAAAACAGTACTTTGTTCAAAGGTCAGCAAACCAAAAAGCAAAAAAAAAAAACAACTTTTGTTTCTTCCTAAACACATGACTTTGTTAAAAGGCCAGCCAAACAAAGTTTTAAACTACTGATTTTTTTTTCTCTCTAACAACATTACTTTGTTATAAGGCCAGCAAAAGAAAATTTAGACTACTGTTGTTTCCCTAAAAACATTACTTTGTTAAAAGACCAGCCATTATTTTGTTAAAAGACCAGCAAAAAATTGTAAGCTACTGTTTTTTTCCTCAAAACATTACTTTATGAAAAGACCAACAACAAAAAAAGTTAAACGGCTTTTTTATTCTCGCTATAAACATCACTTTGTTAAAAGGCAGGGGAAAAAAAACTAAGCTGCTTTATTTCCCTAAAAACATTAGTTTGTCAAAAGGCCTTCAAACAAAAAATCAAATTACTATTTTTTCCCTAAAACAGTTATTTGTTAAAAGTCCTGCAAAAAAATTAAACTACTGTTTTTTCCGCTAAAACATTACTGTGTTGGAAGGACAGCCAAAAAAATATTTCCCCCTAAAAACATTACTTTGTTAAAAGGGCAGCAGAAAAAAAAATTAAACTACTGTTTTTTTGTTTTGTTTGTTTGTTTGTTTGTTTTTTGCTTTAAAACACTACTTTGTTAAAAGGCCAGCGAAAAAAACAACAACTTTATTTCAACCTAAAAACATTATTTTGTTAAAAGGGCAGCATAGAAAAATTGAACTTATGTGTGTTTTTTCCTTAAAACCATTACTGTGTTAAAAAGCCAGCAAAAAAGAAACAACATATTCATTTCCCCCTAAAAATTACTTTGTTAAAAGGGCGCATAAAGAATTAAACTAATGGTGTTTTTTCCTTAAAAACATTACTTTGTTAAAAGGCCAGCAAAAAAAAAAAAAAAAAAAAAAAAAAAAAAAAAAAAAAACTAAACTGCTGGTTTTTCCACTAAAAACACAACTATGTTTAAAGGGAAAGGAAAGAAAGAAAGAAAGAAAAGAAAGAAAGAAAAAATACACAAATAAATACACGAATATATAATACACAAATAACTCAAATCAAATTAAATAAGATTAATTGAAAAATATTTCCCCGTCCTCTTTCTCATTTTATTTTCCACACCATCGTAAGCAGTTTGACAGTTACGCCCAATGCACATTTGCAATAACGTAAAGTTTTTCAACACTTTCAGCAGAAACGAGGGTGTGTTGGACACCCGAAGCGGACGTACTCTCTGAACTGGGTCTACGGTTGGATTCTTTGTTCTCGCATAAACTATTTAATTTCGTCTTTTTTTTTTATTTTTTTTTAACTTTTTTCTTCTTTCTTATCTATCTTTCTTTTTATTTCCAAAGTTAAGCGACTGCAGACTGGAAACTGAAACAAATTTTAAGAATAATTCTTTATGAATCTGGCAAAAACAAGGACGAACAAGTTCACAAGACAAAACACGACGCGTTTCGACCTCTTAGGTCTTCTTCAGGCAAGATCAACAACGTTCCCCTCCGGAGGGAGAGCTCACTCACACCGGCTCCGCGACTAAGCAATTATTGTCGTCAGTAGGGGGCTTAGTAGGTGGTGTCCTGCGTATGTAAGATCAGAACAGGCGCCACTGAACACCACCGAAGTGACTCGGCAGCAGTGCAGTGTCTCCTCCGGTGGGTTGCCTCTTGACGACTTGACATGGACTGCTCCCTGTGGATTGCCGGTGCCGTGGCTGCGGCGGGGCCGACCGGGCTGTGGCTGTGGACGGGGTTCGAGATGAGCGGCGTGGGTGCACTGCCTCTGAGGTGGTGCAGAGGTTGGGACAGCAAAAAAAAAAAAAAAAAGCAAAAAAAGATCAACAACGTTCAGGACAATAAAAACGAGGAACGAGCAATCATGTATCTTCTCATTTTTGGCGCAACGTCCCGAGTGTTGGTTATCTTGTCTGAAGAAGACCTAAGAGGTCGAAACGCGTCGTGTTTTGTCTTATGACTTGTTCGTCCTTGTTTTGGGCGGACTCACTAAGAATCATTCTTAAAATTTGTCTTTCTTTTTGTTTCGTTTTGCTACCTTAATGCAACTGGTTTCAAGATTTAATGCGATGTGCACAGCGGGAACAGGGGTTCGATTCCGTGTGTACCTGCGTAGACCACAAAATATGCGAGCTGTTATTGTCATAATTATAATTAGTGTTACTGCTACTACTGTTATTATTACGAATGTTAGTATCATCATTGTCATCGTTCCTATTACTGTCGTTATCATTATCATTATTATAGTCTAATGTTGTCGTTGTGCGAGTTCTGTGGTATCAAAGACAGATGCATAATAAACTTAATGGCCTATTGTTATGACTGGGGAGGACTGTACTTGTCGAATCAAAATTGAGATCATTATTTCACTTCGTTCACTTTTGTTTTTTTATCCACAATTGAAATTTGCCACGAAAATCTCTTCCTAATTTTGTCCCCCACCCCCACCGTTGCTTCCCCCCCCCCCTCCCTAACTTCCTGTTACACACCCCTCCCCATATTTCTTTTTAAAAAAAAACAACAACATAATAGACAATAATGATATGCTCGGTGATGCTGATGCAGTGTGTAACAAGGCAAGCGAGAATGTGTTTAAAAGCTGTGCTGCACAATTACCTTTCTCTCGCGCCCCATGCCGAAGTGTTCAACAGGTGCGATCAATGACAGACCTCTCTTGCTCCATTTCATTTGCAATAAGTTTGAAAACTGGTCTCATCTGAGCTTTTTGTTTTTTTTGTTTTGTTTTTTTTTTGTTTTCTTTGTTTTGTTGTTTGTTTGCTTTTGTTTTGTTTTGTTTTTGTTTGTTTTGTTTTTTTTTTTGTGTTTTTTTTTTTTTTTTTTTTTTTTTTGTTCTTCCCCTCACGATGTAGATTAGGCCGGTTGAGGTTCTGTTTATGGGTTTGGAACGTACTTTTTTTTTTCAAAAGGGGAAGCTGAAAATTCCAGTCTTCCGATTTATGTGACCTCTGATGGCATGAATATTCGGCTAGGAAAAAAGAAAAAAAAAATCGGATTGGCTGAACACGAGTTTAAACTACATGTCTTGCATCATAAAGCGTGTATGTACTTGCTTGTTTGTTTGCTTGTTTGTTTGTTCGATTGTTACAATGTTAATCTCAAAGAACTGTTACGAGCTGAAACTACATGACACACGTCGTAAAGTGTGTTGGTAGTTGTTTGCTTGTTTGTTCGATAGTTTCTTTTTTTTTTTTAATCTCAACAAGTAATTCCCTGGAAGTAGGTACCACAGTACCTATGGATGTGTCTAAGGCATTTGATTCGGTGCCACACAGCAGGCGGCCAGCCGCTGCTCCAGCTGCAGCAGTGAGGTACCACGGGACCGCCCGAGGCTCCGCAGGTTCCTGACACGGCGATTTATGGGAGCTGTTCTTGGAGCGAACTCCTCCATTCGACAAACCCATGGTGGACTTGGCATCCAACAAGGCGAAGTAAGGGCACCGACTGTTACCACCGCCAAGGAGACGAATGTTTTCACCTACGTCTGTTTGTTTCTTTCTTTATTTATTTGTTTTGTTTCTTTGTGTCTGTCTGTCTGTCTGTCTGTCTGTCAGTCTGTCTGTCTGTTCTGTCTGTCGGTCCGTCTGTCAGCTGGATTACTTCAAAAACTGCAGACACGCCTGTAACCGAACTTTGTCACAACATGGAGTGTAGCCCTGGGGACAGACCCATTACATTTTGGGGCGGATTCGTGGTTCGGATTACAACTTTTGTTTCGCAAAATTTACCGTACTGATTTATATGAAACGTGGTTGATGGCACGTGGCCGAAGAAGGAACTCATTATATTTTGGTGCTGATCCGTATTGGGGTATTTTGGTGCTGATCCGTATTGGGGATATTTTGGTGCTGATCCGTATTGGGGATATTTTGGTGCTGATCCGTATTGGGGATATTTTGGTGCTGATCCGTATTGGGGATATTTTGGTGCTGATCCGTATTGGGTATTTGGGCTGATCGTTGGATATTTTGGTGCTGATCCGTATTGGGGGTATTTTGGTGCTGATCCGTATTGGGAAATAATTTTTGGTGCTGATCCGTATTGGGAATATTTTGGTGCTGATCCGTATTGGGGATATTTTGGTGCTGATCCGTATCGGGGATCTGGAAGGCATGGGGGTTTCAGGATCTGTTCACATTGTTCAAAAGATCATTACAAATTTTCTGCTGACATGAACTCTGTCAAGTTAAAGTTTCGGATTGCTAAGTAACATGATGTCATTACTACTATAATACTATATGGCGATAAATAACTATCATATTATCAGATGATGTATAATATAAATGTATGATTCATTGATACTTTTTGATGATACAAACGATCACACACACACACACACACACACACACACACACACACACACACACACACACACACACTTCTTTTTTCTTTTTTTTCTTTTTTTTTTTTTTTTTTTTTTTGCATGCCCTATTAAATGATGTAAAAACCACCGTAATATTAGATTAAATGCAAGAGAAGAACCAATTTTTCAAGGAGCTTTTCTACTAATATATAACGGTTTTTTTTTCATGTTATATTGAATGACATGATAACAAATGACTTTTATAATATTATTACATGTCCAGCATTAGAAACATATTTGCGAGGAAACTTTCTACTTAGAAAAACGTTGACATTCCATGTGTGTGTGTGTGTGTGCGTGCGTGCGTTGGGGGGGGGGGGGGGGGACAGGTCTGTGTGTGTGTGTGTGTGTCTGATGGGTTTTTGTTTGTTCGTTTTTGTCTTTTGTTTTTGCGTGTTCTTAAAAAAAACACACTATAAATAGTTCCTTTAATGCCCACGCCAACTACAGTTTCTCCAAGAGGAATTTTTTTTTCCACTCCTGAACCGACTGTCAGGGCGAATCTAAGATTCATTCCACTTCTGCGGAGTCCGTGCTTCCCCCACTATTCTTTATTGTGACTTTCAGTAAGGCTGTAAGCTTGTTCGCTGGCCAATGCAAAGATATCAAATGAACAAATAGATAAATAAATAAATAAGTAGATAAATAAACAAGCAATCTAAGTAACACAAGGTAAGTTAAGACTTGGGGACCTACAGCGCACGGCAGCATTCGTCAGGGGAGCTGGCGTTCCCATCTAGAGTGTTCGAGAAGAAGAAGAAGAAGAAATAAATGAATTAAAGATAAATAATTTAATATATGAACAAGGTCATAAACAAATGAATAAAATAATAAATAAACACCTGAATAAATAAATAGGCAAATAAACAGAACAACGTCTATCTAGAGAAACCAAAAAATATTACTGTGCAAATTGTTTTAATTGTGGAGGGGGGGGGGGGGGGGGGGGGGGCAGGTGACACGGAGTCACAGATGAACATGAATGCTTTGGGAATCACTGCTCATTTTCAACAGTGCAAGGGGAGAGAATGTTGGGGAAAAAAACAAACCCTGGCTGATCACACACACACACACACACACACACACGCGCGCGCGCGCGCAGCGCGCGCGCACGCACGCACGCACGCACGCACGCATGCACGCACGCACGCACGCACGCACGCACGCACACATACACACTTTCTCTCTTTCTCTCTCTCTCTCTCTCTCTCTCTCTCTCTATCACACACACACACACACACACACACACACGCACGCATGCACGCACGCACACACGCACGCACGCACGCACGCACACACACACAC
>CM065735.1:16082275-16091034 GCA_033310375.1 Conus canariensis
ATTCCCATGGGATGTGAGAGCGGAAATTCCCATGGCATGTGAGAGCGAAAATTCCCATGGGATGTGAGAGCGGAAATTCCCATGGGATGTGAGAGCGAAAATTCCCATGGGATGTGAGAGCGGAAATTCCATGGGATGTGAGAGCGAAAATTCCCATGGGATGTAAGAGCGGAAATTCCCATGGGTGTGAGAGCGAAAATTCCCATGGGGTGTGAGAGCGAAAATTCCCATGGGTGTGAGAGCGAAAATTCCCATGGGGTGTGAGAGCGAAAATTCCCATGGGGTGTGAGAGCGAAAATTCCCATGGGGTGTGAGAGCGAAAATTCCCATGGGGTGTGAGAGCGAAAATTCCCATGGGGTGTGAGAGCGGAAATTCCCATGGGATGTGAGAGCGAAAATTCCCATAGCGTGTGAGAGCGAAAATTCCCATGGGATGTGAGAGCGGAAATTCCCATGGGATGTGAGAGCGAAATTCCCATGGGATGTGAGAGCGAAAATTCCCATGGGGTTTGAGAGCTGAAATTCCCATGGGTGTGAGAGCTGAAATTCCCGTGGGGTGTGAGAGGGAAAATTCTAACGGGATGTGAGAGCTAAATTCCCATGGGGTGTGAGAGCGAAAATTCTAACGGGGTGTGAGAGCTAAAAAAATTCTAACAGATTGTGAGAGCTCAAATTCCCACGGGGTGTGAGAGTGAAAATCCGATGGGGTGTGAGAGCGAAAATTCTAATGGAGTGTGAGAGCTCAAATTCCCATGGGATGTGAGAGCTCAAATTCCCATGGGATGTGAGAGCGAAAATTCCCATGGGATGTGAGAGCGAAAATTCCCATGGGGTGTGAGAGCGAAAATTCCCATGGGTGTGAGAGCGAAAATTCCCATGGGGTGTGAGAGCGAAAATTCCCATGGGAGTGTGAGAGCGAAAATTCCCATGGGATGTGAGAGCTAAAATTGCCATGGGGTGTGAGAGCTAAATTTCCAAAGCACGGACGGACGAACGGACGAACGAACGAACGAACGAATGAATGAATGAATGAATGAATGAATGAATGAATGAATGAACGAACGAACGAACGAATGAATAAATGAATGAATGAATGAACAGTCCAAGCCGTGGTCCAAGCATATTAACTCTGTTAATAGTAATCATTGGGAAATAGCACCATAATGATAAAGCGATCACACTGCCTTCAGAATTTACAGTCTGCACGCATAACAAACAAGATCCCATTGTAAAGACTTCCAGTGGGTTATTTTCAGTGTACGACAAACTATTGGATTGCCGGTAAAAAAAAAAAAAAAAGAAACTATTGGATCACCGGTAAAAAGACACCAGATAAGAAAAAAAAATGGACGGACTCTCTCCTCTCTCTCCTCCTCTCTCTCTCTCTCTCTCTCTCTCTCTCTTCTTTCTTTCGCTCTCTCTCTCTTCTTCTTTCTTCGCTCTCTCTCCCTCGCTCTCTCTATCTCTCTCTTACTCTCTTCTCTCGCTCTCTCGCTCTCTCCTCTCTCTCTCAGCTCTCTCTCTCTCATCTCTCTCTCAAGCTCTCTCTCTCAAGCTCTCTTCTCTCTTCTCTAAGCTCTCTCTCTCTCTCAAGCTCTCTCTCTCTCTCTCAAGCGCGCTCTCTCTCTCTCTCTCTCTCTCTCTCTCTCTCAAGCGCTCTTTCTCTCTCAAGCTCTCTCTCTCTCTTCTCTCTCTCTTCTCTCTCCCCAGGTTCTCTCTCTCTCTCTTCTGAATCGCTTCAGTGGCCTTCCCCCCCCCCCTTCCCCCCCTACAGGGGATTTTTCCCTCGGAGTTAACATTGGTTCTGACTCCATTTCCCACACAGTCCTTCGAATGAGACTATAAACCGAGGTTCCGTGTGTGAACGCACGCACAACATCTTGCACACACGTAAAATCCCATCACCAACTTTCGGAAGAGAAGGCCAGTTTGGCCGTTGGTATGGATGACACGTTACACATAGCATGCACCTTCCCCGAAGCTGGAGTATGGCTGCCTTAATGGCGGGATAAAAAAAAAACGGTCATACACACAAACCTCCACTGCCTGTCTATACAGGCAGTGTCCGCAGGAGTATCAGCCTGCGTACGCAGAAAGAAAGAACAGAAAATGTGTTTTTTTCACAAAGGCCATAGCCCCTTACAAACGGGATGTACATTTTAATTTGTAAATTTAACGAGACTTACCTGTAAGTTGAGGTTAAACTGGAATTATTTAGAGTCCTGTTTCTGGCATGATACAAGCATCACTGGCTAGATGCAGGCGCATCACATCTCGTCATTGTGAATGACCAGTCGATAGACGATTAACATGTCGTACATGAATATTGGTCTTCTTCATGTTGTGTAAATACTTCTCCTTTTAAATGCCTGATATAAATAAAGAGCTAACTTTTAAACAGTGTTTTTCTTTAATGATGACATTAACAAGGTTAATTTGAACAGACAAAGATGGTTGAAATATTATTTTGCGGGATGAATTGTTCTCTAAGATCTCTTAATATCAGACAAGACGGCACAAAATGAACTTCGTCCTCCTTTGCATGTTGACACAATGGACAGATCAAATTTCTTTCACATAGCTGTCTATTGCAATAGTGATGGATAGCAATATCAGACACACCAAATCTAAACCTAGTCGTAATGTGTTTAAAATGCTTGTCTATTTTCATTGACATAGAAACTGGTAAACAGCGTAAATGACTATAATTATGTTCTGTATGATTCAAATCTCTCACTGATCTATACGTGGGAGTTCCAGTTTTGCCAGCTGCAATCAATCAATCAATCTTTCTCGGATTACCTTCATAAAAGCATTCATATCACCAACACTTTGGTTGTGCCATACAAAACGAAAATTCAAAATTCACATAATTTCATTCTCATTCTTACCTCTGTTGTCGTTGTTGTTGTTGTTGTTGTCGTACCCTGGCTAAAAGACTCAGGGATCATCCGAACAGCCGAAGTACTTGAACACTATGGTACAAATGCATCAGCTAGGGATGAGAACATTACGTGTGTAACCGTTTTTGATTACCCCGCTACGTGGACAGCCACACTCCGACTTCGGGGGATTTTGGTGACTGATAATATTATGCTAGGAGCTTGTCACGGCTGAAGACAACCCCGCATAACTATGCAGAGCATAACAACATTTTGATGTAGCCTTGGTGTTCTAGCCTATGTCAATTGGTCTGACACAGCCTTAAGCCACGGCGGACCCCTGTGGTCTAAGTCTAACAGCATTGCGTGGTAACCTGTGATCCTGCTTTTGTGGTTCTCTTTTTTTTTAACCAATATTGAACACACTTTACAGCAGAATTCACGTGAATGGGACATCTAGCTGTTTGCCATATGCCAAATCATTTGGCGTTCGCAATGATACCCCAAGAAATTTCTTTAATAAAGCGAACAGATCCCATTCCTGAGGGCGCGACCATGTCCGTCCAACAACAGTCCCCGTGAACATGTCGATGCCGGCAATCCGGACATCCAACTCACCAAGGACATCAACGTGCAGGGACAACTCACCAAGGACATCAACGTGCAGGGACAACTCACCAAGGACATCAACGTGCAAGAACAACTTACCAAGGACATCAACGTGCAGGGGACAACTCACCAAGGACATCAACGTGTAGGGACAACTCACCAAGGACATCAACGTGTAGGGACAACTCACCAAGGACATCAACGTGTAGGGGACAACTCACCAAGGACATCAACGTGCAGGGACAATTCACCAAGGACATCAACGTGCAGGGGATAACTCACCAAGGACATCAACGTGCAAGGACAACTCACCAAGGACGTCAACGTGCAGAGACAACTCACCAAGGACATCAACGTGCAGGAACAAGTCACCAAGGACATCAACGTGTAGGGGACAACTCACCAAGGACATCAACGTGCAGAGACAACTCACCAAGGACATCAACGTGTAGGGGACAACTCACCAAAGACATCAACGTGCAGGGGATGACTCACCAAGGACATCAACGTGCAAGGACAACTCACCAAGGACGTCAACGTGCAGAGACAACTCACCAAGGACATCAACGTGCAGGGACAACTCACCAAGGACATCAACGTGCAGGGACAACTCACCAAGGACACCAACGTGCAGGGGATGACTCACCAAGGACATCAACGTGCAGGGGACAACTCACCAAGGACATCAAAGTGGAGGGACAACTCATCAAGGACATCAACGTGCAGGGACAACTCACCAAGAACATCAACGTGCCGGGACAACTCACCTAGGACATCAACGTGCAGGGACAACTCACCAAGGACATCAACGTGCAGGGACAACTCACCAAGGACACCAACGTGCCGGGGGCAACTCACCAAGGACATCAACGTGCAGGGGACAACTCACCAAGGACGTCAACGTGCAGAGACAACTCACCAAGGACATCAACGTGCAGGGACAACTCACCAAGGACATCAACGTGCAGGGACAACTCACCAAGGACACCAACGTGCAGGGGGCAACTCACCAAGGACATCAACGTGCAGGGGACAACTCACCAAGGACATCAAAGTGGAGGGACAACTCACCAAGGACATCAACGTGCAGGGACAACTCACCAAGAACATCAACGTGCAGGGACAACTCACCAAGGACATCAACGTGCAGGGACAACTCACCAAGGACACCAACGTGCCGGGGGCAACTCACCAAGGACATCAACGTGCAGGGACAACTCACCAAGGACATCAACGTCCAGGGACAACTCACCAAGGACACCAACGTGCAGGGGACATCGAAGCTGAGGTCACCATGGGAGCTGGGCATAGAAGCCACAGAATTTGAAACATTTTTGTTTGATTGTGTGTTTGTTTTGCTGTTGTCGTTGTTGTTGTTGTTTTATGGTGATTGATGAGGAAGAGGAGCACGACGATACTCATGGAATTTAAATCAGTTATTTCACTTTTCATGCAGTCTACCCTGTCCGGCTCCTTCTCCTCTTCCTATATATAAGCATTGATTAAATTAGAGAGAGAGAGGCAGACAGACAGACAGACACACAGAGTCTGAAAGAGAGAGAGAGAGAGAGAGAGGAGAGGAGAGAGAGAGAGAGAGAGAGAGAGAGAGAGAGAGGGGGCAGAAAGGAGAAAGAAAATGGAAGAGAAGATGGGATTTGGGCCGTGCGTAATGGGTGGAGAGGGTGTATAGATTATCAGCAATAACAAGAAACAAAACTTGTATAACTAGTTCAGATTAGGTTCAGCTCTGTTGTCATCTGTTTACTTATTTACTTATTTTTTTGTTATTTCTCTCTTTTCATTTCTTTGCGTCTTTGACAGAAGAAAAAAAAATGCCTGACGAAGACAGAGAGAGAGCAAGAGACAGACAGACAGACAGATAGACAGAGATACAGACAGACAGACAGACTAACTGACTGACAGACTGACATACTGACAGAGAGAGAGAGAGAGAGAGAGAGAGAGACGAGAGAGGACAGAGACGGAGAGAGGAGAGACAGAGAGAGAGAAAGCGATAGACAGACAGACAGACTGAGAGACGGACAGACAGACAGACAGACGGACAGACAGACAGACAGACAGAGACAGAGAGACCGAGACCGACACAGGGACAGAAAGGGGGCAAGAGAGGCAGTAACTTAGCAAGACTTACGAGGCGATCTGCTCCAAGGCCGATAACTGAAAGTACGTACGGGGGGGAAAGAAGGGAGCTAATTAGGAATGGTTCGGTAACTCTCGGCTGGTTCGTCCTTGTCCCAAGAGAAGATAGCGTTAGAGTACTGGCCCCTTTGTTAAGGCCCTTCGTTAAAATACACGGGCAGAGAAAAGAGAGAGAGAGAGCTCGTGGGTGGGGGGCGAGGAGGGGGGGGGGGGACTGTAGGGAGAGAGAAGAAGGATGTTGAATGTAACAAAGACACAGACAGACAGACAGACAGAGACAGGGACATAGAGAGAGAGAGAGAGGGGGGGGGTGTTAAAGTGAAAGAAGAGACAGGAGCTGAGTAAAGTCACAGCTGCAGAGAGAGAGAGGAGAGAGGAGAGAGAGAGAGAGAGAGAGAGAGAGAGAGAGAGAGAGAGAGAGACAGAGACAGAGACGAGCAGAGACAGAGCAGAAACAGACAGACAGACAGAGAGGGGATGGTAGGGAGGGAGGAAGGTGGGGGGAAAATGCGAGGGAGAGATAATCAGTTGAGACTTTGTTCTGAGGGAAAGACAGGAATAGACAGAGAGGAATTATGAAATTATCCAGGGAATGCTAGGGAGGGAGAGAGAGGGAGTGGGGATGTATGTGTGTGTCATGAGAGAGATGTTGACAACAGACAGACAGACAGACAGACAGACAGACAGACAGAGAGCACTTTGCTTATAAAGAGTTATGATTATACAGAAGTGGCATTTTTTCCCGACGAAACTTACCGAATGCACACATTCATACTAAATCTCTCTCTCTCTCTCTCTCTCTCTCTCTCTCTCTCTCTCTCTCTCTCTCTCTCTCTCTCTCTCTCTCTCTCTCTCTTCTCTCTCTAACACAAGACATTTCGATTTGTTTTACCAAAAGAGAATCGGCTTTATAACGGCTGCAGTTTGTTTCATTTGCCGTTTATAACGGATGATGTTGACGACGTTACCAAGGTGTGCTTGTACAACGACGGATATTTACAGTTCCTTTGAATTGGTTTATTTGTTTGTTTGTTTGTTTGTTTGTTTTGTGCGGCGCACCGTCACTCTGTATGAGGCTGAAGAAGCATCATGGCATGGTTCATGGTAATGAAACACTTGTTGGTGTGTTGTCATTTTTTTTTGTTTGTTTGTTTGTTTTTGTTTTTTTGTTTTTGCTTTTGTCACATTTTTCATTTCCCTGCAGTGGGTGGCGTTTACTTCCTCGTCCGTTGATCCTGACCTCCCCACACAACACTCAGCCCTCACCCCACCCCCCACCCCACCCCCACCCCTGGAGTTTTTTTCTGGTCGCTGCTTCAGCACAATAACCGTTCCCAGTGAGCAGTCGTTACAGGGTTGTCTTGAGGCAACACGTTAGCGGAGACCCTGCTATGATCCTGAGTAGTTACACCAGTGTTAAGCGATTTTTTTTTTCTCCTATCGATAATTAATCTCTGTCCCTGTCTCTCTGTCTGTGTGTCTGTCTGTGTGTCTGTCTGTCTCCCTCTCCATCTCTCTCTCTCTCTCTCTCCTCTCTCTCTCTCTTTATATTATATATATTATATATATATATATTTATATTATATATATAATATATTGTGTGTGTGTGTGTGTGTGTGTGTGTGTGTGTGTGTGTGTGTGTGTGTGTGTTCACTTGTTCGACTGCGTGTACGATTTTCATGTGATTGCTTTATTTTGCTTTAGAGAGTTGACCTACTCCATTTGTTTTACGTGTTGAATGGAAATCTTTGTACCGCTTTGTGGTTTATACAACATTAAGTTTAAAATGTTCAGAGAGAGAGAGAGAGAGAGAGAGAGAGAGAGAGAGACAGAGACAGAGAGAGAGAGAGAGATTAAGTTTAAAATGTTCACAGAGAGAGAGAGAGAGGAGAGAGGGAGAGACAAACAGACAGACAGACAGACAGACGGACAGACAGATAGACAGACAGACAGACAGATTGATAGATGGATGGATGGATGGATGAATGAATGGATGGATGGATGGAAGGATGGAAGGACAAACAGACAGATAGACAGATATGTATATGTTGAACAAACATGTATACAGAATAAATAATATGCCGAATAGATAAGTATTTTTTTTTAAATGAGCAGGTAAGCCTTACTATACAGTTTTTTTTCAATTGCCCATCCACAAAAAAATCGCAACTAATCAACTATTTTCTGAACAAAATGTGTATTTTTCGTCAGATTTAATTGAAAGAGTTACATCCACATTTACCTCCGAGAGAGAAGATAATCTATTGATAGGAGAAGATAACCTATTGATAGGAGAAGATAATCTATTGATAGGAAAAAAAGCTCGACAAATGATTCAGTTAGCTTTTTTCAATTTATAAGATTATCTTCTCTTATGGGGATAAATGTAAATACAGCCAAATGTTTGGAAAGGAGTCGTTTTGAATTGGCTGATTCACTTATATATCAACCCATCTTTGTGTTTTAGACCTACACTTGCTTGGGGGGAAAGCTGCATTTGCTTTATTCCTAAACATTCTTTCAGCAGTCACTTCAGACTGTTTATAGCCCGGCCAACCGCGAGGGCCATAGTTATCTGTGATGCCTATCATCACGTCCTGTATTAGATTAGAAACAATAAATCAGGAGAGAGAGAGAGAGGAGAGAGAGAGGAGAGAGACGCTTGAGACGCTTGACGCGCGCTTTCACGCCGCGCCATTTATTGTGGGGCCCTGAGAGAGAGAGAGAGAGAGAGAGAGAGAGAGAGAGAGAGAGATTTTGAAACTTTGACACTTTGACACTTTGATATCTTACTGTCATTACCAAAGAGGTTTTTTGACAAGGGAGGAAGGGGGGGGGGGGGTAGGGGGTAACAGGACAATAGCATTTACCTCTTCCTTTCATTGCAAACAAAGGGTACCCACTTATTCCCAGTGTGTAGCAAATCAAAGGTTAAGAAAAACGCATCGAATCGGAACATAGACTATCCGGATGTCCTCGCACACAGGTGTGATACAGTAACGTTAGAAAGAAAAAGAAAACACAGACAAACGGAGATTGTAAGAAGAGAGAGAGAGAGAGAGAGAGAGAGAGAGAGAGAGAGAGAGAGAGAGGTTGTGTGTTCTTTTG
>CM065735.1:16096134-16098634 GCA_033310375.1 Conus canariensis
TACAGAAATTTTGTGATGCAAGAAATATGCACGCAAAGTTTTCTATCCCCCTAATATCTGTTAATGAAGTGTTTTTATATCTATCAACTTTGAAAAATAAAAGTTCATACAGCTTTGATGGAATCAGTCCCAAGATATTAAAACTATCTGTACCATATATTGTAGATTCTCTTACATACCTCTTTAATCTATGTTTATCTAAACATTACTTTCCAGAAGCATTTAAACATGCAAAAATTATCCCTCTGCACAAAAAAGGGAATTTAGATGATCCAAATAACTACAGACCAATTTCGCTGCTATCGTCCGTCTCAAAGCCATTAGAACGTCATATCCATCACCATCTATCATCTTTTATTGAGAAACATAAACTGTTGTATATCAATCAGTCAGGATTTAGGAAACTACATTCATGTGAAACGGCTTTGTGTCGGATCACAAATTTGTGGCTAAAAGATATCAACAACAGGAAAGCAGTTGGTGTAGTTTTTATTGATTTAACAAAGGCTTTTGATTTAATTAATCACAATATACTGCTAAAAAAGCTGAATGTTTACGGCGTCGACAACAATACGGAATCATTTTTTAGATCTTATTTGTCGAACCGTACGCAATCTGTTTTTTCACGAGGTGTTATTTCTTCTAAAAGACTGTTGCTAAGAGGCGTGCCACAGGGGTCAATCTTAGGTCCCCTGTTGTTCTCCCTCTACATAAATGATCTCCCTTTATCAATTCAAAATGCAGTGTGTGATTTGTTCGCTGATGATACATCTTTACAATACTCTAGTCATAGCATCGATGAAATTAATTATCATTTAAATGCAAGCATGAAATCAGTGGAAGGCTGGTGTGATTCAAATGACATGCTTGTTCATCCTCATAAAACCGAGTCTATGTTAATATGTGCACGTCAAAAAAGACAAGTCATAAAAGAAGCAAAATTAAAAATAATGTACAAAGATAAAACAATAAAACAAGTTACAAAGCACAAATTATTAGGCATCGTCATCGATGAAAATCTTTCCTGACACGATCAGATCCATAACCTAATCAAACAAGTCTCGTGTTGTGTGTTCCAGCTGTCACAGATAAAACACTTTCTCAACGAACATTCACGAAAAATGTATTATTTTGCTTTTGTTCAGGCTCGATTAGACTACTGCTCTATTATCTGGGGTAAATGTGCGCCATCTACTTTAAAACCACTTTGTTCATTACAAAAACGAACCATTAAGATGATCAGCTGTCAGAAACAATCCGATCCTTCTATGCGTGATGTATTTAGGTACAATAGAATACTGCCTCTTCACTCATGTATAACACTCAACACTCTGATTCTTATGCACAAAATTGTTCGTGACGCATGCCCAGATTATTTAAAATCAATAGTACATTTACATCACCATCATGATTCGCTCAGATTCATTATTCCTAAAGCTAATTTAGATTTATTCAAAACAAGTTTCTCCTTCTGTGGCTGTAAAGAATGGAACACACTTCCAGCAAAACACAGGAATATTTCCCAATTATCAGCTTTCAAAAATGAAGTAAAGTTACTTCTTTTTGATACTCATGACTGACCTATGCGTAGACATTAGCCTGACTATACATACTTACCGGAGACAAAAAAAAGCGTACTGCTGATAAACGATGCAGTTGATTGAGATGTGTGTGTGTGTGTGTGTGTGTGTGTGTGTGTGTGTGTGTGTGTGTGTGTGTGTGTGTGTGTGTGTGTGTGTGTGTGTGAGAGAGAGAGAGAGAGAGAGAGAGGGGGGGGGTGGAGGAGAGAGAGAGAGAGAGAGAGAGAGAGAGAGAGAGAGAGATTTTAAGCATGAAATCGTTATATTGATGTTATTTTGTAATTCGATGTTACCTTACTTTTTTAAATTGTAGTTGTTGTTGGGCAGAATTGTAAAAAGGCCTTCAATGAGCCTAATTCTCAACCCATTAAAGATTCATTCATTCAAAGATTCATTCATTCATTCATTCATTCTTCTTCTTCTTCTTTCTTTCTTCTTCTTCTTCCTTCTTCTTCTTCTTCTTCTGCTTCTTCTTCTTCTCTTTCTTCCTTCTTCTTCTCTTCGCATTCTTGCTTCTCTTCTTCTTCTATTCTTCTTCTTCTTCTTCTTCTCTTCTTCTTCTTCTTCTTCTTCTTCTTTCTTCTTCTTCTTCTTCTTCTTTCTTCTTCTTCTTCTTCTTCTTCTTCTTCCTTCTTCTTCTTCGTTCTTCTTCTTCTTCTTCTTCTTCTCTTCTTCTTCTTCTTCTTCTTCTTCTTCTTCTTCTTCTTCTTCTTCTTCTTCTTCTTCTTCGCATTCTTTCGCATTTCTTCTTCGCATTCTTCTTGCATTCTTCTTCTTTCTTCTTCTTCTGCATTTCCTTCTTCTTCTTCTTCTTCATTCTTCTCTTCTTCTTCTTCTTCTTCTTCCTTCTTCCTTCTTCGCATTCTTCGCATTCCTTCTTGCTTCTTCGCATTCTCTTCTGCATTCTTCTTCTTCTTCGC
>CM065735.1:16106134-16108634 GCA_033310375.1 Conus canariensis
AATATGGAGGAATGATGGAGAGGAGGAGGAGGAGGGGGAAGAGAAAGGAGGAGGAGGAGGAGGTGGGGAAGGAAGAGGAGGAGGAGGGGGAGGAGGAGGAGGGGGAAGGGAAGGAGGAGGGGGAGGAGGGGGAAAGGGAAGAAGGCGGGGGAGGAGGGGAGGAGGGGGAGGAGGAGGAGGAGAAAAGGGAAGAAGTAGGGAGAGGAGGAGGAAGGGGGAGGAGGAGTGGGAGGAGGGGAGGAGGAGGAAAGGGAAGAAGGAGGGGGAGGAGGGGAGGAGGGGGAGGTGGAGGACGTTATCAAGAGCGGCCCAGCAGTGTGGCGTCGGCTTGTTCCTCCCGGATGCATCTTCGTTGTGGCGAAACCTTGCCCGGGGTGGATGGCTGCGCTGGTTTCGTTTGTCGATAGTCGTTAGTGTCGTGTGTGTGTTTTGTGTGTGTGTGTGTGTGTGTGTGTGTGTGTGTGTGTGTGTGTGTGTGTGTGTGTGTGTGTGTGTGCTTGCTCTGTGTGTGTGTGTGGTGTGTGTGTGTATGTGTGTGTGTGTTGTGTATGTGTGTTGTGTGTGTGTGTGTGTGTGTGTGTGTGTGTGTGTGTGTGCTTCTCTCTGCCTCTCTCTCTCTCTCTCTCTCTCTCTCTCTCTGCATACGTGTGCGTGTGTGTGCGTGCATGCGTGCGTGTGTGTATGTGTGCACGCATGCGTATGTATGTATGTGTGTGTGTGCACGCGCGCGTGTGCCTGTGAGAAAGAAATCCAGAATATAAATATTGTGGGGTTTTTTTTGTTGTTGTTTGTTGTTTTTTGTGCAGTTACGTAAGAGCAGTTAGTTTGTTCCCTTTCGTAAATATTCCTGTTTTTCGTCTATTACAAAGCAAACGAGAGATGGTTGGAAGCTAGCGATCCAGTTTGCGAACAAACATGTTGTTGTTTGTTGTTGTTGTTTGTTTGTTTGTTTGTTTGTTTGGTTGTGGATTTTTTTTCTGTTATTGCATGACGTTTTACTGCCTGTGTCTATTAGCCAGAACTCTGTTTCATAACGTTTTTGCTCCACGTGTTATTTAACCAATGCTTCTTGTTACAAGTTTTTACTACATATGTTCTTCAATGAACAGCTAATTTTACCATTTTTCACAACACGTGTTTCTTTCTACCAACGCCACAATTTACAGTTGTTTTTGTTTTTTTTACTGAATGTGTCGAACAACATTTACACTTAACAACTTTTGACTTCGTGTGTTGCGTGGCCAACACAACATTTTACAGCTTTTAACTGCAGGTGTCTTTCAATCCACACATACAACATTTTAGAACTTTTTTTTAACTTCACGTGCTGTTCAACTGAAACCAAAAATTGCATGTTGTTTACTTCATCCATCGTTGAACTAACACGGCAGTCTGAAACTTTTAATTCCATTTGTCATTCCACCAACACTATTATTTTTACAACTTTATTCTTTTCAACCAACATTGCTAGTTTTACAACTTTTTACTCCATGCGCCTTTCAACCAGTACTACTACTGTTTACAGTTCCTTACTCCATGTGCTGTTTAACAGACGCTACTGTTTACAACTTTTTACACCTTGTGATATTCAATCAAAACTGCATCTTACAACTTCTTACACCATGTGTTATTCAACCAACGTTTCTATTCACAACTTTTTGCACCTCGTGATATTTAAAGAAAACTACATCTTACAACTTTTCTACACTATGTGTTCTTCAACCAACACTACTTTTTACAACTGTTCACTCCTTGTCATATTCAGCCCAAACTACATTTTACAACAGTTTACTTCACGTGTTCTTCTGTCAGCATTCCATTTGATAATTCTTCTCTTCATGCGCTGGTACTCGTCTCTACTCTTTCACTATATATTTAGCCAACGGTTCTATTTCATTTGTATCTCCCGACCATTCTATGCCAGATCATTTCCAACTGTAACCCCGTCATCTGTTAACACATGAGTAACAAATCGGTTGAACACACTAGGCACGGACAGCTGGGGCTTTGATGTCAGCAGCCGTAAGTAATATCAAACTACATTTCATCGAATATCAGCGATGAATCATTCTGGTTGTTGTTTTTTTCTTTCTTTTTTCTCTAACATTGAAAATACCGAATTGCTTCCAACCCACCACCCCTCCTCCTCCTCCTCCTCCTCCTCCTCCTCTCCTTGCCTTCCCTCATCCTCTTCGGCTTCTTTTCTGTCCTTTTGTGCCAAGTAGCTTCAAACCAATTACACTCATCTGCACAGCAAACCCACTCAAAATTAGTTGTTTTTTTTTTGTTCGTGAATTCATGAGAAACAACAGTTATTCTTTACCTTCACAAGTATCTCTTCGTTTGCTCGTTGGTGTGTGTGTGTGTGTGTGTGTGTGTGTGTGTGTGTGTGTGTGTGTGTGTGTGTGTGTGCGTGCGTGCGTGCGTGCGTGTGTGCGTGTGTGTGTATGTGTGTGTGCGTGTGTGCGTGTGTGTGTGCGTGCGTACATGTGTGTGTGTG
>CM065735.1:16126134-16133634 GCA_033310375.1 Conus canariensis
TTATGGGTCACAGGTGATGGCCGATGTTTACCAGAATAGCCGTTACTAACGGCTATAACGGCCCAAAACGGTTTTTCCTCTTTATGGAATGTCTCACGCGTATTCAAGATAAACTGGGAGCACGTTTATATGCTTTGCATCTTGTGCTCTCTCCATCAGTAAGCTAGCCCAACTCTCCTAACCGAAGATACAAGTGTGCGACAAAAAAAAAAAATGGAAAAAAAGAAATGAATAGAGGAAGAAGGAAAGAGAGAAAGAAAAAACGAATGAATGAATGAAAGAAAGAAAGATAGAACGGACAAAAGAAGACAGGGTCGGTGGTGGGGGGGGGGGGGGGGGGAGGGGGGATAAAGAAAGGTAGGGAAAGAAGAACAACGAAAGAAGACAGAAAGAAATTTGAGACTTTTTTTTTAAATGCTGATCGATGAGAATGAGGATAATGAAGATGATGCTACCCTTACTTTCATAATCTGCCCCGTCGTCAACCAGGCCCGAGAGATACAGATACCTGCAGTGTTGATCAGGAAATTTTGAGCAACACTCATTGACGCATCCACTTAGTGGATGAAACTCGACTGTGTGGTCCCAGTCCCCCACAATTGAGCCCGTAGCAAATTCAACTGTGGGTAGGAGCGGGACGTGGCAGAAAAATCCCACATGGCTCTGATGGGACTCGAACCCACAACCTCCCAGCCAGGAGTCCGCGCACACTAACCACTTCGCCACGGCGGCTGGTCTCTCTCTGCATTTTCATCTCACGTCTCTTCAGCGCCGCAAAGAGTCGTAAATCTCTAAATCTGACGTCTTTTCGACGTCACAAAATTTCCAATCTGACGTCTCATCAACGTCACACCATCTCCAATCTGACGTCTCTTTAATTAAGGTCACACCATCTTCAGTGTTCCGTCACCGTGGGCGTCATTAGAATTCCGATCAAACGTTTCTTTGGTTGTCACACAATCCCTGTCTGGCATCTCTTTGGCACGAGGAAATATCCAGTCTGACATCCATTGGAAGTCAGCCAATCATCAGTTTCAAAGCGAGGTGACTGATGGCGGAAATTGACGCAAACTTTAAACAGAAACGTTATTATTCAGTCCGCAAGACGATCCGGACAAACAGATTCCAGGACAATTGTAATTAATTGTAATCCGGACAAACAGATTTCAGGACAATTGTAATTAATTGTCATCTGGACAAACAGATTACAGGACAACTGTAATTAATTGTAATCCGGACAAAAAGATTACAAGACAATTGTAATTCATTGTAATCCGGACAAACAGATTACAGGACAATTGTAATTAATTATAATCTGGACAAACAGATTGCAGGACAATTGTAATTAATTGTAATCTGGACAAACAGATTGCAGGACAATTGTAATTAATTGTAATCCGGACAAACATATTACAGGGCAATTGTAATTAATTGTAATCCGGACAAACAGATTACAGGGCAATTGTTATTAATTGTAATGTGGACAAACAGATTGCAAGACAATTGTAATATTGTAATCTGACAACAGATTACAGGACAATTGTATTAATTGTAAATCTGGACAAACAGATTACAGGAAATTGGATTTAATTGTAATAAGGACAAACAGATTACAGGACAATTGTAATTAATTGTAATCTGGACAAACAGATTACAGGAAATTGTAATCTGGACAGATTACAGGACAATTATAATTAATTGTAATCTGGACAAACAGATTACAGGACAATTGTAATCTGGAAAAACAGATTACAGGACAATTATAATTAATTGTAATCTGGACAAACAGATTGCAGGACAATTGTAATTAATTGTAATCTGCACAAACAGATTGCAGGACAATTGTAATTAATTGTAATCCGGACAAACAGATTGCAGCACAATTGTAATTAATTGTAATCCGGACAAACAGATTACAAGACAATTGTAATTAATTGCAATCCAGACAAACAGATCACAGGACAATTGTAATCTGGACAAACAGATTGCAGGACAATTGTAATTAATTGTAATCCGGACAAACAGCTCAGAGGACAATTGTCCTGTAATCTGTTTGTCCGGATTGTCTTGCGGAACCAATAGCGTTTCTTTCTAAAAACTTTTCAGCCAATCTTCAGTCTGACATCTCTTCCAGTCACACATTTCAGTTTGATGTCGCTTGGGCGTCATTCAATCTCCAAGTTAATGTCTCTTCCACTTTGTCTAATTTCACGTCTTTCGGGTATCACCCAATCTTCAAGTCGATCTCTGTTCAGCGTCACTCAATCTTCACTTGCATGTCTCTTGGGCGTCACACAATTTCCGATAGAGATGATCACTTATCTGCAAGGGGGGTAAATCTGTGTTGGAGCTCGCGTTCACCGAGAGTGACCCCGCCGTGTTCACGGAACAGATTTTACTAGTGGGTAGACAAAACTTTGCTCCATTAGTCAGCTGAATAGTTCAATCAGAGAGAGTTCCCGAAGTTGGAGTATGGCTGCCTTAATGGTGGGGTGAAAAAAAAAACGGTCATACACACAAAACTGCACTCCCTTTGTTGGGTAGATGGGATAAATCCTTGCCTTTCTATACAGGGGGTGTCCGCAGGAGTATCAGCCTGCGTACGCAGAAGAAGAAGAAGAATCAGAGAGAGAGAGAAAACGTCTAAAAATGGGTATCAAATTGTGCACCTACAAACCAGATAGACGATTATCTGATCGTTCTTCCGGCGTGCCGTTCAAATCAAATATTCGATTCCCTAGATCTATTTGCTTGACGTACAGACAAAGCGAAGGTCACTCTACTTACAATGGAAAGACAGTCGTTATTTTCTCCTGAATCTGCAACAGGTCTATTCTGATGTCTCTCCAGCGGTCACAGAGTCAGCAAAATGACGTCTCTTTGGCGTCACACAATCTCCAATTTGTTGTCTCTTTTGGCGTCACACACGATCTCCAATTTGTTTGTCCCCATGACGTCACACACTGACGTCACACAGTATCCAATCTTACGTCTCTTCCGCGTCACAAATCTTTTCCAATTTGAAGTCTCTTGAGCGTCTTACGCTGTCTAATTTGACGTCTATCCAGCGCCATCCAATCTCCAAAATGACGTCACTTACTCGCCACTCGATTCATAGTAATTTACGTCGCATACGCACCATAGTAGTATGTTGCGCATGTATTCGTTAAAACGTGCTAGTATACTGAGCATTCATTTGAGTATGTTGACATCATGTGAAAGCATCTTTACAGTTACATAAAGTCCGAGCGTCAGAAGAAGTAGGCCGACACTTGACTTCATAAATCAAAACAGTTAAGCCGACACTTCAGTTAAACTGAATGAGCGGCATGAGAGTAATTCCCCTTGAGTGACACGGAAGATTAGACGGCACAAAGAAAGAAAGAAAAGAAGGAAGGAAGAAAAAAAGGAAAGAGACGAAAGAGAAAACAGAAAAGAAAAGAAGGAAAGAAAAGAAAAGAAAGAAAGAAAAGAAAGGGGAGAGAGAAAAGAAAAGAACACAAAGAAAGAAAGAAAACAGAATAGAAAGAAAGAACAGAAAAGAAAAGAAAGACCGAAAAGAAGGAAAGAAAGATAGAAAAGAGAAAAGAAAGAAAAGAAGAAAGAAAGAAAAAAAAAAAAAGAAAGAAAGAACATAAAAGGAAAGAAAGAAAGAAAGAACGTAACAGAAAAGAAAGAAAGAAAGAACAGAACAGAAAAGAAGTGAAAAGAAGTTCAAGAAGAACAGAAAGAAAGAGAGAACAGAAAAGAAAAGGAAAGACAATTCCTTAGTACATACTGGACAGGCGAAAAGGGTCACAAAAATAGACGAAACAGAGGTCGATAGTAAGGGAAAGATACAGATTTAGACAGAACTAAAAAAAAAAAAAAAAAAAAAAATAGGAATGAGGGAGCGGGGAGGGGGGTGGGAGGGGGGTGGGGAGAGCGACAGAAAGGCGAAAATTATCAACATAGGTTTCTCAGAAGGCGGGGATACTATGCGTACTGAAGTACACCCTGTACCCCACTGCACCCCGCCCCCTCACACACACACACACACACACACACACACACACACACACACACACACACACACACACACACACACACGTGGACGCGCACGCACGTACGCACGCATGCACACGCGCGCACACGCATACACACACTCGCTCGCGCGCGCGCACGCACACACGCACGCACGCACGCATTCACGCACGCACACACACACACACATCCGGCAATACCACGAAAATTCCACAGGGTGCAGCATGTAGATTTTAAAATTGACTTCATCACGTGAACTGTCTAGTAGAATTGGATTAAGATACATGGAGCAGTTTGGAATAATCTAGTAGGACAGACAATTCAGAAAATGGACAGGTGGGGAAACAACGTAAGTACATAGACAGATGGGGGAAACAAGTAAGTACATGGACAGATGGGGAAACAACGTAAGGACATAGACAGATGGGGAAACAACGTAAGGACATAGACAGATGGGGAAACAACGTAAGGAACATAGACAGATGGGGAAACAACGTAAGGACATAGACAGATGGGGAAACAACGTAAGGACATGACAGATGGGGAAACAACGTAAGGACATAGGACAGATGGGGAAACAACGTAAGGAAATGGACAGATGGGGAAACAAGTAAGGACATAGACAGATGGGGAAACAACGTAAGGAAATAGGACAGATGGGGAAACAACGTAAGGAAATGGACAGATGGGGAAACAAGTAAGGAAATGGACAGATGGGGAAACAACGTAAGGAAATGGACAGATGGGGAAACAACGTAAGGAAATGGACAGATGGGGAAACAACGTAAGGAAATGGACAGATGGGGAAACAATCGTAAGGAAATGGACAGATGGGGAAACAACGTAAGGAAATGGACAGATGGGGAAACAACGTAAGGAAATGGACAGATGGGAAACAAGTAAGGAAATGGACAGTGAGGGAAACAAGTAAGGACATGACAGATGGGGAAACAACGTAAGGAAATGGACAATGGGGAAACAAGTAAGGACATAGACAGGTGGGGAAACAACGTAAGTAACATAGACAGATGGGGAAACAACGTAAGGACATAGGACAGATTGGGAAACAACGTAAGGAAATGGACAGATGGGGAAACAATGTAAGGACATAGACAGATGGGGAAACAAACGTAAGGACATGGACAGATGGGGAAACAACGTAAGGAAATGGACAGATGGGGAAACAAGTAAGGAAATGGACAGTGGGGAAACAATGTAAGGAATGGGACAGATGGGGAAACAACGTAAGGACATGACAGATGGGGAAACAACGTAAGGAAAATGGACACATGGGGAAACAAACGTAAGGAATAGACAGATGGGGAAACAACGTAAGGACATAGACAGATGGGGAAACAACGTAAGGAATGGACAGATGGGGAAACAAAGTAAGGAATGACAGATGGGGAAACAAAGTAAGGACATAGACAGATGGGGAAACAACGTAAGGACACAAACAGTTGGCCTGAGAGGGTCCACAGCCTGATGTTTCTCCGATTCCTCTTCTAATAAGTAGGAAATGAATTAGTATATAAATGCATAAATAAATGAATAGATAAATATACTGCTTAACATAGAAAACACAACACACACACACACACACACACACACACACACACACACACACACACACACACACACACTCACTCACTCACTCACGCGCGCACGCACACTGTCCATCTCCACCAGTAAGTCTTTTTTCTTCTTCTTCTTCTTCTCTGTGGATATCATTCGCGTTTGCCAACAGAGAAAGGAGAAAAGCGCTCTGTGCGTGAAAGGTATGCAGAGAAGGTCGCTGTTCTGCACCTGCGCGTGTCTATGAGCGCGTGATAGGCGGGGTCCCTGATTGGCTGAGACAGTGACGGAGGGGCGGGGTGGCGCGGCATGACGGGACATTAGTCACGTGCCCTGAGCCGGCGCTTCCTGCTGACTGGCTCTGTATGTATGTCTGAGAGAGAGAGAGAGAGAGAGAGAGAGAGAGAGGAGAGAGAGAGAGAGCGGAAGAGAGAGAGAGGGGGGTAGGGAGGGAGACAGAGACAGAGAGAGAGAGATGTGTGGGTATATGGGCGGATGGAAGAGATACAGAATGTTGGGAATCGGGAGGAGGCAGAGAAGAATGACGGGTGGTTCCGTAGACTTGGAGAGAGAGAGAGGAAGAGGGGGGGGGGGGGGGGGAGAGGAGAGAGAGAGAGAGGGAAGAGAGACAGACAGCGCAGCAGCAGCCAGACCAGACAGACAGACAATGGGGAAGGCATCTAGAAAGACTTGGGTTGGAGGTGGGTGGGAGGTGGAGCTGAAGGTATGGATGGGGACAAGGGTAGGGGCGGGTGGGGAGGGGAGAATAGGGAGCAGGAAGGAGGGGGTGGAGGGGGGTGATGGAAAGAAAGAGAGTGGCGTGTCTTTGCGAGAGATGGGGTGGGTGGGGAAGGGAGTGGGGGCCACTGAAAGAATGGAGGTGTGAGACGGAGAGAAAGTAATGTAGAAACTGTAAACGGGTAGGTACCGAAATTGTAGCTTCTACACGATGGTCGTGCTGCAGAGATAAGATAAATTAATAATGATAATAATGAATACTTATATAGCGCCTATTCTCGGCTAGAGACCAAGCTCTAAGCGCTTTACAATCCACACTCGTTTACACAACGGGCTGCCTACCTGGGTAGTGCCGACTGAAGAGCTGCCAGCTGGCGCTTCATTCAGTCGTTTCCCGTGTCATACAGTCAATATCGTCCAATATCGTTCACTCAATATCCTTACTTCCTCCATTCTTTCAATTTCTCACGCAGGGTGCATGCTATGTGTAACGTGTCATCCATACCAACGGCCAAACTGGCCTTCTCTTCCGAAAGTTGGTGGTGGGATTTTACGTGTGTGCAAGATGTTATGCGTGCGTTCACACATGGAACCTCGGTTTATAGTCTCATTCGAAGGACTGTATGGGGAATGGAGTCAGAACCAATGTTAACTCCGAGGGAAAAATCCCCCTGTACCAAAATACGAACCCGTAACCTCAGGATCACGAGTCCTGCGCTCTACCAGCTGAGCTATTCCGGCCCCCGAAATTAAGACAGGATAAATAAAGATACAATGAAATTCTTCATTGACAGACATGGCAGATAAGCACTGGTCTGCTTTCTCACACCGAGTTCTCGCCCTGAATAGGGTCAACAATAAAAACAATGAAAATAAACATAGAGAGAGAGAGAGAGAGAGAGAGAGAGAGAGAGAGAGAGAGAGAGAGAGAGAGAGAGAGAGAGAGAGAGAAAGAGAGATGAAAACATCGGCCAAGAGACAGACAGATAGACAGAGAAACAGATAGACAGACACAGAGGTGGGAGGAGGGGGGGGGGGGGGGGGCAAATTACGGACATTTCATTCTCATGTGGGCCATTGTCCATCATTAGGGGTGCATATAAACAAAATAATCACCCACAAAAAATATATCATTACATTATGAACAGTACATTTTCGCTACGC
>CM065735.1:16142163-16182163 GCA_033310375.1 Conus canariensis
GGGTGGTACACACGCACATGTGTGCATGTTGACAGCAGTTCCTCTGTTGATTTCAGTAACAGATTAGAAATGGATTCTTTCCTCGGTTTAAGGAAAACAAGCCATCAATCAAATTTTTTAAAAAATAGTCAAGAGTTACAGGTAACAGTTGTTTGTTTTTTTAGGTTCATCGATCAGTCAGGCAGTCGAGCAATTTAATGATCAGTCACTTGGATACTCGTTCATTCGCCCTATAAACTCTCGTTCATTCGTCATATAAAATCAGTGCGTGGTTTCTCTTGCGGCGACTTCAAACAGTTGATACTGTCCTCACCGGCGGAAAAGTAACGCGATGGCACTTCATTTATGAGCAGCCACTGGTAACGAACAAAAAGGCTTGCAAACTGCAAGATCCCTTTTGGCATGATTGCCGCCCGTTCGCCTCTGTCGGACTTTACTGTCTCCAAAGGCAGGAAAATTAAACTGGGAAAATGAATATTATAAGTTCACAAGAATTTGTTTTCAACCATCTTGTTGTTGTTGTTGTCGTACCCTGGCTAAAAGACTCCAGGGATCATCCGAACAGCTGAAGCTACTTGAACGCTATGGTAGCAAATGCATCAGCTGGGGATGAGAACATTACGTGTGTGACCGTTTTTGATTACCCCGCCACGTGGGCAGCCACACTCCGACTTAGGAGATTTTGGAGACTGATAATGTTGTGCTAGGAGCGTGTCACAACTGAAGACAATCCCCTCCATTTGTTTTCCTTTTTATGTGTACTCGCCATCCTTCCTCTCTGTCTGCCTGACCGCTTCCTGCTGTCTGTCTGTCCTGACCCGTCCTTCCTTCTGTTGTCGTCCGACCTCTTTCTGTCTGTCTGTCTGACTCTTTCCTGCTGTCTGCTGTCTGACCCGTCCTTTCCTGTCTGTCTGTCCTGACCCGTCCTTTCCTGTCTGTCTGTCTGTCCTGACCCGTCCTTTCCTGTCTGTCCTGTCCTGACCCGTCCTTTCCTGTCTGTCTGTCTGTCCTGACCCGTCCTTTCCTGTCTGTCTGTCTGTCCTGACCCGTCCTTTCCTGTCTGTCTGTCTGTCCTGACCCGTCCTTTCCTGTCTGTCTGTCTGTCCTGACCCGTCCTTTCCTGTCTGTCTGTCTGTCCTGACCCGTCCTTTCCTGTCTGTCTGTCTGTCCTGACCCGTCCTTTCCTCTCTGTCTGTCTGTCCTGACCCGTCCTTTCCTCTCTGTCTGTCTGTCCTGACCCGTCTTTTCCTGTCTGTCTGTCTGTCCTGACCCGTCCTTTCCTGTCTGTCCTGACCCGTCCTTTCCTGTCTGTCTGTCTGTCCTGACCCGTCCTTTCCTGTCTGTCTGTCTGTCCTGACCCGTCCTTTCCTGTCTGTCTGTCTGTCCTGACCCGTCCTTTCCTGTCTGTCTGTCTGTCCTGACCCGTCCTTTCCTGTCTGTCTGTCCTGACCCGTCCTTTCCTGTCTGTCTGTCTGTCCTGACCCGTCCTTTCCTGTCTGTCTGTCTGTCCTGACCCGTCCTTTCCTGTCTGTCTGTCTGTCCTGACCCGTCCTTTCCTGTC
Organism: Conus canariensis; assembly: GCA_033310375.1. Taxonomy (NCBI): domain Eukaryota; kingdom Metazoa; phylum Mollusca; class Gastropoda; order Neogastropoda; family Conidae; genus Conus; species Conus canariensis. The sequence goes on from CM065735.1 coordinate 16,143,725, forward strand.
TGTCTGTCTGTCCTGACCCGTCCTTTCCTGTCTGTCTGTCTGTCCTGACCCGTCCTTTCCTGTCTGTCTGTCCTGACCCGTCCTTTCCTGTCTGTCTGTCTGTCCTGACCCGTCCTTTCCTGTCTGTCTGTCTGTCCTGACCCGTCCTTTCCTGTCTGTCTGTCCTGACCCGTCCTTTCCTGTCTGTCTGTCCTGACCCGTCCTTTCCTGTCTGTCTGTCTGTCCTGACCCGTCCTTTCCTGTCTGTCTGTCTGTCCTGACCCGTCCTTTCCTGTCTCACCATGTGCTTATAAATCAGCACACGACGCCCTCAACCATCTTCCCTGTCGTAACATCCTCGCCCATCTTTTTTTCTTCTTAACATCGTCATCCGTCTGTTCTTTCCCGGCAGAAGTGTTGGTCCCCCCCCCCCAAACAAAAAAAATAAATAAATAAAATAATAATAATAATATAAATAAATAAAAATAAATGAATAAATAAGATTTTTTTTTAACGTCTGCATCCATCTTTCCTTGCTCATGCAGCCTTCATCCATTTTTCCTTTCTCATAATGTTTTCATCCATCTTTCCTTTCTGATTACATCTTCATCCATCTTTCCTTTCTGATGACCTCTTCATCCATCTTTCCTTTCTGATTACATCATCATCCATCTTTCCTTTCTGATGACATCTTCATCCATCTTTCCTTTCTGATGAAGCTCCTTGTTAGAGCACCTTCTATTTGGAACTCCCTCCCTGAAGACCTTCGTAATCAGCCTACTCTTTCTTCTTTTAAATCTCAGCTCAAAATCTACCTCTTCAAAAAAGCCTATTCTCTTCTGTAGATGACTAGATCTCTCTTAAATTCCTCCACAACTAGTTCGGTGAGACAGTTTATGCATGTAGGTGCGTCTGCCATTGTGTATTTTCTTTTTGCTGTGTGCATGAATATTGTATGAATAAGTGCAAATGGTGGATGTAAGCGCATTGAGTTGTTCAACAAGAAATGCGCTATATAAGTATTATACATTATTATTATTATTATTATTACATAGCGGCGCCTTATGATGTCCATAACCCTTTTTCTTCCTGTCTACAGCGTCGGTTTTAGTACTGTCTCCCCCACCCCACCCACACCCACACCCACACCCCTTTTTTTTCCTTTTTTTTCTGTACTTTCTTTCGTTCATAGATCTATTCCTTCTGTAGCATATAAACAAGACAAGACAAAAATCAGATTATGTTAATGGGAAACAATCCGGGTGTATTGGTTAACAAAACTCTCTTCACCTTGCGTTAGTCGCACTTTCCACATCGAGCGCAGAAGAATCGGTTCCTTCCGTTTCTATCTTAAAGAAGAAGCTGTCTCTACTTTTATGCGTTCCTTTGTCCAGTGTAAACTAGAAAAAGGAAAATCTTTTTCTTTGTCCTGGAGACTCTACGAGTCGAAGTACTCAATTCCTCATCTCAAGTGGGTTCGAAGTTTGTTTGTTTTTTTTTTCCTCCGTTGTTTTGTTATCCTTTCTCTTCTGTCGTTGAAGTCGCCCGGAAACCAGGCTCCAGCGTGTCACTGTGAACCCCTCAGTCTGCCCACACCTCATCATCTTCATCCTGCTGCCGACATCCATATCTACAGACTCCCTTTAAGGCCAAAACCATGCGGTTAACGTTCTTTCTTCTGACGCCCAGATGTGCAGACTTCCTACTCCTGGGCCTAAATCCTACGGCCAACGTTTCCCTTTCATACTAGGGTCTCTCCATCTGTAACCGGCTCCCTTTCTGTGTTCGCCAGGCAGACCTGGCAACAAGTTTTACAGCTTTCCGACAAAATGTTTCTTCCAAGAAGCGTTCTGACCCTTACCCATCACCCTTTTATCTGGTTTACGTCTTCTCTGACTGTTGGGTGTGGAGTGTGTGTGTGTGGTGTGTGTGTGTATGTGGTGCGTGTGTGTGTGTGTGTGGTGGTGTGTGTGTGTGTGTGTGTGTGTGTGTGTGTGTGTGTGTGTGTGTTTGCACGCTTGTGCGTGCATGTTCATTTGAAATGTACGTGCTCGGCGCCATTGTTGACAAAATTTGGTTGTTTCGCCTCGTCATGACTGTCGTGATGTACTGGGCATTTAACGGCAGCAGCGGCGGCGGCGGCATTTGTAGTGGTACTAAGAGAAGTAGTAGCAGTAGTAGTAGCAGTAGTAGTAGTAGTAGTAGCAGTAGCAAGAGTAGTGGCGCAGTACCACTAGGAAAAGCAGTACTCATCGTAAGCCGAAAAATGATACTGATAATTGCCATAGGTGTAATGTTGCTAGTAATTACTGCCACTGTTGTAGTTTTCAATTTTTTTTTTTTTTTTGGACATGTCTTTCAGTGCTACGATTCACGGTAAGATGCGTTTTCTTTTCTTTTTCTTTTTTTTTTTTCTTTTTTTTTTAACCAATCCCCTTCCCGTTTTCCACCTCCATACCTCCCCGCTCTCTCCTTCTTCTGCCTTCTTCCTCCATTTCAGTCAGACCGCACTAACTGGGAAACATGTTTAGTCTGCTTCTGTTTGTTCTTTTTCAACACAATGTAAAGCAAGTATGGGGTATGAAATGAGTTGTTAGCAGTGTAAGCAACATATGCAAACGCTTTGCATTGTACAAAGTGATATATATATATATATATATATATATATATATATATTAAGGTCGATTTCGCAATTAATTCGAACCCTTTTTGTTCGTTCGAAGAGTTTCAAATTCGATTCTGACAAGGTTTGGTATGTTTAGCATGAAATGAGGTTTGAAGTGAGGTCGGTAAAATTAGATCGTGACTACATTCTGACAGGTGTATACTGCCTTTTCATTGGTGGTTCCGAGCGATTCTGGGACAATTTTCTTTTATTGTTACAGCTTTGAAAGTTTCAGAACGGTTGGTAGAAAGGGTCGTTTCAAATGAGGTCAAGAGTGTTAAATAGCGGCTACGTTATTGCCGAGTTTCCAAACAATTGGTATGAAATAAAAGTTTAAAACGAGGTCGGCGGGGGGGGGGGGGGGGGGGGGGGCGGGGGGGGGGGTGACCTATATTCTTACAAGCTTCAGCGTTATTCATCTTAAACGAATTTTTAAACGGGGTTGAGGGGGAATTAAATAGTGACTATGTTCTCTGGCAAGTTTGAGTGTAGCTGGTATGGTAAGGCATTTAAAATGAGATGTGGAGAATTCTGACATCTGTCAACACGCTTATATATCAACATTGAATTTAGTTTAGGGGAATTTGGTTGGTGTTAACATCCTAAGTTTTTGAACAGTCAAAGAGGAAAAAGCTCAGAAGAGAGGTCAGGAGCTTAGTAGGAAACAAGAGATCAGTATGACATGCTCCGCAGAGAAAAAGGCACAGTACACCTACCCAATGCTGCTTACTGTATTATTGAGCCAGCAATAAGTGAACAAATACACACACCACCACACTGAACATTTTCCTCAGTTTAACAACAGTCAGGGACCGATAAGTCAAAAGAATAAGATATATTTAGTGTCAGGTTAAGTTTAAAGAGAGAGAGAGAGGGAGAGAGAGATCGCCTTCCATTTCCCTTCTTTGAATTTATAGGGCATAGCATCGACTGCAGAAGGGCTGTGGTAACTTTGAACGCTTAGCTGTCTTAATAATCATCGTTTTGATCGGATAGGTGTAAGTGCTCACACACACGCGCACGCACGCACGCAAGCGCGCACGCACGCACGCACGCAAGCAAGCACGCACGCACGCACGCACTCACACACACACACACACACACACACACACACACACACACACACACACACACACACACACACAGAGTCGCGCGCGCGCATGCACACAAATCCATGCGCGCGCGCGCGCACGCACGCACGCACGCACTCACGCACGCACTCACTCACTCACTCACACACACACACACACACACACACACACACACACACACACACACACACACATGCGCGCGTGCACGCACACACACACACACACACACACACACACACACATGCGCGCGTGCACGCACGCACGCAAACACACCCACGCGCGCGCACACACACACACACACACACACACAAAACACACACACACACACACGCACGCACGCGCGCACACACACATACACACACGCACACGTATACACACACGCACACACACAATCAGTCACACACACACACACACACACACACACACACACACACACACACACACACACACACACACACTGACTGACTGATTGACTGAGCCAGCCAGCCTGTCAGCGACGGAGGGAGGGAGAGAGACAGACAGACAGACAGACAGACAGACAGACGAAGACGGACGACAAAGAGACGGACGGACGGACGGACAAAGAGACGGACGGACGGACGGACAAAGAGCCAGACGGACGGACGGACAAAGAGACATACAGACAGACAGAGAGACAGACAGAGAGAGAGAGAGACAGACATAGACACAGAGAGAGAGAGATAGACAGACAGAGAGACATACAGACAGACGGACGGACGGACAAAGAGACAGACAGACAGACGGACGGACAGGAAGAGAGAGAGAGAGAGAAAGATTCTATTTCAGCGCCGTCATGGCCTTTTCCTCACTTATTCTCACGGTCCGTCTTCAAACCCGACTTCCTGCCCTTTGAGACAACTTCCAACAATCAACCCCACCTTGGTGGTCGTCCGCCCGAACCCTCTGGCACCGGGATCACCCCCGACGTCATCAGACGGTGGTTCCAAGCACCCTCCCTCCAAAATGTCCCCCCTCTTTCGACTTTCGACTGGGGTCAACAGAGGGGTGCCATCTCCTTGGTTCTAGACATAAGTGATCCTCCGCATACCAAAGATGTTCTAGGCCATAGGTGCTAAATAAAAAAAAAAGCAAACAAATACTCTACAGCTAACAGGGCTATTGACTTGCAGTCAGGTAGTATCAAATACGGCTAAAGACTCGTGAATGCCCTGTTACGTGGACTAAGAAAGTTAATGTTATCGATGCTATCGTCGAATAAAGGGTGATTGGGGGCGGGGGGGGGGGGGGGGGGGGACTCCACCCTAACGGGGCCAATGGCGCAGTCAGATGGTATTAAATACGCCTATTGACTCGTGAATGCTCTGTTAACGGACTAAAAAGCAGTTCATAGTTCATCGAATAAAGGGGGAGGGAATGATTTAATAGCCAACAGGGCCAATGGCGCAGTCAGATGGTATTAAATACGCCTAATGACTCGTGAATGCCCTATTACACGGATAAAAAAAAGTTAATGTACTCATCAAATAAAAGAGGGGGAAAAAATTCCACAGCCAACAGGGGCAATGGCGCAGTCAGATGGTATTAAATACGCCTAATGACTCGTGAATACCCTGTTACGTGGACTTAAAAAAGGGGGGTTAATGTTATCATCTAATTCAGGGTTAAACCAAAACTAGGTAACGGGGCCAATGGCGCAGTCAGATGGTATTAAATACGCCTAATGACTCGTGAATGCTCTGTTAGCTGGACTAAAAAGCAGTTCATATTGTCATCGAATAAAGGGGATGGGGATGATTTAATAGCAAACAGGGTCAATGGCGTAGTCAGATGGTATTAAATACGCCTAATGACTCGTGAACACCCTGTTGCGTGGACTTGAAAAAAGGTTAATGTTATCATCTAATTTAGGGTTAAAACAAAATAAGCCAACGGGGCCAATGGCGCAGTCAGATGGTATTAAATACGCCTAATGACTCGTGAATGCTCCGTTGGCTGGACTAAAAAGCAGTTCATATTATTATCGAATAAAGGGGGAGGGGATGATTTAATAGCAAACAGGGCCAATGGCGCAGTCAGATGGTATTAAATGCGCCTAATGACTCGTGAATGCCCTGTTACGTGGACTTTAAAAAAAGGTTAATGTTATCATCTAATTCAGGGTTAAACCAAAACTAGCTAACGGGGCCAATGGTGCAGTCAGATGGTATTAAATACGCCTAATGACTCGTGAATGCTCTGTTAGCTGGACTAAAAAGCAGTTCACAGTTCATCGAATAAAGGGGGAGGGAATGATTTAATAGCCAACAGGGCCAATGGCGCAGTCAGATGGTATTAAATACGCCTAATGACTCGTGAATGCTGTGTTAGCTGGACTAAAAAGCAGTTCACATTGTCATCGAATAAAGGGGAAGGGGATGATTTAATAGCAAACTTGGGCAATGGCGCAGTCAGATGGCATTAAATACGCCTAATGACTCGTGAATGCCCTGTTACGTGAACAAAGCTAAAATTACCATATAATAACATAAAAAGACAGCAGCATGTAACTGCTGGAAGCACGCGTGTGGGTCAGATGACCATCGAAGCTAATTGTCGGGTCACGGACTTCTAGAACCTTGGAGAGCTGGCACCCTGTGTTGGCCCCAAGAGGAGGGGGTGGGGGCCAAAGAGCCCGGAGAGGGCGGGTCGGCGGAACCGCTGCCGTTTGGTCGGCCTTGGGGCGATCTTTGAGTGCCGGGGTTCGGGGGTCGTCTGTCAAGGGGGGTTGTTTTGTTGGAATCTGTCTCAAAGGGAGGATGAGGGTGTTGACGGCGGATCGGAGAATAACTGGGGAGAAAGTCTGGTGGGTCTGAAATGGAATCTGTGAGTGTATGCACGTAGTTATAGACACAGGCATACAGGCGTGAGCGCGCGCGCGCGCACGCACACACACACACACACACACACACACACACACACACACACACACACACACACACACACACACACACACAAAAGCAAGCAAGCACACACACACGCACACACATGAGAGCGCGCATGCACACGCACGCACGCACACACGCTCGCACACACGCGCGCACGCACACACACACACACACACACCACACACACACACACACACACACACACACACACACATATAAACACACACACACATATGCACACACTCTTTCTCTTTCTTTCTCTCTCTTCTCTCTCTCTCTCTATCTCTCTGTCTCTCTCTCTCTCTCTCTCTCTCTCTCTCTCTCTCTCTCTCACACACACACACACACACACAAGCAAGCGCGCACACGCACACATAAGCAAGCGCACACACGCACACGCATGAGGGCGCGTATACACACACGCACGCTCGCGTGCCACACACACCACGCACGCACGCACGCACCACACACACACACACACACACACACACACACACACACACACACACACACAGTATACACTCATATCAAAACACACATACACACATATACACACACATCACTCTCTCTCTCTCCTCTCTCTCTCTCTCTCTCTCTCTCTTCTTACTTTACACACACACACACACACACACACACATACACACATATACACACACACGCATACTCTCACACACCACACGCGCGCGGGCGCGCGCACGCACGCACGCACATACACACATACATACATACATACACACACACACACACACACACACACACACACACACACAACATATGCACACATATGCACGCACGCATGCATGGACCCACACACATACACACACATGCACGCGCGCGCGCGCACACACACACACACACACACACACCACACACAAATAGATACGCACGCACGCATTCACGCACGCGCATACGCACATGCACACACATACATACAAACATATGCACACACACATAATTATTTTCGCACGCACGTACGCGCCCACGCGCGCCTAAAGTGTACACAGGAGAGAGTGAGAGACGGACAGACCGAGACACAGAAGGGCATGCAGGACTTGCACTGCAAGAGTTATATAGACTGATAATATTCCCCCTCTTCCTCCCGCCCCCTTCCATTCACCCTACACCCCCCCCCTCTCCATCCTCTATTCCCGCCCGCTCTATACACACACACACACACACACACACACACACACACACACACACACACACACACACACACACACCATTTCGGGATCTTTTAACATTCGATGTTAGTTGAACGGTGCATTCGGTGTGTCGTTAATTTTCCAAACCGCGTCAGTAGAATCTTTATTTTCAATCTTGGCGAGAGAGAGAGAGAGGAGAGGGATGGGGGGTTTGGGGTTCGTTAAACCCACAGAGCGTAACTGCGTATACAACAGTGAAACTTTTAGCCTGTATATTGCATCGATTAATTAAGACTGTGGTCAATCGTAGGGAGCTGCATACAGTAGAATAGCTACAGGCCTTTGTATTTGCAATGCTGAATTCTTTGAGATTACACATACGAAGTAGATGAAATAGTATTTGTACATAGGTGAGTGAGTATTGACTACATGCAAATGGGGTTAAAGCTATAAGCCACTGTGTTTTCACATTGGTGGGACACCTGAAGGTCGCATGCATTAGGGTATAAACTCTAGGTTCTGTTTTGTGGTTGAATCATCGGGAATTGCACGACACGAAATAACGTCACAGACGTGTGTGTTATTACAGTAAATGATTGGGGACAGCACTAGGTATGACAGAAATGCAGACCTCCATTTGCGACGTGGAATCAGGCGAGACATTTCTTTTCTCCGCAAGCTTGCTTCCCCTCCCTCGCTCCATTTCACTTAGTATATTACTAATAAATTCAGCCCCAAAAAGCAGCCCTCTTAACCCACTCCGCCCTCCACCTCTCCAACCCTTACCCCCGTCCGCTGGTTCAGATGATCTTTTTAAGCGTGAAAACCTTAATGAACTCTTTATGCACGAATGGCCAGAACGCTGCTGTTTTACATTTCCTTTCAGCTGTAGTCCTTGTCCGCTGCGTGAGAAAAGGTCAGTATTGGCGACTAATGGTTTTTCGCGTCCATCAAGGATAGAGGAAGGAGGGGTGGGGGTGAGGGAGAGAGGGTTCGAGTAGGGTGGTGCATTTGGGTTAGATGGGAGATAATTTGATTGGAGAGTTTCTTTCGAAATATCAAGGTGTGTGGGGTACAGGTTGTAGGGTCATTCTTGATCGTTGTCGCATTATTTCCATCAGACTACGAAAGCCACGTCGACGCCATTTCACAACCGCGTGTCCTACATCTTATATTACTGAACCATCGGGTTCGTATTTTCTTTCTTTTTTTAAAGTGAATACCCCTCTTCCTCACCACATCATTTGTAACTGTCGCACAGTCGATCAAAAAAAATCAGGCTAGAATGGCGTCAGAGGGGTAATGGGTGGATGACAAAAATAACTATAAGAAAATACGACTACTACTACTATTACTATTGCTACTGATGACGATGATAATATCAAAAGTGATTATCATATTGATAGTAGTAATGATAATAATTATAGAGGAAACTTTTGTCTGTGGCGCCAGTAGCCGATGTGATTAAGAACAACGCAGTTCTGTGTCACAGTGTTTCATTGCAGACGTCTGCCCACACCTCTCCCACCCCTTACTGCTGCTTCCTCAACTCTCCACCCCACCCTCCTCCCCTTCCACCCCACCCTCCTCCCCTTCCACCCCACCCTCCTCCCCTTCCACCCCACCCTCCTCCCCTTCCACCCCCCACCCTCCTCCCCTTCCACCCCCCACCCTCCTCCCCTTCCACCCGCCTGACTTTTCAGAAATGGAAGATGTCACGTGGCTTCTTCCTCTTTTGTACTACCCCGCGTCATCTCCACCCCCTAACTCATCACACACACACACACACACACACACACACACACACACACACACACATACACACACACATACACATTCACACACACACAACACACACACACACACACACACACACCCCACACACGCACGCACACGCACACACACACACACACACACACACACACACACACACACCCGCAGGCACTCCTGTTGTTTGACAACACGAGGCAATGGCGGTCAGTATCAAATCTGCAGGCGCCTGTGCTGTAAGCGAAATAATACAATTGTCGATTTTTTTTTTCTTCCACGAAGCGAGGTATTTTTCAAGTCGTAGACGTCCTATGTTCTAAACCTACATGTTAAATCATTTCTTCCTGATGACTTTGTTCCGTCATGTCGAACGTCTTTGGTCTTTCGTCTTCAACCTACATATTGTTTAACCGGTGTTGTTAGCGTTTATCTCTCATTATCTAAGAGCCCACTCAGTTCCTTCCGAACATCTGTCTCCCTACCCCCTTCCCCTCAGTGCCTTCATGGCTCATTCACGGATGCACTCCCTCTTCCTTTCTTTCTATGAGTGAAATGGAAGTTCACAACATCTTCCAGGAAAGGACATTTTTTTGAGGTCCACGAAACTTGTTCCCGCACTAGCTTATATTCTCTGAGTATCCTGAAACAACTTTCCAGTGCTGCCAGCATGTCCAGCAGAGTTCTTCCACTTTCCAGTGCTGCCAACATGTCCAGCAGAGTTCTTCCACTTTCCAGTGCTGCCAACATGTCCAGCAGAGTTCTTCCACTTTCCAGTGCTGCCAACATGTCCAGCAGAGTTCTTCCACTTTCCAGTGCTGCCAACATGTCCAGCAGAGTTCTTCCACTTTCCAAGCAGAGTTCTTCCACTGTCCAATGCTGCCAACATGTCCAGCAGAGTTCCACTTTCCAGTGCTGCCAACATGTCCAGCAGAGTTCTTCCACTTTCCAGTGCTGCCAACATGTCCAGCAGAGTTCTTCCACTTTCCAATGCTGCCAACATGTCCAGCAGAGTTCTTCAATGAGGATTTTCTGAATGATGCTTTACTGGGCCTGCCTGATCGTCCCTTTATTGTGTGTTTAGTTGTCACCTCAGTCATCTTGATCGTCCCTTCACTGTGTGTTTAGTTTTCACCTCAGTCATCTTGATCGTCCCTTCACTGTGTGTTTATTTCTCACCTCGGTCATCTTGGTCATCCTCTGAGCCTATCTACAGCACGCCTCTTACCTAGAACTTACACTGTACAGTGGAAACCCATTCCAAAAGAAAGGATAGGGATAGGGCTCTTTTGGTATAAACTGTGTTCCTCTCTTCTTGCAATATGGTGCTCGTTCTTTCCTTTTCTTTCGCTTTTTTTACTTTTTTTTTGTCTCCATTTCTGCACTGTCGTTTTTTTCCCTGCCTCTGTGGCCCAGTCTTTAATGTGTGTTTTCAACACTCTGCATACTTTTTAATTGGCCCCATAGGAATGCCGGGGAGAGAAGGTGGGAGGGTGGGTGAGGGTTTTTCAATGTAAATTGTGCCCCGTTCTTCTAGAAATCTGGTGCTAGTAATTTCTCCTTTTGTGTCACTCTCTTTGACTTTGCTTTCTTTCTAAATCTGGGTTTAATTTTCTCTCTCTCTCTCTCTCTCTCTCTCTCTCTCTCTCTCTCTCTCTCTCTCTCTCTCTCTCTCTCTCTCTCTCTCTACTGTTGCCAACCGCTTTTCTGTATTTGCGGTCTGTTCATCTTCCTGTGTTGTGGAAAGTGTTTTCCTTTTTTGTTAAAAATACGTTTTGTAAGATGCAAGTTCTTTTTGTAATCTGGTGACAAGGTCAAGAAAGTTTAACCACTGGAAAAGGCACTTGCTGTCCATTCTGCGGTGCTGTTCATCAATTAGCCATTTTGATGTATCTTTGTAGCATTGGAAATTTTCTCAAAAGGATTTGATTTGGGTTTTTAAAGGAAAATCTGAGCGGAATGATCACAGTGGTTGGCGCACTTATCGTTCCCCTCTTCTTGTTCTGCATAAATCATTCCTTCTGTGAACGTCTTTCCATTCTTCTAATCCCGTCTGTCATTCTCTACTTCTAGGCCTGTCCATCACTAAAATTTCTCACGTTCTCTCTCTATCCATTATTCATTACTTTCACGTTAATCACCTCGTCCATTTCGGGTTTTTCTCTCCTCTCTGCGTCCATCATTCATCAATCCTCGTCATCATTTCATCTATTTCTTCCTTTAATGAATTATTCTGACAGTATCTTACGTGTGTGTGTGTGTGTGTGTGTGTGTGTGTGTGTGTGTGTGTGTGTGTGTGTGTGTGTGTGTGTAGTCCATCGTCCTGACGCTCTTTTCTCTCTTCCTCTTCCCTTAAGATAAGATAATGTTGCTTATAGCCCAGCCGACCACAAAGGGCCACATCAGGGCTGTCACCACGTTACAATCAACTCAGAAGTCATTCATTCACACAGTTCTTTAAAATACATCTTCGAAAAACCCATCCGAAAGTTTGTTAAAAATCTTTCCACTGTAAAATCTCAGATCCGAGGAAAAATGTTAATCTCTTTCAAGAACTCAAAGATCCCATCAGGCGGAACATCTCTGAACAAGGTTTTCATGGAATCTTCTGTAAAATGTTTGTGTCTCACATCATGCAAGTCCCAACACTCTAAAAGAACATGTTTCATTGTGAGTGGCACATGACATGGAATGCACCACACAGCTTCTTCACTCTTTGAAAGGTACGAATGAGTAAAATACGAATGGCCGGTGTGCAGCCGGCATAGAACCGTTTCTTCTTTGCGACCACCAGACGTAGATGAGAGGAACTCCTTTAGGTTTGGATGGATCTGAAAGAGTTTGTTATCCGTCTGTGTATTCCAGTCCCCCTGCCAGAGGTCTCTGACATAATCATTAATTTTGGGTTTCAGATCTGAGCAGGGGATATACACTACTCAAAACAATTGAAGTACCACTTAGGAAAACTGCTGTCATTCGAAAGAAAACAAAGCTGAACATAATTTAATGATTGAATATTTTATTTTTATTATTCCTCAATCCATTCAAATTTATTCAAACACCGTGACAAAAAATTATCTTTGTTTTACACTTGATTAAAGAGGCATACCCCCAAAATGAAAAGTAACAAGAGTCTATGGTAGATGTCATGATGTTAATAACGGGTATGACCACCGTTCGCGTTCAAACAAGCGTCACATCGACGTCTCATGGAGTGCACCAGGCGGCGGAGAGTGTCCTGGGGGATCGCCTGCCACTCCTGCTCCAGCAACTGAAACAGCTGGTCCACGGTGTCTGCTGGAGGGTTGTGGGCCCGCACTCGCCTCCCCAGCACGTCCCACAGATGCTCTATGGGGTTCAAATCTGGTGACCTGGCAGGCCAGTCCATTCTTGTCACCTGCTGCCCTTGTAGGAACTGATTCACGATGGCGGCGCGGTGGCACGGCGCGTTGTCGTCCTGGAACTGGGCGCCCTGGCCAACTGCCCTCAGGGCGGGCATCACAAGGGGGCGGATGATGGTGTCGCGGTAGGTGGCACCGGTCAGGCGGCCTTCAACACGGTGTAGGGGGGTCCTGTGACGTAGGCTGAACCCACCCACACACATCACGGACCCACCTCCATAGCGGTCATGCTCCCTGACGGCAGCGTCAACGTAGCGTTCTCCAGGACGTCGCCAGACGCGAACCCGCCCGTCGTTGAACCTGAGGGTGAACCTTGACTCGTCTGTGAAGAGTACTGTTGCCCATTCAGCTCTTGTCCACCTTCTATGACATGCTGCCCAGGCCCGACGATGAGCTCGATGCGCTGGGGTCAGTATTGATCTCATTGCTGGGGACCTTGACCTCAAGTTGGCGTCGTGGAGCCGGTTCCGAACTGTCTGGGTACTGACGTTGACGTTGCTGGCTTGTCGTAGCTGGTCTCGGAGTACTGTGGCACTGGCTGAACGGTCTCTCAGACAAGCGATAACAATGAACCGATCCTGCTGTCTGGAGGTGCTTCTCGTCCGTCCACGTCCCTGCTGTTCTTCAACACTTCCAGTGTTAAGCCAACGGTCTCTGAGCCTCAGAATGACTGGGTGACTCACTCCAAGCCGTCGACCAATCTCCCTCAAGCCAATACCTTCTTGGTACCATGCTATCGCTCTTCCTCTGTCGGTGTTGCTTAGTCGTTGTCTCGCAGGCATGGTTAAATCTTCCTAAATTTCGCGACTTTTTATACCCGTCAAATGTGCTAACTGATTGCAATTCTGCTCAGAAAAGACCTTGCTTTCACGTGCATCACATTTTTTTTTCTTGCTGTGTCTGTGTCAAAATCTGGGAGCGACACAAGTTCGATAATTTCTCGGGATTTTTTTGCCTCAGATGCGACGCGGTAGATAACTGCTGACCGACTTTAACATAACAAAAATGCACGAGGAGTAGTATTTGAGAACCGGGTAAGCTTATCCAGCAGAGTTTATTCAATTATCAATATTAATTGGTTTATCAGAGCTTTTTAAAAATTGCACACAAAAACTAGGGGTGGTACTTCAATTGTTTTTAGTAGTATATATGTTGGACATGTCCCGTTTCCTGTTCATCATGATCACCTTGTCTTGTTTTCGCCTCGCGAAAAGTGTATTGTTCTCTCGTTTCATTGTCTTCCAGTTAGTCCATCACTGGGTCGTTCTCATGCTGTTCTACTTTCATGTGGTCTATCATGCCCATGCTGCTCTCGCCTTGTCCCTCTCCTGAGCCCTTCTGTTCATCTCATGCCACTGTCCTGTCCACCGTTCATCATTTTCACATTCTCTTCTTCATGGATGTCACCTCATCCCACCTCTCATTTGTGATTGTCTGTCATGGATGTCACCTCATCCCACCTCTCATTTGTGATTGTCTGTCATGGATGTCATCTCATCCCACCTCTCATTTGTGATTGTCTGTCATGGATGTCACCTCATCCCACCTCTCATTTGTGATTGTCTGTCATGGATGTCATCTCATTCCACCTCTCATTTGTGATTGTCTGTCATGGATGTCATCTCATTCCACCTCTCATTTGTGATTGTCTGTCATGGATGTCATCTCATCCCACCTCTCATTTGTGATTGTCTGTCATGGATGTCATCTCATTCCACCTCTCATTTGTGATTGTCTGTCATGGATGTCATCTCATTCACCTCTCATTTGTGATTGTCTGTCATGGATGTCATCTCATTCCACCTCTCATTTGTGATTGTCTGTCATGGATGTCATCTCATCCCACCTCTCATTTGTGATTGTCTGTCATGGATGTCATCTCATCCCACCTCTCATTTGTGATTGTCTGTCATGGATGTCATCTCATTCCACCTCTCATTTGTGATTGTCTGTCATGGATGTCATCTCATCCCACCTCTCATTTGTGATTGTCTGTCATGGATGTCATCTCATTCCACCTCTCATTTGTGATTGTCTGTCATGGATGTCATCTCATTCCACCTCTCATTTGTGATTGTCTGTCATGGATGTCATCTCATCCCACCTCTCATTTGTGATTGTCTGTCATGGATGTCATCTCATTCCACCTCTCATTTGTGATTGTCTGTCATGGATGTCATCTCATTCCACCTCTCATTTGTGATTGTCTGTCATGGATGTCATCTCATCCCACCTCTCATTTGTGATTGTCTGTCATGGATGTCATCTCATCCCACCTCTCATTTGTGATTGTCTGTCATGGATGTCATCTCATTCCACCTCTCATTTGTGATTGTCTGTCATGGATGTCATCTCATCCCACCTCTCATTTGTGATTGTCTGTCATGGATGTCATCTCATCCCACCTCTCATTTGTGATTGTCTGTCATGGATGTCATCTCATCCCACCTCTCATTTGTGATTGTCTGTCATGGATGTCATCTCATTCCACCTCTCATTTGTGATTGTCTGTCATGGATGTCATCTCATTCCACCTCTCATTTGTGATTGTCTGTCATGGATGTCATCTCATCCCACCTCTCATTTGTGATTGTCTGTCATGGATGTCATCTCATTCCACCTCTCATTTGTGATTGTCTGTCATGGATGTCATCTCATCCCACCTCTCATTTGTGATTGTCTGTCATGGATGTCATCTCATTCCACCTCTCATTTGTGATTGTCTGTCATGGATGTCATCTCATCCCACCTCTCATTTGTGATTGTCTGTCATGGATGTCATCTCATCCCACCTCTCATTTGTGATTGTCTGTCATGGATGTCATCTCATTCCACCTCTCATTTGTGATTGTCTGTCATGGATGTCATCTCATTCCACCTCTCATTTGTGATTGTCTGTCATGGATGTCATCTCATCCCACCTCTCATTTGTGATTGTCTGTCATGGATGTCATCTCATTCCACCTCTCATTTGTGATTGTCTGTCATTCATCATTCACGTTTTCTCCTTTCTTACTTCCGTTACTGTTCATACGTTCCGTTTTTATCTCGTTCATTACACGTTCTTCTTGCGTGCTTAATATCGCCCGAACTATTTTTCATCCTTCTCTCGTTCTCCTACCATCCCACTGTCATCTTCCTCTCCTTTTCCCGTCACTTATTCATCGTTTTCACTTTTCGTTTCATCCTCACATAATCTTCACATTCCGTTCATCATTCATCATTCAATCATTCATTATTCAATCATTCATCATTCAATCATTCATCATTCTCGCGCTCCAGTCAGGTCAGTCGTTCATTGTGTTCACATTCTCCTCCAGTCAGTCGTTCATTGTGTTCACATTCTCCTCCAGTCAGTCGTTCATTGTGTTCACATTCTTCTCCAGTCAGTCGTTCATTGTGTTCACATTCTCCTCCAGTCATTCATTCATTGTGTTCACATTCTTCTCCAGTCAGTCGTTCATTGTGTTCACATTCTCCTCCAGTCATTCATTCATTGTGTTCACATTCTCCTCCAGTCAGTCAGTCAGTCATTGTGTTCACATTCTCCTCCAGTCAGTCAGTCAGTCATTGTGTTCACATTCTTCTCCAGTCAGTCGTTCATTGTGTTCACATTCTTCTCCAGTCAGTCATTCATTGTGTTCACATTCTCCTCCAGTCATTCATTCATTGTGTTCACATTCTTCTCCAGTCAGTCGTTCATTGTGTTCACATTCTTCTCCAGTCAGTCATTCATTGTGTTCACATTCTCCTCCAGTCATTCATTCATTGTGTTCACATTCTTCTCCAGTCAGTTGTTCATTGTGTTCACATTCTTCGCCAGTCAGTCAGTTGTTCATTGTGTTCACATTCTTCTCCAGTCAGTCGTTCATTGTGTTCACATTCTTCGCCAGTCAGTCATTCATTGTGTTCACATTCTTCTCCAGTCAGTCGTTCATTGTGTTCACATTCTTCTCCAGTCAGTCATTCATTGTGTTCACATTCTTCTCCAGTCAGTCGTTCATTGTGTTCACATTCTCCTCCAGTCAGTCAGTCGTTCATTGTGTTCACATTCTTCTCCAGTCAGTCGTTCATTGTGTTCATCACATTCTTCGCCAGTCCGTCAGTCGTTCATTGTGTTCACATTCTTCTCCAGTCAGTCGTTCATTGTGTTCACATTCTCCTCCAGTCATTCATTCATTGTGTTCACATTCTTCTCCAGTCAGTCGTTCATTGTGTTCACATTCTTCGCCAGTCAGTCAGTTGTTCATTGTGTTCACATTCTTCTCCAGTCAGTCGTTCATTGTGTTCACATTCTTCTCCAGTCAGTCAGTCAGTCCTTGTGTTCACATTCTTCTCCAGTCAGTCGGTCAGTCATTGTGTTCACATTCTTCGCCAGTCAGTCAGTCAGTCATTTTCACGTTCCTCTGACATCAGTCATTCATCGCTTCTACGTTCTTCTCCAGTCAGTCGTTCGTCGTTTTCAAGTTGTTCTCAGTCAGTCATTCCTTGTTTTCAGGTTCTTCTCCAGTGGGCCATTCATTATCTTCATGTTCTTTTTACAATCAGTCAGTCATCGTTGCCTCATTGTTTTCTCACTTGTTATTCGTCATTTTCACGTTCTTCTCTCATCAATCATTCTTCATATTCACACTCATCTCCCGTCAGTCAGTCGTCATTTTCACGTTCTTTTCTCATTAATCATTCTTCATATTCACACTCATCTCCCGTCAGTCAGTCATCATTTTCACGTTCTTCTATCATCAATCATTCTTCATATTCACACTCATCTCCCGTCAGTCAGTCATCATTTTCACGTTCTTCTATCATCAATCATTCTTCATATTCACACTCATCTCCCGTCAGTCAGTCATCATTTTCACGTTCTTCTATCATCAATCATTCTTCATATTCACACTCATCTCCCGTCAGTCAGTCATCATTTTCACGTTCTTCTATCATCAATCATTCTTCATATTCACACTCATCTCCCGTCAGTCAGTCATCATTTTCACGTTCTTCTATCATCAATCATTCTTCATATTCACACTCATCTCCCGTCAGTCAGTCATCATTTTCACGTTCTCCTCCCTTTCGTAATTCGTCGTTTTCACGTTAAATCATAGCAACAGAATTGTTGTTAAAACCAAACTTGTATTATTTTCTGGTTTTCGTCATTCTGAAATATCGGAATCCAAAAATGCGCACAACATGTGGAAAAATAAAAGAAATTAAGAATCATTTTCAAACTCCCGTTGTCTCCTATCAAACTAAGAAGCACTGTTGTCATGAGATCTTTTGCCAGAGCACAGGCATTTGTAAGGCATTACCGGAGAACAATTTGTCATCGAGCCTCCTATCCAATATCAAAAGTTGATGACAGAAAGATGAGACTATAAATGTTCATCAAAGACCCAATTTATATATTACATTCAAGGAATTTAAAGAACATTTGACGTCTTTATTTTCGCGTAAAAGTATTGTTGGTATTTCATTTTTGGTAAAAAAAAAAAAATAAAAATATAAAAAAAAGTTTTAAAAAGCGTCGGGGAAAAAATAGTCCTAGTATATCAGGCGAGTTAAAAAAAAGTTGTTGTTGCACATACGATAATGAGCTCGAATCAAAAAGACTGGTTAGCAATATTCTTTTTACTTCATGGTGTCCAATAATTAGTTCAAAATCATGCTGCAAGACTCGAGCAAAGAGCAAACGGTGATGTGCCAGTGAGCTGATTAACACTTTGCACCGGTTTACAGTGAGGACACGCGCGTGTGTGTGTGTGTGTGTGTGTGTGTGTGTGTGTGTGTGTGTGTGTGTGTGTGTGTGTGTGTGGAAGGGGGGGGACGGGTGGAATACGCACATCATGCGCGCGCGTACATGGTTGAACATTTGTGTGTGCGCGCGCATGGTTGTGTATGTGCACGCGCACGCGTGCCTGTGTGTGTACACGTGCGTGTGTGTGGGGGGGGGGGTGGGGGTGGGGGGAGAATTGGGTGGAATACGTACATCATGCACGCGCGTGCATGGTTGACCATGTATGTGTGCGTGCGCGCGCGCATGGTTGTGTATTGCACGCGCACGCGTGCCTGTGTGTGTACACGTGCGTGTGTGTTTGTGTGTGTGTGCGTGCGCATGTGTGTGTGTGTGGTGTGCGTGTGTGTGTGCGTGTATGTGTGTGTATGTGTGTGTGTGCAGGTGTGTGTGTATGTGTGTGTGTGATATGTGCGTTTTACGTGCGTGCGCGCGTGGTTGTATATGTATGTATTAGTGCGTGTGTGCGCGCATAGTTGTATATGTCTGTGTGCGCGCGCTTGCGCTTATGTATATGTGTGCGCTTGCGTGTGTGTGTGTGTGTTTGTGTGTCCACGCGCGTTGTGTGGTGTGTGTGTGTGTGTGTGTGTGTGTGTGTGTGTGTGTGTGTGTGTGTGTGTGTGAGTGTGTGCGCGCTTGCTTGCTTGCGTGTGTGTGTGTGTGAGTGAGTGTGTGTGTGTGCGCGTGCGTGCTCGCGCGCTCGTGGTTTTGTGTGTGTCTGTGTGTGTATGCGCGCGCACGCGCTCGGGGGTGGGGGGGGGGTGGGCGAGGGGGGGGGAGAGGTCAACGCATGAGTAGGCATTTTCGCGCAACCATGTACATTGATCATGGAGGAGCGACAGGACAGGAGATGGTATAATACTCAGACGATGTTTCCATCTAGACTGACGCAGATCTAAGAAGAGGAGGGTAATAAATCATGCACAAAACATCTATCAATTGGAGACAGATACATTAGACATGTACACGGACTGAAATGAGTTTGCACATTCAGGAGAGAAAACACTAATAACAAGTTTTTAACGGGGAGAATCCGACATCATTGCTACAACACCAAGTATTAGATGACAAAACTTTTCAGCATTCACAAGACAAAGTTTTTTGCGGATACTCACTCCCTAGTAGTTGCATTTGAAATTTCATGCAGAGAATTTGATAATGACAGCAAGGAAATAGTTAAAAATGTTGACAGCATTCGATGCTTAACCATTGGATCAGGATACAACACCACCACCATCAACAATAAACATCCGTTACCACAGTCACCAGCCTCGACTGATCAAAACTGGTTTATGAATAACTTTATTTAACAACCCTGAACAGTTTGTTGAATAAAATACAATCTACAGACAGCAGAGCTGTTGAATTAGCTCTTGGCAGTCCGGTACATGCAAAAATATATTGAACTCATGCCATGAAGCTGGCGTACTGTTTCTTTCAGAATAAGGTAAGTTGTCAACACCTGATCGTTTTTATTCGAAGTCTTTTTGTCTTGAATTCAGAAACAACTCTCGCAACGAGTATCTGAAAAGAGCTAGACACACGTTGTCTCTCCCCAGTCAGTTAGAAATCATACAAATGAAGTTTACAACAACAACAAAATGCAATTTTGTTCTTTCATCTGTTTCATCACGTACATTGCCTGTCATGCCTGACTGAGAGAACTGAAGGTCAAATTTGATCATGATTATATTTCACTGACGACAGGTGAAAAGATTAATATTTTATCATTTGAGGAAGATAAAAACGTAAACATTTTATTTTCTGAGGTTTAAGAACATATTAAAGCCGTGTTTCTAAATTATTGAAAAAAAAAAAAAAAAAAAAAACGTTATCAGATGGCTCAATCCTAGAATCACGCACACGTTCTGGATTTTTAAAAAAATTTTAAGTGCAAGAATACTTTTGGCTTGGTATCACTGATATTGACTTCTTTTTCCTAGGTCCTTGTGAAGTCACTGGGGCATCGCACCGAAGAACTGTTCACCAGATTCCTCCAATTCTGTCGGTTTTGTTCCGAGGCCTTGGACTCTACAGACGGTTCCCTGTCCATTCTGCAATGTCGTCAGTCTATTTTTTTCTGTCTTCTCCTTGGTCTCGCTCCTTAAACACTTTCCTGGGTGATTTTTTTTTCAGCGGGGCCATTGGATCTTCATGACAATGCCAAGGTAGTTTCTTTGCTTTGCTGGTGTCGGCAAATCTTGGTATGGCCCGATGAGCTGTGTGATGGTCTGACGCACTTGTTCAATGGTGATGTGATCAGTATATCTGATGTATAGTATCTGGCAATGACATCTCCTTTCTGTGATTGGTTGTTGTTTTCCAGGTCCAGGTCGCGTCTGTATATAGGGAAATGAAATACACCCGTGCATGCAGAAGCCAGATTTGTATTTCACAGAGATGTTATTGTCTTTCCATACAGGGTTCAGTCTGCACAGAACCGATGTCTTTGCTGCTTTTGAGTGGATATCTGATTTTAATTCCCCAATCACGTGAAATAAATCCCAGATATATAAACTGTTTTAACAGTTCCTAGCAGAAATAAATTCCAGATATATGAACTGTTTAACAGTTCCTAGCAGAAATAAATCCCAGATATATGAACTGTTTAACAGTTCCTAGCTTCTATCCATGGTTATAACAGTGCTGGAAGTGGTGCTGCGGCTGGGCTTTAGCTTGTTCTTCTCGGTGTTGATGTCCATACTGTATGTCGTAGATGTTTCATCCAGAGTTTTAACAAGCTTAGTGAGTTCTTGTTCAGTGCCCGCCAGGCCACCAAAATTCTCTGCAAGGTGAAGGATTGTGATAGTTCTTGCAGTGCTGATTCTGTTGCCATGATCTTCATCGTTCGTGATGCATTCCAGGACTGTTGAAAAGTATTGGAGAGTAAAGGGGACCTGACGAATCCTGATACGTGGGACCGCTTTCTAGTCGCGCCCTTTGTGAGTAATGCACTGGTCACTTTGGCGTATACCTGCTGGATATTGTTAACTTTGTCCTGTGGTCAAATTTCTTAACAACGGCCCGTAGCGCATCTCCACAGACTCTGTCAAACGCCTCTGTAAAGTCTGTGAAGACACGATATAACTCCTGATGTTGCAAATCTTTTTTGTGACGGGTTGAAGATCTGAACGATGATACTTCAGCCTTTCAGATACAGCGGCCTCTGTCTGCAACTGTAATCTATTCAGAAAGATTTTAAACATTACGTTGCTTGCATTGCTGATCTAACTGATTGTGCGGTTGTTCTTAGAGATCAAAACTCTTCGGCATTGGCCACTCGCTAGCGTGCCAGATTTTGTTGCAGATGGCAGTTAAATCTATCAGTTACTGCCTCTCCACCATATTCAAGTGTTCTGATGCTTGCAGCCTTGCCGTGTTTCAGCGACGTCACTGCTAGTACGACTTCGACAAAGTGTTGGAAAGTCATCTCCATTGGATGAATCTTGTACTGTTGGCATCCTTGGATCTGTGTTGCTCTGTTGTAGAGCTCAAAGCAAAGGTCCTCAATCTTCTTATGATGTGTTCTTTCTGTATGAGGCGGTAAATGTCTTTGTCCTGAGTGGTGCTGACTTTAATTTGGGTTGGTCAATTTTTCAGAGACTTTTTTGTGTCGTTGTTATCCAGGTGTTTCTCAAAGTTGTCACACTCTTTATTTTCATCCCGTCTAACATTCACCATGAGCATGCTCTTCTTTCCTCATTCCGTCCATCATTCATTTTCATCACATTGCCGCTCGTTCGTTCATTGATTTAGATTTTTTGTTTTTGTTTGTTGTTGTTTTTTGTTTGTTTTCGTGAGTTTGGTCGGTCGCTCGTTCTGTCATTCATTCGTTCAGTCGGTCAATCGGTCGTTCAGACATTCATTCGGTCAGTCGGT
Source organism: Conus canariensis (assembly GCA_033310375.1). Classification (NCBI taxonomy): domain Eukaryota; kingdom Metazoa; phylum Mollusca; class Gastropoda; order Neogastropoda; family Conidae; genus Conus; species Conus canariensis. Next base: position 16,166,349 of record CM065735.1, read on the forward strand.
CGTACAGTCATTCGTTCGTACATTTGTCCGGTCGATCGCTCATTCAGTCATCCGTTCGTACGGTCGGTCGTTCACATATTCATTCGTTTGGTCAGTTGTTAAGTCGGTCGTTCAGTCATTAGTTCATAAATTTGTCCGGTCGATCGTTCATTCAGTCATTCGTTCGGTCGGTTGGTCGGTCGGTCGTTCATATATTCATTTGTTCAGTCGGTCGTTCAGTCATTCGTTCGTACATTTGTCCGTTCGATCGCTCATTCAGTCATTCGTTCGTTCAGTCGGTCGATCGGTCGTTCATATATTCATTCGTTCAGTCGGTCGTTTAGTCGGTCTTTCAGTCATTCATTCGTTCAGTCGGTCGTTCAGACATTCATTTGTTCAGTCGGTTGTTCATTCAGTCAGTCAGTCAGTCCGTCAATCGGTCGTTCAAACATTTAATCGTTCAGTCGGTCGTTCAGTCATTCGTCCATAGATTTGTTCGGTCGATCGCTCATTTAGTCGTTTATTTTGGTCAGTCGGTCGCTTGGTCATACATTCGTTCAGTTGGTCAGTCAATTGCTCATTTATTTATTCTCTCAGTCGTCGTTCATTCATTTATTCGATCAGTCGGTCGTTCGGTCATTCGTCTGTGCTGTCGGTTGTTCAGTCATTCATTCGTGCAAATCGGTCAGTTGGTCATTCATTCATTCGGTCAGTCGATCGTTCAATCATTCATTCTTTCAGTCGGTCGTTCAGTCATTCGTCCATAGATTTGTTCGGTCGAACGCTCATTTAGTCGTTTATTTGGTCAGTCGGTCGCTTGGTCATACATTCGTTCAGTTGGTCAGTCAATTGTTCATTTATTTATTCTCTCAGTCGGTCGTTCATTCATATATTCGATCAGTCGGTCGTTCGGTCATTCGTCTGTGCTGTCGGTTGTTCAGTCATTCATTCGTGCAAATCGGTCAGTTGGTCATTCATTCATTCGGTCAGTCGATCGTTCAATCATTCATTCTTTCAGTCGGTCGTTCAGTCATTCGTCCATAGATTTGTTCGGTCGAACGCTCATTTAGTCGTTTATTTGGTCAGTCGGTCGCTTGGTCATACATTCGTTCAGTTGGTCAGTCAATTGTTCATTTATTTATTCTCTCAGTCGGTCGTTCATTCATATATTCGATCAGTCGGTCGTTCGGTCATTCGTCTGTGCTGTCGGTTGTTCAGTCATTCATTCGTGCAAATCGGTCAGTTGGTCATTCATTCATTCGGTCAGTCGATCGTTCAATCATTCATTCTTTCAGTCGGTCGTTCAGTCATTCGTTCGTGTAGTCGGTCAGTTGGTTGTTCAGTCATCCTTTCAGTCAGTCGGTCATCGATCGATTAATAATTCATTAGTTGAGTTGGTCAATTGGTCGGTCGTTCATTCATTCGTTCATTCGGTCGGTCGGTCGTAGATTTGTCCGGTCAATCGCTCATTCAGTCGTTTATTCGTTCAGTCGGTCGCTGAGTCATACATTCATTCAGTCGGTCAATCAATCGTTCAGTTGTTTCTCCGTTCAGTCGGTCAGTCAGTCATTATTTCTGTCGGTCAGTCAATTGTTCATTCATTCATTCATTCCTTCAGCTGATCAGTTGGTCATTTGTTCGTGCAGTCGGTCAGTCGGTCGTTGAGTCACTCATTCGTTCAGTCGGTCAGTCGGTCGTTCAGTCATTCATTCGTTCAGTCAGTCATTCGTTCAATTGGTCGTTTAGTCATTCATTCTTTCAGTCGGTCTGTCATTTATTCGTTCAGTCGGTCAGTCGATCGTTCAGTCATTCATTCGTTCAGTCGGTCGTTCATTCATTCATTCGTTCAGTCGGTCAATCGGTCGTTCCGTCATTCATTCATTCAGTCGGTCAGCCGATCGTTCAGTCATTTATTCGTTCAGTCGGTCAATCGGTCGTTCAGTCATTCATTCTTTCAGTCGGTCATTCATTCGTTCAGTCGATCATTCAGTTATTCAATCGTTCAGTTGGTCGTTCATTCGTCCATAGATTTGTTCGTTCGATGCTCATTTAGTCGTTTATTTGGTCAGTCGGTCGCTAAGTCATACATTCGTTCAGTCGGCATTCATTCTTTCAGTCGGTCTGTCATTTATTCGTTCAGTTGGTCAGTCGATCGTTCAGTCATTCATTCTTTCAGTCGGTCGTTCCGTCATTCGTTCGTTCAGTCGGCCAGCCGATCGTTCAGTCATTTATTCGTTCAGTCGGTCAATCGGTCGGTCATTCATTCGTTCAGTCGATCATTCAGTTATTCAATCGTTCAGTTGGTCGTTCATTCGTCCATAGATTTGTTCGGTCGATGCTCATTTAGGCGTTTATTTGGTCAGTCGGTCGCTTAGTCATACATTCGTTCAGTCGGTCAGTCAGTCGGTCAGTTGTTTATTCGATTAGTCGGTTAGTCATTCATTCTTTAAGTCTGTAAGTCGTCGATCGTTCATCGATTCATTCGTTCAGTTGGTCGGTCAGCCGTTCAGTCATTCGTTCATGCAATCGGTCAGTCGGTCGTTCAGTCATTCGTTCGTTCAGTCGGTCAATCGGTCGTTCAGTTATTCATTCTTTCATTCAGACATGCATTCATTCGTTCAGTCGGTCGATCAGTCATTCGTTCATACAGTCGGTTGTTCATTCATTTAGTCAGTCAGTCCGTCAATCGGTCGTTCAAACATTCGTTCGTTCAGTCGGTTGTTCGGTCATTCGTCCATAGATTTTTTTGGGTCGATCGCTTATTTAGTCGTTTATTTGGTCAGTCGGTCTCTTAGTCATACATTCGTTCAGTCAGTTGTTTAGTCGGTCAGTCATTCATTCTTTCAGTCTGTCAGTCGACTGTTCATCGATTCATTCGTTCAGTTGGTCGTTCAGTCAGTCGTTCGTTCAGTCGGTCGGTCGATCGTTCAGTCATTCATTCGTTCAGTCGGTCGTTCAGTCATTCATTCGTTCAGTCGGTCGTTCAGTCAATTATTCGTCCAGTCGGTTATTCATGTATTCATTCAGTCGGTCGTTCAGTCATTCATTCGTTCAGTCGGTCGTTCAGTCAATTATTCGTCCAGTCGGTTATTCATGTATTCGTTCAGTCGGTCGTTTAGTCATTTATTCTTGTTTAGTCGGTCGTTCATTCATTCGTTCGTGCAGTCGGTTGTTCAGTCAGTCAGTCATTCAGTCGGTCGGTCAACGGTCGTTCAGTAATTCATTCGTTGAGTTGGTCAATCGGTCATTCAATCATTCATTCGTTGAATCGGTCAATGGGTCGTTCAGACATTCGTCTGTAGATTTGTTCGGTCCATCGCTCGTTTAATCGTTTATTCGGTCAGTCGTTTAGCGATTCATTCTTTCGATCGGACAGTCATTCATTCGTTCAGTCGGTTAGTCGATCGTTCAGTCATTCATTCTTTCAGTCGGTCAATCGCTCGCTCAGTCATTCATTCGTTCAGTCAGTCAGTCAGTCGGTCGTTCATTTGGTCCGTCGATCGTTCAGTCATTTATTCGTTCAGTCGTTGAGTCGGTCTTTCAGCCATTAATTCGTTCAATCAGTCAATTGGTCCTTCACTTACGCCTTCGGTCAGTCGGTCGTCAAATCTTTCATTCGGTCAGTCGATCGTCAAGTCATTCATTCGTTCAGTCGGTCAGTCGATCGTTGAGTCATTCATTCGTTCAGTCGGTTAATCGGTCGTTCAGTCATTCATCCGGTCAGTTTTTTTTTTTTTTTTTTTTTTTTTTCAGTCCTTCAGTCGGCGGGCGTTCGGTGAGGCACAGATGCAGGGCGTGACATGGGTGCGGGAACACAGATGATGCAGATGCAGGGCGTGACATGGGTGCGGGTACACAGATGATGCAGATGCAGGGCGTGACATGGGTGCGGGTACACAGATGATGCAGATGCAGGGCGTGACATGGGTGCGGGTACACAGATGATGCAGATGCAGGGCGTGACATGGGTGCGGGAACACGGATGATGCAGATGCAGGGCGTGACATGGGTGCGGGAACACAGATGATGCAGATGCTGGTCGTGACAAGGATGGGCGTACGTAGAAGGGGGGGAGGGGGGAGAAGCGAACACAGGGTATGACGTGTGGGGATACGTGGGACACGAATGCCGGGTGTGCCATGGGTACGGGGATCGAGGATGTAGCGTACAACATGGTAGCGGGTATAGAGAACGGGGATACAGCATATGACATAGGTGGGGGGTACGGCGCTCGCAGTTGCTGGGCCTGACATGGGGGGGGGGGGGGGGGTTGACAGGGAGGAGGTGCAGATGCAGGGTGTAATATGGGTGGGGGTCCAGGGAACGCAGATTTCAGAACTTGACGTGGGTGATGATAGGGGACGCGGATTTCTGATCATGACATATGTTTGGGTCCGGGTGGAGGGAAGGGGGGGGGGTGGCAGGGGCATGTAGAATTCAGGGTGTGACATGAGTAGAATATGGGGTGTGCGGATTTCTGCGCCTGACCTGAGTGGGATAAAGTAGGGGGAGTGGGGATTTTAGAGCATAATATGGGTAGGGTAGGGAAGGCGTGATATGGGTAGGAGTACAGGGTGCACAATTTTCAGGGCTTGGCATGGGTTAAGGTGTAGGGAGTCTGATTTCAGGGCGTGACGGCGTACAAGGGGCGTCGATGTGGGGTGTGACGGGTGGGCGTATTGGGGCAGAAGTGGCGCAGATACTGGGCGTGACACGAGTGGGCATTTTGAGCAGAGCAGGGGGCGCTTGGAACCGACGGGGGCGAGGATGAAGGGCGATGACGTGATGAGCGTAAGTGGAGTAGAGGGTATGCGGATGAAGAGCATGATAAAATTGTGGTGCTTTTGGGGCAGTGCGATAAGGGCATGGCATGGGTGTCTTATTGGGGCAGAGGGAGCATGCATAAAGGGCGTGACATGGGTGTCTTATTGGGGCAGAGGGGGCATGGATGAAGGCGTGACATGGGTGTCTTATTGGGGCAGAGGGGCATGCATAAGGCCGTGACATGGGTGTCTTATTGGGGCAGAGGGGGCATGGATGAAGGGCGTGACATGGGTGTCTTATTGGGGCAGAGGGGGCATGGATGAAGGGCGTGACATGGGTGTCTTATTGGGGCAGAGGGGGCATGGATGCATGGGAAGGGCGTGACATGGGTGTCTTATTGGGGCAGAGGGGGCATGGATGAAGGGCGTGACATGGGTGTCTTATTGGGGCGAGAGGGGGCATGCATAAAGGGCGTGACATGGGTGTCTTATTGGGGCAGAGGGGCATAGATAAGGGCGTGACATGGGTGTCTTATTGGGGCAGAGGGGGCATGCATAAAGGGCGTGACATGGGTGTCTTATTGGGGCAGAGGGAGCATGCATAAAGGGCATGACATGGGTGTCTTATTGGGGCGGAGGGGGCATGGATGAAGGGCTGACATGGGTGTCTTATTGGGGCAGAGGGGCATGGATGAAGGGCATGACATGGGTGTCTTATTGGGGCAGAGGGGGCATGGATGAAGGGCATGACATGGGTGTCTTATTAGGGCAGAGGGAGCATGCATAAAGGGCATGACATGGGTGTCTTATTGGGGCAGAGGGGGCATGCATAAAGGACGTGACATGGGTGTCTTATTAGGGCAGAGGGAGCATGCATAAAGGGCGTGACATGGGTGTCTTATTGGGGCAGAGGGGGCATGGATGAAGGGCGTGACATGGGTGTCTTATTGGGGCAGAGGGGGCATCGATGAAGGGCGTGACATGGGTGTCTTATTGGGGCAGAGGGGGCATGGATGAAGGGCGTGACATGGGTGTCTTATTGGGGCAGAGGGAGCATGCATAAAGGGCGTGACATGGGTGTCTTATTGGGGCAGAGGGGCATGGATGAAGGGCGTGACATGGGTGTCTTATTGGGGCAGAGGGGCATGGATGAAGGGCGTGACATGGGTGTCTTATTGGGGCAGAGGGGGCATGGATGAAGGGCGTGACATGGGTGTCTTATTGGGGCAGAGGGGGCATGCATAAGGGGCGTGACATGGGTGTCTTATTGGGGCAGAGGGGGCATGCATAAAGGGCGTGACATGGGTGTCTTATTGGGGCAGAGGGGGCATGCATAAACGGCGTGACATGGGTGTCTTATTGGGGCAGAGGGGCATGGATGAAGAGCGTGACATGGGTGTCTTATTGGGGCAGAGGGAGCATGGATGAAGGGCGTGACATGGGTGTCTATTGGGGCAGAGGGGGCATGGATAAAGGGCGTGAAATGGGTGTCTTATTGGGGCAGAGGGGGCATGCATAAAGGACGTGACATGGGTGTCTTATTGGGGCAGAGGGGGCATGGATGAAGGGCGTGACATGGGTGTCTTATTGGGGCAGAGGGGCATGGATGAAGGGCATGACATGGGTGTCTTATTGGGGCAGAGGGGCATGCATAAAGGGCGTGACATGGGTGTCTTATTGGGGCAGAGGGGCATGGATGAAGGGCATGACATGGGTGTCTTATTGGGGCAGAGGGGCATGCATAAAGGGCGTGACATGGGTGTCTTATTGGAGCAGAGGGGGCATGGATGAAGGCATGACATGGGTGTCTTATTGGGGCAGAGGGGCATGCATAAAGGGCGTGACAGGGTGTCTTATTGGGGCAGAAGGGGCATGGATGAAGGGCATGACATGGTGTCTTATTGGGGCAGAGGGAGCATGCAATAGGGCGTGACATGGGTGTTTTATTGGGGCAGAGGGAGCATGCATAAAGGGCGTGACATGGGTGTCTTATTGGGCAGAGGGAGCATGCATAAGGGGCGTGACATGGGTGTCTTATTGGGGCAGAGGGAGCATGAATAAAGGGCGTGACATGGGTGTCTTATTGGGGCAGAGAGGGCATGCATAAAGGGCGTGACATGGGTGTCTTATTGCGGCGGAGGGGGCATGCATAAGGGGCGTGACATGGGTGTCTTATTGGGGCAGAGGGAGCATGGATGAAGGGCGTGACATGGGTGTCTTATTGGGGCGGAGGGGGCATGCATAAGGGGCGTGACATGGGTGTCTTATTGGGGCAGAGGGGGCATGCATAAAGGGCGTGACATGGGTGTCTTATTGGGGCAGAGGGGGCATGGATGAAGGGCGTGACATGGGGTCTTATTGGGGCAGAGGGGGCATGCATAAAGGGCGTGACATGGGTGTCTTATTGGGGCAGAGGGGGCATGGATGAAGGGCGTGACATGGGTGTTCTTATTGGGGCAGAGGGGGCATGCATAAAGGGCGTGACATGGGTGTCTTATTGGGGCAGAGGGGGCATGCATAAACGGCGTGACATGGGTGTCTTATTGGGGCAGAGGGGGCATGGATGAAGGGCGTGACATGGGTGTCTTATTGGGGCAGAGGGGGCATGGATGAAGGGCGTGACATGGGTGTCTTATTGGGGCAGAGGGGGCATGGATGAAGGGCGTGACATGGGTGTCTTATTGGGGCAGAGGGGCATGCATAAAGGGCGTGACATGGGTGTCTTATTGGGGCAGAGGGGGCATGGATGAACGGCATTGACATGGGTGTCTTATTGGGGCAGAGTGAGCATGGATGAAGGGCATGACATGGGTGTCTTATTGGGGCAGAGGGGGCATGGATGAAGGGCGTGACATGGGTGTCTTATTGGGGCAGAGGGGGCATGCATAAAGGACGTGACATTTGTGTCTTATTGGGGCAGAGGGGGCAATGGATGAAGGGCGTGACATGGGTGTCTTATTGGGGCAGAGGGGGCATGGATGAAGGGCATGACATGGGTGTCTTATTGGGGCAGAGGGGCATGCATAAAGGGCGTGACATGGGTGTCTTATTGGGGCAGAGGGGCATGCATAAAGGGCGTGACATGGGTGTCTTATTGGGGCAGAGGGGGCATGGATGAAGGGCATGACATGGGTGTCTTATTGGGGCAGACGGGGCATGCATAAGGGGCGTGACATGGGTGTCTTATTGGGGCAGAGGGGGCATGGATGAAGGGCGTGACATGGGTGTCTTATTGGGGCAGAGGGGGCATGCATAAAGGGCGTGACATGGGTGTCTTATTGGGGCAGAGGGGGCATGGATGAAGGGCGTGACATGGGTGTCTTATTGGGGCAGAGGGGGCATGGATGAAGGGCGTGACATGGGTGTCTTATTGGGGCAGAGGGGGCATGGATGAAGGGCGTGACATGGGTGTCTTATTGGGGCAGGGGGGCATGCATAAAGGGCGTGACATGGGTGTCTTATTGGGGCGGAGGGAGCATGGATGAAGGGCGTGACATGGGTGTCTTATTGGGGCAGAGGGGGCATGCATAAAGGGCGTGACATGGGTGTCTTATTGGGGCAGAGGGGCCATGCATAAAGGGCGTGACATGGGTGTCTTATTGGGGCAGAGGGGCATGGATGAAGGGCGTGTCATGGGTGTCTTATTGGGGCAGAGGGAGCATGGATGAAGGGCGTGACATGGGTGTCTTATTGTGGCGGAGGGGGCATGCATAAGGGCGTGACATGGGTTCTTATTGGGGCAGAGGGGGCATGGATGAAGGGCGTGACATGGTGTCTTATTGGGGCAGAGGGGCATGGATGAAGGGCGTGACATGGGTGTCTTATTGGGGCAGAGGGGGCATGCATAAAGGGCGTGACATGGGTGTCTTATTGGGGCAGAGGGGGCATGGATGAAGGGCGTGACATTGGTGTCTTATTGGGGCAGAGGGGGCATGGATGAAGGGCGTGACATGGGTGTCTTATTGGGGCAGAGGGAGCATGCATAAAGGGCGTGACATGGGTGTCTTATTGGGGCAGAGGGGGCATGCATGAAGGGCGTGACATGGGTGTCTTATTGGGGCAGAGGGGGCATGGATGAAGGGCGTGACATGGGTGTCTTATTGGGGCAGAGGGGGCATGCATAAAGGGCGTGACATGGGTGTCTTATTCGGGCAGAGGGGGCATGGATGAAGGGCGTGACATGGGTGTCTTATTGGGGCAGAGGGGGCATGCATAAAGGGCGTGACATGGGTGTCTTATTGGGGCAGAGGGGGCATGGATGAAGGGCGTGGATGGGTGTCTTATTGGGGCAGAGGGGGCATGCATAAAGGGCGATGACATGGGTGTCTTATTGGGGCAGAGGGGGCATGGATGAAGGGCGTGACATGGGTGTCTTATTGGGGCAGAGGGGGCATGCATAAAGGGCGTGACATGGGTGTCTTATTGGGGCAGAGGGGCATGATAAAGGGCGTGACATGGGTGTCTTATTGGGCAGAGGGGGCATGCATAAGGGGCGTGACATGGGTGTCTTATTGGGGCAGAGGGAGCATGCATAAAGGGGCGTGACATGGGTGTCTTATTGGGGCAGAGGGGGCATGATGAAGGGCATGACATAGGTGTCTTATTGGGGCAGAGGGAGCATGCATAAGGGCGTGACATGGGTGTCTTATTGGGGCAGAGGGAGCATGGATGAAGGGCGTGACATGGGTGTCTTATTGGGGCAGAGGGAGCATGGATGAAGGGCGTGACATGGGTGTCTTATTGGGGCAGAGGGAGCATGGATGAAGGGCGTGACATGGGTGTCTTATTGGGGCAGAGGGAGCATGGATGAAGGGCGTGACATGGGTGTCTTATTGGGGCAGAGGGAGCATGGATGAAGGGCGTGACATGGGTGTCTTATTGGGGCAGAGGGAGCATGGATGAAGGGCGTGACATGGGTGTCTTATTGGGGCAGAGGGAGCATGGATGAGAGGGCGTGACATGGGTGTCTTATTGGGGCAGAGGGAGCATGGATGAAGGGCGTGACATGGGTGTCTTATTGGGGCAGAGGGAGCATGCATAAGGGGCGTGACATGGGTGTCTTATTGGGGCAGAGGGGGCATGGATGAAGGGCGTGACATGGGTGTCTTATTGGGTCAGAGGGAGCATGCATAAAGGGCGTGACATGGGTGTCTTATTGGGCAGAGGGGGCATGCATAAAGGGCGTGTGACATGGGTGTCTTTTGGGGCAGAGGGAGCATGCATAAAGGGCGTGACATGGGTGTCTTATTGGGGCAGAGGGGGCATGGATGAAGGGCGTGACATGGGTGTCTTATTGGGTCAGAGGGAGCATGCATAAAGGGCGTGACATGGGTGTCTTATTGGGGCAGAGGGGGCATGGATAAAGGGCGTGACATGGGTGTCTTATTGGGGCGGAGGGAGCATGCATAAGGGCGTGACATGGGTGTCTTATTGGGGCAGACGGGGCATGGATGAAGGGCGTGACATGGGTGTCTTATTGGGGGAGGGAGCATGCATAAGGGGCGTGACATGGGTGTCTTATTGGGGCAGAGGGGGCATGGATGAAGGGCGTGACATGGGTGTCTTATTGGGGCAGAGGGGGCATGGATGAAGGGCGTGACATGGGTGTCTTATTGGGGCAGAGGGGCCATGCATAAAGGGCGTGACATGGGTGTCTTATTGGGGCGGAGGGAGCATGCATAAAGGGCGTGACATGGGTGTCTTATTGGGGCGGAGGGAGCATGCATAAAGGGCGTGACATGGGTGTCTTATTGGGGCAGAGGGAGCATTGATGAAGGGCGTGACATGGGTGTCTTATTGGGGCAGAGGGGGCATGGATAAAGGGCGTGACATGGGTGTCTTATTGGGGCAGAGGGGGCATGGATGAAGGGCGTGACATGGGTGTCTTATTGGGGCGGAGGGAGCGTGCATAAAGGGCGTGACATGGGTGTCTTATTGGGGCAGAGGGAGCATGCATAAAGGGCGTGACATGGGTGTCTTATTGGGGCGGAGGGGGCATGCATAATGGGCGTGACATGGATGTCTTATTGGGGCAGAGGGGGCATCGATGAAGGGCATGACATGGGTGTCTTATTGGGGCAGAGGGGCATGGATGAAGGGCGTGACACGGTGGATGTTGTTTATTGGAGCAGAGGGGCATGGATGCAAGCCATAGACGTATTTGGGCAGATGAGGACACGGATGCAGGGTTTGACATGGGTTGGCGAGGAGGCTGGACGCGGATGCAGGGCGTGATATGGCTGGGCGAACTGGAGGAGGGAGGGAAACGGATGCAACACGTGAAATGGATGGGTGTAAGGAAGTGGGGAGGGGCGGGAGGGTGGATCCACATCGCTGGGCGTACTGAGGAGGAGGGAGGTGTATGCAGGGCGTGACATGGGTGGGTGTACCCGGGTTGGGGGGAAACAATAGGGCGGAGGGAGAGAGTCACGTACGCAGGGTGTGACATGTATGGGCATACGCGGGAGCTGGATGAGGAAGAGTGAATGTAGGTATGACGTGTGGGGGTACCGGGTACGTAGATGCCGTTGTGGCATGGATGGGGGTGAGGGAGTCGCAGATGCAGTGTACATGGTGGCGGGTATGAAGGACACAAATACAGCATATGATACTGGTGGGGGTAGGGCGGTCGCGGATACCGGGCGTGTCATGAGTGGGGGAAGGGGGAGGTGCAAATCTAGTGCAAGACATGGATGGGGTTGCAGGGGGCATGGATGTAGGATGACATTGGTGGAATACAGGGAGTGCAGATTTTAGAGTTTCGTCAGTTTTAGGGCGTTACATGGGGGGTGGGAACGGGGGGGGGGGGGGGGGGGTCAACACCTGATATGGTTGGGGAAGCGGAAGGATGGGAGAGGATGATGGGATGCGCGGATTTTTAGAGCATAACGTAGATGGGGGGTGGGACATGGAGGATGCAGGGCGTGACATGGGTGGGCGTTTAGGACGCACAGATTTCAGGGCGTGACATGGGTGAGGGTGTAGGACATCACTTGAGTGGGGGACCAGGAAGTGAAGATTTCAGGGCGTGGCATGGGTGAGGGTGTAGGACATGACTTGAGTGGGGGAACAGGAAGTGAAGATTTCAGCGTCTGACATGCGTGGGCGTAGGGGGAGGGGGGGCATTGGTGCCGGGTGTGACATGGGTGGGCGTACTTAGGAAGAGGGGTGCGGATAAAGGGTGTGGCGTGGGTGGGCGGGCGTATTGGGGCAGATGAAGAGCGTGACGTGGGTGAGCGTACTGGCGGATGAAGAGCGTGACGTGGGGGAGGTGTATTGTGCAGACGGGGCGCGGGTGAAGGGCATGACGTGGGTGGGTGTATTAGGGCAGAGGAGTTGGACGAAGGGCCTGACATGATGAGCGTATTAGAGCAGAGGGGGCCCCGGATGAAGGACGTGATATGGTGGGCGTATTTGGACAGAGGGCGAGGAATCGGACAAGTTAAATGAAACCGATTTTGTGAGTGTTTTACTATATAACGCGCTGTGCTTGCAGCAAAGCCAACGTGCCGACATCCCTCAGTCACTGAATGCGCTGTGGTGCTGGAAATAAGTAAGCATGGTGCTGATGAATGCTGAAGCGGCTAGTGCACATCGGGTAGCATGTCGTATTAAAAGTAGCCATTCACGAAAAAAAAAAGGGTGTAGTAGCCGATCACCTTGTTGGTAGATAGTCACACTGTATGTCGCCAGTCATTGTGGGATGACTACCGAAAGCCTTGGTTAGGTAACGACAATGATGAAAAACGTACACCTCCACCTCCACCACCACCACCACCACCACCATCACCACCACCACCACCATCACCACCACCACAAGAACAATAAAAAAAAATTACAGCACAACGAAAGCAGCAACAACATTAACAACAACAACATTAACAACAACGCACAACATCTTTCCTTTTCCTCCACCCCTCTCTTTACCCCCTCCCCCAAGACCCCTTTCCTTCACCTGTGTATTGTCTTTTATGCCAGTTATATTACACAATTCTTTTCAGTTTAATCACCGATCCCCAATCACCTGTTCCCCTGAGAAACCGAACAATGCTCCCTCTTGTATCAACTAAGTCTCCCATACTCCCTTTTCACACAGAGATATGGACACGCGCGCGCGCGGGCGCGCGCACGCACACACATACACATACACATACGCGCGCGCCACATGCACACGCACACAGAGGCAACCACAAACACGCACACACACACACGTACACGCACACACACACACACTACACACATACCCTCCCCCCCTCCCCCCCACACACACATGCAATCACACACACACACACACACACACACACACACACACACAATCATACAATCTCTCACACACACACACGCGCGCGCGCGCGCGCGCACGCTCACACAACCACACGCACACACGCTTGCACAACCACGCACACGCACGCGCACATACACACACACAACACCCCTAACCCCCCCCCCCCCCCCCCCACACACACACACACACACACAACCACACACACACGCTCACACAACCCCCCTCACACACACGCACATACACAGAGGGAGAGAAGCAAGACGTCACGCCGGATGTGACGCAGAGCCGCCTTCCCGCGCATGCGTATCGTCCAGACGGAGCTCTATCACGTGGCGTCACGCTCCGCTTCACGTGCATCGAGTGCAGCGTTCCAGACCACCGCACCCCAGGGGAGTCGGGAGGGACGGGAGGATGGTGATGGGACCAGGGGAAGGGAGGCGAGGGGGTGTCTGGTTTGTATCAAGCTAGTGTGTGTGTGTCCGTGTGGGTGTGGGTGTGTGCGTGCGTGCGTGCGCTTATGTGTGTATGTGTGTGTGCGCACGCCCTCGTGTGTGTGTGTGTGTGTGTACCTGTCTGTGTGCGCGTATATGTGTGTGTGTGTGTGTGTCCGTGTCGTGTGTGTGTTGTGTGTGCGTGCGCTTGTGTGTGTGCGCGCGCGCCCTCGCGTGTATGTGTGTGTGTCTACCTGTGTGCGTATATGTATGTGGGCGTGTGTGTGCGCGTGCGCCCTCGCGTGTATTGTGTGTGTGTCTACCTGTCTGTCTGTGTGCGCGTATGTGTGTGTGCGCGCGCAAGCGCGCGCGTGTGTTTGTGTACGAACCTGGGCGGCCTCACCTGGGTCCCAAAGTCTCGCGAGAAATTGGGTCGGCGCCTTAATGACGAAGACTGTGTTATCAAGACTTCTTGTTGGCGCCTGTCTTGCCTCATCCTCTTGTGATTAGCGGGGCTACTGGGAGGGGAGGGTGGTGAGGGGGGATGCGTGGGGGAGGAGGGGTTCGATGTAGGAAAGGCGGGAGGAAGGAATAGGGGGAAGGTGGTGGAGGGGGGGGGGGGGGAGCGTGGGATGTAATACGCGAGTATCTCTACAGCAGATCAGACAATGCGTTGTCGAGACGTGGGCGGTCGAATTGCAACAATTCTTTTTTTTTCATTTTTTTTTTTTGTTGTTGTTGTTTTAGTAATCTTACATTTATGTCATCAATTGATAGGAAGGATTGAGATATGTTTATCTTGCTGCATTGTGTGGTATTGTATTGAAATAAACATTTATTGGGGGCGAATGTTTGATAAGTCAATACTAAACGAGCAAGCTGTAGAGTTTACAACGTGTTAACTTATGTTGAGGAAGGTTTATTGGTTGCGTGTTTCTCTTCATTTTAGTGTGTGTGTGTGTGTGTGTGTGTGTGTGTGTGTGTGTGTGTGTGTGTGTGTGTGTACGTGTATGCGTGCGCGCGCGTGTGTGTGTGTATGTGTACGTACGTGCATGAGTGTGTGAGTGCGTGTGTGTATGCTTGCGGGCGTGTGTGTGTGTGTGTGTCTATCTGTGACTGTGCGTGTTAGTGATGTTCAAATGCTTTGAAAATCGCCTTATGTGGCGTGTATGTTGCATGGTATTGACTTGCATTTTATCTTATCGAAATCGTTATTTTAAATGATGATGTACTCGAACGTTACGTGGTTCATACAAATTACATGTTTGATGAACACGTTTTTAGCCAAGGCAGTACCAAAGATTGCATCTATAAGCAAGTATGCAGGGGTGGGTGGGAAGGGGGTGAATCGGGGTATCGTACTGCCAGAAACAAACCATTATACTCTCGACACCTTGATTTCTAAACTATATTTTTTTTTATTGATCTATCTGTTTGTTGATCAATCGATTGCTTCGTTGGTTGATTGATTGATATGTTGGCTGATGGATTGATTGTCCGATCGGTTGATTGTGTTTTTTCCCCACTTTTTATTCAAATATCGAGTTCATTACTACGATAAGAAAAAAAAAACGTAAAAAAAAAAAAATAATAATTACTTACCCAAGAAAGGTAACTCTAATACCTAACCTAGATTATGAAAAGATGCGTACTATACAGAATGAAGTCACCATTGTCTCTTATCCCTAACTGTTTCTTTCTGTCTTTTAGTTCTCCTCCTCCTCCTCCTCCTCCTCTTCTTCTTCTTCTTCTTCTTCTTCTTCTTTATCACTTTTGTTCATATTGCTTGCAGAGGATCTTTACATCAAAACATTCTGCTTCTGAAATGATTGTTTTAGATCCATTCATTTTTTTTTTTTTAATCAGTCTTCGGTTAAGGTCGGGTTTTGTCTGTGTGTGTGCGTTTTGTTGTTTGTTTGTTTCTGTTTGTTTATTTGGCATTCAGGTTTTACGTCCCTATCTACCAGAGGTGACAAGGCAGACGAGAACGAACGTTTCAGGTCAGTTGGGAGGGAGAGTTTAGAGGGCGAGAGTTTAGAGGGTGAGAGTTTAGAGGGCGAGAGTTTAGAGGGTGAGAGTTTAGAGGGCGAGAGTTTAGAGGGTGAGAGTTTGTGGGAAAGCGGAGGAGGTATCTAACTCTACATTTACACCGCCAGAACGACATCTTCAGATGGGCGGCCTGAATATCATTTTTAGTGTAAATCCCTAGAGCGCTGCGGCTACACGCCACAATTTAGGATTTTGCACTGAAACTCTATCACCCATGTAAGCGTTTTGAGTCCTGCCATATGTCTGACCCAGCGTTTAATGTTAAACTGACAGTCGATCAAAACAACATCTCCCCACCAATTATTTTCC
>CM065735.1:16192163-16222163 GCA_033310375.1 Conus canariensis
GAATAATAATCATTAGTCTTTCCCTGATATTGAGGAATAATAATCATAGTCTTTCCTTGATAGTTGAGGGATAATAATCATCTTAGTACTTTCCTGATATTGAGGAATAATAATCATTAGTCTTTCCCTGATATTGAGGAATATAATTATCTGTAGTCTTTCCTGATATTAGAGGAATATAATCAGTCTTTAGATCTTTCCCTGAATTGAGGAATAATTAGATCATGAGTCTTTAGTCCTTTCCCTGGGAATATTGATGGATATATCATGAGTCTTCCCTGTATTAGAATAATAATCATTAGTCTTCCGATATGAAATATATCATAGTCTTTCCTGATATTAGGATATAATATTAGTCTTTCCTATTGAGGAATAATAATCATGTCTTTCCTGATATGAGAATAATATCATAGTCTTCCTGATATTGAGGAAATAATCATAGTCTTTCCTGTATGAGGAAAATAACACAATTTCAGTTGATAGTGGGGAGTGTAGAAATGCCTTTTTACCTTTCCAGACAGTGAGGACCACAGACATTTCTTGGCTACCTCCCACTTTGGACATAGGACTTTATTGTGTCTTCTCTGATATAGTAGAATATGGACACGTCTCTGTTAATCTTCCTACGTTGTGAATGTTAGGACATTTTCTATAACTTTCCTGGGGCCGAATAGCTCGGTGTAGAGCGCCGGACTCGTAATCTTGGTGATCCTGGGGTTGCGGGTTCGGATCTCCGCCGGGCCATTTTTGGTGCAGGGGGATTTTTTCCTCGGAGTTAACATTGGTTCTGACTCCATTTCCCATACAGTCCTTCGAATGAGACTCTAAACCGAGGTTCCGTGCGTGAACGCACGCATTACATCTTGCACACACGTCAAATCCCACCACCAACTTTCGGAAGGGAAGGTCAGTTTGGCCGTTGGTATGGATGACACGTTACACATAGCATGCACCCTGCGTGAGAAATGGAAAGAATGAAGGAAGCAAGGAAACTGAGTGATCGATATTGAATGATATGGACTGGATGACACGGGAAACGACTGAACGAAGCGCCAGCTGGCAGCTCTTCAGTCGGCACTACCCAGGTAGGCAGCCCGTTGTGTAAACGAGTGTGGTTTGTAAAGCGCTTAGAGCTTGGTCTCTAGCCGAGAATAGGCGCTATACAAGTATTCATAATAATAATAATAATAATAATAATAACGGGGAAAATAATTTTTTGTTATTCTCCCATGATGAGGAATGTGAGCATTTTCTCAGTTACCTTACCCCAAATGAAGGGGAATGTAAAACATGTCTTGCCTACCCTCCTAGAATGTTGCACAGCTACCGTCCACTAATCTTGGGGAATGTGGGACATTTATCAAATACTTTTCCCCGATAATGCACATTTCTTTTTATCTTGTCCTGGAATGGGACATTTTCTTCTTTACCTTACACTGATAATGGGGATATAGGGCATCCCTCTGTCACATTCCCCTAGTAGTTGGGAATACAGAACGTATTTCGTTTTCCTTTCAGGAATAATTAGAAAGACAGAATATTTTTCCTTTTTAATTTCCTTAGTACTGGGGAATAGGACTTTAGACCAACATTCTTTTCTGCTACAAGTATTCTGTATCATCTGCAATGTAATTGCACATGTTGAGGTTGTGACTCACATGTGAAAACATTGCGAGTCGTGTGTGTGTGTGTGTGTGTGTGTGTGTGTGTGTGTGTGTGTGTGTGCGTGCGTGCGTGCGTGCGTGCGTGCGTGCGTGCCTGTGTGCGTACGTGCATGCGTGCGTGCGTGTGTGTGTATGTGCGTGCGTGTGTCTGTCTGTCTATCTGTGTCGATGGTAACAACACTGGTATTTTCCTGGCAATTACAAGCGCTGGCATTACCAAACTTGACAGAATGATACAGAAATCTTAAATACATGTTAGCGAACCGCCAAGAGAAACGTGGACAAACGAGTCACAAGATTAAGATTTGTTTAAGATTTGTTTAGATTTCCGCCTGCAGTGGTTCACTTTGCAAATAGAATGATAAAGACTGATGAAACCTTTCCAGACATCAACTGATGGAAGATGTCATTGAATGTTAATGGCCGTAAATTACCATTTCAACAATGTGTTCAATACTACGAAACTGGGTTGTTGTTGTTTTTTTTTTTCTCAATCATATTTGCTTCATACACTGATAAAAAAAAAAATGCTAAATGATATTACATGCAAATGTGGCAACATGTATTAACTAATGCTAAATGATATTACTTTCAAATATGGCAACATGCATGAAATTACACTCTAACAAGATCAGGCCATTTAAAGAAATCTCTGCAAACCAGATGTGAAGGTGTAAATAAATGTATTTCTGAATTTAGAATTGAAATAGGCGACGTATATATTACTTCTGCCATAGTAAAGTAAGACTATTTGATATTTTCATTATGGTGAATTAAACCTATAGAGATGTTTAATTCACCATAAGCAGCAAAGAAATCAGCTTTTCGTGTTTCAAAAATAGCAGATCTGTACAAAAATAGAAGAAAACGAAAAAAAAAAAAGAAGACATAGAGGTGCATTCAAAAATTTACATTGTTGAAAAAAAAAAAAAAAATCAAGAATAGGCCAATTCACGGAAAAGCCTGTAATGGATGTATCAAAAGAGTATCATGTGTGTTAGTCAAAACATTATTTCGTTTTCATTGTTCTAAATGTTGTTTGTTTTTTGCCCGAAGAAGATCCAAGAGGTCGAAATGCATTGTGTTTTGTCCTGTGATCTGTTTGTCTGTGTCGTCTGGCGCAACTAGAAATACTGTTTCTTTTCATTAAAATTTGCTTCATTTTCCGCCCTCAGTCACCTCGTTTTGAATCAAAACATTACGTCAAACAGACGTCAGTTTGTTGATGATGCACATTTGGAATACGTAGGGCGACCTGTCAATCAAGGAAAAGACAACTCCTACCAAAGTGTCTGACAGGAACCGATCTGTGGCATGACCTTTTCACCCGGCAGAGGAGAGGAGCGTTTGTGTTCTTTGCGTAATAACCAGAGAGAACAGGGCTGAGCGAGGTCATGACCCTTCAGACTGATGCCGTTGACAGCAATGAGAAGAGGCAATAGAAGAGAGAGAGAGAGAGGGAGGGAGGGAAGGGGGAGTAGAAAGAGAGAGAGGGGGGGGGGACACAGAGAGAGAGAGAGAGAGGAAGGAGAAGAAGAACAACAAGAGAGGAAGGAGCGAGAGACAGAGAGAGAGATAGAGAAGTAGAGAGAAAGGAGAGAGAGATAGCAAGGAGAAGGGGAGAAGGAGCGAGAGACAGAGAGAGTGGGAAGGGGAAACAGAGAGAGAGGAGAGAGAGAGAAGGACAAAGAGATGGAG
This sequence comes from Conus canariensis, assembly GCA_033310375.1. Classification (NCBI taxonomy): domain Eukaryota; kingdom Metazoa; phylum Mollusca; class Gastropoda; order Neogastropoda; family Conidae; genus Conus; species Conus canariensis. Next base: position 16,195,526 of record CM065735.1, read on the forward strand.
AGAGAAGGAGAGAGAGAGAGAAAGAAAGAAGGAAAGGGGAGGGGGGAGCAAGAGGCAGACGAGCTGCAAAAGAGGAGTGAGGGGAAAGGTGGAGGTTTGAGAGAGGGGTAGACGGGGGAAGGGTGGGCTCGAGCACTTGGAAAGGTGGTTGAAAGGCACTGGAAACATAACCGCTCATGCTCTTATTTTTCGAAAGTGAAAGCTTATGATGTGGTATGCTACTATACTGCCAGTGTTGATCGCCGTCTACGCGTTCTGTGCTTGTCGTCTACAGACCTTTTTCCTTCCCACACTATGCGCCATTCTTTTGCCCTTCATCCCGCTATGGTATGCTTTCATTGCACGTGAGCCACATAGGCAATTTGCGGCTTTTTGTTGTGCCCTCTGCGTATTACCAGTTATTGCTTTTTTACCGTGGTTCTCAAGAGAGGAACAAAAATGAGCGTATTCACTTCATTCTCATAAACATCTGCGGATTTGCCTGTTGATTTCATGGTCATGAATGTATCCAGAGTTAAATCTGGATTTAACTTATTCTCTCCAGTCAGCGCAAACTGTGCACGACCCTGTGATGATTTATAAACAAACCGGGACTTGTTACCTAAAACAGAAACAGGTGGGGGTTTTCTAGGTGTGTCAAGCGCGATTCTGTTAAAACTATCCTATTCGGTTGAAATTCTCTTAATCTCTTGAAACTCTTCTATTCTGCTGAAATTCTACTATCTTCAGAAATATTGCTGCTTTTTCCTCCCCAGAGTGTACATTCACTTGAGACCTCGTACAAGAATCTGATGAATATACACTGCATGGAGTCCTTTGAAACCCTTTAATCCAATTTTAGATACCATGGCAGGAAACTAATGAAGCATGTGTACTTCCATCATTCTTCTGAAGCATTGCAAAGTTCTTCAGCGTATGCACGTAGACCATCGAGCACAAGTTTGATTAAATCTGTTAATTTGACACGAGTCTTCTAAAACACTATTATCGAGATTATTATCGGAATCTCATGAAATACATAAACTTACATGATTCTTTCTTCTTTTTTTTTTTTAAGTCACTACTCTATCTTTCTTCCAGTTATGTGTACGCAGGGAACTTTTGTCGCCGTGTGCCTGACTGTAAATCTCAATAATAGCTGGAATTTTGTGGACCAGATGTGTTTAAACCTGTGTTATAAGCACAAACTCGCACGCGCCGCACACACACACACACACACACACACACACACACACACACCACACACACATATTCATTCATCCATTCATCCATCCATTCATTCATATTCTACACGCATATGAAACGAAAGTAATCATTAACACGTTGACTGAATTCCTTGCAATGTCTGCTTTACCTAAAACCACAGGTAACACACGTAACAGGCACATACATTTGTAAATGCGCATATACGTGCAAGTGCGAACACACACACACACACACACACACACACACACACACACACACACACACACGCTCGCTCTCTCTCTCTCGCTCTCTCTCTCTCTCTGTCTCTGTCTAGACGTCTGTCTCTCTTCTCTCTCTCTCTCTCTCTCTCTCTCTCTCTCTCTCTCTCTCTCATTAACATAAAACAAGTGATATCCGTTTGCAGGTCGTTTATTAAGCACGGAAACATACATATCTTCGTTTGCTCTTCGAATATGTAAATTGCTCAAACAAACAAACAAACAAGAATTACCATTGCACCAGTGCACATTTTTTGAGATTTTGTTTTTCAAAGGGCAAGTGTATAGGTGTGGGTAAGTCTGCACATAACGGTTGGTCGTTTCCTGTCGTGTTCTTAAACTTAGATATCAAGCTCTTTTACTGGTGTCCAAGACACACAAATCCAACCACCGTGATTTCTTTTTTGAAATGTGAATTGTTTTTCAATTAAATTGCTCATCTCTGTCCCAACAGTGTCTATTTTTAGCAATTAACCTGATACAGATTTGATTCATTCGTTCTCATTTTCAATTTTAGACGGCGGAAATGACGGCACAGCCTTGCATTTGTTCCATACTTCCGGTGCAGGCGATTCCATTGTAAAGGGGGGCAGGGTCGGCACACTCTCGGGAGCGAGTCTGAACGCCTTTGTTCTCGTTGTCTGGCAGAGACTGGCACTGGGACCACTCTGCCCATTGGCTGAAGCCGCCGTCAATTTCTGAATGAAGAGAACGACAAACACAGTGATACAACCATGGAATGAGGTTTCAGTTCAGTTCAGTTCAGTTGTGGTGTGTGTGTGTGTGCGCGCGCGCGCGCGCGCGCGGTGCGTGCGTGTGTGTGTGTGTGCGCGCGCGTGCGTGCGTGTGTGTGTGTGTGTGTGTGTGTGTGCGCGGTATGTGTGTGCGTATGTGTGTGTGTGTGTGATCATTTACTGAAACATCCCAGGAATGAGGTTTCAGTACGCACGCACGCACACACGCACGCAGTCTCGCTTGCGCGCGCGCGCGCACACACACACACACACATACTGGTGCGCGCGCGCGCGCACACACACACACACACACACACACATGTGCATGAACACACACACACACACACAACACACACACACACACACACACACACACACACACACACACACACTCACACACACGCACGCACGCACGCATGTGCGCACGCTACAACATCTCTTGACTATAGCTACTACTGCTGCGATCCCTCCCACTGCAACTACTAATACTACTGTTGCAACTGCTGCTGCTATCACTACTACTACTGCTTCTGCTGCTGCTGCTGCTACTGCTACTGCTACTGCTACTACTACTACAACCAATTCTACTGCTACTGTTATTGCCACTGCCGCTGCTCTTCGTCCTCTTCCTACTGCTACTAATGTTGCTGCTCTTATTGCTGCAGCTGTTACTGCTACTCCTGATTTAAGTAATTCAGTCGCTGCTGCTGCTACTGCTGCGACTACAACTACTGATGCTTCTAATACTACTAGTATTGTGGATGCGGATGCTACTACAACTGCTGCTGCCCCTGCTGCTGTTGCTGCTGCTGCTGCTACATCTACTACTACCAGCACTACCACCACTACTACTATTAATACTACTGTTGCTGCTGCTCCTGCTGTGTGCAATGACATTCACTGACCGCAGGGCGTCGTTCCGCATGACTGGGTCTCCTCCTGGGCCCCACGCAGGGCTGGCCGTCATGTTGAGGCATGGGACTGTCACAGGCCCGGGTTCGAATCTGGGTACCACCTGTTTGTGAATCGTCACACAATCTTCGGTACTTTTTTTTTCTCCCCAAACGATAGTTCCAGAGAAAGAAAGACAGAGGGTGAGTGAGTGAGTGAACGAGTGAGTAAGGGAGCGAGTGAGTAAGACGCAAATCTGTCACGGATGAAATATGAAATGGAAAAAAAAGATAATGAGAGAGTGACGATAGACAGACAGACAGAAGATGGTGGACAAAGAGAGAGATGAACAGAGAAAAAAAGACATAGATTTGACAGAAAAAGAAGACACATAGAAAAAAATAGGGAGAGAGCACCTAGTCAGACAGGCCAACATACAGACAGCTTTCCGCGCATAATGCTGTACACACACACACACACACACACACACACACGCACTCATACGCGCACACACACATACACACGCGCGCGCGCGCGCGCACACGCACACACACAGTCAGTCAGACAGACAGAGAGGGGGGAGACAAAAAGAGAGAGAGAGGGGGGGGGGCGGGAGAGAGGGGAGGAGAGAGACAGACAGACAGAGACGGAGACAGAGAGAAATAAATCTGACAGAAGCGTACTGTCTGTGACACTCTCATTAACTTTTCTTTTCTAAATCTGTTAGAAACCATATCACTGAACCTATCTATCCCACATTAATCAGGTCAACAACTTGTAAGTGTCATCATTGGTCATACATTTAAGCAGCACGAATCAAATGTCCACAGTGAATTGCAATCACAGACAACAAGGTATGTGCGTGAATACTGCACATGTTTTACACACACACACACACACACACACACACACACACACACACACACACACACACACACACGCACACACACACACACACACACAAACCACATCTCTTCTTTTTCTTTTTTCTTTTTTTTTTTTTTTTTTTTTTTCCCCTTGCAATGAAGGTTCTTTTCTTTCCAAAATAAATATTCAGTAATAACATTACAGTGTTCCACAGAACAAAAAGAGTACTTTTTTCATAAATACCATATATGTACAAATACAAAAATTATAATGTTAATGCAAAGGGTGTTTTCTACAAGGTCCTCATACAGCAACACAAAATTATGTTTTGAATTCTTTGTTCATAGCATATGTCAGTACTATTCAATATGTATAGAACCCCCCCCCCCCCTTTTTTTTTTTTAAACACAGCATCTATACAGTGTGTTGAGGGATCATCCATATTGATTGCTATCCCTCCAACAATAATCCTGAGTATGGTAGCCACTTTTTTTTAAAATCATAGTAACACATATTTAATACATGTACATATTTTTCCAACGTATACCTACGGCTTAACTCAGTCAAAAATATTTCCAGTTTTGGTTTAATGCGAGTTATCCTGCACTTATAAACAAAGAATTTTGCCCATAGAATAATTAGATCAAAAGTATCTTCAGTTAGTGTTTTATCGTCTGTGCCAAATAAAATTAATTCAACATTAAATGATAATCTTTCACAGTTACTGCACTTCTCTCTTATTTTTTTTTCAAAATCTTTCCAAAACATCTGTGAGAATGGGCAGTACCATAAATAATGTTGCACAGTATCTCTTTCATTGCAACAAAAGTTGCATTTATCATTATCAGTTACTCCAATTTTTTGTAATAGGATATTTGACACTAAAATTCCATGACACAGTTTCAGCTGAAACCATTTAAGCTTTATTTCTTTTATTTTATTAATCTTTTTTAAAACAGTCTCCCAATCAATATACATGGCTAATCGAGTTTCCCACTTCATAAAGGCTTTTATGTCAAATATTACATGTTCCTCTAAGAGTAAATTGTAAAAAATCTTTGTTCCTTTATGTACTCCAGATATTATTTGTACTGATTTATTATTTTCGTTACTACAGTTATTTTCGAAGATTATATTTCTTTTTCTGGCATATTCTTTGATTGCTTGAATGCAACCAAAGTAGTTAAGATAATTTACTGTTAGACCCCACTTTTCTGAAAATTCATCATGTTTTAAAAACTCTCCATTTTCTTTCAAAACATCTTTCACAAGGTATACATTTTTTAGGTTCCAAGTTTTAAAAAAGAAATGACTGTTATTTATTTTGAATTTGTTGTTGAAAAATATGGGTTCAGCAGTCATCTCTTTGTTGTTATCTAATTCAACGTGAGTGTTGAATTTATCATAAGCATTAAATACGTCTTTCCAAAACTGATTATATTTATTATTTGTAAATCTCCTAGAACCATAGCAGTTTAACTGATCACTTTCTGGATATGAGATTTTCATTAATTTCTTCCATTTTGAATTGCCTATGATCAGTTTCTTATCCAAGACAATTTCAGACCCTGAATAAAAGCTTGTATATTTGGAATTCCAATGCCTCCATTTTCGACATTATGAACTGAATAAATTCGTTTTATTTTATCTGTTTTTTTATCCCACACAAAATCAAAACACATTTTCTGTAATTGTTTAATATAATCATCTGGTGGATTTGGCAATAATATCCATAAGTATACTAATTTTGATAATATAAGCGATTTTAAGATGGCTACTCTTCCCAGTGGTGTACAGCTCCTTCTAGACCAAATCTTAAACAAGGTTTGTACTTCGACAAATTTGCTTGCTGTATTGATTTCTGTTAAATGCGATAGGTCGGTAGTAAACCAGAACCCAAGTATTTTAAATTTGGGGGGATTCCATATCATGCGCTTATCAGCTAAGTATCTAATATCTGATTTCTTATTTTTACCTAACCATACGTTGATAGTTTTTTCAAAATTCAACTTTAGGCCTGAGAATTCTTCAAATTCCTCCAGAGTATTGAACAGTCTTTCGTATGACTTTTGATCTCCCTCTAACGTAAATGAGGTGTCGTCAGCAAACTGGCTTACCTTAAATTCTGTATCTGATATCTGAATTCCTTTAATTTCTTTATCTTCACGGATTTTGCATGCTAATATCTCAGCACACATAACAAACAAATATGGCGATATTGGGTCTCCTTGCCGGCATCCTCTGGCTACTGCAAAGCTTTTGGAAATTTTTTCCATTCACGATCACATAGGACTTGATATTAGTATAGAAGGTATGTATCCATTTAATTATATCTTTACCAAAGCCAAATGCATTCAAAACTTTTTCCATATAGTTCCAGTTAATTGAGTCAAAAGCTTTTTCGAAATCAATAGAAATCAATAGACCTGGCACGTTTTTATTTTCTAAATAATGTATTAAGTCATACAAAATTCGAATGTTATCTCCAATGTATCTTCCTGATATAAATCCAGTTTGATCTTCATGGATTAATTTAAATATAACCATTTTCATCCTGTTTGCTATACACGTTGATCCAATTTTATATGTAATGTTCAGGAGTGAGATTGGTCTCCAATTTCTTAAATATTCCCTAGGTTTTTCATTTTTAGGTATGCAAATTATTATTCCCTCCTTTTGAGTTATTGACATTTCTCCCTTAATAAATCCCTCGTTTAAAGACCGAACCACGAAGTCACCTAATTGTCTCCAGAAAAACTTAAAGAAATTCACTGTCATTCCATCTGTGCCTGGGCTTTTATCATTTTGCATGCTTTTTAATGCTTCAGATGCTTCTTCTTTAGTTATGAACCCTTCCAGGTTTTCAGATTCTGTTTCAGATAACTTTGGCAAGCTGTGTATATAATTATCAATGTCTATTTCCCGGGATTCTTTTTGTTCATATAAATTCTGAAAAAAGGATTTTGTCTCCTGCAACATCTCATCTCTTTCGAATAGTGTTCGACCGTCATCTGTCACCAATTTCAACATTCGTTTGCTTACAAAATGCCTTTTTTCTAAAGAGCAGAAGTATTTATTGATTTTCTCTCCTTGAGATGCCCATCTTGCTTTGGATCTTAAAATAATACCTTCTAGTTTTGTTTTCCTAATTTCTGCTATTTGTGTTTTTTTCTCATTCAAAACTATCATGTCTTCTTCATCTATAAACGACTTTCTCTCTAGAGTTTGTATTTCTCTTTCTAGATCTTGTTCATGTTTTATTAAATCCCTCTTTTTATGTATGCTATACGTAATAGATTTTGCTCTAATTTCCATTAACAGTGTATCTAGAAACAGTTGATCAGATATCATGAAGTGAATCTGATCACCTGGTATTCTTTTTACATTCTCTCTTGTATAAGGCAATACTGCATATTGTTCTTTTATTTCTTCTATAGTATTGTTAATGAGTTCAATATAAATATGATCTTTCAACAATGAGGAGTTAAATTTCCAAAACCCTTTGGTTCTTTCTTCATTTTTAAATGTTACCTCTATTGTTATTAAAGAGTGATCACTTCTATATCCAAAGAGGATATCAGCGTTACTAACATTGGTTACTAAAGTGTCGGAAACTAAAAAGAAATCTAAACGGCTTTGTTGAAAAGGATTTGTTCTTCTCCAACTGTATCGGAGAACTTCTGGGTTCAATTCTCTCCATATATCTACTAGTTCATATTTGGAAATCATCTCCAATACTGCTTCTCTTGCTTTGGCATTATTAATATGTTTGTAGTTATAGTAATCAAAATTTGGATTTAATACCAAGTTCCAATCTCCACCGATAATTACATTCGAAATACCTAGATCTTCAGTTCTGTTTTGTATGGTCTCGAAAAAATCTGGTTCATCCCGATTTGGACCGTAAACATTCACTAATACAATCTGTTGTCCCATTGTATTCAACACCAAAACAATATAGTTTCCTGTTGTATCTTTGATTATTTGTTCTATTTTGAAATCAAAATTATTATTTAACAATATGGCAACCCCTCTTGATCTACTATTATTAGAAGAAAAAAAGCATTCATATCCCCATTCAGTTCGAATCTGGCGCTCTAATTTCTTAGTAAAATGTGTATCTTGTAAAAAATATACAGAATATTCCTTTTGCCTTAAATATTGAAAGACATCTTTTCGTTTTTCATAGTTACCCAGACCCTGGCAATTTAGAGATGACATCACCAAACTATCCATTTCCATAATGTTCTTTCATACTGCTAGCGCTGCATATGCTCTCCATACTCGTTTTCACTATGCTATGATCATCATCATGTACATCACAAATTATATCATAAACATGACAAAGAAAAACCTTGGACCTATTGTAACAAAAAATGGATACAAAGAATTCTTGGACATGACAAAATAAACACAAACAATTATGTAGAACATAGAATAACATTTCTGAACGAGTCTCGCTGAGCACATTGCATAAGGCAAAGTATCTCAATAATTAGCACGACATAACCTGTGTTCCTGAATACAACTCAAAATGACGAGTGATCTACTCTTTAAGTTTTTGTTTGAAATATGTTATGTATCTACACACACACACACACACACACACACACACACACACACACACACCCCCCCCCCCACACACACATACATACACACACACATATATACACACACATATATACACATATATACACACACACATATATATACATACATACACACACACATACACATATATACATATATATATACATATATATATATACACACATATACACACACACATGCACACACACACACACACACACACACACACACACACACACACACCCACGCACACACACACACACACATACATAACTATCAATCAAGAGGCACAACAAGAACGGCAAAAATGTGTAACCACTTCCTTGCTTACGAAGAGAAGAAACACGGGAGGGAAGGGGCGGGTGGCGTGAATACCATGCGACCATTGGTCGAACAAATGGGACAGTTACGAAAAAAAAAAAAAAAAAAAAAAAAAAAGTATCCGTGCGCACGTACGTGTGTGTGTGTGTGCGCGTGCGTGCGCGTGCGCGCGCGCGTGCGTGCGCGCGTGTGTGTGTGTCTGCGCGCGTGTGTGTGTGCGTGCGTGCATGTGTGCGTGTGTGCGTGACAAATACATGCAGCTTGATACAATATGAAACATCTGACCTCATGTCATGGATAAAGCTTAACCTCTCACAGCTCACTTGATGTACCCTGTGACATATTTTTCGCGTTTGGTACATCTGTACTCTTTGCTGGGGGTTCCCCAAAGGGGCAATAATGTTTTCCTTTATCTCCCCCATCTACCAGAAGAACCCAGACATAAATATAGGCACCACATTGTCATCAACATCATAATCAACAATACCATCATCCTCACCATATCCACCATAGCAATAAAAGAGGGGGGAAACATATTGAATATAATCTTGTAAGTTACAAAATACTTATTCTAACTTACATGTGCCTGTGTGTATGTATGTGTTCGTACGTGTGTATGCATATGTACACGCGCGCACACATGCGTGAATGCTTTTGTATGTGTTGTATGTATGTTACGTGTGTGCGCGCGTGTGTGTGTGCGTGTGTGCGTGTGCGTGCGTGTGTGTGTGTGTATGTGAGTACACGTGCTCATTCTTCAATTTAACGTCTGTTTACTAAAAATATTAGACGATCGTGTACGTGTGTGTGCATGCGTGTGTGTTAGTGTGTGTTAGTGTGTGTGTGTGTGTGTGTGTGTGTGTGTGTAAGTGTATGTGTGTGTTATATGTACACACGTTCATACTTCTATATCAAATTAAAAGAAAAAAAAATTGGATGAGTATAAAAGATTCATTGACTGTAGCTGTAATTCAGCTATGAAAATAATAATGTTAATATTATAATAATAATAATGTTACACGTTTAAAAGTATAGTGTGTATGTGTGTGTGTGCATGCGCGTGCGTGTATGTGTGTGTGTGCGCGCACGCGCGCGCGCGCGCGCGCGCGTGTGTGTGTGTGTGTGTGTATGGCCGCGCGTCAGTGTGCACATGTACTTGTATTTCCGAATGTATGTGTTTATATATTCTTACGTGTCGATACAGATTGACTAGCATTCTCTCTCTCTCTCTCTCTCTCTCTCTCTCTCTCTCTCTCTCTCCCCCACCTCTTTCTCTCTCTTCTCCTGTTTACGTACGTGTGTGTGTGTGTGTGTGCGCGTGCGTGTGCGTGCGTGCGTGCGTGCGTGTGCGTGCGCGCGTGTGCGCGCGTGTGTGTGCGTGAGTGTGCGCGCGTGCGTGTGTGTGCGTACGCGCATTAACACCCAATTATAAGTTCCCGCATGCATCCATGCGTACTTATATCATATGTGTGGGTGTGCATGCATACGTGTGGGCATGTGTTCACTGTGTGTGCACCTGTTGACAGACAAACAACAACAAATAACAAAAAGTACAAAATCACTTCTTCCTGTCCTTCCCCCAGCCCTCAACAGCGGACCCGTTCCACCCCCCCCCCCCCCCCGCCCCCAATCTCCTCTCTTTATTTTGTCCTCTCCCCCCTCTCCATTTTGTTTTAAACAACACTCGATTTCAATCTTTGCTGTTGAACTGTCATTATATTGTTATTATACTGACATCGTAATCATTTTTTTTTTTCACAATTCTGTTTTTGAAAATTGTTTTACTCACTTTTTCTCACTTTTTCTTTCGGGTAAAGTCCTTCGATCCAGTCCTGCTTAATTACACACCTTTTTTTTCCCCTCTTCCCACACACAGAGAATGTTCCACCGTTCCTTCCATCACATTTTTTTGAGTCTCTTTTATTCAAAAATTACAACACCAACACATTCTCCTCCATGCTAACATTTGCTGGTGACATGGCTCGCTTGAAAGCTTCATCCAAATCCGTGTGAATTGTCAGTCTCACAATGACACCGTTCTTAACTTTGGCTAGTATCTTCCCAGCGCTGGTCCAGGCGGACATCGTTGCCGAATGTTCCATGGCACTTCGTAGGAGCCTGTAGTTGGTCGCTGTCAAATCCTCTGCTACGCTGGTACCCTTTCCCTTCAGCTTACGGCGGTTAGTCAGCACCTGGTCTCGCTTCTTGCGGTCGAAGAATCGTACGAGTATTGGGCGAGGTTTGTCGGAACTACGTCTCCCAGTCCTGTGCGCCACCTCTATGTCGACAGGTTTGACATCGACACCCACGCTGTCAGTGAAGATGGTACAGATTTTGCGCACACAGTCGTCTGGTGTCTCATTCTCTCGCTCCTGGACCCGGAAAACCCGTAAATGACACCTCCGAGAGTATTGATCCAGATCATTTTGCTGCTTTTCTACTTCTTTAATTCTGATTTCCTGCTGCCTAATAATATTGTGTAGGGTTTCGTTCTTCTTTTTCAGTTCTTGACCTACTTTGTCTTGCCGTTCTCTCTGCGCTTCCATTTCAAAGACCCTCCCCTCAAGCGCACTAACCTTCTCCATGAAATTTGTTGTCAGGTTTTTTAAGTCATCTTTCATCATTGCAAAGTCTTCTTTTGTGGCTAAACCGTCCATTCGTTTTTCTATTCTAGCGAGGGCTACTTGAATGTCTCTGCTTGAAAGATCCGGCATGCTGTTGTTTTTTTCCTCTTCTGCACAAGACCCTATGTTTTGACGTTTTCGATCAGGTTTCACTGTCTGTTCTACACAAACACTGGTGTCACTATCATCTGTAGATGAAGAGTAAATCCGTTTGTTTTTGTTGTCACTCATTTCACAGAACACTTCACAGAACACAGTTTCATGTCGTACTCCAAGAATTAGCACACAAACACCACAGGGCACTTCCGTTTGAGCGACGTCACTGTCCAAACACAACACTGTGTCGGTACATCTGTACTGTTAATTCACCATTTCCTCTCGACACCACATCCTGTGTTGTTTTTGTGTGGCCTGTGCCCGATGCTGCCGTCGGCTTCTCTAAAAAATCATACTGGTCGACACGTTAATCACTTACTGAAATTTCTGTGCACTTGAAATGTCAATACCACTCGTAATTAAGACAAAATTAATTAATTATGCACAGAGACGTGAAACCAGCAACTGCACCACTCGTGAGCGAGAACTCACCCCTCATGTGTACCCCTTTTTTCTTTCTTGCTAATGAATGAATAGGGGAAGGGGGGGGGGGATGTGAAGTACTCAGCAAAAATAGAAATGACAACAGAAAAGAATGAAAAAGGTGCCCCTTACCTGCATGCCACTGAACCCAACACACCACCTCACCCCCAGCCCCTCGCGAACACGCACTCAGAGAGAGAGAGAGAGAAAGAGAGAGAGAGGGGGGGGGGAGAGAGAGAGAGACAGACAGAGACAGAGACAGAAAGAAACACAGAGAGACAGACAAGGAGGGAAGGGAGAGAGAAAGACAGAGAGAGGGAGAAAGAGAGAGACCGAAAGAGAGAGAGATAGGAGAGGGAGGGGTGCGGTAAAGGAAAGATACTTCTTCTGCGTACGCAGGCTGATACTCCTGCGGACACTCCCTGTATGGACAGACAAGTATCAATCCCATCTCCCCAACAAAGGGAGTGGAGTTTTGTGTGTATGACCGTTTTTTATCCCGCCATTAAGGCAGCCATACTCCATCTTCGGGGAAGGTGCATGCTATGTGTAACGTGTCACCCATACCAACGGCCAAACTGGCCTTCTCTTCCGAAAGTTGGTGATGGGATCTGACGTGTGTGCAAGATGTTATGCGTGCGTTCACACACGGAACCTCGGTTTATAGTCTCATTCGAAGGACTGTATGGGAAATGGAGTCAGAACTAATGTTAACTCCGAGGGAAAAATCCCGCTGTACCGAAACGGCCCAGCGGAGATTCGAACCCGCAACCCTTGGATTACGAGAAGGAAAGATTCAAACACGGAAATGACAAAAACTTTGACAGAAACAAAAGCAAAAATAGCAGTACACGGAGACGACAAAAAAATAAAAATAAAAAGCCGGACAAAGACATGGATAAACAATCCACAGACCAACCGACAGACAAAGAGACAGACGGACAAGACATGACATGACAAGACAAGACCAGACGATCCAAGCCGACAGACCTCCGCAGGTGGTAGTACAGGGACCCCACGAAGACCACTCCCCGTATCCCCCAGACACTGACGGCCGGGTCAGGAAAGGCACCTGAGACCCCGCTCCAATATCCTGTAGAGCCATCAATCAATCAATCAACTAATCAATCAATCAACCAGTCGATCGATCAATGAATCAACCAGTTGATCGATCAATCAGTCAGTCAATCAATTAAACACTCGATCGATCAATCAGTCAATCAAACAATTAAACACTCGATCGATCAATCAAGCAAGCAAACAGTCAAGCATTCAACCCGTCGATCAATCTGTCAATCAATCACTTAAACACTCGATCGATCAATCAAGCAATCAAACAGTCAAGCATTCAACCAGTCGATCAATCAGTCAATCAATCACTTAAACACTCGATCAATCAAGCAGCCAAGCAATCAAACAGTCGATCAATCAACCCGTCGATCAATCAGTCAAGCAATCAATTAAACACTCGATCGATCAAACAAGCAATCAATCAACCATTCCATCAATCAATCAAGCGATCAATCCATCAATCAGTCGATTAATCAAGCAATCAACCAGTCGATCAATCAAGCAATCAACCAGTCAATCAATCAGTCAATCACTCAGCTAATAGATCGATCCGTTCACAATGTTCACATAGGATTCGTCAGGAAAGATACGTGTGCTCCTGTTCCAATATCCTGCACAGAAATCAATCAATCAATCAATCAATCAATCAATCGGTCGATCAATCAGTCAATCAATCAGCCAATCAATCGATCCGTTCACAATGTTCACAAGGGACCTCGAAAGATGCGTGTGCCCCTGTTCCAAGATCTTGTATAGTAATCAATAAATCAATCAATCAGTCAGTCAGTCCATCAACCTGTCGATTAATTAATCAACCAGCTAATTAATCAGTCTGTTAACAATGTTAACAAAGGACTTTGTCCGGAAAGATGCATGTGCCCACGTTCCAAGATCCTGTATAGTAATCAATCAATCAATCAATCAATCGATCAATCAACCAGCTAGTCAATCGATCTGTTCACAATGTTCACAAAGGACTTCGTCCGGAAAGTCACGTGTGCTCCGAGATCCTGTATATCACTCAATTAAATCAATAATTATTCATCGACAAGTAGTCGATCAATCAAATCTGTCAACAGTTTTACAGGGTCAAGGTCAGGAATGGAACTTGTATGCGTGTGTGTGTCTGTCTGTCTGTCTGCTTGTCTGTCTGCCTGTCTGTTCCTGAGTGTGTGTGTGTGTGTGTGTGTGTGTGTGTGTGTGTGTCTGTCTGTCTGTCTGTCTGTCTGTCTGTCTGTCTGTCTGTCTGTCTGTCGGTCGGTCGGTCTGTCTCTGAGTCTATGTGCATAAGAGAGAGACAGAGACAGACAGAGAGAGAGAGAGGGAGAGAGTGAGCAGACTGGCCCTAATTAACCTAAAACGCACGAACCTGCTTCCAGGGTAACACAAAGAAACGGAGAATAGAACGGGTGATGAAACACTGTAATACTATCACTATTGACGCAAACGGGAGACCATAATTATCGAATAAACTCTTACGTCGTCCAATGAGCTTGACGCACGGAGCCGCTTGTTCGTCAGACCACCCTCAGCAGACTGCAACGAAGGTTTGAAAGAACTGAAAACGCAACAGTACATGCATCTCTCTCTCTCTCCTCTCTCTCTCTCTCCTCTCTCTCTCTCTCTCTCGTCTCTCTGTCTGTCTGTCTGTCTGTCTCTCTCTCTCTCTCTCTCTCTCTCTCTCTCTCTCTCTCTCTCTCTCTCTCTCTGTGCATGTGTGTGTGTGTGTGTGTGTGTGTGTGTGTGTGTGCTCATCTGCACATGTAAGCTATGTGTGCGCGCTCGCGCGCGTGTGTGTGTGTGTGTGTGTGTGTGCGCGCGAGTGTGTGTGTGTGAGTGTGTGTGCGCGCGCGCATGTGTGTCTGTCTGTAAGTCTGTGTGTCTGTGAGTATCTCTGTTTGGATGCGTGTCTGTCTCGCTGAGAGCATTGTTCTCATTTGTGCTTGTGTGAGCGAGTAAGCGCATATGTATGCACTTACCATGTGTGTGGGGGATTTTTTTCTAACACAATTACAGTACATGACACAAATATGCAACAGTTACAGCGGTAAGAGAGGATGCGATCAGAGAAACTCACGACGGGCTGACGAGTGTAGTCGCCAATACGATCACGACAATCGCTATCCGACGCATTTCCGCTCAGCAGCGTCACCCGGATGTAGGGGCAGCCATCTTTACACTCTCCCTTAAAGTCGTCACAGCGGGTTCGTGGATTGATCACCTTGAAAAATATAATGCTGAAAAAGAGAAAGAAAGAAAAACAAGATGCAAAGCATATAAATGTACTCCCAGTAAGTAGTACAAAAAAAAAAAGAAAGAAAAATATATATATATAAATCAGTCGCTATAGCACTTTCTCCCCTTTTGGTGGTAGAAATTTTGTATGTAAGATAAAAGAAAAAAAAAACCGCTGCTCTCCCCGGCGGGGAAATGAACCAGGGTCGCCCGCGTGACAGGCGGGGATACTAACCACTATACTACCGACGAGCTTACAGAATCTGGTTACACTTCAGTTTATAAACCGTTATTGCTTAAACTGTACATCACAAAATTATCATTCATAGCCGTTAGTAACGGCTATTCTGGTAAAATAAAACATCGGGCATCATCCGTGACCCATAATGAACGTATCTGCAAATTTTCAGAAAGATCGGTTCAGCAGTTTTGTCTGGAGCGAGTGGAACACATTTTGACCACGGACGGACAGACAGACACACACACAGGCAGCATTTCTTTGTTCCCATTCTAGAGTACTCCCTGTTTTCTATAAGAACTGGGAGTACAAAAAGAGAGAGGTAAGACTGCACAAAATGTACGTATTGAGATCATCCTTTGTTTTTTAAAGAAAACGAAGCTAGAAATAAATAATTGCCAAAATGTTCACATCATGAAATTTTTAAGAGAATAAGATCTGCTTTACAAAATCTGTAATAATTGAATTTGGAGGGTATGATAATGATGAAAATGGACGGGATGGAAAATCAATAACAAAATTAAAAAGGGAGGTAGCTATTCATCCCTGAAAATTAGACACCCCCATGATGAGATGATGATGATGATGATGATGATGATGATGATGATGATGGTGGTGGTGGTGATGATGATGATGATGATGGTGGTGGTGGTGGTGGTGGTGATGGTGGTGGTGGTGGTGGTGATGATGACGACGACCATTATCAATTCCTTTCCTTACTCTGTTTATATGGTCTTGTGATTACAGTCGTTTTTGTTGATGACGGCAATGGTGATGTCGATCTTTTTTCTTATTCGTTTTTTTTTTCCTGTCCTCCTTCTCCTTCTCCTCCTCCTCCTCTTCTTCTTCTTCTTCTTCTTTTCATTCTCTATTTTCATTTAGCATTTCGAAAACTGGGCTGGAAGACCGAAATTAGAAGATGACGAAAACAAGAAAAATTATTGTCGTTGCTGCTATTTTCCTTTTTCTTCTTCTTGTTCTTCTCCCTCTTCCTCTTCCTTGTTGTTGTTGTTGTTCTTCTTCTTCTTCTTCTTTTCTTCTTCTTCTTCTTCTTCTTTCTTCCTTGTCGTCGTCGTCGTCGTTGTCGTCGTCGTCCTCGTCGTCGTCGTCGTCCTCGTCGTCGTCGCCGTCGTCGTTATCATTGTCGTCTCGTCTTCTTCTTCTTCCACTTCTTCTTCTCCGCCCTCCTCCTCCTCCTCCTATCATTATCATCATCGTCGTTGTCGTTATCTTACATATTGTCGTCAGCAGATCTTTTTTTCTTTTTACCTTCTGCTCCTCCTCCTTCGTCTTCACCCCCACCTCCACCCTCTTCCCGTTCATTTTGTTAAATAAATTTCGGCATACTGGATAAATTTCAGCAAGCGAGAAGGTAGGAGACATGCTGAAAGGGAATAAAAGACCAAAATAGAACACACACGCACGGACGCAAACACACACACGCACACACACACACACACACACACACACACACCACCACCACCACCACCACCACCAACCACACCACACACACGC
This sequence comes from Conus canariensis, assembly GCA_033310375.1. Taxonomy (NCBI): domain Eukaryota; kingdom Metazoa; phylum Mollusca; class Gastropoda; order Neogastropoda; family Conidae; genus Conus; species Conus canariensis. The sequence continues at coordinate 16,212,654 of CM065735.1, forward strand.
ACGCACGCAGCACGCACACACAATACCACACACACACACACACACACACACACACACACACACACACACACACAACGTGCACATACCACTACCACCACCGCCGCCGCCGCCGCCAACACACACACACACACACACGCACCACCCCTACCCCAACCACTATCACCCCCCCTCCCCTCCCCCCCCCCCCCCCCACACACACATATATACACACACAAGCAATCTGTACGTGCGGAAATAAAAATGTCCATACGGTAGAAACCACAGTGAGGGGACGGGGGAGGGGATGGGGGGGGGGGCGGGCTGGAGCTGGACGTCGGTCAAGCAAGACGAGTGGACCGACCAACCAACCAAAGCCTCACCCGTTTTCTCTGTCCCAGAAGTAACGGTCACCCTCGCTGTCCCTGTCCAGGGCGCGGATGCTGGACACCTCCTTCCAATGATGCATGCGGGGTCTCCACTCCGGGGTGTGCGAGTAGAGGTCCAGCTCAGCGTCTCGCGGCACGCACAGACCCACCCGCACGCCGAAGTCCCTGCACGCATCGTTAAGGTAAAGGTGAGGTAATGCTGCTTACTTTTAGCCCAGCCGACCGCAAAAGGGCCATATCAGGGCTGTCACCGCGTGGCGAAGTCAACTCACAAGTCATTATCAAAACATCAGGGCTGTCACCGCGTGGCGAGTCAATCACAAGTCATTATCAACTCAGGTGTCACGCGTGGTGAAGTCAACTCACAAGTCATTATCAAAACATCAGGGCTGTCACCGCGTGGTGAAGTCAACTCACAAGTCATTATCAAAACATCAGGGCTGTCACCGCGTGGTGAAGTCAACTCACAAGTCATTATCAAAACATCAGGGCTGTCACCGCGTGGTGAAGTCAACTCACAAGTCATTATCAAAACATCAGGGCTGTCACCGCGTGGTGAAGTCAACTCACAAGTCATTATCAAAACATCAGGGCTGTCACCGCGTGGTGAAGTCAACTCACAAGTCATTATCAAAACATCAGGGCTGTCACCGCGTGGTGAAGTCAACTCACAAGTCATTATCAAAACAAACAAAACCCTCATTTACACCGCCCTTTAAAACACACCTTCTAAAAACGCACCGGAAATTTTGTTTAAAAAAAAATCTTTCCTCCCGTGAAAATTTTAGATCAGATGAAATGTGTTAATCTCTTTCAGAAATTCAAAGATCACATCATGTGGGACACCTCTGAACAAGGTTTTCATGGAGTCTGCTGTAAACATCAACATCATGCAAGTCCCAACACTCTGAAGAAAAAAAAATGTTTCATTGCGAGTGGTACATGACATGGAATGCACCACGGAGCTTCTTCACCTTTTAAAAGATAAGAATAGGTGTAAAAGGAGTGGCCTGTATGCAAACGGCACAAAGCTGTTTCTTCCTTACGGCCGCCTCGGGAACATGGGAAGAGCTCTTTCAGGGTTGGTTGGATTTGGGTGTGGCGGAAGTGTAGCGCTTGCTATCATGTAGGATTCAGCTAGTGGTGATTTTGTGGTGTGTGTGGTGTCGTGCTGTTTGGACTGGTATAGTCCTGTGGTGGTTTAATTAAGGTCTAGCTTTGGTCAGTTTATCGCCGGGGTTTTATTGCCTTGTATTGTCTTATTGTAGAGCATCGTTTCGTATCGTATAGCCTCGTATCGTATTGCCAGGTGTCTCATCGCATCTTAATGTATTGTGTGCACAAAACAAAACACAACACAGCAATATTGGATTTCTCTAGGCCAGAAGCCCTTAAAAACAGGATCATGGTACAAAATGGGATGTACGAAACACACATTGGACACACGCGCGTATGCACGCTCCCACGCACGCACGCGCACACACACACGCTTACACACGCACGCATGCACGCACGTAAGCACGCACGCACACAAATACACACACATACACACACACACACACGCACGCACGCACGCACCTGTACTATGCATGTAGTGTGTGTGTGTGTGTGTGTAAATCCGTGCGTACGTGCGTGGGTGTGTGTGTATGTGTATGTGTGTGTGTTAGAGAGAGAGAGAAGAGAGGGGTGTGTGTGTGTGTGTGCGCGCGCGCGCGCGTGTGTGTGTGTGTGTGTGTTCACGCGCCCTTGTGTGTGTGCGTGTGTGTGTGTTTAAGAGAGAGAGAGAGAGAGAGAGAGTGTGTGTGTGTGTGTGTGTGTGTGTGATTGTGTATATGAGTATGTGTGTGTGTGCATGTCTGTATATCTGTCTGTCTGTCTGTCATAAAGAGTCATTGTGATTAAACTGCGTGAATCAGTGAACGTGCCACTACGAACTGGAACCACTCGACATACACATTAACATTAATGACAACTATGAACAACCGTAACCGCGGGACGAAAGTAAAAAAAAAAAAAAAAAAAAAAAGGAAGTCCACCGCACCGGAAGTCCACACCACGCATGGGCGGAAGTCTACGACCCCCGGATCCTCTACTCACTTTTCAAAGCCCAGGCCGTAGAAGGCCACGGGGTTGGGCAGGAAGTCGGACCAGTGCATGATGTAGCTGTGGGAGCCCCCCAAGATGACGGGGAACCTGGCCCGGTACCTGTTGGGCAGCTCCTGGGACTGAGAGGGGTCAAGGTCATCACGGGTCAGGATGGGGCGCGAGCGTCCGTCCCTGCCTTGGTTGCCGTGGATGTCCAGCTGATGGTAGGGGAAAGGAGCGAGGAGGGAGAGACAGAGAGGAGGAGAAGGAGAATGGCAAGGGTGCATTAAGATTGTAGGAAGAGAGAAAGAGAGAGAGGGGGACACAGAGAGAAAGAGAGAGAGAAGAGAAGGAGGAGGAGAAGGAGGAGGATGATTGCGCAGGTGTGTTAAGACTGGGAAGAGAGAGAGAGAGAGAGAGAGAGGCAGACTAACAGACGGAGAAGAGGGGAGGCAAGAAGGGTACAAAGGGAGAGAGTGTGGCAAGGAGAAAAAGAAATACCGAGAAAGTTAGAGAGAGGCAGAGACGAAAAGAGAGACAGACTGACAGAGAAGGAGAAAGGGCAGAGGTAGAAAGAATGACAAGAGGAAAAGAGAAACAGAGAAAGAATATAAAGAGATAGTGAGACAGTCACGCAGACAAACTGATTGCATTGATAGGCAGGCAGATAGACAGAGCGAAAGAGAAGAAGAAGAAACAGAAGAAGAAGACAATGAAGAAGAAGAACAACAACAACAACAACAAAAACAACAACAACAACAAGATGAAGAAGAAGAAGGAGGAGGAGAAGGAGAGAACGAGAGGCATGGAGAGTGATGGGGGATAGAAAGAAAGAATGTACGAGAGAGAAAAGAAAAGCATATGAAACCTCTTACCTTCCTTCTATCCCAACACCGTTCTTTTTTTTGTTCCCTTCCTTCTTCCTTCCTTCCTCCCTTATCCCACCTTCTTCGTTCTTTTTCTCTTCTCTCCTTCCTTCCTTCCTTCATTCTAACCCTGTCATTCCTTCATAATAACAGTTGATGATGATAATAAACAGTATTTCTATTGCGCAATTCTAGTTGAAAACTACTCGTTGCACTTTCACACACCACTGAGACCTTCCTTCATTCGCAGGTAACAACGATCTTACCACAGAACTTTGTGTTTCATAATGGTGGGAGGTAGAGCGTTCCAAACAGTTGGGGCAGCAAAATGTGAAGGAGACGTTCACCAAACCGATTTCGAATTTCGCTCTGGTGTTTTCTTCTTCTTCACTCTTTCTTCCTTCCCTTTTTTCTCACATGTCCTCTCCTCCTCCTCCTCCTCCTCCTCCTCCTCCTTCTTCTTCTTCTTCTTCTTCTCCTCCTTCTTTAAACTTCTCCTTTTTTTAAATTTCGCTCCGGTATTTTCTTCTCTGTCCCTCTTTCTTCCTCCCCTTCCTTCTCACAGTCCTTCTCCTTCCTTCTTCTTCTTCTTCTCCTTTTTCTCCTTCTTCTTCTTGTTCTCCTTCTCCTTCTCTTTTTTTCTCCTTCTTCTTCTTCTTCTCTCTACTCCTTTTTCTCCTTCTTTTTCTTGTTCTCCTTCTTCTTTTTCTTCTTCTTCTTCTCCTTCTCCTTCTTCTTTTTCTCTTCTTCTCCTTCTTTTTCTTCTTCTTCTTCTCCTTCTTTTTCTTCTTCTTCTTCTCCTTCTCTTCTTCTTCTTCTTTCTTCTTCTTCTTCTTCTTCTTCTTCTTCTTCTCTCTTCCTTTTTTTCTTCTCTCCCTTCCCCTCTTACCTCCCTTTATAACCCCCACCCCCTGACCCCTGACTGACCTTGCCATACTTGTGCGGACAGACCGCCAGTTTCCAGTCCTCCCGGTAGTAGCACTGGTCCGTGACGTACACGGGGAAGTTCTTGACCACTGAGGCCCCGGCTGACCCCGTCAGTGACCCGTCCTTGTCCCTCATGGTCACCTGAAGGTCGCCGTCACGCTCGCCGAACGTGTAGTCCGTGCCGTCGCCGTGGAAGATGCGGAGCCCTGTGTCCGCCTGGGTCGGTGCCAACGCAGATCCGTTACAGAACACATCCAGCAAGAACACAGCAATGACGTGGACATGAAAGGTGAGATTAACGTCCTATCAGTCTAAGGGCCCTAGAGGCAACATAGATGGTGATATTAACGTCTATTAGTGAGGGTCTTAGAGGCAACAAGGGTGGTGAGATTAACGTCCTATCAGAGTGACGGTCTTAGGGGCAACATAGATGGTGAGATTAACGTCCTATCAGTCTGAGGGTCTTAGAGGCAACATAGATGGTGAGATTAACGTCCTATCAGCCTGTGGGTTATAGAGGCAACATAGATGGTGAGATTAACGTCCTATCAGAGTGACGGTCTTAGGGGCAATATAGATGGTGAGATTAACGTCCTATCAGTCTAAGGGCCCTAGAGGCAACATCGATGGTGATATTAACGTCTATTAGTGAGGGTCCTAGAGGCAACATAGATGATGATATTAACGTCTATTAGTGAGGGTCCTAGAGGCAACATAGATGATGATATTAACGTGTATTAGTGAGGGTCCTAGAGGCAACATAGATGATGATATTAACGTCTATTAGTGAGGGTCCTAGAGGCAACATAGGTGGTGATGTTAACGTCTATTTATGAGGGTCCTAGATGCAACATAGGTGGTGATATTAACGTCCTATCAGTCTGAGGGTCTTAGGGGCAACATAGATGGTGAGATTAACGACCTATCAGTCTGAGGGTCTTAGGGGCAACATAGATGGTGATATTAACGTCTGTTAGTGAGGGTCCTATAGGCAACATAGATGGTGATATTAACGTCTATTAGTGAGGGTCATAGAGGCAACATAGGTGGTGATATTAACGTCTATTAGTGAGGGTCATAGAGGCAACATAGGTGGTGATATTAACGTCTATTAGTGAGGGTCATGGAGGCAACATAGGTGGTGATATTAACGTCCTATCAGAGTGAGGGTCATAGAGGCAACATTGATGGTGATATTAACGTCCTATCAGAGTGAGGGTCATAGAGGCAACATTGATGATGAGATTAACGTCCTATCAGAGTGAGGGTCATAGAGGCAACATAGATTATGATATTAAAGTCCTATCAGAGTGAGGGTCATTGAGGCAACATTGATGGTGAGATTAACGTCCTATCAGTCCGAGGGTCTCAGAGGCAACATAGATGGTGAGATTAACTTCTTATCAGTCCGAGGGTCTCAGAGCCAAGTCGTTGACAGATTACGGTCCGCAAGAATTCGTGGGAGCAAAAACAAATCTCAGACTCGTTTCCAGCCTAACTAACTGTACCATGAGGGGAGGGGGAGAGTTGGGGGGTGTCATACACAGTGAATTTGTTTTATCCGTTTGTTTGAGGTCAATGAATAATCTAGAGTGGCGTTCGGGACAGCACAGACCTTGCCAAGGTCGAAAGGAGCCTGGAAATTCTCGGAAGGGAAGTAACTATAACTATGCGCAGAGTTACTTCCCGTTATCCCCTTTTTTTCGAGGGTATTCAAAAAAAAACTACGATTGGTCAAAAATGTGCAATCATTCAAAAACTTTTAACATTACACGAAAATGTATCACTTCACAGATAGCTAACATATGTAATTTACAGTGTTCATGTACTATAGAGAAGTCGTGATAATCCACTCTTTTGATTCAAATCTGTCCCGGGGATCCCCACCATGATGTTAACGGGTTTATCCATGTGCTGCATTCCACCTTCAGACCGAATTTCCATTTTTTAAAAAAATGGTTCAGGTTTTTGGGGCAAGGTTGGTAACGATCAAACCAAGCGATGCAGGCGAATTTGGCCTCTTTGGAAGCGGTATTAAAGGGTTGCGGGTTCACTAGATCAATGTGATGCATCACATAATAAGGTGATGGGTCGCGCGTTTCGGCCAGAAAGGCTTCAAAAGTTCAGACAAAGGAGCAAGAGAGAACTTAAAATGATGTCGGCGAAAGAACATTTGTACTAAAACAGACAATCTGTACAGAATTACAGTGTAAAACTCGTTACTGTAATTAGAACTGGGTTGTCAAGATTGCAATAAAAATTGCTAAATAATCGGTGTGCGTGTGTGTGTGTGTGTGTGTGTATTTACGTGAGAGAGAGAGAGAGAGAGGCAAACAGAGACGGGGCGAGGCAGAGATAAACACACATTAGGAGTAGAAAACGTCAAAAGACCTAACTGAAAAAGAAACAGGGTGAGCGAAAGACAGACAGACAGAGAAAAGGATGAAGAGAGAATTCAACGTGAGTGCCCATTCAATCAAAAACAAACAACAAAAAAAACATGAGTAAGGCGTTCTGACCGGAAGAGCAACAGCCCAGACAAACACGTTAGTGGAGAAGTCAAAAATGATGTTGTGAAAGAACTGTTGTACTGAAAACAGATAATGTGCACGGGATAACAGTATCAAATTCATGAGTGTCATTACAGCTGGATTGTTACGACTGCCATTAAGATTATTACTCACCCCTCTCTCTTCTCTCTCTCTCTCTCTCTCTCTCTCTCATCTCTACCCCAGCCCCCCCCCCCCCCCCCCCCCTCACTCACCCCATCCTCGAATGTGAAGGACAGCTGCTGCACCTCGTTGACGGGAGAGGAGGGCCAGTGGCTATTACCGGGAAAGGTCAGGGCGCTGGCGGTTCGATTCTCGTTGGGCTGAAAGTTGTGGAAGCGCACGTTGGTCAGGTAGTTAGGTCCGTCCATGGAGGAGAAGCCGCTGATTGGCTGGCGTCTGTCACGTGATTGTAGCAGAATGGAGAGTGAGTGGGTTGGGGGGTGGAGTGTGGGGAATGGAAAGAATAGAAGATTAGAGTACGATACGGAGAAATATAATGCGATCAAATATGATCAGTGTTTACAATTCAGTTCATCTCTCTGCCTGTCTGTCTCTGTCTGTCTGTGTCTGTCTGTCTGTCTGTCTGTCTCTCTCTCTCTCTCTCTCTCCTCTCACACACACACACACACACACACACACACACATACACACACACACTCTCTCTCTCTCTCTCTCTCTCTCTCTCTCTCTCTCACTCATACAAACACACACACGTATGCGCACGCACACACACACACACACACACACACACACACACACACACACACACACACGCACGCACACGCACATGCTTCATTTTCTATGAACACTTATAACACTTGTTATTCTCATTCGGACTTGAAACAGGGAAAATATTCGTCTACATTTTTTACTCACCGAAATAAATCCCCGGCGAATGTAACACACATTTAGTTTAGTCAGTGCCACATAAAGGAGTTTATCACGATTCACCCAATGAAATAAAATGTAATAAAGAGTCACGGAAGTCATCGCGGACGTAAGCGAATTAGCGACAGGCAAATTGGGATCGCCTGTTTGGGTGTAGCTGAATCGGAATTAGTCCATTCGAGAATCTACCAATAGGGAATAGGCAAATGTGGATAACACTGACATCTGCAACACCATGGAGAAGAGAAAAAGATTCACCCGAAGGAGGGAGTGGGACCCAGAGAAGTGCTGTCCTCAACTGCCGAACAAACCTGCTTGGAACAATCCTGCACCACTCTTGGAAGCCTGCACTGTGTTCATTTAGGGTGCAGGCACGCACAGGGCATTCCATTAACACGTCAAGGGACATAACTGCTGCCTGGCAGATGCCATTCTGCAATAGCCTCTATATGTGACACGACAGAACCTCCGCCGGAGCGTTCCTGTAGGTGTACCAGCCTGTATTTCATGACTGCAGAGTCCACCGGCGAAAAACGCCACCGTCAAGCAAATGCCGTGTGCATTCTGCAGCCCCGTTCACTGCTGTTCCACTGACAGTTGAAGACAGCACAACTCCAGACACAGCCAAGCTTTAGCCGTGAGGTCTTATGTGCCCATATGCAACACCATGCAATACACAACACAACAGTTAAGGTAGGGTAAGGTAAGGTAAGGTAAGGTAAGGTAAGGTAAGGTAAGGTAACGTTGCTCATAGCCCAGCCGACCTCCAAGGGCCATATCAGGGCTGTCACCGCGTTGAAGTCAACTCAAGCCATTCATTCATACAACCCTTTAAAATACACCTTCTAAAAACACACCCGAAAATTGTTAAAAATCTTTCCACCGTAAAATCTCAGATCAGATGAGAAATGTTAATCTCTTTCAGAAATTCAAAGATCACATCAGGTGGAACATCTCTGAACAAGGTTTTCATGGACTCTGCTGCCAGATGTTTATGTCTCACATCATGTGAGTCCCAACACTGTAAAAGAATATGTTTCACTGTGAGTGGTACATGACATGGAATGCATCACGGAGCTTCTCCACCTTTTAAAAGATAAGAATGGGTGTAAAAGGAGTGGCCTGTGTGCAAAAGGCACAAGACTGTTTCTTTTTTACGGCCGCCTCGGGCACATGGTAAACACTCTTTCAGGTTTGGACGGATTTGAAATAGTTTGTTATCCGGATGCGAGTTTCATTCCAGAGGTCTTTGACAAAAGCCTGGGTTTGGGGTTTCAGATCAGTGTGAGGAATGGACAATCTGCTCAACTCTTTCCTTGTGGCACTTCTGGCAAGTACATCTACCATTTCGTTGCCTCGAATGCCCACACGGCTAGAAATCCCAAGCGAAAACCATGTTATATCCATCTGATTTCAGCAGGAGTAATGTCATTCAATACAAGACATACAGAACACACCACAAGACGAGGCCACCTGGACACAGCACTCACACGTCCCAGTACAGGGGCAGGGCCCGGGGGTAGGTGACCATCACTTCGTTCTGGGAGTCCCACCGTTGGGAGGGCTCCCCGAGGTTGTCCGACTCCCCGACCACCACCGAGTTCTCCAAGAACTGGAACTGGTTCGACGCCCTGGAAACGGTTCGCTTCTTTGGTTGGTGAGTTTCGCTAGTCTGGCTGGTTGGTTGGTTGGTCTGGTTGGTTGGTTTTGGTTGGTTGTTTGGTTGGTAGGTTGGTTTGGTTGGTTGGTTGATTTGGTTGGTTGGTTGGTGTTGGTTGGTTGGTTGGCTGGTTGGTTGGTTGGTTTGGTTGGTTGGTTGGTTGGTTG
>CM065735.1:16232743-16255243 GCA_033310375.1 Conus canariensis
TCTCTCTCTCCCTCACTCTCTCTGAATATTTTATGTCTTTCTTTTTCAATGTATGTAACTCATTGGCTGACGCATAATTATGTACTTGTTCAAATGACTACTATATCGAACAAAAAGAAACTGATGAAGATGGAGAGAGTGAAAGGGAGTCAGAGGATGGATCAGTCAGATAGGCGAGGAGAAAGGAGCGTGATGTGGGAAAGAGTGCAGGCGAACAGAAACTAATACCATACGAATCTTAAACCACGTGGACATACGAATCACAAGACAAACACGACGCGTTTCGACCTCTTGGGTCTTCTTCAGGCAAGATAAACAACACTCAGGACTGCCAAAATGAAGAACGAGCAGTCACCTATCTTTGTCAAATTCGACGCAAGATGGGCGTGTATCTTGTCTGAAGAAGACCCAAGAGGTCGAAACGCGTCGTGTTCTGTCTTGTGACTCGTTTGTCCACGTTGTTTAGCGGAGTTATTATAAGCATTTTTTTTAAAGATATGTTTAGATTTCCGCCTGCAGTCTCCTCCCTTTGCAACTAATACCATACTAAAATACTCCAAACTCTTTGCAAAGCCACCCTTCAACTGTAACGAATATAAATTATAATGAACACAAAATAAAACATTAAAACACCAATACGTATTCTTGATAAAGTGACACCATCTTTAAGAGTTAAAAAAAAACATGCACTGTACCCACCTCACCAAAACAAGTAGGTTTCATCTCCACCCAGACAGAATCGGAAATGACCTCCGCTTCCCGATCCTGACCCCGGATGCTGTAGGCCAGGATGCGCGCGCCAGGCAGCATCTGCCGCGTCAAGGGGAAGTAAAAAGTGGTGGAGTTGCTGCCCAAGTTATGGGTCCTGGTCTGCCAGACGATGTGGCCTCGGCTGAGGACCTGGAAGAAAACAGAATGCGATGGGGTTGCAGACATACCTTCACCTTTGACCCCTGTTTGGGGGCATGAAGAATACCATGCGGTAAAGTAAGGTTAAGTTGCTTATAGCCCAGCCGACCGCAAAGGGCCACATCACGGCAGTCACCGCATTGGATGCAATGCAGTGACTATGAAATGAATATACCAAACATACATAAAGTAAACAAGGTCAATGATAAAAAGACGCTAATAATCAATGCAAACTTTCCATGCTTAGTAAATTTAGCTACTCTGCAGAGCATTCTTTTTCTTAGAAAACAAAAAGGTGCAACATTCGGTTTTCAAAAAAAAAAAAGTAAGATTTTCCTTTGAAAAACAGATTAAGTTTCTTTCGCAACAAATCATATTTTGAGAATTCAAGGATCAAATTAAAATTCCTCTCCTATGATGTTCACGTCACAATCTGTACAGATTCTATTCTCAGTGGGATTGACGTCTTCCCTGCCTACTTCACTTTGTAGGCTGTGACTCCTGCATCAAAATTTAATTGGGGGAATGAACAAAAATATTGGGCTAGACGTCTATATACTTTTCTCTTCTGAATACACATTTTGAAATTTATGTAAACGATGCACATAATTCTGAAGAATCTGTTATGTGTGTGGAAACACTCCTTTCAAAGATTTTAATCAGATGTATAATCAGTTTGTGCCTTAGAATTACAACAACAACAACAACAACAACAACAGAACACACACGCACGTGCGCGCGCCACACACACACACACACACACACACACACACACACACACACACACCACACACACACACACACACAGAAACACCTCTCCACATTATAAACTTTCTTTTTTAATCATTGAACTAGTTATTCAAATCAGTATACTCACGTCTCATGTACTCATCGTTTAGAATCCCCATGGGGTAAATATATAAAATAATATATAAAGTCTTTCTACAACAAAAAAAATACATGAATAAACCACACAAACAAACCAAAAAAAAGTAGATGGCAGAAAAGAAAGAGAAGAAAAGGCAGAGTCAAACAGAATGAAAGAACTGAAGAAATCATTAGCTCAGAATTTCCTGAAAATGGGGGTACATTTCATAGTGACAGACCCCCAGCACCTAAGAGAGCAGGAAAGGGGCTAGGTGGAGGAAGAGGGGGGGAGGGGTAGGAGGGAAGAGAAAGACGAAGGGACCGCACTGACCATGAGGTTAACATGGGTGAGCAGTTCGGAGGAGGTGTAGTGGGTGGTCACGCTGATGTAGTCCCCCACCTCCAGGGGTTCCCCCCGGCGATTCTGTCGACAAAGAAATGAGAAAGAATGAAATATTATTTACATGAATCAGTAAGAAAGAAAGTCATTTGTATGAAGAAAAACACACACACACACACACACACACACACACACACACACACACACACACACACACACACACGCACGCACGCACGCACGCACGCACGCACGCACGCACGCACACACACACACACACACACAAACTCAACACAGAAAACACACACACACACACACACACACACACACACACACACACACACACACACACACACACTCACTCACTCACTCACAAAAATGAAAACACTTGACATTCTGGAAATGCCTCAAGATATCGAAAGTAACAACCTTCTGATTTGTTTACAACACTATACTACTAATTATTTCTTTTTGTTTCTACTCTGCTGTATTTCGTTTCGCACCTTCTCCATTCTCTTTTTGTCTCCCTTTAATTTCCTTTCTTTCATTGTTCCATTTCATTCGATCACAAGTCAACATCTAATTCACTGTAAGCCTGCATGCTCTAATTTTTGTTTTTCATTCATTTTGTTTTTGTTTGCATTTGTTTCCATTTCTTCTTATTTTGTAAAAATCCTCTGCCTATGCTGGTAAAGCTTTTACAATCCATCACTCACAAGAGAAGTGGCTTCTGCTTCAACTTGAAGATATGTCCCTGACGGGGAGTAGAACGGAACAGCCCCAAAATTGACGACTGTTCCTTCATCCACTTTTCCTCCCTCGTCCATCGTCTGGACCTGAAATAAACAGCAGTCTTATGACTGTAACTGTCAATGTGACTCATTACTATAACAGGTGGAAAACAATTCACAATGTCTGCATTCTCTCAGCCCTTAACGTCCAACCCATGCTGTCTGAAAACATTTTTGTGTGTCTCTCCTTCCCTATCGTATATATGCATTCATCGGTCTGTCCACCTATGCTATGTACTCCCAAGACGTGCATACACTTTGACATAACTTTAATATGCATGCTTTATTGAATAATGCTTTATGTATATCACATCATAACCATGTAAATAGATAAATAAATGTATAAGCAATGCTTGGTCAACATTTTGTCAACAGCTTGGTGAGGTGGGGGAGGGAGGGAGAGAGAGGAAGCGGATGGGGAGGGAGGGAATGGGTGGGTGTTCGTACGTGGGGGCGGGGGTGGGAAGAAGATGGATTTTTTTTCCTCTCCCTGTTTTCTCTTTTTTTTTCTCTCCACTGAGTAAAACATTGTAAAAAGTTAGTGAACAAAATATTTAAAGAAGAAAGAAAAAGAAATAAACAGCGGTCAGCATAAGAACAGATCCATTCTAGGAGTATTCCGTGCATAAAGGGACGGTGGGTGAGAATGAATATTGAAAACCTATCACCAAAAGCAGTGTCTTCCAGACTTCAGCAACCCTTCAAAAATCTGCTTCGAATCACGTTCAAATCATGACCTAGGTAGGGATGGGTGGATCACTCTGCCAGAAGAGGGGGAGGGAGGGGGAGGAGGCAAGGATAATGGGGATGAAGAACAGAAAGTGGTGAAGACGGCAGGGATAGGGGGGGGGGTAGATGGAGAGAGAGTGAGAGGAATGAGAGAAGAGAATGGGGGTCATATTTGCCTCAAAGGTGTCTAGGTTACAGTATATACTCCGAGACGCATAAGAGAATGAAGAAGAAAGGGAAGAAGGAATGGGGACGGGAGGCAACATAATGATGCTTCTTGTTTCCTCACCGACCCCACCCCCCTCCCTCCATCGCACGGACCAGCTCACCTGTTCCCACCTCCTCTCTCTCTCTCTCTCTCTCTCTCTCTCTCTCTCTCTCTCTCTCTCTCTCTCTCTTCTCCACTTTTCCACTCCTTTCTCCTTTCCCCATCTATCAATATATCTATCACTTCCTCCCTGCCCCCCTCCCCCTCCTTCCTGCCCCCCCCCCCCCCCCCCCCTCCTCGCACCCCCGTTCCCCTGTTTCTCCCACATACACGCACACCTATAACCCACCCTTACCCATCCTGATTCTTGCACTCGTCTTCCTTCTCATACATGTCTGTGGACGCCCTATGCTCACAGCAGAGCCGTATCCTCACAGGAGTCCCGAACAGAGCACTTTGCGTTTATTTTCGGCATTTTTTTAGTCGATTAAAGCACAAGCATGTGTATTGTAATTAATGCACTAAGTACAGAATCCGCCGAAAAGAAAGGATATTTTGAACGAAAACAAGCTTTTTGTAATTAAACACAGCATTGCACTCTCCCTTTACCAATGAAGGAATGCATACCATAGTATCGTCTGCCTTCCGCGCGTTCTGTGAGAACTGGGTCAGGGCCTCAGTCCACACTGTTACTGGTCAAGTCCATTATCACAATATAGGGGCTGCACCTTTGTTGTTGTTTTTCCCCTGCTGCTGTTCACGGGTTGTCAATGGAGGAGAACAGAAAGGAGACTGTTTGGGTTAAGTACACGAAAATTGTCTTTCAGACTTGATATATAATGAAATGCTACATGACGGTAAGTACTGTAAAACAGCGTCTTTCCGTGCTGTGGGAATTTCGCTAAAAGCGAGCGCTAGCTGAAACTGACCCTGTGATGGACAACACGTACCATGCACACGCTGCAGCGGTGTGAATGAAGCAGGCTACACCCGCAAGGGAGTGTGCATTGCTGTGAGCTTACGGCCAGCTGTGAGCTTAAGGCGCCCACACAACACACTGTCACCTTGAAATGCAGACGTTTGACGTCGGAGCTCAGGAGGTACGTCACCGTCAGGTGGCCCCTGTCGTCAGTGCGGTGCATGACGTCAGCCTCCGGTGACCTCAGAGGGGGCAGGGGCACCATGACGTCATGGATCTCAGCGGAGCACTCCACCAACAGGGGGAGCCCGCTGCCCGGCTCTCCGTTAGCTTTGATGGCGTCAACCTGAAGATGCGCAAAGACAGATAATTCTGTTTCAAAAATCTAAAAACGATTTCTCTTTCTCTCTCATTCTCTCTCTTCTCTCTCTCGATTTATATTTCTGTCTCTCTCTTTTCTATGTTTTGTCTCTCTCTCTCTCTGAATTGTCTCTGTCTCTCTCTCTCTCTTCTGTCTCTGTCTCTCTCTCTCTTTCTCTCTCTTACATCTGTCCGTCTCTGTCTCTGTCTATCTTACATCTGTCTCTGTCTATCTCTCTTCTCTGTCTCTCTCTCTTACTTCTGTCTCTGTCTCTCTTTTCTTTGTCTCTTACTTCTCTCTTCTCTCTCTCTCTCTCTCTTTTCTCTCTCTCTCTCTCTCTCGTGCGCACGCGCTTTCTCTTGGCTCCAACTTCTCTACTTCCTTGCTTGCCAAGCTGGTTTGTGAATTGGATGGACGGATGTAAATGTAAATGGTAGGTTGGTTGGTTGTTCGACTGGCTCAATGACTATTTGGCTGGTTCTGAGGGTTCAACGTTTGTCCCTTCGTTTCTTTCTTTTGTTATTTTTCTTGTTGCATTCATTGCCAACCATTGATGTCTTCAGCTACACAACTGGCCCCAGTCCAGCGAGGCAAAATTCCTGACGAAACTAGCGGAATGGAGAGGGGAGAACAGGAGAGAGAGGGAGGGATGAAAAGAAACGGTGATGAGCAGGGGGGGTGGGGGGTGACGTATGAAACATAACTACAACACCAAACAACACCAAGGATCTTTAACACACACACACACACACACACACACACACACACACACACACACACACAACACACACAACACACACACATACACACACACACACACACACAACACACACACACACACACACACAACACACACACACACACACACACACACACACAAATGCATCACACACACACACACACACACACACACACACACACACACACACACACAGCACACACACACACACACACACCACAACACACACACACACACACACACACACACAACACACACACACACACACACACACACACACACACACACACACACACACACACACACACACACACACACACACACACACACACACACACACCAACACACACACACAAACACCAGCCACTAACCAGACCAACACTATGACGTACAACAGTCGCAAAACCACCGACTGTCCAGCACCTTCGACTTACGCAAACAACTCGGTGACCAGAGCTCCAATGAACTTGTGCCCCGTTGGGGAACCACCGCTGTCCGAGCACGCCTCGACTTTACACCGGCAATCGTTGAAGAGCTTCCATATGCAGCTTCCCCCTGGGGACACAGAAAGATTACAATCTGAAGACACGCTTTCACGCAAAGTCTCGAACCCGAAAAATGTTTAATCGAGTCATAATTATAATGTTCTTGTTGAAATGATTTTTTTCAATTAAAACAGTTATTATGATAATGTTTTTGTTGAAAAATAATTTTTCTAATTTAAACAGTAAGAATGTGCGATAGTTCTTATTTTCGTGTGATAATTGTGTGCATGGACAGAATTTTAATTTTGATGTCTGGTTTTAATGTTTGTTGTCTCGTTGAGCTGCAGGACAGATTATGGGAAACTTCCAGCTTAAAAAAAAAAATTAATCGAGTCATAATCATAATGTTCTTGTTGGAAATCATTTTCTTCATTGAAACAGTAATCATTATGATGTTCTTCTTGAAAATATTTTTTAATTAAAACAGTAATTATGTTCGATATGTTTTTCTTTTTTTAATTTCGTGTGATAATGAGTGTGTGCATGGACAGGATTTTCGTTTTTTTATGTCTGGTCCTTGTTTTGAATATCACTAAGGAAATCAGAGAGCAAGTTAAAAGACATAAAATAATAATCACTAACGTTACAACCACAAAAAGCGAAGAGCACTGAAAACAAGAATTACATTCGTTATTTCTTCCTTGTAATGTGCACGCCAACGATGTAAACTCACAAACATGTAAAACACAACATTTCAGTGCTAGGAACAGAAGAAACGTTAATCATCTATGATGAAAAACCCAAAAACAAAAACACTGGTCATTTACTTTATCATTATCGCTGAGGATTACCAAACAAAAGCAAAAAAAAAGATGTAAAAAGAAATGTAGAAAAGAAAGAATTACCAGATGGACAGCCAGACAGGCAGATAAAAAGAAGGGGAGAAAGAGTGTAACATTATCACAACTGCTGCAGTTGTTTTTTATGTATCAAAAATGTTTCACTCAAACTAAACTAAATCAAACAAGCAAAAATAGAAAAATCACGACCAAACACAAAAAATGTCTGTGTTCTATCTACCTCCATATTTCTCTTCTTTCCCAGTGTGAACACGTGACCATGCCATATAAGGCCAAATGTCACAGACACATGACCCTTGACTGGTTTCCCAAAAACGTATCTGTAAAACACACAAACACACACACGCACGCACGCACGCACGCACACACGCACGCACGCACGCATACACACACATTCAGCAAGGTGAAAGAGAAATAATTAAGGGTGGGGGTATTAGAGAGTGACAAGAGAGGGTGGTTAGCAGTGACATGAAGGACCAAACAGGCAGAAGGGAGTGGGAAAGAAGGAAGGAAGAGAGAGGAACTGAACTGTGTTAAGCAAATGTAGATAAACAATGCCCCTTGATTATAACGATCACTAAGAAACGATAACATTTTTTTTTCATTCACTAAAACTTTAAAAATGGAATTTACTGATCTGCAAAACAAAGGGAGACACAAATTACAAACATTTGTTTGTTCCTGCGTTTGGCAGCTCAGTCATTCCATTTTTCAGCCATTTTTAAAACCACTCTTTCTCGTTCTTTTTTATGCAAAAAAAATCAAGTGTGTGCGAGTGTGCGCATACCTGCTTGAGTCCGTGCATGCATGTGTGTGTGTCTGGAAAGGGATGGAGAGAAGTGGGCAAAAAAGTCCACTGTGCTTGCTGTACAAGGCAATAGACACTCCCAACCCAACGGTCCAGGGCAGGTAGAGGCTTGTCAACCTTGGTGGACAAGCTCAAAAACTCTTCTTCTTTTTCTTCTTCTTCTTCTTCTTCTTCTTCTTCTTCTTCTTCTGCGGTCGATTTTTTTTTCCTTTTTATTTTTTTTTCCTTTTTTGTTGTTGTTGCGTCAGATCTTCAATCCTGTTGCCATGATGAAACCCACAGTCTTCTCGAGGTTTTGATGGCTGTCCCAAAGCTGCATCTGCAGTTCCGCAACTTGACTCCATAGAACATCATGGGCTGGGCAGTGTTGGAGGGCGTGTTCTGGGGTCTGAGATCCAGATTCGTCTGTGTGGGCAATCTTAATTCGGCTGAGGTGGCTCAGCAGTCGGTGGCAGTGACCAGTTCTCAGTCTGAAGAGGATTGCTTGCTGGAATCTCTGGAGCCGATGGATTGGATCAGCACCAATGTCTGCACTCATCCTTCTCTTCCACTGGTTTTGATGTTGGTTGTGGATGACAGTTTTGGCCTCTCTGTAGGTCATCGGGTGGCTAAACTGCTCCATACTGCCGCCTGCCTTGGACAGAGCGTCCGCCTTCTCATTCCCAGTGATCCCACAGCCTCAAAAACAAAATGCCTGGTGATTCATTCTACTGCGCGCAAATGACAGTCCAGCATCCTCTGAAGAACTGCCGCCTCTTCCATAACCGATGTAGCCGTCCCACAGACCATAGGACAAGAAAAGTCTTTCCATTCTGCCGTCTTTGTCCATGTGTGTGTGTGTGTGTGTGTGTGTGTGTGTGTGTGTGTGTGTGTGTGTGTGTGTGTGTGTTTTATTTCCATTCCACACATTCTTTTTAACTGCCAGATTCTGAATATGTTACATTTTGACAAGCAGTGCATTTCAGACAGTTGATTACCTGCTGATTCTCTATAACACAATGGATCACTTAAAGTGTATGGCATTGGACGAAGTATATTGAATAGTCCTATTGGCCTTCTGCTATAATTTGATTTTTAATTTTGCGATTATTCAATATTGTAATGTAATGCAGTATGCTCGTGTATGTATAGGTAGGCGTGTTTGTATGTGTGCGTATATTTTCTCATGTTCTTTATATATATATATGTGTGTGTGTGTGTGTGTGTGTGTGTGTGTGTGTGTGGGTGGGTGGGTGGGTGCATGCGTGCGTGCGTGCGTGCGTGCGTGCGTGGTGTGTGTGCGTGCGTGTGCGAGCACGTGTTTCACCTTTTTTTTCCCCATGTAATATCACTGATTATGGTGAAAACACGTTAAACAGAAGATTCATTCATTCATTCCATGTCAACCATGGTGAAGAAGAACTGGGCACCAATACTTTACCGTTTTTTTGTGTCTTAAATTGTACATCCATCTACCCGCTTAGCCACCATCTAGCTATTCCTCTATGGTACTAGTAGTGGTAGAAGTAGTAGTAGTGGTAGTAGTAGTAAGTGTACTAGTAGTAGTTGTAGTAGTAGGAGTAGTAGTAGTAGCAGCAGCAGCAGCAGCAGTAATAGTGGAAGTAGAGGCAGTAGCAATAGCAGCAGAAGTAGTAGTTGTTGCAGCAGTAGCAGTAGTGGAAGTAGTAGTGGTTGTAGTCACAGAGGTAACACTAATAACAATGATTCCTCCTGTAATATCCGAATCCGACGGCAGAGGTGAAGGGAGTGTCACTAAGAAAGAAACATAATTTGATTCGTGTTTCCCCCTATACCCATCCATTACTCCATCCATTTCATCATTCATTCCACGCCCCTGTCCTGCCTCCTGCCCCCCCCCCCCATCCCCACTCCACACCTTTCCTTTCCATCCATACACACCTGGCTGTGACAGTGGAGGTGAAGTGTGTGTCGTTGGGCAGCAGAACTTTGTCTTTCTGCTGCGTCTGGAAGCGGACCCCGAAGGTCGGCAGCACTGAAGAGAGAAATTACCGTATGAATCAATCATTCGATCAGTCCTTCCCATCGATCGATCGATCAGTCTAAATAAGCGTACCTGCTCCCATGCCTTCAACTGGAGCGGAACGCGGAAAATAACATCAAACATTAATTGGTCGTTTAATTTAGCTATCCATTTATCGATCAACACTGTGCCTCTGTTGCAATGTTAAACAGGATTCAAAAGCACGTGAAAAATGCATGAATGAATAGACAGACAAATACATGATCCAATCGTTTAAACACTTAATTAATAAACACTGTGTCTCTTCTGCTTCTCACTCTAGCACCGCTAAATGGGCAGCACTGAAGTTTACAAAAACCCAACAAAACATAAATCAATCAATGAATAAATCAATGCAAAAAATCGATAAAATCAAATGCTAAAAAAGGTCTGAACATGGATAAAACAACAAATGAGATGCAAATCTCTCTGTCTTTTGTCTGTCTGTCTGTCTGTCTCTCTCTGTCTCTCTCTCTCTCTCTGTCTCTCTCTCTCTCTGTCTCTCTCTCTCTCTCTCTCTCTCACTCACTCTCTCTCTCACTCACACACACACACACTCCTATGCCCCCCTCTCCTTTTGTCTTCCACCTTCCCTCCCTCTCCCTTCTTCCTTCACTTGTGCGTGCCTGCATGAATACGTGTGTGCGTAAGTGTGTGTGTGTGTGTGTGTGTGTGTGTGTGTCGTGCGTGCGTGCGTGCGTGCGTGCGTGCGTGCGTGCGTGCGTGCGTGCGTGCGTGTGTGCGTGCGTGCGTGCGTATGTGTGTGTGTGTGCGTGCGTGCGTGCGTGCGTGTGCGTGCGTCCGTGCGTGCGTGCGTGCGTGCGTGCGTGCGTGCGTGCGTGCGTGCGTGTGTGTGTGTGTGTGTGTGTGTGTGTGTGTGCGTGCGTGCATGTGCATGCGTGTATGAGAGAAAGAGAAGTTACCATTTTGTAACTATCTGTTATTAACTTACCGTATTCCCTGACTTCGAATCTCACCGAAGAACTTGTGGCTAGCTGCAGCACACACACACACACACACACACACACACACACACACACACACACACACACACACACACACACACACACACACACACACACACACACACACACACACACACACACTCACAGTCACTCACACACACACACGCGCGCATGCATGTGCAAACATGCGTGCGCGCGCGCGCGCGCACAACACACACACACACACACACACACACACACACACACACCACACATACACACACACACCAACAACAACAGCAACAACAACAAACACTCACAAACGCATGTATGCGCACGCACACACACACACACACACACACACACACACACACACACACACACACACACACACACAGATGTACATGTTTGTTTTTCACATGACTATGTATAAACATACACATGAAACACTTTCTAACAGCTACTATCATGCAGCAGACAATGAAGTGCAGCACATAATCATCGCAACCAGTCATTACACTGAATTCACCCTTATTTAGAAAGTACGACAAGCATCAACATCTCTTTCAGTAAAAATGCTCCCTTTCACTGCACAGCAGACAAGTCAAGTCACGCTGCACGAGGGATATCCCACTAGTTCTCTGCCTCAATATACCAGGGATTTGTTAAGATCTTTTTCGCCTTTTTATCTTTCAACACAGTCCCCTCTCACTCCACATGCGTTCTCCTGCGCCTCTGCAACACCTCAATGCTGTACCACAAGCACCTGCAAGCAGGCGCTGATGCTGTTTATGAAATCATTGTCACAGCCAGATTGGGGGGTGGGGGGGAGGGGGGGGGGCGGTAACACGTGGTAATCCAAGGAGGCAATATCTGGTGAATAAGGTGGGTGGTCAATGATTTCGAAACCACATTGACAAAATGGTAGCCATGGCAACCGAACACGTGATGAAACAAAATGCCTCACAACACCTTTTCCCTGCATTTTGAGATGGATAGCTGATCGATGTTGTTGGCATGGCAAGGAAGAATGATATTCTCCACTGCTTGTTGGACTCTCATGATGGCGCGTCCATAAGCACGATTTCGTCAGCATCCAAGAAAACAGTGGTCATCACTTTGCCAACAAAAGTTATGTCCCTTGCCTTCTTTTGAGGAGAGAAAAAAATCAAGGTGCTTCCACTGTTCTGATCTTTCCTGCGACAACGAGGTGTAGCCAAGTTTTGTCAACATAAACAAACCGGTCAGTAAAGCCTGGTGGATCAGCCTGAAAACATTGCAGTTTATCTCAAGCCAGGATGAATTGCGTGCATTTCTGCACCTCTGTCAGAGCGCTTTCAAAGTTAGGGGACTGCTGCAGGTGGAAATTAAAATAAAGAGCAACAAGATGCAAAGCATATAAACGTACTCCCAGTTTATGTTGAATACGTGTGTACAGCGACAAAGAGGGAAGACAATTTTCAGTTAGTGGAAGAAAAAAAAACTCGACATTGCGGTGGTTATTCCCCTCATCGGACTTGATTTTTTTTTTTTTTTTTTTTTTTTTTGGGGGGGGGGGGGCGTTATGGCCGTTGATAACGGCTATTCTGGTAAAATAAAACATAGGGCATCATCCGTGACCCATAATGAACATACCTACAAATTTTCAGAAAGTTCGGCCCAGAAGTTTTCTCTGGAGCGAGTGGAACACATTTTGACCACGGGCGGGCAGACAGACACACAGACAGACAGCATTTCTTCGTTTCCATCCTGAAATACTCCCTGTTCTCTTAGAACTGGGAGTACAAAAACAGAACTGCTGAGCAGCCGAAGAAAGGGAACAAACAAATTACAAAACGAACTCGACATATTTCAACCCACTAGGTCTTCTGGAAGCAGGACAAATCATATTCAAAGCAATGAGAACAAAGGACGAACAATCACTTAGCTCTTCAATCATCCTTTCATCATGCAAGAGGTGGGGTGGGTTGTGGGGTTTAAAAAGAAACTGCAGTTTCCACCACATGTAATTTTGAAGTTCACAAAGCATCATATGAGCTTTAGTCTGCAGTACTTTACATGATCCCACACCCCAGATTTTTAAACACAATTTCATTATTCTTGATATGCACACCAAATTCAGAATATGGGAAATGATTCTTTTCCCTTTCTTTTCTTTCTTTCTGCGTACGCAGGCTGATACTCCTGCGGACACTCCCCGTGTAGACAGGCAAGTATTAATCCCATCTACTCAACAAAGGGAGTGGAGTTTTGTGTGTATGACCGTTTTTTATCCCGCCATTAAGGTAGCCATACTCCAATTTCGGGGAAGGTGCATGCTATGTGTGACGTGTCATCCATACCAACGGCCAAACTGGCCTTCTCTTCCGAAAGTTGGTGATGTGATTTTACATGGGTGCAAGATGTTATGCGTGCGTTCACACACGGAACCTCTGTTTATAGTCTCATTCGAAGGACTGTATGGGAAATGGAGTCAGAACCAATGTTAACTCCGAGGGAAAAATCCCCCTGTACCGATACGTCCCGGCGGAGATTCGACCCCGCAACCCCAGGATCACGAGTCCGGCGCTCTATCAAGTGGGCTATTCCGGCCCCGAAACGATTTCTTTAGAAGGGATATTCCAGGAAACTTCTGAAAAGTTGGCAGCTATGAAACACATTGATTACATCTTATTTCCATCATCATTAATAACTACACAGAGACAAGCACTACAGCAAAGCAATGAACCCAAGTGCACTAGATTTTCACGGGGCATCCTTAACAGTTTCTCCTTTGAAAAGCCTCCTTTGGGCAGCTACATTCCATCTTCAGGGTGTCGGAAGGAGACCAGGGAAGGGGCGACAATGGGGGAGGGGGGAGGGGAGGGAGGTTCTGCTAGTATTCCGGCAGTTCCTGCCGGGAAACTCACCCCATTGTCAAACTTCACCCTGACCGTCCAGTTGCCGTAGACGGGGTTGTCGGGAATGCGTAAGCTGTCCCGGAAGATGACGTCACTTCCGTCATTCTTCTGTCGGCTAATTGCAAGACCTTTGGGGTTCTGGGGTCATGTCACAGAGACAGCAACAAAAAGATCAGATTTCACTGTTTGACGAGCTAAAAGAGACGCATGTATGAAACCCAAACACAACCGGATACACATGCACGCACGCACGCACGCACGCACACACACACACATTCACACACACGTACGCACGCACGCATGCGCGCGCGCGCACGCACACACACACACACACACACACACACACACACACATACAGTCATTCATTCATCCATCATTCACACACACACACACACACACACACACACACACACACACACACACACACACACACACATACACACTCAAATCAATTCATTCATTCATCCATCACACACACACACACACACACACACACACACACACACACACACACACACACACACACACACACACATCTGCAAATTCATATACACAAGAAGGCATGTTTCAACATAACTCATAACCACAAATACATACAGACACACACAAACACACATGCATGCACACATATTAACAAACACTGATACAGCTGTAAATAGATACCAAATCAAATGTTTTCTCCATTCAAGAATTCTTTAAAGTTCTTGATCGTTGGGACGTAATTCCATGCACTAAGTCAAACACAAATATGGCACTTTTTTCTATCTATTGTTGTTTTAACCTCAGAATATTGTTTTTGTTCATTATCTCGAGTTTGAAATCATCAAGAACATGGAGAACAGATTATGAATATATCAACAAACAACAAACACAACCCCATGTGTCCTGATCATGTACGTGTGTGAGTATGTGTACGTGGGTGTGTGTGCGTGAGTGTGTATGTGTATGTGTGTGTGTTTCTGTGTTTGTTTGTTTGTTTGTTTGTGTGTGTGTATGTGTGTGTGTTGTGTGTGTGTGTGTGTGTGTGTGTGTGTGTGTATGTGTGTGTGTGTGTGTGTGTTTCTGTGTAAAAGTGTGTGTAGGCGTATGCGCGTGTGTGTGTGTGTGTGTGTGTGTGTGTGTGTGTGTGTGTGTGTGTGTGTGTGTGTGTGTGTGTGTGTGAGTGCATATATCATGTGTGTGCTTGGGCGCACGCGCTCGCATGTGCTTCCTTTCACCAATTCACATACCAACACATCGATCTGTAACGGCCAGTTGGTTGGCTTGAAATCTTCGTTCAAAGCCATGACCCGCATGAACACTGAAACACACACATCCATGTATCACATACGTATGCACGTGTGCATGCAAGCATTAGCACCTCCACAGGCACACAATCAAAAATCATCATTGCGATCAACAGCTGTAGTGACACTGAAGGTTGTACTATGAGAAGGAGCAGACAAGAGGAGAAGAGGAAGAGCAGGAGCAGGAGGAGGAGGAGGAAGAGAAGCAGGAGTAGGAGTAGGAGCAGGCGGAGGAGCAGGAAGAACAGGAGCAGGAGGGAGAGTAGGAGGAGGAGCAGGAGGAGGAGCAGGAAGAACAGGAGCAGGAGGAGGAGCAGGAAGAACAGGAGCAGGAGGGAGAGTAGGAGGAGGAGCAGGAAGAACAGGAGCAGGAGGGAGAGTAGGAGGAGAGTAGGAGGAGGAGCAGGAGGAGGAGCAGGAGGAGAGCAGGAGAAGCAGGAGCAGGGGGGAGTAGGAAGAGGAGCAGGAGAAGCAGGAGCAGGGGGGAGCAGGAAGAGGAGCAGGAGAATCAGGAGCAGGGGGAGTAGGAAGAGGAGCAGGAGAAGCAGGAGCAGGGGGAGTAGGAAGAGGAGCAGGAGAATCAGGAGCAGGGGGAGTAGGAAGAGGAGCAGGAGAATCAGGAGCAGGGGGGTAGGAAGAGGAGCAGGAGAAGCAGGAGCAGGGGGGAGTAGGAAGAGGAGCAGGAGAAGCAGGAGCAGGGGGGAGCAGGAAGAGGAGCAGGAGAAGCAGGAGCAGGGGGAGTAGGAAGAGGAGCAGGAGAAGCAGGAGCAGGGGGAGTAGGAAGAGGAGCAGGAGAAGCAGGAGCAGGGGGGAGTAGGAAGAGGAGCAGGAGAAGCAGGAGCAGGGGGGAGTAAGAGGAGGAGCAGGAGAATCAGGAGCAGGGGGGAGTAGGAAGAGGAGCAGGAGAATCAGGAGCAGGGGGGAACAAGAAGAGGAGCAGGAGAAGCAGGAGCAGGGGGAGTAGGAAGAGGAGCAGGAGCAGGGGGAGTAGGACGAGGAGCAGGAGAATCAGGAGCAGGGGGAGTAGGAAGAGGAGCAGGAGAATCAGGAGCAGGGGGGAGTAGGAAGAGGAGCAGGAGAATCAGGAGCAGGGGGAGTAGGAAGAGGAGCAGGAGAATCAGGAGCAGGGGAGTAGGAAGTGGAGCAGGAGAAGCAGAAGCAGGAGGAAGAGCAAGAACAGGAGGAGCAGGAGGAGGAGTGGATGGGGCTCAAGAGCAGAGGAGAAGGAGCATGAGAAGGAGTAGGAAGAGAAGCAGGAGCAGGAGCAATAGCAGGAGCGGGAAGAACAGGAGCAGGAGGAGGAGTAGTAAGAGAAGCAGGAGCAGGAGCAGGAGCGGGAAGAACAGGAGCAGGAGGAAGGAGTAGTAAGAGAAGCAGGTGGAGGAGCAGGAGGAGGAGGAGGAAGAGCAGGAGCCGGAGGAGGGGGGGGGGGAGGAACAGGAGGCAGAGGGAGCAGGCTAGCAGAGGAAGAGAAACAAGAGCAGAGGACCTGGCGAAAGAGAAGGAGGAGGTGGAGAACGAACAGAACCAAGAGAAGGAGAAGAAAAAGGTGGAGGAGGAGGAAGAGGAGGAGGCGGAGCAGACGATATATTATATTCATGTCGTGCTGTTCAACTTCATCACCACAACACATTTCTCTGTGTGAAACGCAGGCTGTTCTCCCTAAGGATAGGGTGTCACCATCACAAAGAGCCATCCTTTTTTTTTTCCTTTTTTTTTTTTTGTCTTGTATTGGCATCTCCCTGCCACCTCTCCTTCCCCCTCCTCCCATCCTCCCTCCCCCCCCCCACCCCCTCCGTCTGGTGAACATATGTTTCTATTTACCTACATCCAAAAGAGATTTTCCTACAGAACGGGGCCAGGGACAACTCCCTTGCTGTGGTGTTTACGAGCGCTTAGCGCATTGTGCACATTCTGCACATAAAACTAAATACAAATGTCTTGAATTCAGTCCTCTTAACTGATAACCCATTCAACTAGCCGATCATGGAGTAGGCGTATGCAACTATACTAGGGGTGGTGGTGGTGGTGGTGGTGGTGGTGGTGGTGGTGGTAGTAGTAGTAGTAGTAGTAGTGTAGTAGTAGTAGTAGTAGTAGTGTAGTGGTGGTGGTGGTGGTGGTGGTGGTGGTGGTGGTGGTGGTGGTGGTGGTGGTAGTAGCTGCAGCTGCAGAAGTAATAGTAGTAGCAGCAGCAGATGCAGAAGTAGTTGTAGCAGGTTCAGAAGTAGCTACAGAAGCTGTTGTTGTAAATCCGTCAACCACTGGGAAAGGCGACTATGACAGATGCTTGCTTGACGGGAATGTGAGCTGCGTTACTTGGAAGGGCATGAAAGTGAGAAACTGCCGTTCCTACAGCAATAGAATCAGTAGAAACAAGCCATCGACATACTCTACCTCATACACCACATACAAGTAATACTACGTATTATTAACATTTATTACTACTACTACTACTACATACATACATACATACATACATACATACATACATACATACGTACTACTATAGTATTAACATAGTGGTGTAGTACGTACGTACGTACGTACGTACATACATACAACATGTACATACAACATACATACACATAAATACATACACCATAATCATAATACAAAACTACCCTACAGACAGAGCAGACGTACGTACGTACGTAAGATACTACATACATACACATCACACAGTCAATACATACACACATACAATACAACCATAAATACACATAAAACCCATATAATACATACATAACACATAAACTACTACACATACAGACAGCACAGTACATACAGCAACAACACCGACGGGAGAGGCATTATAAACAAACACATACATACACCAGTAAATAATACACATAATACATCAGGCATATACACTACAACAACATACATACATACATACATACAGTTAAGACAACTACAGGCATACAACAAAACATACATACTCATACATACTAAATACAACACACACAACATACATGCAACAACACTAACACAGGGGAAGTAGGAGAGGGAAGACAAACACAGATCAAGGAAGGACAAAACACAGGGGAAACAAACAGGCACAACAAACACAATCATCAGGGTGAAGAACAACACGGGCACAACAAAAACACATCATCAGGGTGAAGAACAACACGGGCACAACAAAACACACAACAGGTGAAGAACAACACAGGGGCACAACAAAACACCATCATCAGGGTGAAAAAGAACAAAACAGCAGGGCACAACAAACACACATCATCAGGGTGAAAACAACAGGGCACAACAAAACACACATCATCAGGTGAAGAACAACACGGGCACAACAAACACACATCATCAGGGTAAAGAACAACACGGGCACAACACAACATCAGGTAAGAACAACGGGCACAACAAAACAACATCATCAGGGTAAAGAACAACACGGGCACAACAAAACACACATCATCAGGGTGAAGAACAACACAGGCACAACAAAACACACATCATCAGGGTGAAGAACAACACGGGCACAACAAAACACACATCACCAGTGTGAAGAACAACACGGGCACAACAAAACACACATCATCAGAGTGAAGAACAACAGGGGCATAACAAAACACACATCATCAGGGTGAAGAACAACACGGGCACAACAAAACACACACATCATCAGGGTGAAGAACAACACGGGCACAACACAGTGGGATGTGAGAGGGGTCCGAGACACAACCAAACAGAATAGGAAAAGACTGGGAGGCGACCAAGCTGGAGGTAGGGAGAGACACAATCAAGCTGGATGAGAGTAGGGAGAGACACAATCAATCTGGATGAGGGTAGGGAGAGACACAATCAACAGGGATGAGGGTAGGGAGAGACACAATCAATCTGGATGAGGGTAGGGAGAGACACAATCAATCTGGATGAGGGTAGGGAGAGACACAATCAATCTGGATGAGGGTAGGGAGAGACACAATCAACAGGGATGAGGGTAGGGAGAGACACAATCAATCTGGATGAGGGTAGGTAGAGACACAATCAATCTGGATGAGGGTAGGGAGAGACACAATCAGGCTGGATGAGGGTAGGGAGAGACACAATCAAGTTGGATGAGGGTAGGGAGAGAGACACAATCAAGTTGGATGAGGGTAGGGAGAGACACAATCAAGTTGGATGAGGGTAGGGAGAGACACAATCAATCTGGATGAGGGTAGGGAGAGACACAATCAAGCTGGATGAGAGTAGGGAGAGACACAATCAAGCTGGATGAGGGTAGGGAGAGACACAATCAGGCTGGATGAGGGTAGGGAGAGACACAATCAAGAGGGATGAGGGTAGGGAGAGACACAATCAAGCTGGATGAGGGTAGGGAGAGACACAATCAAGTGGGAATAGGGTAGGGAGAGACACAATCAATCTGGATGAGGGTAGGGAGAGACACAATCAAGAGGGATGAGGGTAGGGAGAGACACAATCAAGTGGGAATAGGGTAGGGAGAGACACAATCAATCTGGATGAGGGTAGGGAGAGACACAATCAAGCTGGATGAGGGTAGGGAGAGACACAATCAAGAGGGATGAGGGTAGGGAGAGACACAATCAAGCTGGATGAGAGTAGGGAGAGACACAATCAAGCTGGATGATGGGGTATTATTTGAGGCATAACCAAGCTGGGAAAGCGAGGATTGGGACTCTACCAAACTGACAAGGGAGGATTGGGACTCTGTTGAGTAGGGCGAAGGAAGGACTGGGACACAATCAAACTGGAGATGCAAAGAGAGTGTGCGTGACAGAGAGAGAGAGAGAGAGAGAGAGAGAGAGAGAGAGAGAGAGAGAGGAGAAGGAGGAGGAGGAGGAGGAAGAGAGGAGAGGAAAGAGAGGGGGGAGTGGAGAGCAGAGAAGAGAGAGAAAGAGTGAGGGGGGGGGGTAAGGAGGAGGAGAGGAGAGGAGAGATAGAGAATGACAGAAAGAGAGGGGGAGGAGGAGGGGAGAGAGAGAAAGAGAGAGAGAGAGAGAGAGAGAGAGGAGAGAGAGAGAGAGAGAGAGAGTGACAGAGACAGAGACAGAGACAGACAGACAGACAGAGCAATAAATACTACATCTGAGAAAAAAGTAATTAACAGCATATCTTTTTAAGCCAATGCCCTTAATTGGTTGCAAAAAAAAAAAAAAAAAAAAAAAAAGATAAGCAATCTGGTCGGCAAAAGATAGAAAGAGGCAGAAGACAGAAAAGAGAGATGGTCGCAAAGAGATAGAGGGAGAAGAGAGAGAGAGAGAGAGAGAGAGAGAGAGAGAGAGAGAGAGAGAGAGAGAGAGAGAGAGAGGAGAGAGAGAGAGAGAGCAACCAAGAAAAATGAAGAAAGTGGGGAAAGGCACAGACATGACGGCAAAGAGATAAGTGGAGAGGGGGCTGAGGGTGTGGCAGAGACCCAGAAATTACCAGGGAGGGGCACAGAGAGAGAAAAAGAAACAACAGATAGGAGAGATAGAGAGGGAGGGGGAGGGGAAACGAAGACAAACATGGGAATGATAAGAAAGATGAAAGGAAAGAGGCAGACAGAAAGAAAAAAAAAGATGGGGGATAGACACACGGGCAGACATAGAATGTCATGCTTACTTCTTTTTGATTTAAACAAAAAAAAGTGGGGGGGGCAAAAAGAAGAAAAGAAGTAGAAGGAGACGGAGAGAAGAAAGAAGAGAAGAAGAAGAAGAGAAGAGAAGGAGAAGAGGAATGAGATGAGAAGAAGATGAGAAGAAGAAGAAGAAGAAGAAGTGATGAAGAGAGAAGAAGAGAAGATGATGAGAGATAGAAGAAGAAGAAGAAGAAGAAGAAGAAGAAAGAAGGAGAAGAAGAAGAAGAAGAAGAAGAAGAAGAGAAGAAGAAGAAGAAGAAGTGGAAGAAGAAGAAGACGAAGAAGAGAAGAAGAAGAAGAAGAAGAAGAAGAAGAAGAAGAAGAAGAAGAAGAAGAAGAAGAAGAAGAAGAAGAAGAAGAAGAAGAAGAAGAAGAAGAAGAAGAAGAAGAAGAAGAAGAAGAAGAAGTGAAGAAGAAGAAGAAGAATGAGAAGAAAGAAGAAGAAGAAGAAGAAGAAAGAAGAAAGAGAAGAAGAAGAAGAAGAAGAAGAAGAAGAAGAAGAAGAAGTGGAAGAAGAAGAAGAAGAAGAGAAGAAGAGAAGAAGAAGAAGAAGAAAGAAGAGAAGAAGAGAAGAAGAAGAAGAAGAAGAAGTGGAAGAAGAAGAAGACGAAGAAGACGAAGAAGAAGAAGAAGAAGTGGAAGAAGAAGAAGAAGAAGAAGAAGAAGAAGAAGAAGAAGAAGACGAAGAAGAAGACGAAGAAGAAACGAAAAGAAAACTACCAAGTAACATGATCGTTGCCGCGCTCTTCGAAGCGGAGTTTCAAAGCAATACGGTTACCGGCGCCCGGATTTTTTTCTCTTCCCCCGCCTCTTTCTCTTCTTCTTCTACTTCTTCCTCCTCCTCCTCCTCCTCCTCCTTCTTCTATTTCTTTCTTTTCATCCTCCTCCTCCTCTTTCCTTCTTTTTTCCCCTTAATCTTCGTTCTTTTTTATTTCAACCTCTTCTTTTTTTCCTTCTTCTTCTTTCTCTTTATCTGCTTTTCTTTTCCATCTTTCTTTTTCTTTCTCCCTTTTCAAACTTTTATCGTTTTCATTTTTGTTGCTGTCGTTGTTGTTGTCGTTGTTGCTGTTGCTGTTGCTGCTGCTGCTGCTGCTGTTGTTGTTGTTTTTGTTGTTGTTGTTGTTCTTCTTCTTCTTTTTCTTCTTCTTTTGCTTCTTCTTTTTGTTCTCCTTCTTCTTCTTCTTCTTTCTTCCTCTCCTTCTCCTTTCTTCCTTCCTTCCTTTCTGTATTTTCCTTTCTTTCCTTCCTTCTTTCTTATTCAGCCTTCCCTCTCCTTTCTTGTTTCGGGCACTAACGAAAAAAAAAAACAAACAGGAAGGCAAAGGAGGGGAGAGGTGGGGAGGGGGCCTGGAAATGGTGGGGGGGGGGGGGGGAGTGCGGAGGAGGCGGAAATGCGACGAGCGAGTTGTCAGCCGCAGCCGAACAGTACAAAGTAATAGCCTACTAAATGAGTTCCTCTGAAGTGAGCGGACGAGTCAGTGTGGCGTATCTCTATAACCCTCAGATGTACAGTTACAAAGTGGACCTTTGGGGAGTCCGTAAAGTGGCCGGTTCTTTCACGCCCCCCGGACCTGAAAAACCGGTCAGCGTGACCGCCTCCAAACATGTGTGTGTGTGTGTGTGTGTGTGTGTGTGTGTGTGTGTGTGTGTGTGTGTGTGTGTGTGTGTGTGTGCGTGCGTGCGTGCGTGCGTGCAAGCGTGTGTGCCTGCGTGCGTGCGTGCGTGTGTGTGTTTTTTTCTG
>CM065735.1:16277743-16287743 GCA_033310375.1 Conus canariensis
CAGTTTGTGCATCTATGCCCCATTTTCGAATTCACTCTTGCACAAAATGTCACATCCTCTGTCAGTCTTGTTCGTCTGCTGCTTTCAAGAAAGCGAGCAGACTATTAAGTTCGTTCGTGTCTGTTTTTTTTTTTTTCTTTTTTTTTTGTTTGTTTGTTTGTTTGTTTTGTTTTTTTTTGTTTTTGGTTTTGTGTGTGTGTGTGTGTGTGTGTGTGTGTGTGTGTGTGTGTGTGTGTGTGTGTGTGTGTGTGTGTGTGTGTGTCTGTCTGTCTGTTTGTCCCACGTCGGCCAAAACGGACATTTTTGGCAATGTCTCTTCAACAACTTAAGACAGCCTTCTCAAATTTGTTTGTTGATTAGGTAAGGTATGCTACTACTGCTCGCAAAATCAAGGTCAAAGGTCAAGGTCAAGGTCACGCTGATCGTTGAACACCCATTTCCTTTTTCCTGCAATATTTTCCACATCTTTCAAGCTAGATTTTCCAAACTTGCTGCACAGGTGCATAGCCTTGGGGACAACAACTGACAACAACACAGACACATCGTATTGTTTCCATCAGCCTCACCAACCAACATGGGCCATCTCGTCTGGGCTTTCACCTCGTAAACATGTGCAGTGAATACAAATTAAAAGTATATATCATATATAAAATTGAAAATTATAAATTGCAAGCCAAATTGAAAAACGCACAAAAATACGTGGACATCATGGAGTATATCCACCCATCCATCCACCCATCCACACACCCGCAACCACACAGAAGAGAGAGAGAGTTGTGACAATTTGTGCAGCAGTGATTTCAAAAAGGGCATACAGGTGCAAAATTTCTCACAATTGTGACATTTTGTGTAAATTGTGACAATTTGTGCAGTGAATAACTGCACAAAATGTCATTGTGACATTTTGTGCAGTGGTGACATTTTGTGCGGTAACAGATGTCCCTGTTGTAGTATGTCGCTATCCTAGGATGAAACGGTAGTAGTATGTCGCTGTCATGGGATGTCACGGTTGTGGTATGTCGCTATCATGGAATGTCATGGTAGTAATATGTCGCTGTCATGGGATGTCACGGAAGTAGTATGTTACTGTCGTGGGATGTCACGGTTGTGGTATGTCGCTGTCATGGAATGTCATGGTAGTAATATGTCGCTGTCATGGGATGTCACGGTAGTAGTATGTCGCTGTCATGGGATGTCACGGTTGTGGTATGTCGCTGTCGTGGGATGTCACGGTTGTGGTATGTCGCTGTCATGGAATGTCATGGTAGTGGTATGTCGCTGTCATAGAATGTCATGGTAGTAGCATGTCGCTGTCATGGGATGTCACGGTAGTAGTATGTCGCTGTCATGGAATGCCATGGTAGTAGCATGTCCCTGTCATGGGATGTCACGGTAGTAGTATGTCGCTGTCATGGAATGTCACTGTAGTAGTATGTCACTGTCATGGGATGTCACTGTAATAGTATGTCGCTGTCATGGAATGTCATGGTAGTAGCATGTTGCTGTCATGGGATGTCACGGTAGTAGTATGTGATTGTCATGGGAGGTCACTGTAGCAGTACGTCACTGTCATAGGATGTCATGGTAGTAGTATGTCATTTTCGTGGGATTTCGCTGTCATGTGATATCACTGTAGTGATATGTCATTTTACTATTATGGCACTGTCATGGCATGTGATAGTAGAATGGTTGTAGAGGGTTTTCTGTGTTTTTCGCTGTA
The DNA here is from genome assembly GCA_033310375.1 of Conus canariensis. Taxonomy (NCBI): domain Eukaryota; kingdom Metazoa; phylum Mollusca; class Gastropoda; order Neogastropoda; family Conidae; genus Conus; species Conus canariensis. The sequence continues at coordinate 16,279,464 of CM065735.1, forward strand.
GTAGTATGCGGCTGTCGCGCTCTGTCGTCGTCGTGGGTTGTCACTGTAGTGGTATTTTGATGTCATGGTATGTCGAGGTTGTGGTATATCACTGTCATGGGTTGTAGCTGTAGTGGTATGTCGCTGTGGTGGTATGTGACCGTAAATATCGCTGTGGTGATATATGGCTGTAGTGGCTTGTGACTGTAGTGGTGTTTCGCTTTAGAGGCGTATCACTGTAGTGATATATCACTGTATTGGTAAATCACCTTATTGGTATATATCTGTAGTGTATATCGCTCTTGTGGTGTATCAATGTATAGTATGTGACTGAAATGGTGAATCGCTGTAGTAGTATGTCACTCTAGTGGTATATCACTGTAGTGGTGTGTCGCTGTAGACACTCCAAAAAGCAGTCCAGCAGAGCCAGCAAGGGCAATGGACAACGTGGGAAAATGCACTCCAAAGAAGTCTCACTTGGAATGGCATTTGGCACATGGCCCCTCTCAGGATCAGCTTCATTCTCAGATCTGCATATGACCTTCTGCCCTCAAATGCAAACCTGGTGAAGTGGGGAAAAACAGACGATCCTGCATGCCCCTTCTGCCATGAAAAACAAACAGTGGAGCATGTCCTAAGCTCATGTAAAGTAGCCCTATCTCAAGGAAGGTACACATGGAGGCACAACCAAGTGCTCAAAGAGATTGCACAAGCAGTCTGGGCTAGTACCAACACTACAAAAGGGAAAATCAGGACTCCAAAAGCACCCGCAACATTCTTCACGGCAGGAGGTAGCAAATCATGGCCAAGAACAACAGTGCCACTCGGAACATGCAGGCAGAATCTGCTGGACGGGGCAGATGACTGGGAGTGCACTGCAGACCTCCCAGAATGGAAGAGTCACCCAGATATCATCAGCAAGAGTGGCATGAGACCAAACATAGTAGTCCACTCTCAGTCAACCAAGCAGCTGATCATGATCGAGCTCACGGTGCCATATGAGAACAGAATGGAGGCAGCTCAAATCTACAAGACTGAAAAGTATGCTGATCTGGCAAACAGCCTGAGGAGAGAAGGCTATCAGGTCAAAGTCCTCACTGCAGAAATTGGAGCTAGGGGGTTTGTAGGAACGTCTGCATACAGCCTCATGAAACAGCTCTCAGTTGCAGGGACGAAAAAGGGGCAGCAGAGGGACATCCGGAGTCATGAACCGGGTGTGGCCCAACCCCCCTAGAGTGTCAGGAGATAAGGGCCGAAACACTTGCTTGAAGGGAGCTTCTCTTCTGAGGACTCTCTGCTGCCACGCTCTCCACGAGTTTCTTTCTACTGTAGTGGTGTGTCGCTGTAGTGGTATATTACTGTAGTGATAAATCGCTGTAGTGGTATATTGCTGCAGTGATATATCGCTGTAGTGGTGTATCTCTGTAGTGGTGTATCTTTGTAGAGGTATATCACTGTAGAGGTATATCACTGTAGAGGTATATCACTGTAGTGGTGTATCTCTGTAGTGGTGTATCTCTGTGGCGGTATATCACTGTAGAGGTATATCACTGTAGAGGTATATCCCTGTAGTGGTATATCTCTGTAGTGGTGTATCTCTGTAGTGGTGTATCTCTGTAGGGGTATATCACTGTAGAGGTATATCACTGCAGAGGTATATCTCTGTGGTGGTATATCACTGTAGAGGTATATCACTGTAGTGGTATATCACTGTGGTGGTATATTGCTCGGGTGACTTGTGACTGTAGTGGTATATCACTCTGGTGGTATATTATTGTGTTGGTATTTTGCTGTATTGATATATCACAGTATTGGTATATCGCTTCAGTGATATATCGCTGTAATAGTATATCACTGTAGCAGTATATGGCTGCAGTGATATATCGCTGTAGTGGTATATCGCTGTTAGTGGTGTATCGCTGTAGTGGAATATCACCGTGGTGGTGTATTGCTGTAGTGTTATATCGCTGTAGTGGTATATCACTGTAGTGGTATATCACTGTAGTGGTATATCTCTGTAGTGGTGTATCTCTGTAGTGGTATATCACTGCAGCTGTATATGGCTGTAACAGTACATGTATATTGCTGTAGTGATATATCACTGTAGTGGTATGTGACTGTAACAATATTTTGCTGCAGTGGTATAACGCTACAGTCGTGTGTGACTGTAGTGGTATGTCGTTGTAGTGGTATGTTGCTGTAATTGGGGGGGGGGGGGGGGGGTCGCTGAAGAGGTATGTCACTATTATGTGATGCCACGGTAATGGGCTTTTTTTTTCTCTATAGTTGTATGTCACTGTAGTGGTACTTTGCTGTCGTGGGATTATGCTGTTGTGGTTTTTCGCTGTAGTGGTATGTTGCTGTAATGGATTTTTTTGCTGAGGTGATATGTCACTGTCATATGATGTCGCTGTTATGGGCTTTTCTCTATAGTTGTATGTCACTGTAGTGGTACTTTGCTGTCGTGGGATTATGCTGTTGTGGTTTTTCGCTGTAGTGGTATGTTGCTGTAATGGATTTTTTTGCTGAGGTGATATGTCACTGTCATATGATGTCGCTGTTATGGGCTTTTCTCTATAGTTGTATGTCACTGTAGTGGTACTTTGCTGTCGTGGGATTATGCTGTTGTGGTTTTTCGCTGTAGTGGTATGTTGCTGTAATGGATTTTTTTGCTGAGGTGATATGTCACTGTCATATGATGTCGCTGTTATGGGCTTTTTTCTATAGTTGTATGTGACTGTAGTGGTACTTTGCTGTCGTGGGATTATGCTGTTGTGGTTTTTCGCTGTAGTGGTATGTCACTATAGTGGCATGTCACTGTTATACTATGTCACTGTTGTGGTATGTCGCTATAGTAGTATGCTGTAGTGCTATAACAATGTTGTAGAATGCCACTGTTATGGTATGTCGCTATAGAAGTATGCTGTAGTGCTATGACAATGTTGTAGAATGCCACTGTTATGGTATGTTGCTATAGAAGTATGCTGTAGTGCTATGACAATGTTGGAGAATGCCATCGTTATGGTATGTCGCTAACGTGACATGTTGCTGCAATGGTATATTGCTGTGGTGTGATGTCGCTGTAATGGTGCGTCATTGTAGTGGTGTGTCTCCATCGCGTGATTTCGCTGTTGTGGTATATCATTGTAGGGGTATGTCCTGGTTTTGGGGATGTCGCTGTGGTGGTATGTCACGGTAGTGGCATGTCGCTGTTGTGGCATGTCGTTGTTATTGGGGTTTTTTTCTGCAGTGGTATGTCACTGTAGTGGCATGTCGCTGTTGTGGTATGTCGTTGTGAGTGTGTTTTTTTTTTTCTCCCTGCAGTGGTATGTCACGGTCATGGGACGTAGCCATAGTGGTAGGTCTATATCGTTGTAGTGTGATGTCACGTTCATGGGACGCAGCCATAGTGGTAGGTCTATATCGTTGTAGTGTGATGTCACGGTCATGGGACGTAGCCATAGTGGTAGGTCTATATCGTTGTAGTGTGATGTCACGGTCATGGGACGCAGCCATAGTGGTTGGTCTATATCGTGGTGCATTCCATATCATGTGCCACTCACAATGAAACATATTCTTTTAGAGTGTTGGGACTTGCACGATGTGAGACACAAACATTTTACAGCAGATTCCATGAAAACCTTGTTCAGAGATGTTCCGCCTGACGCGATCTTTGAGTTCCTGAAAGAGATTAACATTTTTCATCGGATCTGAGATCTTACAGTGGAAAGATTTTTAATAAACTTTCGGATGGGTTTTTTTTATGTATTTTAAAGAATTGTGTGAATGAATGACTTGTGAGTTGATTTTAACGTGGTGACAGCCCTGATGTGGCCCTTTGCGGTCGGCTGGGCTATAAGCAACATTATCTTATCTTATCTTATATCGTTGTAGTGTGTGATGTCACCTAAGCGGATGTCGCCTAACCATACTCGCTTAGCTGGAAACTGCTCTGGTAGAGGGATGTTGCTAATATGAACCCGCTACGCATATTTACTCTCAAGCTACCCTACCCAATCAAGACCTATTCAACTGTGTCGTGACACTAAACTGTGAAACTGAGAACTTATTACCCTTACCCTTTCCCTCAAATTAACGAGTAAACTGACGGGGCACTCCAAAGAACACAGACATCTGCTAAGCTCGAACGGATTCTAAATTCTTCCGTTCTGATCCAGATCTACACCAACATTTAATTGATTACTATTCCATCTTTCTCAGCAAGATCCGTCAAAATCGGTTCAGTGTTCTTGTTGACGGATCCCAGATCCGTTTTGAGATCCGGATCGACACCATAGATCCGCACCAATATTTAAGAGACTCGTCTTTGAGCCACATTCCATTTTCCCACCAGAATCAGTCTACAGGAACACCAAGACCGATCTACTTCTGCCATACACGAACACCTACAAGCCACAGGCCACAGTTTCAGCCCCCAAGAAACCAAGGTCTTATCTACAGAGCCCTTCCTCACAAAAAGAAAAGTTAAAGAAGCCATCGAAATCAAGACCAGACGCCCCAGCCAGAACAGAGATCAAGGTTTTGAACTTACCCCATCTACAATCAGATCCTGATAACTGTTCACCCCACACAACAGTCGCCCCTCCAGGCCTCGCTGCCACAACAGCAACAGTGAGCTGAAGAAGACAGAGCGACCCTGTCGAAATATTCTCAAAGTAAGTTTTTGATTCTAACTACTTTTATAACAGTCGAAAGAGGTTGGGTAATTTTACTGACAAACAAAGAAACAAACAAATGAAGAGACGTAGATGAAAAAAAAAATTATCCTTTTTGACAAAAAGGTAACAATCAATGAATTTACTAATTATTTAAGCGAGAAGACAAAGACCAGGTCACGGGTGTTCATCTAGAGACCAGAAGATTAAGAAATAAACAGTACATTCTTCGCACGAGGGAAAGGGCCGGTAGAGTTGTCTTCCCCTTTCCCCATCCATAAAGTAAAGGATGTTCACCTCATTACCAGCCGTTCTGGTCATCCCAGCCTTTCTCACGGTCAGCTGATCAACAGTCAATCTTTTCAAACGATTGTCACCACATCATTTCTGAGGCTATTTCAGGAAGTGAATGAGTTCCACAGGGTTCAGGCATACACACACGCGCGCGCACGCGCGCGCGCACACACACACACACACACACACACACACACACACACACACACACACACACACACACACACACACACGTGGAGAATGGGGTGTGGGGGAAGTGACACAATCTGAGGACGTAGGAATATAGACGCTACAATGTTGTCGTACAGTCTTTGGTGGGGCTAATTAAGAAAACGATAATGCCGCTGCTGGGGATTCGAAGAGGATTGTCAGGGACAGACAGAAAGACCCAGGGAAGGGGCAGATTGATAGGGAATACAGGGGGGGGGGGGGGGTCAGATGATCCTATGTGTCCACACGACAAACAAACAGCGGAACATGTCCAGAATTCATGCAAAGCAGTGCCAACCCAGGGAAGGTACACATGGAGGCACAACCAAGTATTCAAGGCGACCCACATGTGGTTAGCGCTGCGTGAGGAAGCTCTACGCCACCAGTAGCTCCAGCAACAAATTTCTACGCGGCAGGAGGCCACAGATCATGGTCTGGAACAGCTGTGGTGTCAAGATCATGGAAGCGGAGTTTACTGGATGGAGCAGGCGACTGGGAATGCGCAGTAGACCTTCCAGAATGGGAGAACCATCCAGAGATCGTCAGGAAGAGTGGCATGAGACCGGATATTGTTCTCCACACAGGTTCGTCAAAACAAATGATTCTGATCAAACTCACTGTGCCACACGAAAGCAGAATGGAGCAAGGGCACGTCTGCAAGACTACATGAAAAGTATGCCAGTCTAGCCAGCAGCTTGAGGGAATCTGGCATCTATGCCCAGGTTCTCGCCATAGAGGTTGGAGCAAGGGGATCTGTAGGCTCATCAGCCCATGACCCCATGAAACAGCTCAGGATTTCAGACACGAAGAGGGCCAGAACCCTGAAGGCAGTGGCAAAGGCAGCTGAAATGTGTTCCAGCTGGATCTAGTCGAGGAGGAACAAAAGTGTACTTCATAAGGCTTAAATTTCCTAACTTTGAACAGGTGTCCCGTTAGCAATGAGATAAGACATCCGTCTTATTAAAAGGCACGCCATGAGTCGCACACCCATCCAAAAGTTGTGGGTTCGAATCCCAGCAGCGCCAGAAAAAAAGAGAAGATCTGCTGCTGTCAAGCTGTCCTTAGAATTTCCTCCCATTGGGACATATGAGGAAAGCGACAATGCCTCCGCTGATTCAGCGAAGAGGATGGTCAGGAACAGACAGAAAGAGGCAGGGATGGGGAATACAGTGAGAGGGTTATGGACCCGGCGAACCGGGTTAACAGGTTACTATGTGTGTGTCTGTGTGTGTGTGTGCGTATATATAATGTATGCGTGTACGTATGTATGTACGTGCGCGCGCGCAGGCACACTCACACACTCTCTCTGTCTCGCGCGCGCGCGCGATCGTGTGTGTGTGTGCGCGCGGGCGCGCGCGCGCGTGTGTGTGTATAAAACTTATGTGTAAGGGCACGAGAAAAGAAATGTGTACAGTGTTGAAAAGTTTCCTTTTTTTCCTGCCTCCATTCACTCATTCCCACCCACCCCTTCCTCCCACCCCCCCCTCCCCCCCCCCCCCCCGACTCTGCTTTTTTGTTGTTTGTTTCTTTTTGGCCAGTTTTTTTTTTCCTCCGGAACTTACTCATGATGTTCAAAGCACGAATTCCGTGATCTGTCTGCTGATTCATGGACATTCTTTGTCTCGTCCCAGTGTTCGGTCTGGAAAATGATGTAAGGTATGCTGGTCAGGGTTAATGGCTTTATGCTGAATCGGTGTATTTTGAAAATGTTCTCTTTAGAGAGAGAGAGAGAGAGAGAGTGTGTGTGTGTGTGTGTGTGTGTGTGTGTGTGTGTGTGTGTGTGTGTGTGTGTGTGTGTGTGTGTGTGTGTGTGTAGCAGTGAATCCGGAGAAAGAAAGAAAGGAAAAGGATGAACAGAAAACAAGCAAAAACATGGGGGCGATGGGAAAGGCAAATAGCAATTTCGGAGAGACAGAGACAGAGAGAGAGAAGAAGAAGAAGAAGAAGAAGAAGAAGAAGAAGAAGAAGAAGAAGAAGAAGAAGAAGAAGAAAAGAAGAAGAAGAAGAAAAAGAAAAAGAAGAAAAAGAAGAAGAAGAAGAGACAGACCTAGAGAGACAGAGGCACAGGGACACAGAGACACAGAGAGATATCCCAGCCCTATACGCTCGGCCTATTTCGCTTCTACTCACAATCACACCAGAATGACGCACCATCTCAACACTGAACACGTTTCAGTTGCATGATCCGTACCGTCGAATACGTAGTTTCAGTCCAAATACTGCTGTACATCCTGTACTTTGGGCCGGCCATGATCAGTCACGGAGTAGCCCGCTCCAAGGCGGGCAAATGACATCCTGACCCTGGCCCTGACCTCCGCACTTCCGGGTGTAAGCTTCTGTCCGTCAATGATGAATGAAGTTCCCACGGAGTCGATGGGAACCTGCGCAGAAGGATGTACGGGGTTGTGACTGTTGCTGTTGAAGTCTTTTTCCTTTTTCATCCTTCCGTTACCCACCCACCATGGAGTCCATATAGAAGAGACCCAGGGTCAAGAAATCACAGTCTTGACCTCTTCCTGGCTTCGGGAGGGATATGCGACAAACAGAAGCTAAGCAAGTCTATCTCCCCTGAACATGCTCAGCTCCCGGGGACAGAGAGCCGAGCACTACAGGGGTTTACCTTCGGGACCAGCCGGGGAACTGCCTGTCTTGACCCAGGCTCACGCAGGGATAGCCGATTAATACACCTGGGCCAGAGTGCATCTCCTGTCTGGAAGAGGTGCAAGCCAGAGAGATGTGTCGAGACCACCTGCCCTTTCAAACATAAGCATCTCATTCCCCCTCCCCACCCCACCCCCACCCCACCCCCATCACAGATTGCACCGCACGGAAAAAAAGCAGCGGATCTTAAGAAGACCACAGAGAAAACAAGAATGTGGAAAAGAAGACTTGAAGGGGAGATGAAGACAGAAAAGATCCGTTAAGAAAGGCAGAAAATAGAATGGGAAAAAGGCGGGTCACTATTTCTCAGGGTCCTCATCCCTAACCTTTCTGACATGGGAGACCCTACCAGGGGCATCAGCTCCTACTATGTTGTGCTTAGGCCAGTCAGCCACTTGACTAGACAGGCCTAGAAGCGTTAACAAAAACTAGCCTTCCATTAAAGCAATGATGCCCCCGT
>CM065735.1:16292743-16330243 GCA_033310375.1 Conus canariensis
ATTGTCAACAATATTTGCAGGCGACATGTTTACATGCTGATTTTTTTTTAATTCATTTTTGAGAATGTTTACGTTTGTATGTTGGTTGCTTGGTTGCTTTTCTTTCTTTCTTTCTTTCTGTGTGTGGGTGTGTGTGTGTGTGGGTGTGGGTGTGGGTGGGTGTGGGTGTGGGTATGGGTGTGGGTGGGTGTGTGTGTGGGTGTGGGTGTGGGTGTGGGTGTGTATATGTGTCATTTTAAGCTCCTTCAAGATGTTTATCTTTTTGGCGCTGGGTCAAGGGGCATCCGTCGGGATGGTTTTGCAGGGCCTGGTTGCCCCAGTAGACAAAGCCTTTCTCTTTTGATCCACGGGTTTGTGGTTCAATCCCCGCTTGAGACGGCCAAGTTTGGGAAAAATTTTCTCGGCAAAGTCAACTTGAGGCAGACTCTAACCCAATCCAAGCTCTGTGGTGGATGAGACGTTTACACTGAATCCAATGTGTAAAGACATGCTAGAAAAAAGAATGAAAAAAAAAGCATATATAATCCTACCCTTAGTAGAATGATGGGCCATTGTGTGCCCGTAGGATGTATGACTTGAAAACATACCCAAAGACGGAGTGAGGCTACCTTCATGACAGGATAATAAAAAATTTAAAAAAAGATGGTCATATACACCAAAATTTCACCTATTGTGAACTACTGACCTATGTTAGTTGCAAAGTGAGGCGACCGCAGAGACCTAAACAAATTTTGAAATTAATTATTTTGACTCCACTGAATAACATGGACAAATGAATCACAAGACAAAACATGTGTTTCAACCTCTTAGGTCTTCTTCAGGCAAGATAAACAACTCAGGACAATGAAAATGAAGATCGAGCGATCACTTATCTTTGTCAAATTCGGTGCAAGATGGATGTTAAATGAAAACCAACGCCAATCAACATTTTCATTCTACGCCAATCTCGCATCGAATTCGACAAATATAAGTGATTGTTCGTTCTTCATTTTCGTTGTCCTGGGTGTTGTTTCTCTTGCCTGAAGAAGACCTAAGAGGTCGAAACACGTTGTGTTTTGTCTTGTGATTCGTTTGTCCACGTTATTCGGTGCAGTCGCAAGAATTATTTTTAAAACGTACTGACCAATGGCCAATGAACACAGAAGAAGGAAGACGAAGAACACTGGTTTGCACTGGAACCCAAAACAGAGGCAAATGCTACCCAAGTACCCGGCTGAGATAGTGACACAACAAGGACACCCTTTTTCTTCATCTACTTCAGAGCCAGTTCACCACTAGCAGAGTGAGGCTAGCGCCACGCTGCAGCGTCTCACTGATGTACCAGACCCGAAAGGCCTCACAGAGCAGGCGGCTGATTTCATGTCACAATACTGTTTTCGCTTTGTTTTCAACAAAATAATAATTAAGACAGTGAGAAACGCCTGAGGACGGGTGAATTAACGGAATCAACTCTCTGCCCGCTGCGTGTTCTCTCGTTCAGTGTTGTCCAGCATTAGTTGCTTTCGCGGTTGTTCTCTTCAAAAGCCCACTACTTCATCCCTTTCGAAGGTGTTCTGCTACGTTAAGTGAAAGATGATGGTTGTAGGTTAAATCTGTTCACAGGCTTTCTCTTCTCCTGCTACACTAAGTGAAGGATGATGGTTGAAGGTTAAGTCTGTCCGCAGGCTTCCTCTTTTCCAAGCATCCTCGCAAGATCAATCAGTTTCACGGCTGGTATCGCTTCAACTGCTGAAAAATTGAACACCGACGCCTTGCACTAATGTAGCATTCATTGCCACACTAGCGATAGGAGAGTTAAAAAGAACTCATGCTGGTAAATGCTGCATCACACAAGCTGATGCCCAAAGAGTTGATATCGTTGAAAGACATGACTTCTGTAATCAGCCAACACTGAAGGATAAAGATGTCAGGGATTAATTTGAGAACTGGGGTTAATCACACACAAAAAAAAGGAGAAAAAAGGATTCTTTAACTCTTGCTGCAAACATTATTATCTGTAAATTCGTAATTTTTTTCAAAAAAAACTTTCATTGTTAAAATGCTTAGAAAAAACACCCACCTACTACTTTCAATTCATACCCAGCTTCCGATTCTGGTTTTGTTGTTTTCTCTCAAATGACAGCTCATCGGAACACTCTCTGCCAAAGTCAATGAATGACAGAGCTAATGTAATTCAAGTTTTCCCCATTAGAAAGAGCATAAAAAAACATGTTTACATCTTGCAACAACGAATGACCACGCACTGTCAAAGGACTAATTTCCAGACCTATTTCCACACACAAAATGTATTCCTACAACTATCAATATTTCTGTGTCAACAATGCTTGAAACCGGCTAAATGTTCGCTTCACTTTTGCACACTGACAGACATGTTCTCATGCCAAAGCACTGCTGTTACCGGAAGTCTTCATTTCAAACGTGCTGCGTTCAAGAGACATCAACTCTTTCATGTTCCATAAATTTACAATCAACGTTCTGATTCCCACCATGTCCACATGTGTGTGTGTGTGTGTGTATGTCTGTGTGTGTGTGTGTGTGTGTGTGTGTGTGTGTGTGTGTGTGTGTGTGTGTGTGTGTGTGTGTCTGTGTGTATGTCTGTCTCTGTGTGTGTGTGTGTCTGTGTGTATGTCTGTCTCTGTGTGTGTGTTGTGTGTGTGTGTGTGTATGTCTGTGTCTCTTGTGTGGTGTGTGTGTGTGTGTGTGTGTGTGTGTGTGTGTGTGTGTGTGTGTATGTCTGTGTCTCTGTGTGTGTGTGTGAGTGTGTGTGTGTGTGTGTGTGTGTGTGTGTGTGTGTGTGTGTCTGTGTCTCTGTGTGTGTGTGTGTGTGTGTGTGTGTGTGTGTGTGTGTGTGTGCCCTCATGCACACAAGCGTTTCTGGGTATACAAGCTCACATGTATAAACATGCATGCAACTTTGGGTGAGAGTTCATATGAGAACAACTGATGAATGTGCATGTATTTGAATACTTCTCAGTGTGGGTGTGCACTTGACAGAATATGGAAGTGTGCAAGTGCATTTCAAGCAAGAATGAGAATGTGCATGTGCGAATATGTGTTTCGTTATTCTGCTTGCTCAATCATTCATCTGTTCATCTCCTCCATGTTTTGTCTATCAGACTTTTGTTTTTTCTCTTCGTTTTTTTTTTTTTCCGTCGCTAATTATTAAAGGATTCCAAGCCACCACAAAACATGAACATAAATCCCATCAATGTGATTTCAATGAAAACCAAACACACACTAAACAGGACCCCTCATTCTCAGAAGTGAAAAAAATAAGTATCAATCCATAACCCACACTACAAAACTAACAAAAAAAGCTGTGACATCACTCAAAAAGGTTCGTTCCAAGATTAAACACATGGAAAAAAAAACAACACAAAAAATCATGATAATCATACCTCACGATATTTTCCTTTTTTTTTTGGTGCAATATGCACACTTCAGATTCTCAAGGCTGTAGATTCAGGTTTCCTTTTTCTGTTAATTTTCTCAATGAAAAACATTTTTAAACATGGCGCTGTAAGCTATGCTATCATTAGTAAGTCAAACACCCAAACATACATGCACACTCACATAAAGTCACCAACCTATTAATACCAATATGTCTACAAATGTACACACATTTTGTAATCCACAAACATTCATCAATTTAGAAAAAAAAAGAAAAAGGTTTGCACAATATCGACCGAGGACAAAACTTGTATGAGCGTCATCTCTCCAAGTGAATTCATGTGCAAAAATGTGCGAGTGTGTCTATACTATGTGCATGTCTGTTAGGATCCTTCTGTTTTCTGGTGTATGTGTGTGTGTGTGTGTGTGTTTGCGTGTGTGTGTGTGTGTGTGTGTGTGTGTGTGTGTGTGTGTGTGTGTGTGTGTGTGTGTGTGTGTGTGTTTGAGAGAGAAAGAGACAGACAGAGAAATGGAGAGAGAGAGAAAGAGAGTGCACATGTTCATGCATATTTGTGCACATGCATGTGCTCATATGTGTGTGTGTGTGTGTGTGTGTGTGTGTGTGTGTGTGTGTGTGTGTGTGTGTGTGTGTGTGTTTGAGAGAGAGAGACACAGCCAGGGAGAGAGAGAGAAAGAGAGTGCACATGTGAGAGTTCACGCATATTGTGCACATGCGTGTGCTCATATGTGTGTGTGTGTGTGTGTGTGTGTGTGTGTGTGTTCATAGCGCGTTTGTATGTCCATGTGTGCGTGGACATGCACCACCTGTGAGTATGTGGAACATCTGCACACAAGCACATCTACGCACACGTTTCCGTGGATGTGTGCATTCAACCATACGACTGTGTATTCTGCACATGTACATGAACAAACTGGTGTATTTCATCCCCATTCACATTACAATGAGGCGTGCCATGACCTAAATGAATCAAGACACTTCCTTGCTCTTGCAAATCAATATGCCAGTGTATAAACACACATTTTGTGTCTTTCCTTTATACAGTGTCGCTGCTTCACACACACACACACACACCACACACACACACACACACACACACACACACACACACACACACATTCACCCAAATATTGAAATATATATCCAAAAGGAAAAAACAAAAAAACAAAGGGAAGTACACAAATACATAATAAACACCGATATTTTTGGCTAAAATCTGCCGACGCATTCTTTGCAAAAAAGTTTTAGTGGCCATCCTTTTCATGTTGCCCATGTTCTGTTTCGAGTACATCTACTCTTTCTCTCTTGCATTTGACAGCACACACACACACACACACACACACACACACACACACACACTCACAACACACACACACACACACACACACACACACACACACACACTCACAATACACACACACACACAAACACCCACTCACACAAGACACACACACAACTACACTCTTAATATATAGTGCACATACATATTACTTTCATTGTAAAATACACGTTTCCAAACATGAAAATCCTTCTGTCTAATTTTGTTTTTCTCGAACGTCTTTCTCCTTTTGTTTCCTTCTGAATGACTCAGTGAGCACATCAAATTGAACAGTCAACACATCAAATCGAACAGTCTTCCTTCTAGGTGTGAAATGACTGAGTCATCCCCCCTTTACTCTCCCACCTCCCTCAGCTTTATCAAAGGTTCTTCCATACCAATTGTTGAGACTTTTGTCAGTCAATGAAGCCATGCTCCAGCAAACAATCTACATCGTCATTCTTAATAAACAAATACCTGATACATGGTAGCACTTCCCTCTTTCATTAAATACATAAGTGCCTGGATATCGGAGATAATATGGTTATGGTCTGCAAAACATGGAAGAACTGCCCATGACTTATATCCTGCAGAATTGTACGCAACGTACAGCGAAGCTTTGTACAAAATGATGAAACCCACGTCCACAAGCTCACTAGCAAGCTGAAGATCTAGCAATACACACTCATTCACAATACTGCTTCTTCCTTTTTTTTTTCTAACTAAGAAAAATATACAAGAAATGTTGTCAGCACATGAACAAAATAACAACAACAAAAAAGAAAATTAAACTTTATTTAATGAAACAACACAAATCAAAACAACACAAACCATACGTGTTTACTATTCTTTTTTGCCAAAGCCCGTGAGGCGTGAACCCACTGAGTCTACGTGGACACAGAGTGTATGCTTGTTAGACAAGGTAACACCATAAATGTCTCTCACTAACCACAAACATACACATCGCAGATGTCTCTAACAGCTAAAAACTATCTTTAGATCCAAAATATCACCATCCATAAAAAGTAACTAGTATGCATACTGGTGTCCCCAAAATAGACTCAACAAAGAAATTTTTTTTGGGGGGTGAGGGGGTGGGGGCTCTACAACAACAACAAAAAACCCACCCTGATCCACTTATTATGACTTTCACATCAGAGTCGAAGAAGTGAAACAGTTAAAATCTACTGAATACAGAAACAATGCATTCATTTCCATTAAAGAAAAAAAAATCACTTGAAATGACAAAGAATAAATTCTATAAAAAAAAAAAAAAAAACATCAGAAATCCATACCATGTGCTTGCTTAACTAATGCACAAGACAGCTAAGCATCCCACAGAAACGTGCACGTACAATCTGACACCACATTCGAATAAAACCAACTAAACATATTTTAAAAAACATGTATCATGTCAGAAATAAAATGAGCCCCCTCACCAAAGCCTGACTGAAAAAAACAACTGCACCGCCGAGCGACACGCTTCAAATTTCGCCGATTGGTTAGAACAGACGCTGCCTTTCTTACACATTGGACAAAAATCGACACGAACTACAAATGTTTCCTATTGTTTATAACAACCAAAGTTTTCTTACATACATACACTCGCACACACACACAAACCTGCCTGACGAAATGTTCATTTATTTTAACCCATTTAAGACACCACATGTTTCAGATAACAAAATTGTAACGCACACAAAACATTTACTGATTTTTAGCTGTGTCAGTGCTCAACCGCACAAGCAATCAATAATCAAATAAATGCAAAGCAAGGGTCGCGGTTTCTGCATAACCCTTCAACACACAACAAGAATACATGGAAATATGTATGACTTCACATGCTTCAGGTAATACGTTAGTGTTTGTTTTCACACACCCCAATTGACCAGTTCACCAGGAAGGAAGACAAAACAAAACGTGTGTTGTTTGTAAAGTGAATTCAAAGCAATGAAATATGCACACTGCATACTGTCAAGAACAGTTTGAATAGCTGGAACTCTGTGTGTGTGTGTGTGTGTGTGGCGCTCGTGAGTGTGCGTATGGGTGTGCGTGCATGCATGATTGCATGCGAGTGAGTGAGTGTGTGTGTGTGTGTGTGTGTGTGTTGTGTGTGTGTGTGTTTGTGTGTGTGTGTGCGCTTGTGTGTGCGTGTGTGTGTGTGTGTTGTGTGTGTGTGTGTGTGCGGGCCCATGCGTGTGTGCGTGTGTATGTATGTTGGTCCATATGTTTATATAACATGTGAGTACATGCTTGTCTGCATGTGGGAATTCGCGCTTACATGTGCTGGTCCGTGCGTCAGAGTGCGAATGTGCCTGACTGAATGCAATCACAAACAACTGAGAAAAAGGGCTTGTTTCATTTTGGCCAGACGGTGATTAACGCAGCAGATAACGGGAGCTGCATGAGTGTACATTCCACTTCACTGTTCTGAGATGAGATCGAGTGCCCTGAAGCACTAAACAAAGATTGAAACAGAACACACATGACGTCTAAACACAGGGTATGCTAATCCATCACAAATGTGAGAGGTTTATTAACAGCATCACAGGCTGACTTGATTTGTGAGCACAAACTAACAAACACACTGACACCTGCATGATAACCCCCAACACACACACACACGCACACATGCACATATGTTAGTGGGCATCTGGTAGAACATATTAACATGCACATTAAAAAAAAAAATCCACTTCTAATGTTCCCTCTCAGCATCCATGAATCTTGAGGGTTTTTTCTTTCTGTAAGTGTGAACATACACACACACACCCACACACACCCACACCCACACACACAGAGGCATATACACAAGTGATCCTAGTGTCTAAGTCATGCACTATAATGACAGATCAAATCAAAAAACAGACAAAAAAAAAGGTACTTAATCACTTATCACCAGGTCCAGGTTTGACGTCTTGTCGACATATGGGGCAAGTCGCGTTTCTCTGAAAGAACAAAAAAAAAGACAACTGAGGAAATAATTTTCATTTCATGGGGCAAGTCATATTTCTCTGAAAGAACGAAAAAAAGACGACTGAGGAAATAATTTTTATTTCATGGAGCAAGTCATATTTCTCTGAAAGAACAACAAAAAGACAACTGAGGAAATAATTTTCATTTCATGGGGCAAGTCGTATTTCTCTGAAAGAACAAAAAAAAAAGAAAAGACGACTGAGGAAATAATTTTCATTTCATGGGACAAGTCGTATTTCTCTGAAAGAATGGAAAAAAAGAAAAGACGACTGAGGAAATAATTTTCATTTCATGGGACAAGTCGTATTTCTCTGAAAGAACGGAAAAAAAGAAAAGACGACTGAGGAAATAATTTTCATTTCATGGGACAAGTCGTATTTCTCTGAAAGAACAAAAAAAAAAGAAAAGACGACTGAGGAAATAATTTTCATTTCATGGGACAAGTCGTATTTCTCTGAAAGAACGGAAAAAAAAAAAAGAAAAGACGACTGAGGAAATAAGTTTGATTTTATTTTCTTGGCAATGTTACAATAACACATACACAAATGTAAGCAAGTATTCCAAACCTTTCTAGGCATGCGTAAGCACACAAACACACACGAACACTCAAACAACAAATATTTCGAACTGCAATACAACACAAAATGAAACAAAGCAATACAACAGATCTCTATACATGCTTGCAGACCTTAAGCATACTTCTTCACATAACACAAAACAACATAACAGCACAACAGAAAACAACTGTAGTAACTAAATAAGTACCGTCTTCATCTGCATGCAAAATACTGTATCAGATAAGATGCACCCATTAATTCTTTTTCTTTTATTTATCTCAACGCTGGCAAGCGACCAGGCACCAAGTGCAGATAAGACACAACCTCAAACATTGATGGTGCGGTGGATCCAACAGCCTCAGTTTTGTCAACAACAAAAAAACAAAAGAAGTCCGTTTCTTGATGGACTTTGCAATGGTGGGTTGTGTTTTTTCCCTGTACTGTGCTTTGTCGTGTTTTGTCATCGATTTATTGTGATGTGTTCCGTTTTGTTGCACTTTGTTGTCATGGTGGGTTGTGTCTCATGGTACTGTAGTGTGATTTGTAGATGCAAAATAAAACATGACCCATTATGACAAAACACAACACAGAAAAATAGAACATGACCCATCGTGGCAAACCACAAAATAAAACATGACCCATTATGACAAAACACAACACAGCAAAATAAAACATGACCCATTATGACAAAACACAACACAGCAAAATAAAACATGACCCATTATGACAAAACACAACACAGCAAAAATAAAACATGACCCATCATGACAAACCGCAACCAAAACACAACAAAGCAAACTCATAACAAAGCACAACGAAACACAACAAAGCAAAATAAAACATGACCTACCTCGACAAAGCGCAACAAAATGCGACACATTACAATAATACATAACCCAACAGGGCACAGCACAACAAGAAAAAGAACAACATAGCATAATAAAACAGTCTTCCGTAAATAAAAAGGCCCAATCACAGGCCACACAGCACAGCCCACCACGACACGACAGAACAACGTACAACACAACTCCCTAACACACAACCTACCATGACAAAAGAACAAAACTAAAACACAGCACAATGAAAATACGTCCAAACATGACATAACCCAATAAAACATAACTCAAACACTATAAAACATGACACACACCATGACACAAAACAAAACACAAAACTGCACAATGAAACGAAATCCACCATGACAAACCACAATAACACACCACAGGGTCTCTGATCCCCTTAACAGTATTCAACTTCAGTTTCCTCAGAATGCTATAACTCACAAAAGAGTACACATCTCTTCCAAACCTTCCCTTTATCCTGTACCCCACCCTCTCTCTCCTCACAAAATAAACACAACCCAATCACCCCCCCCGCCCCCCATCCCCTTCTTCCCCACCTTCCCTTCATCCCACACCCCCACCCCCCTTTCACCTTCAGCCACTCGTCAATGCAGTCTTTGTGGAAGTCGTGCTTGCAGGGTATACACCTCAGGCAGTCCCCGTTCTCGAAATCCACCAGGCATATCTGGCACTGCACCGAGCCCGACTCGGCGGCCGAGGCACTGGTGGTGGTTTCCTCTCCCTGAGACTTGAACTTCTGGGTGGGCAGGAGGCCGATCTCTTCCTCGGTGATCCCTCGGCGGCGCACTTCTCCAAGCTGCTCCGCCAAGTCCCAGAGTGCCTGGAGAAGGTGAAAAAGAGCACTGAGGATCATTCATGGAAGACAACTCTTGGGAAACATAGTGTAGTTTTCAATCTGAAACTGTGAAAGGTGTTGTGAAATGAATGGTGTACCCCTCAAAAACAGCATTGTTTTTGCTGTGAAAGACACAGCTGTCAGCCTTTGGGAACCAAACGAGAAATGTTTGGGAGACAGTTTTAAGGGAAAGTATTTCTTTGTTCTTTGCCCAATAATGATTGTTTAGTCAGTACAGCATACTTCTATTCTAGGAAAAAAAAATTACTGCATTCACACAAACATTATATTTACATTTAAAACTTAAGCAATAAACCAACAACATTTGCGCTGTATTTGTTTCTTTCCTTTTTTTTCAATTTTCGCTTTTTATCTGAACTTTCCTTTCCTTTTCTCAAATTACTAAAAAAATTGAATGAAAATTGTTCCTGTGTGATAAAGATATGCATTCATAAAGAATACTAAAAATCAATCATGTTTGACAATCACAGTATGAATCGTAGCCCTTCAGTACATTACACAATGATAACCCCTTACACCAAAGCAATCCCACCAACCCACCGCAACAAAGTTCAATAAAACGCAAAACACCACAACAGCACAACCCAACAAGGCACAGTTCAACAAAAAAAAACATCAAGAAATAGAAAGAGAAGCAACGCAAAACCTCGTAGTCGTCGAGATCCACTCCTGCCTCATTCTGGTACAACGAGTCTGGTGCCCTCAGCAACAGCATCAGCAGCATCAGAGACGGGTCATTCTGTCACCACAGAAACCAATCCATACATACACTGACAAAAACACATCAAGCAGCACATAACGCTTTGACCTGTATTGGGACAATTATTCTATGTTAAAAAAAAAGAATTTGAACATACGCACACTCCCCTACCTGTCACATTTTCCAAGGTTTCCTTCTTTTCTTTATCTGTATATGTATATTTTCTTTGATGCACATTGATTAATAAGTGCTTGTTTATTGCTTGATTGCGTTATCTTCAGCTAAATCAATAAGGGCTTCTTTATTGCTTGACTGCATTGTATTTAGCTAAATCAATAACCGCTTCTTGATTGCTTGACTGCATTGTCTTTAGCTAAATCAATAAGCGCTTCTTTATTGCTTGACTGCATTATCTTTAGCTAAATCAGTAAGCGCTTCTTTATTGCTTGACTGCATTGTCTTTAGCTAAATCAATAAGCGCTTCTTTATTGCTTGACTGCATTGTCTTTAGCTAAATCAATAAGCGCTTCTTTATTGCTTGACTGCATTGTATTTAGCTAAATCAATAACCGCTTCTTTATTGCTTGACTGCATTGTCTTTAGCTAAATCAATAAGCGCTTCTTTATTGCTTGACTGCATTATCTTTAGCTAAATCAATAAGCGCTTCTTTATTGCTTGACTGCATTGTCTTTAGCTAAATCAATAAGCGCTTCTTTATTGCTTGACTGCATTGTCTTTAGCTAAATCAATAAGCGCTTCTTTATTGCTTGACTGCATTGTCTTTAGCTAAATCAATAAGCGCTTCTTTATTGCTTGACTGCATTGTCTTTAGCTAAATCAATAAGCGCTTCTTTATTGCTTGACTGCATTATCTTTAGCTAAATCAATAAGCGCTTCTTTATTGCTTGACTGCATTGTCTTTAGCTAAATCAATAAGCGCTTCTTTATTGCTTGATTGCATTACATTTAGCTAAATCAATAAGCGCTTCTTTATTGCTTGACTGCATTATCTTTAGCTAAATCAATAACTGCTTTTTTATTGCTTGACTGCATTGTCTTTAGCTAAATCACTAAGTGCTTCTTTATTGCTTGATTGCATTATCTTTGCGTAAGTCAACAACACACTTCCCTGCCTGTCACATTTTCTAAAGTCTCCTTTTCCTTATCTATAGATATTTTCTTTGATGCATATTGATAAGTGCTTGTTTACAATTCTTTTTTGCACTGTCGTTAGGTCAAAACTTCCCTGCTGCATTTCAAGAAGGATAGCCGGGAGTCAATCGTCTACCTCCTGGTTTGGCATGGGGAGAAAACCTTAGTTTTGGGGAACATTTGGTAATCTTTGAACACAGAGCTCAGGGCTTTGAGAACAGTGCCGAGACATTCTCGCGTGGAATCGTCGCCTCCCTTGTTAAAGATGAGCCTGTTTCCCACATTCTTTTTGTTATTCTGGCATTTGTATGGACTAGCAAAGTATGAGAAAAAGGAAATTTGACGACGACAAGGTGTTTCTGTCTCCCACATGCAGTTTTTGCCAAGAATAGGAGCAGAAACTGTTCTGTCTGCTCACAAAGTGACATGATATGTGTGTGTGTGTGTGTGTGTGTGTGTGTGTGTGTGTGTATGCACAGCTGCCAACCTCTGAAGAGACATGAGAGGAATATTTTTTGAAAATTGAGAGGAATTTCTGACAGCTGATAGAAATACATACACTATCAAACACAAAACAAAACATGGGCATTCCATACACTTTTTTTTTTCTTTTGTCAGGCGCTTTCGTGGAATCACCTCTCGGCCAATACACTGTTGCTCTTTTACATCTTTGAAGCACACTGTCACTGAGCTTCATCCCATGACTTGGCTCCTTTTTCCAAATCACAGTCACCACTGCCTCTGTAGTGTCTTGACCCAAGGAGGGACGAAAATCTGTAAGGTTCTTCCTGACACGGCTGAACACTTTCATAGGCTGAACATCTGACTGGAATCAGCAGCACTCCCATCATGACAGCAGAATGGTTTTTTTTTGGTTTGTTTTTTTTTTGCTGTCCCAACCTCTGCGCCACCTCAGAGGCAGTGCACACACGCTGCTCATTCCGACACCCCGTCCACAGCCACAGCCCGGTCAGCCACGCCGCAGCCCCGGCACCAGCAATCCACAGGGAGCAGTCAATGTCAAGTCGTCAAGAGGCAACCCACCGGAGGAGACACTGCACTGCTGCCGAGTCACTTCGGTGGTGCTCAGTGGCGCCTGTTCTGATCTAACATACGCAGGACACCACCTACTAAGCCCCATACTGACGACAATAATTGCTTAGTCGCGGAGCCGGCGTGAGTGAGCTCTCCCCCCGGAGGGCGCCACCACATCCGTCCAACGACAGCCCCCATGGACTCTCCGATACCGGTGACCCCGACGGAACCAAACCAAGGCCACAGACGTGGAGAGGACATCGAAATTGAGGTCACCATGAGAGCAGGGCATGAAGGGTCACAGAATTTGAGACTTTTTTTTATGCTGATCGATGAGAATGAGGATGATTAAGATGATGCTACAGATTTCCATTTCGGTCTGAGACTACATGACAGGGCTGTACTCTACGCTTCCTTTCATAATATATCCCGGCGTCAACCAGGACCGAGAGATACAGGCACCTGCAGTGTTGGTCAGGAAATTTGAGCAACCCTCTCAGAAACGCATCCATTAAGTGGATGAAACTCGACTGTGTGGTCCCAGTCTTCCCAACTGAGCCCGCAGCAACTCAACTCTGGGTAGGAGCCGGTCGGGGCAGAAAAACCCACATGACTTCTGATGGGATTCGAACCCACGACCTCCCAGCCGGGAGTCCGCGACGCTAACCACTTCGCCACGGTGGCTGGTATGACAGCAGAATGTAACCTGGATCTGCTCTTCTGTTCTACTTTCTTGTTCTTCTTTTCTGCCTCAGGGTTAATCAGTCCAGCAGGTCGTTTCTGCCTCAGGGTTCATCAGTCCAGCAGGTCGTTTCTGCCTCAGGGTTCATCAGTCCAGCAGGTCGTTTCTGCCTCAGGGTTCATCAGTCCAGCAGGTCGTTTCTGCCTCAGGGTTCATCAGTCCAGCAGGTCGTTTCTGCCTCAGGGTTCATCAGTCCAGCAGGTCATTTCTGCCTCAGGGTTCATCAGTCCAGCAGGTCATTTCTGCCTCAGGGTTCATCAGTCCAGCAGGTCGTTTCTGCCTCAGGGTTCATCAGTCCAGCAGGTCGTTTCTGCCTCAGGGTTCATCAGTCCTGTAGGTCGTTTCTGCCTCAGGGTTCATCAGTCCAGCAGGTCATTTCTGCCTCAGGGTTCATCAGTCCAGCAGGTCGTTTCTGCCTCAGGGTTCATCAGTCCAGCAGGTCGTTTCTGCCTCAGGGTTCATCAGTCTAGCAGGTCGTTTCTGCCTCAGGGTTCATCAGTCCAGCAGGTCGTTTCTGCCTCAGGGTTCATCAGTCCAGCAGGTCATTTCTGCCTCAGGGTTCATCAGCCAAGTAGGTCGTTTCTGCCTCAGTGTAAATCAGTCCAGCTGGTCGTTTCTGCCTCAGGGTTCATCAGTCCAGCAGGTCGTTTCTGCCTCAGGGTTAATCAGTCCAGTAGGTCGTTTCTGCCTCAGGGTTCATCAGTCCAGCAGGTCAGACAGTTCTCCTCTTAGGTACGGTGTGCCTCAGGGTTCTGTACTTGGGCCAGTCCTTTTTGTGCTGTATGCTAGTCCTGTGTCTGACGTCATCAGTGGTCACGCCATGTCGCATGAGAGCTTTGCTGACGATACTCAGCTTCATCAGTCGGCTCCCATTGCTGAAACTGACTCACTGATTTCTCGGATGCGGGGCTGCATTGCAGACCTGAAGGACTGGATGACAACCAACAAACTACAACTAAACGACGACAAGACGGAACTCATGTTCGTGACAAAACAGCCTAACCATCCTTCTCTGCCTTCAACTGTCACTATCAATGACTGTGCTGTCTCTGTCTCCACCTCTGTCCGCAGTCTAGGGGTCATACTTGACCAATCCCTCTCCTTTGAGAAACAGGTTTCAAATATTTGCAAGATTGCCTATTTAGAACTAAGAAGAATCAGCTCTGTACGTCACCTTCTCTCTACAGATGCTACAAAAACTCTCATTTGTGCATTTGTCTTATCTAGAATAGATTACTGCAACTCACTTTTGGCCGGCCTTCCAAAATACCTGATAGAAAGATTACAGCGAATCCAAAATCATGCAGCCCGAGTCGTCTGTAGAGCAAGAAAACATGCTCACATTTCGCCTCTCCTCCACTCTCTTCACTGGCTATCTGTCTCAAACCGTATCTCGTACAAAATCTCAACTCTCACTTTCTCTGCTCTCTTTGAAAATGGACCTTCTTATCTCTCAGATCTCCTTAAAATCTACACCCCCTCTCGACAACTACGCTCCTGTGCTGACGACCGCCTTCTGCGAATGACTCGCTTCAGGACTACTACTGGTGAAAGATCTTTCTCTTTTCAAGCTCCAGCGACGTGGAACAGACTGCCAGACTGTCTCAGACATTCAGATTCTATCTCTTCTTTCAAGTCTAAACTTAAAACCCATCTATTTTCTCATAATTAGTCAATGCTGTGGGGAGAGGGGGGGGGGGTACAACCTAACTCATAGCCGTCTGGGCCTTTTCAAATGTAGCGTATGTGTATGTTCTCTATTATATGTATTTGTTGTATGATTGAACGTTATAGGATTAAGTTTTTGTAGTGATATTTGAAGAATAAGTGAATGTCACATTGGTAGGATTAGGATTTGTTAGTTTTTGTAGTAATAGTATTTGTATTTGTAGTGGGTGTAAGGTGTATTATTGTATATGAGAAGGGTGAATGTAGTATGACTTTGTAAAGCGCTTAGAGAAATTCGTTTGATTAAGCGCTATATAAGAAATCATTATCATCATCATCAGGTCGTTTCGATATGATGGCAGCAGAAGAAGCTGAACCAGAAGTAAGTTTCCAAACAGCTTTTTGGCTATACAAACGGCAGATGTGCAAACTCTGCAAATAAAGTTTTTCTCTTTTTTTTTAAGCCAGAATCTTTTTACGTCAAGTGGAATAACGGAATGACGTGTGTTAGGGCATAATAAATTCCGTCAAAAGCAGGATGGTAGGAAACTCTGTATATGTGTGTGTTTGTCTGTCTGTGTGAAGGGCAACCACTCTGCAGATCTGTCTAGGTTTTGGAAGCATGGTCAGCTCTCTTTCTCTCAAAACCTTATTTTTTCATAAGGATCCTGATATTATGATAAAGTTCCATGCCATGTAGGAATAAAGCATCTGTTGGGACAGATAAGAGTTGTGTAAAACTACTTTTTGTGCTAAAATTTCTTTCTAACCAATAAGACCTAAATCAGTTCATGTAAACTGTGGTCATATCTATCAATGAGGTTTTAGGGGTAAAGCCTTGGGTCAAAAAGACCTCAGTTACGATCACAAGGGCAGTGTCCCTCACCATCATCGACAGGAAGTCGTCAGGCGGCAGTCCCCCGCCCAGGAGTCGCTCATCAGGATCGTATTCATCATATGGTGCTTCTGGATCTGCGGAAAATACCTCATGAATGAAAGATTATTCTTTGCAAGAGCAGCTCTTGAAAGGAACTACCTTTCATGTCGCCTGTAATCAGATGCAGTGGAAGAGTTACAGAGGCACAGCAATGGACTACGGGGGAATAGAGAGCGGGGGGGGGGGGGGGGGGGGGGGGGAGGTGAAAGAGATAAAGATTTCCGAGTCCGATCCCTCAAAAGTAAAACGAAACACACACACACACACACACACACACACACACACACACACACACACACATATGTAACACACACACACACACACATATGTACACACACACACACAACAAGCACACAAATAAACAAAAAAGCAATACAAATACAGTGTTAACATGCACTTTGATCAGAGACTGTTATTCATATGCTTTGTGTCTTGGGTTGATAGATGCTTGCTGACCCTGTTCTTCCCTTTATTCCATCATTTGTGTAGTATTGCCAGCTGCTTTCACATTAAGACAATTTATCCTGAAACTCACCACCCTGTCCTGTTCCATCCCTCCCCATCCTTCCTTCCACCTCCTCCTCATATTCCTACAGAAACTAGTCCATCCCTGACGTTATACAATTCTGTCATTCTTTATCAAGCCAAAATTAAACTTACACATTTGGTTTCTGTCACACACATCAAATACCGACAATGCAAAATATCCCTATCTAGATCAAACGAAAGACAAAATGAATAAATGAATGAATGAACAGGCTTTAAAAACAAATAAAATAGATCTGTTATCTGCTGGTATAGATTTATTTTTTAACAATTTGTTTGGAATTCTGCTTTTGTCCCATCTGAGCAAGGTGCTCAAAAGGAAACCACTTTCTGACACAGTGAAATTAGTTCCACATCAGAACAAGAGAGTCAGATCCATCACAAAGTGACACTACTTCATTCTGATGATTGAATTAAAACATTAGACACAGGCACACAACTTCAAGCCCGACAAAAACTGCGCATCTTATCCACTAGCATCCGCCTTGGCTTAAGGCTGTGTCAGGCCAATTGACATAGGCTAGAACACCAAGGCTACATCAACATGTTGTTATGCTCTGCTTAGTTATGCGGGGATTGTCTTCAGTTGTGACAAGCTCCTAGCATAACCATCAGTTTCCAAAATCCCCTGAAGCTGGAGTGTGGCTGCCCATGTGGCGAGGTAATCAAAAACGGTCACACATGTAATGTTCTCATCCCCAGCTGATGCATTTGTACCATAGTGTTCAAGTACTTTGGCTGTTCGGATGATCCCTGGAGTCTTTTAGCCAGGGTACGACAACAACAACAACATCCACTAGTGCATCTGGGGGGCCGGGGCAGGGATGGGGGAGGGGGGTTGGGGTAGGAGAAGAGAACAGTGGGTACTACAAAAACAAAGCAAGGAAGCAAGTAAAACAAAACGATAACACTTTTTAAGTAAGTACCAGACCCAAACCCTGCACACTCTAATTCATCTCCCTATGCAAATTACAATGTAATACGGCACTAAATAAGTATTCCTTCCACGCACAGTTTACCATCTCACAGAAACACTTACTCAACAAAATTAATCATCTTGTAAAATCTGATTACTGATTCATCCATGCCTTTCTGTGTATTCCAGTGGACAGGTGCAACAAGACAAGAGTGAAAACAGTACCTCGCTCTGCACAGCTCTGCCAGTGCCTGTGCACCAACTCTGCCAGTGCCTGTGCTCCAGGCATTTAAAAGAATTTTTAAAATGATTAAAAAAAAAAAAAAAAACTATCAAGAGCACAGCTCTGAATTCACATGGACACACACACAAACACCACTCACTTCTAATGTCGGGTGACCCAGGTCTCGGCCATCGTCTCCGGCCGTCTGGCCCTGTCGGCATGGCCCTGCCCAGCCCAGGGCTGCCAATCCCTCGTGGACGCCCCACCCCCAGCAGGTTCATGGCATGCCGGAACATGGGGTCGATGTCGGACCGCTCAGGCGAGGAGCTCACCAACCGCAGCGAGGTAGGTGTGCGTCCCTCTCGGTTCAGTCCGCTGCTGTATCCTCCTTCCTGTCGTCGGGGTATGGTTGGGAAGCGGCGAGCCCTTGGAGGGAGCTACAAAGGGAAGGGTTTGAAATACAGTGGAGTCTCTCAAACACTCATCCTTGGAAATCTGATTTTGACTGATTTATGAGGAATATATCACTGCCCGGAAATATGACTGCCCTAAGTCTGAAAACAAAATTTTACAGGTGACGAAAAAAAAAAAAGATGATTTATCCCCACAAGATATACTGCGAGCTGAGTTACAGTACAAGTATTTTGATTACAGCATGTTTATTTTTAGGATAATGTGATTGGGACTTGGCTACATTATGCCCTTTCGCCCGCTCTTATAGCATACCAAAAATCTCAAAAATGCAAAAAAATTCAAGTTACGGCAGCTGTACTTCCAGGCAGCGATATACTGAAGACACAACTTTGCTACCAACACTTATCCTTGGAAGTTTGATTTCAACTGATTCAAGAGGCAATATGCTGAAGATACAACCTTACTACCACACCAACAAAACTGTGACATGGAAAGTAGTAAGTTTGACTGAACATTGAACTTCATTTTTATGCACATGTTAGCTTAAATTCAAGGGAAAACTACACAGGCCATTCACTTGACAATGTACCTATGTGCAGTTCTTTCCGGTGGTTACCTATGTGCAGTTCTTTCCGGTGGATGGAAAATAGTGTGGGTTTCCCTCTGAGACAGATCAAAGGTTGTCCTTTTCCACAAGATAACGGATCAAAGGCCCTCATAACCTTGAGAGGCAACCAAACTTGTAATAGGTGAAGAATCCCACACTGACCATGTCTGTATGAGGAGGCCAACATTAATTTGCAGGAATAATCATCAAATTCTTCCTGTGCATTTTCCAGCAGACAACAGAAACATTCCATGGTAAGCACATTTACGTTTCACAATTTTTCTTTTTTCTAAGATAAAGTGAAATAATTCTAAAATTGCAGAAATTCACAAGCAGCATTCATTAAAACATTCTTTTCTAAAGTAAACTTCAGTTTTCAGCCATTTTGTGCACGTCAGTCGGATTTCTAAAATATGGCCAAACAAATTATGTCAAGAGACAAGTGCAAAGGTAAGGTAAAGTAATGGTGGTTAGAGCCCAGCCGACCGCATGGGGCCATATCAGGGCTGTCACCGCATTGAAGACAACTCACAAATGCATTTCTGAAAAGTCTCGTTTGAGTTACTAATGGGAGGACAGAAGAGGAGAAGGACAAGGAAGAGGACATAAAGGGAGAGGGAGGCAGGACTGCCCGATCATTTGCACCCTTTCAGATCCACTACTCTATCACTCATTCCTGCTTCCCCATCCACAGCCACACCCAGAGACCACCTGTCACGGCCACACTGTCATGTTGGCATTCGGGGAAATGAAATGGCTGATCGTTTGGCCAAGAATGCCATGACAAAGAAACTGTCCTGCGTTTCAGATTTGAAACTGAAAGTTAATGATTATATCAGAGACCTCTGGCAGGAGGACTGGAATACACAGACGGATAACAAACTTTTCCAGATCCGTCCAAACCTGAAAGAGTTCCTCTCATTTACCTCTGGTGGTCGCAAACAAGGAACGGTTTTATGGCGCCTGCACACTGGCCATTCGTTTTTAACTCATTCGTACTTTTACAGAGTGAAGAAGCTCTGTGGTGCTTTCCATGTCATGTACCATTCACAGTGAAACATGTTCTTTTAGAATGTTGAGACCTGCATGATGTGAGACATGAACATTTTACAACAGTCCATGAAAACCTTGTTCTGAGATGTTCTATCTAATGTGATCTTTGAATTTCTGAACGAGATTAACATTTTTCACCTGATCTGAGATCTTACAGTGGAAAGATTTTTAACAAAAGGTCCGGTGAGTTATTAGGTGAATTCTAAAGGGTTGTGTGAATGAATGACTTGTGAGCTGGCTTCAATGCAGTGACAGCCCTTGTAGGGCCATTTGTGGTGGGCTGGGCTATAAGCAATATTACTTATTTAGCCACACTGCCAGCAGACCACAGGAAGCTGACAATATGAGACCATCACAGGAAGCTGACAATACGAGACCATCACAAAGAAAACACTGCACAGCTGCTGAGTCCACTTGCAGGTGCTTGGCGGTACTTGTTCAGTCTGCCATCTGCAGCAATGACTGACAACAATACTGCATGGTCAGAATGTTGGAGACCATCACTAAGCCACTCTAACAACAGTCCTTGTGGATCTGCTGCTGCTGAAGACTTTGCCAAGAGCTTGTCTTTGGCATGGATGTGGAGAGAGAAAAAAACACCTTGAAAATGGGTTCACCATGACA
The DNA here is from genome assembly GCA_033310375.1 of Conus canariensis. Taxonomy (NCBI): domain Eukaryota; kingdom Metazoa; phylum Mollusca; class Gastropoda; order Neogastropoda; family Conidae; genus Conus; species Conus canariensis. Next base: position 16,313,341 of record CM065735.1, read on the forward strand.
ACTGGCCTAGACAGGGCATAAAATCTGACATGTTAACTTTATTCACGGTGACCAAAGAAGATAAGAGTGACCATGACCATCCTCGTGGAGTTTTACATTAGTCTGAAACTATGCCAGTGTTCTGTTCTTTCCTCCTCCTTTAATAATGTACCCCATCCCAACCCAGTCCCAAGTGCCACAGCCACCATAGGGTTTGGTCAGAATATTTGAGCTTCATTCTCACACATGGGTATACTTTTCATGTGTCCCCTAGTTCACCTAAAAGACAATGGTACACTCACAACTCTAGGCAGCAACTGGCTGGGGGTGGAAATTCTGCAATAACATAATGCTTCTGATGAGAGTTAAACCCGAGACCTTCAGGTCTCTTCCAAGTGACACTGCTGTAGTCTTGAACCACATCACTATCAGACTCACCATGGCAGCACGTGCTGAACTCATAGCAGTCTTACATCTTATTGTTACTATTGTCCATTTCTCATAGCTACTGATGGCATAAGCACTGACAAAGAGAGTTACACTCAAGACATCAGCGCCTCGATCTAATTTTAGAGATTTTCTTCTGTACTTATGACCATTGGAAAGTGAGGTAAGGATCTTAGTGATGATAAAAAAAAGACAATTGCTGAACATGAGCACAGAAACAGTGCCTCAAATATCTGCATGGGTCCCACTACATCAACGATAAAAACTCACATTATGTAGGCAGATCATCAACTTTGACTGGATAATCCTGAACAGGAATTAACCCTCTTTTGTGGTGAATGTTCCGGAGTGTTCAAGAAAAAACACGGTATGAAATCAGCGAGCGTACAGGAGCGTTCGGATTTCACATGGTCGCTCTGAGCGCATCCATTTTGTTTATATCACGTGGCAGTCACAGACCGGTTTAGCCTTGCTTTCAGTACACATTGTACTTCCGTTTGACTCCATTTCATGGCGGCAAAGAGTGTGTTTGTGTGAATTACGAATTGTTCAAGTTGACCTAGCAAGCCAGCAAGATTTCAATATGGCGGTGGAGGACGTATGGTGAATGTTGAATGAGGACAGCAACGAAGGCTCGGTTTTTCAAGGCTACAACATCACAGAGTTGCATGAGGTGAAGGGTAATGAGAGTGACCTAGACATCTTTGTCAACATCGATGTGTCAGCTAGGCTAGTACCCCAGATGTCTCGAGTGACGAAGATGATGATCTGCTAAGCGATTCAGGGCAGTTTGATTTTTTTTTTTTTAAGCCATGTATCTCCACAATACTCAAATGATTGTTTTAAAGTGTAGACAAACATCTCAATAACACACAGAAAATAAGAAAGAAGTGAAATATTGCTTGGGTATATTTAAAAAAAAAATTTGTGTGATGCTACCCTATTGTTGTTACGGAGTTGCTTCCCTTTCCATAAGCTGTAGCGAGCATTTCATGCATTGAATGTCAGGAAAAGGAGGGTTAAGCGAAAACAAAAAACGGAGAAGGTAGGGAGAGAATGGAAGGTAGGGAGAGAGGCCGTGCATTTCTAAAAGAAAAAAAAAAAGTACATGCATGCCACACTGACCCCGCCATTCATGAAGAGAGAGGAAGTCGAAGATCGGTCATCATCATCCTCTCCCTCGTCCTGCAACTGCCGCGCCATTTCTTCGTCCCTCCTCATCATCATGTCCATTTCTGACTGCAGCAGCTCACGGGCCAAGATGGCGTCTCGGGACATGCCCGGTGGATGATCACCATTGGCTGTGGCGATGTAAACAGTTAAACAGTGTCAATAATGATGAGGGTTATATCCTTTCATGGTAATAATGACGATAATAATAATAATAATGATAATAATATTTATGACAATGATGATAATAATAATATTAATAATAATAATATAAATAATAATTATAATAATAACAATACTACTACCTACTACTACTACTACTACTACTATACTAACAATAGTGATAATGATAATGTGAAACCTTCCATTTAAAATCCACTGAGTACTTTCCCCCTTTCCAAACTTTTTGCTCTCTGGAACAGTTTTTGTCTGTAATATATTCTCTTCTAAAAAAAAAAAAAAGACTTTTTTGCCTCAGTTGCATGACACATCTTTTTCATACTGCATCTTTCACATGCCGTCTTTGTCCCCCGCATATCCTCCTCCTCACATCCACTTCATCCCCTCCCAACCAATCTCTTTTCTATTTTTCAATCCTTCCATTTTCATTTCTTCTCTTTGTTTTCTTTTTCTTTTTTTTCATTCACATAGCAAAAAAAAAACATCTATTCCTTTTTCACATTTTTTTTTTTTTTCATATTCCTTTCATGGAGTCTGGAGTTTTTGTTGCTCTTGCGCTTATGGGTTTGTCAGCTGGAAGTGAATGCGTTTATCCTGTCTGTTTCTGTCATCTCCAGAGCCCTCTCTGTGTGGCATTCCACTCACTGCTCATTCCAACCATCCTCAACACAGCAGCACCCAGGTCCTCCTGCCACAGCCAGCAATCAACATCAGATCTGTTGGTCTGGCACTGCATGAAAGGATGTTCTCTGCCCTTCCTTTTACAATACATCCCCTTGTCAGCCCGCCACGCCAAACACAGACACCTGCAGCGCCGGTCAGGAAATTTGAGCAACACTTCTCTCAGACGCAACCAGTAAGCGGAAGAAAGCGGACTGTGTTGTTCAGGTCATGCCCTTTGAACCCGTAGCATATTAAGCCCCAGCCAGGGGGCCAGTCTGGGCTGAACACTTCTGTCAATGATTCAAACCAATGACCCAGCAACTCACAACGCTAATCATTGCATCATGGTGGCCAGTTGGTGGTGTGGTTGTTGTTGGTGGTGTTGTTGTTTTGGAGGGGGTGGGGGGGTGGAAGGTCTGGGGATTTTTTGTGTGTGTGTGTGCGTGTGTGTGTGTGTGTGTGTGTGTGTGTAGGGGGGGGGGGGGGTGCGAGTTATTACATTTGCCCGTGTTTTCTCCTGCTCTGATGTTGTAAACCTGTTCATTGCTATTTTTAGTTTACATCTATGGTTTCTACTATTTGTCTGTTTTGTTCCATTGTGTGTGGGTTCACTGCACCTGTTTTTCTTTCTAGTCATCTTAATGATATCCGAAGCATTCACAAAGCAAAGCACAAACAATGATCCATGATTTCTGGGTGTTGTGATCGATAGGATGACAGGTTCCACTATAGGTATAACAATGATAAATAAATCAGCATCCTACAAAAGGATGCAAACCCTGAGTACTTTGTTTTTACTTTATAATAAAAATGATAATAATAATAATAATAATGATAATAACAATAATGATTATAACAAAATCATAAATACTAGAATAACGATGACAATTAAGATGAGGAAGAGAATGCTGAATGATGCTGATGGCAATATCAACCATGATGATGATGGTATGTTTGTGAACATTTGGAGAGTTCCACACCCCAATGAAAATTTGGAAGAGGAGCAAGCACGGAAGGAAGTCACACTGAAAGAATCACTTCATATTTCAACAAAACAGAACAAACAAAAAAACAGATGGACTGTGCATTTTAACGCATGAATTATGCTAGAAAATTAAAATCAACTTTCGCTTCTGACAACTTCTAGATCCGTCAACGAAACCTTCCCCAAAGTCACACAGGAAAGTATTCTCATACCTCACATGTGCTGCATTCAATGACAATCAGACTTCTGAATCCCCAGTTCACTACCACCTCCCCAATCTCATCCTCATCATCACGCATGTAGTCCTCCCATTCCAGTTCTCCTCCTCCTGACACCCACATCCTTCTCTCCTTCCTCATCCTTATACCCCTCCCTCCCACAACCATTTCATTCCTCTACCGCTCCATACGTCTCTATTCCACTCAAAATTACCTTGTGGCAAAGTCAGCGGACCGGTGGAGGCTGGGGACTGCATCTGGGAGGACCCAGGAGGAGAGACAGGGCTGCCCGAGTCGGAGTCTGAATCCTCTGAGCTGCTGAGGATCCCATGCAATGACGGGGAAACGGGAGGGTGCAGGCATGGTGACAAGGGCGGGAGGACGTCCCCTGTCGGACTCTCCAGCGGTCCCACAGGCCCCAAGGCCAAGGACTCCCTGATGCTGGGCACAGGGTTCAGGTACCTCAACGACCGTCGACGAAAATCCGGGTTGCTGTTCATCCATGGCATGCCTCTTGGCTCCAAACGGCTGGCCCCTCGCAAGGGGGAGTAATCACTGAAGCTGATACGTTGAGGGGCGTTACTGCGTGTCTGGGTGGAGGAGGAATGCCGGGCGCGGGCCGTGGAGGAGGGGATGCTGGCCCTGCGGTTTGCTTCATCAACGGCGCTTCTGGAACCATAGCCGTTGGTGCCGTTGCCGCCGGTGTAACTGCGTACGCCTCGTGGAGCTCTGCCGGAGGAGCGGGGTACAAAGCCAGTGTCCATTCTCTGAGATCGGTGCCTTGGCTGTGGTCCCACTGTCTGTGCACTACTGCTTGAGCCTGCTGATAAGTTAATAAAAACAGGTTAGTAAACAGAAAAGAAACATCTCTTACACCCTTACAACAGATGTGCCACCACGTCTGTACAAACAAGACTGGCATGTAATGCAGAGAAACATGATGCTGCAGTTTGCACTGATTTGCAATCTTAAATGTAAAGCATACAAATTCACAGATTCAGATGCAAACTTTGTCATGTTTAGGCATTCATATCTGTATCATAAATTCATTTCAATTCAAAGCATTCTCATGCACATCATGCAGAAAGCTGATGAGGACCTCCAGTTGGGTTCATGCATTGGTCAGTCATTCTGCTGAATCTCTTACTGAGCTTCTGTCCTCACTACATTGTACAGGTTTACTTGTTTTCCCTGCACATCCATGCACTTGGCCTCGGACTTCTAGCAGATGTCACACAGTGTACAGACTACCTGGCATGCACCTGATGCCTCCTTGGTGAAACGCTATATGGAGGAAATATTATGGAGCATAACCCTGTGTATACTAGACACTACCACCCCTCCGCCCATCCCCCAAGATCGTATTTGAATAACAGTGCACCATCATAACACGCTTTCTATATCCGCCTTTTAAAAACTGGCTGCACTCTTTTTATTTAACATACTGCATGGTTGCACTGCTCGATAAAGCAAAGACCATGATTCTTATGCAATCAGTATTATAATTCTTCCCGTAACCAATATTAGTCACATGGGGGCTGTAACAGACACGCATAGATTTCATGACTAACGGTTCGTCGTACCATTTCAGTGGCTCACGGGTAACACATCATAGTGGTACCCGTATCTCTCCTGGTACAGGCTGGAGTATTTGAATGATTCCATCTACCCAGTGAATGCTGACATGCAATACAGGATCTTTAACATATGTACATCTGAAAGTCTGTGTGCATATGCACAAGCAAGTCTACACATAAGCATGTGTTGAGAGATCGACTGCAATCACACCCCACACTTCACCCTGCAGATGCTGTCCAGTTAAGAACCAGCTCTCCTCAGATTGAGAAGCAAGTGTTTTATATGTGTGTGCTTGTGTGTGTCTTTTGTGTCTGTGTATGTATGTACACATGTGTCTCTTAACACATAAAAACACCAAAGTGATCCCAGTTCATCAGTGAAAATGTCGTTCTTGTTGTCTATCTTTATAATAATAATAATAATAATTTAACTCATTTAAGAACATTTTATGATGCATGGTGTGTGTGTGTGTGTGTGTGTGTGTGTGTGTGTGTGTGTGTGTGTGTGTGTGTGTGTGTGTGTGAACATATGTATGTCTATGTTTCAGAGAGAGAGAGAGAGAGAGAGAGAGAGAGACAGCATGTTAGTGTGCACATGAGTGCAGGTGCTCACAGAGTGTGCACCAATGCTGGTGCTCATATGTGTGTGCATGTTTATGTGTGTTAGTTGATGAGTGTGAACATGCACATGTGCATGCATTTCTGCATCAATCCATAATTATGCATGGTATAACAAAATATAGTACTATGTGGCAGGATGTCAGCAAAGCTCTTCAACTGTGGTTCCTAGTACAGCAACTGATCCAGTTACACAACTTCTGCACACGTCAAACAATCCCTGCACAAATGTTAAAAACAAAAAAATAAGAAAAGAAAGAAACAAGTGCACATGATACCATAACCAAAACAGCATAATTTCAATGACAACAGCAACAAAAAAATTAGGTTTTTCATTATAACCAAAACCAGTTTTCAGTCTACCATCTTTATACCTTTACTCCATCAGTCTAACATCAGCACCAACCGAGCAGTCATTTGCAACAATTTCAATGAAAACAATGAAAGGTTGAAAATGTACTTTCAGTATTCCGTCCAGTGCGTCACTAAAATGTACCAGAATTTACCATGACACACTGATTTTCTCCTGTACGCTCTGCAACTCCAAGCAGCGCGTAACGTAAAAGCACTTTCGTCCGATCCGCTGCGCTCAAAGTCGATAAAGAAAGTAACTTTCCTCAACGTTTCAGAATGTTCTGAATCGATGACAACTTCTGCTTGAGAACTCTTCTGTGCTGAAAACCAACCAGAGTCATCAAGTTAGATAACCCAGTCTATGACTGGACCACAAGCTCATGTGATTCAGCCTAGCGCGAACAGCATGGAAAACCATATGTAATTTGGCTTTTTCAGAGACAACATTGGCAATTCTCTTTGGCTTGCGGATGATAATCCCGTGAATGGAATAAAAGTCAAGTGATCTATGCAACACGACCAGTTCGAATAATTAAAATGGCTCCGTTATGGATGTAGGAATGAGTAGCGCACAGTGCAAGTGGCCAATCTGCATAGTTTCATGAAAGGTATTATGAAATGTTCATCACTCGCCCTCTTTGTCAGGCCTGAGATCATGCAAGTGACTGATATGAACAATTAATAAAATGTTTCAGAACTGATGGAACTGGCTCACACTGTGTAAATTCTGTGATGACAATCGCAGAAGACGCCCCACACATCAAGTTTCACTGTTAGAATCTTGGTAGTGTAGGTGTTCACACTTACTCACTTTAGTTCACACTTTACTAATACTAGAACATGTGTGTGAGCCAGTCAATGCGCTTAAAACAACAGGGAAGATCGTCTTCACTTTTCACAGGCTGTCTGTTTTGTGGTTTTCTGGAACTCATTTAATTCTGTGGCAAAACTGACAAAATGATCACAGGAAAATGTACCTACACAGTCTTCATTGTCATCTGTTCCACTTTCAGTGAAGACATTGAACCTAGCAGGAAACCTTGCACAAGGCAAATTCAGGGTTCCTAATAAAGCTTCAGATGAGAAGAGAAGGGGACAGGCATGAGAATATCATATACCAGCAATACAATTCTTCTCTTACGTAAAAGGTCAGGGTTGTTGTTGTTGTTATTATTAATTTTTACACACGTTGTTATTGCTTTGTACAGTAAACTGCTCATCATAAACTTGACTGACATTCATCATCATAAGAAACAAAGAAACGATTCCATTTTTGCTGCAGCTATGTTTTTTTGCATGAATGCTTCTTACGCCACAGCGATGCAGTATTTAGCTTTCCCTCAAATTAATCAACACTGAACCCAGTTTTGCTAGTGCCATGGCTGTGGAAAACCTGAAAATGTCTTGCTGGTACCCCCCTTTTGTTCATTAGAAAAGAAACGAAGAAGAAACAAAACACACAAGATGGAGTAAACCAAACATGACGAGGAGAGAATGAGGAAATGCAACTCCACATCAGTATGCATTTGACGTTGAATATGACCCTTTTCTTCGTAACTGATTCCTGGAGTCTTGGATATGATAATTTTCTTCACTACTGATTCCCGGAGTCTTGAATATGATAATTTTCTTCACTACTGATTCCCGGAGTCTTGAATATGATCATTTTCTTCATTACTAATTCCCAGTGTCTTGAATATGATCATTTTCTTCACTACTGATTCCTGGAGTCTTGAATATTAACATTTTCTTCATTACTAATTCCCAGAGTCTTGAATATGATCATTTTCTTCACTACTGATGCCCAGATCGACTCCTCATCAGAATGTGTTTGACTTTGAACACAATCATTTTCTTCACTACTGATTCCCAGATTTGAAATCATGCAACAAGCAGGGGTGGAAGGTGTGGTTCTTTAGGGCAAGGACTCAGATTGTGTTCTATATCAAATTACAGATTAGTTTTTATATCAAAACTCACCTCCGTCTCTCTCTTACTTGTGGTTGAAGGAGCAAGTTCCTAGTCCTAAGTTTCAAAAGAAATGATTTCTTTCTGGACTTTTAAAATACTGAAGAATGGTTCAAGCATTATTTTCCTTAGGTTTATACACCTAAAAGGGTTTGTGCTCTGAGAGAGAGACAGATTTAGACACGGGTTTAAACATGAAACGTTGCATGAACGACAATCAGAATGATGCATGTAAAGCGCAATGTCCACACAAACTTCACTTCTGTATGCAAGATTCAAATCCATAAAATAGTTCTAATTCAGCAAAAGTCAGTCTGGCCTTCCCTGGGCTGGCCTCTTTCTCACTTCATCACATCATGAAGACAGGTTGAACACTCTCAATGATCCGAGTCCAATGGGCATCACAAGGACTTGGCTTATTCTGGGGTTGCCCTGAGAAGCAGAAGACAGATCTCACTTCTGCTGTTTGCTGACATCACCAGCTGTGGCAGACCTGCTCGTTAGCTAGTTGTTCACTTGGGCCACATGTCAGCGATGGAGTTTGCTCAGGAGCTGGGCTAGTTGTGGTGGACAACAGGGTCCCAGGGTTTTTCTCCTGGATCAATCGGTGAAACCTGACACAGGATCTCAAAGTAGGAGAGATAATCATTCCCCTCTCTGACACACACCGGAGTTGATTTTTATAAACTGAATGCTTTCCATTCTATGGTGGGTCTGTATATTTTGGGGGCTTGATCTCTTCTTTTACAGGGTTAAGTTAACCATCACGTTTCTGATGTCTGTCTGATTGACAGGTTGTCAGAGGAACATGACGGCCAATTATATTGATTATGGAAGAGAGGGTTAGTCATCTGAAAGAAGACAGAGAGTTCTCAACACATGCAGTGTGACATTATACAGCTTGGGTCAAACATGACCATCTCTCAGATCTTATAGGTCTTCGGCCTTTCATCCTGATGTATGAAGTTAGTTTCAAAGGGAGGTGAAGTGTAAAGTTATGTAGTCTGCCTTGCGTTTCCCCCTGCAGACATGTGCGGCATCAAAACATCCAACCGTTTCATGGTATTCATGCAACGAACTGTTAAGACAGAGAAGGGAGCGTTGCGGCAACCTTGTCTGCGACACAAGACTGAGTGCAGAAGGAAAGCTGGATGGTGTTATGCCGCAACAATCCACTCTACAACTGAGTCCAAATCATCGAAATATTGCTGTCAGAGTCATGTCTAATCATCCTGTCAGCATGGAACAAAGTCAGCCACATGGATGTAGGAAAAGCAGTGAGAGGAAGAGGGGGGTGGGGGGTGGGTGGGGGGGAGATGAAGACATGCATTAAAAAATGGTTTAAAAGTGATAATGCTAAGGAATGCGTGTGTGTGTGTGTGTGTGTGTGTGTGTGTGTGTTTGCACGCATGCATGCATGAGAGAGAGAGGGAGATCATGAGGGATTGGATGGTGGTGGCTATCAATCATATCATCACAGATAATGAGGAATTTCCAAGAAGCAAAAGTGATCCTCAGCTTTAAAAGTTGCAAGCACTGCTAAAAATTCTAAACACTGACTCACCTTGTTGACTGTTACTGCCATTGTTGTTGACGCTTGTCATTGTCTTGGGCTTTGCGCCCCCCGAGTTCTCCATGTTTCGTGCCCTGTCTATCTCTTTGACCAAGTGATAGACTTCAGTGAGATGGGGTCATTGTCTTGACACTCAGATCCATGTACTTTCTGTTTCCTGCCATAAGAGAAAAGATTCATAATTCAAAAGGCAATGTGTATGATGAATAACGCTTTAAATAGAGCATCAATGTACAACAGATCACTGTATGTTTGTGTGTGTGTGTGTATATATATATATGTGTGTGTGTGTGTGTGTGTGTGTGTGTGTGTGTGTGTGTGTGTGTGTGTGTGCATTTTTCATGCTGAACAATAGCATATGTATATCTGACACATGCTTTACTTCAGTTTACCAGGTTTCTCTAGCTTGTGCGCTTGTGCACAGACTTAGTGCATATCTTTTTTTTTCTTTTTTTCTGCTTTTTAAAGTAAAAAGCAGACAAATCTCAAAAGCGGAAGTAGCCCAACGCAATGAAACATCATCATCGTCATCATCATCATGGCCCATCAGCACTTCTTGAGCACAAGCCATAAAGAAACACTAGTCCACCAGGCCTTCTATCCAGTCTTCCTCTCAAGCTGTCTGCAGGTGCATCCAATCAGTTTGCTGTCTGCATCAAGGTCCGTAAGCCAGGTGTTTTTTGGTCAGCCTAGCATGTGCTTGACTTGTTGGTTCTAATCCCAGATACTGGGCATGAGGTTGCTGAGAGAGGATCCAATTCCCCCCCCCCCCCCCTCCCCCCCCCCCCCCCCCCCCAAATCCTCTCTTGATGTTGTCGTCAGCGTGTTGCTGGTGTGTTTTCTGCCAGGGTATTGGTAATGTTGCTTATAGCTCAGCAGACCGCAAAGGGCCACATCAGGGCAATCACTGCATTGAAGTCAACTCACAAGTCATCACAAAACAAAAAAAGAATTCACACAACCCTTTAAAATACATCTTCCAAAAAACTCACTGGAATCTTCATTTAAAACCTTTTTTCCGTAAAATCTTAGATCAGATGAAAGCTGTTAATCTCTTTCAGAAATTCAAAGATCACATCAAGTGGGATATCTCTGAACAAGGTTTTCATTGAGTCTGCTGCAAAATGTTTATGTCTCATACCATGCAAATCCCAACACTCTACAAAAATATGTTTCACTGTGAGTGGTACATGACATGGAATACACCATGGAACTTCTTCACCTTTTAAAAGATAAGAATGGGTGTAAAAGGAGTGGCCTGTATGCAAACGGCACAAACCTGTTTCTTCTTTACGGCCGCCTCGGGAACACGGGAAGAACTCTTTCAAGTTTGGACAGATGTCCATACCTTTTTTTTCCATCCGCAAGTTCCATTCCTCTTACCAGAGGTCTTTGACATAAACCTGTTTCTTGGGTTTCAGATCAGTGTGAGGGATTTTCTGCCAGGGGCTGATGCTGCCAATTGTGTCTGGCCAGCGGACATAGAGCATTTTTCTGAGTTAGCTCTTGAGAATGTCTGAGAGAGCTGTGCTGATGGTTTTTTCCCAAAAGGAGAATGGCCGATGCATTTAAATTCTCCTCAATACGTTTGCCAACATACTCCAATCTTGGGTTCAATGCAAACTTCAATACATGTCTTTCCACAGCAACACTGCAACTGCTCGTATTAAACAGATTCCTATCACAGGAAATGGAAATCAGAAGAAGAAACATTGGCAAACCTGTGGATCTGGTGCTTCAAGTGTTTTGCGCTGATTTTCACTTTTCATCCACTTTTGAATTTATCCCAAAATGTAAGGAGACAAATGCTTCGTGTAAACACAGATTCGGACACTGTGAGTGTAATCAACTTATTAACTGTCACTGTCACTCAACTTTCTCAAGATCAATATTGCATTTCTGTAAAAAAACATCTACTATGCAACCAATGCAATCTAAAGCTACATTCTCTTAGTCAAAAAATCCTACATTCTCTTAGTCAGAAAATCACAACAAAAGTAATGTAACATACATCAATAATAAAACACTATTCACACCACCAACATATCCATGCTACTAACACATTCACAGCATGCATTCATACACACACACACACACACACACACACACACACATGCATGCATAGCAATACCACAGGCAAACGTTGCATATTTCAACATAAAATAACACTCAGTTGTTGCCCCACTTTTTCTTTAAAAACAAAGGGTGGAAAAACACTTTAAAAAATCAATTTTGAAAGACTGAAGCTGTGAGGACTACCTTGTGGGCATCAGCATGGAGTTAGAGTGCAGAAATGCTACTGTTATGATGTAGACACATGCACAGAATTGAAATATCTCTCCTTTGATGGTGACCAACTTCTTTGTACAGGTTACAATTTGCACTTGAGATTTTACCACAGAAAGATTAAAAAAAAAAAAAAAGCAAATTCTGACAGTTTTGCATGAATTCTAGCTTAAAACCTTAGATTAACTGATAATCAACTGCACTCTATAAAATTCACAACCATGGACAGACAACTTTACAATTTATGAGCACTGGCTTCTAGACTGTACACATTTATTTTGGAGCTGTGAACACATGCACACACATACTCGCACACACACACACACACACACACACAGTGATCACAGACATATGTTTATGTGTGTGACTTTCTCTTCTTCCTCCTCCTCTGACTGGCTGTCTTCAGACTGAAGATGACTGAGTGACAGCATACATGCCATTGCCACTATCTACCCCTACCACCAGCCTTCAATATTGAGGAAGATGACTGAGAAGAACAGCATATGTGTCACTTTCTAACCCTATCTCCCCAACCCTCATCCCTTCCATACATGTCCTCTCTCTCACTCTCCGACTCAGGCATTCATTGAAAATTAAGTCAAGCTGGTTTAATGGTCAGAAAGCTTCGAGAACGATATACTGTACAACAAATAAACAAAAGAATGTCCCATAGGTGTAATGTCATGAAATAAAACATTCAGTTCCAGACAAGTCTTCAGACACGTCACTAGCTGGCAAATTGTTCGGATTCCATACGATGACAAACTGAAAGAGTGAAGAGGTATGAAACCTTGTTCAGAGAGCCAGACGTTGTCTTCAAAAACTCCTGTATCCAACAATTTTCAACCGTACAAACTAGTCAAAATTTTCACTGGTTATTTGATTAACACATACGACAAAAATACGATTGTCAATTGCTTGTTCAACATATATATCGTGTTATTCTAGCCAATGAATGAATGATTAACAAACGCTTGAGCGGGCGGACGGCTGGCGTAAACCCTGCAAGTGCAATCCCTGAAGGATCCGTACACATTCAGAAACGAGATTGTTTCCAACATTACCTGTTTCAAAAATCTCTTTAGTGTTCGATGATATGAAAGACAAAGGATGTACACAGACATTCAATCGAAAAGTCTGCATGCAAGGCTTTGGCTTCCTTTTTCGGATGTTTCTGAGAGTCCAGACGACGTTAAAGGGAAAAGATTAGTGAATTATTGGATAGCGTGATCTCCCCTGTCGCTCAAGACCTGCAAATGACGTCATTGGATTTTCTCCCCCCATTTCTCATGCTAGTGTGTGTGTGTGTGTGTGTGTGTGTGAAAACATTTTATGTAGAAAGGGGGGAGGATGTGTGTGAATATGACAATATGAATTTCCGATCTCCAGTTTCAGTTTCGTCAATATGAGGTATCACTGAGTGCGAACTAGCCCGCATAGGCCTATATCATTCTACTACTGCTTAATTTCGCCTGAAACCATAGTGCGAAAGATTTACGGCTGATGGATATATGAATTAATGACTAAGTTGAGAGGATTTAAGACGAGGGTCTCATGGATACGACTTCGCAGATTTCTGATCTGCGCATTAGCCCGACGCGCTAGCCAGACCTTGAGGTCCATTGTCTGCGTCATTATCATAGTTACGTGTGTGTGTGTGTGTGTGTGTGTGTGTGTGTGTGTGTGTGTGTGTGTGTGTGTGTGTGTGTGTGTAGTGCGCGCATATGCGTAAGTATGCATGTGTGATCTGTGGACTTGTGTGAGCATAATCGTGCGTGCATGCGTACACAAGTGTTGTGTATACAAATAGGGCGCGCGCGTGTGTGCGTGCGAGTGTGTGTGTGGGTGAGTGTGTGTGTGTGCGCGCGTACGTGCGTGGTGCACGCGCGTCACATATGTGCGTATGCGCGCAACTCTGTGTATCTGCGTGTGCGCGAACGCGCGTGCGTGTGTGTGTGTGTGTGCGCGCGCGCGGGCGCGCGCGGGCGCGCGCACGCGCTTGTGTATGGGAGTGGGTGTGGGTGGGTGTGTGCGCACGCGTTTGTGTGTGTGTGAGAGAGAGAGAGAGAGAGAGAGAGAGAGAGAGAGAGAGAGAGAGAGAGAGAGAGAGAGAGAGAGAGAGAGAGAGAGAGCGTACGTGCGTGGTGCACGCGCATCACATATGTGCATATGCGCGCAACTCTGTGTATCTGCGTGTGTGTGCGCGCGCACGCGCGCGCGCGCGCGCGCGTGTGTGTGTGTGTGTGTGTATGCGCGCGCGCGCACGCACACGCTTGTATGTGGGAGTGGGTGGGGGTGGGGGTGTGCGCACGCGCTTGTGTGTGTGTGTGTGTGTGTGTGTGTGTGTGTGTGTGTGTGTGTGTGTGTGTGTGTGTGTGTGTCTGTGTGTGTGTCTGTGTCTGTGTGTGTGTGTCTGTGTGTGTCTGTGTGTGTGTGTGTGTAAGCATTCGATTATTTGTGGGGAACGAATGTTTTGATGTCGGTGGCTTTGCAGGTGTCGATGGGGGGAGAGAAACAGGTGGTTTTCTTGTGCACGATCTAAAGGTTGTTCAGGTGGGATGGAAGCGGTGGTGGCAGTAGATGGTATGTGTAGGTGCGCGTGTCATGTATTTCACGCGCTGTGAGGGAGACAAGGCGGGGGGTGGGGGGTGGGGGTTAAAGAATTGTGGTATGTCTGTTTGTCCATTGATGATCTTACAAATATCTTCAAATAACAAACTTTCTATATTTACCTACTTCTTTTTCGCTGCGATTAGTATCACTGTTCTTATTGTTGTTGTTGTTGTTGTTGTAATTATTGCTGCTGTTGTTGTTGTTGTTGGTATTGTCGTTATTTTTCAGTACGATCACGTGTATTGTTTTTATCTGCATTATCATCCTATTATCATATATTTTGCTTTCACCGCAATCAACATCATCGTCATAATTTTTGTTGTTACTATTGTTGTAGCTGTTGTTGTTGTTGTTGTTGTTGTCGTTGTTGTTGTTGTCACTGATCAGTAACATCAATCTCCATCAGCAGGATTAGTCACAACAAAGATAACACTGGCTGTAATAAATTCCAGTTCACGGTTAATCAAACGACTGACACCAACGTACGTACAGCCATAAGCTGACTTATTTGTTCATACAGTGACATGTGTTGATGCTGTGCTGTTTCCCACAAAAAAAAACCAAATCATTCTGCCGCAATACATTTTTCAAATCAAGTATATTATTTCGACAGCCGAAAGGAAACGAGCGTTCGAGAAATCAAATATTAATGGATCTCTTTCAACATGAAGGATTTTCCGGTTACGCTATGTTTGCATGTTACCTCCCTTGATACTGATAAAATGAGGTGTCATAAAAATGTAAGTGATGGCTAGAGTCAGGGAAATGGATGACAGGAAAGCTCACCTTTTTCTGTGTGGAGTGTTATTGTTGTTATTATTATTATTATTATTATTATTATCATTATTATATTATTATCATCATCATCATTATCATCATCATTATTATTGTTGTTGTTGTTGTTATTCATGATACTGCCACCAAAAGTGTAATCTGAAAAGGACTTTGGGGATAGCTGACAGTACCTTTTTTTTCTTGCTTTCTTTTCCGCGTACGCAGGATGATACTCCTGCGGACACTCCCTTTATAGACAGGCAAAGATTAATCCCATCTACCCAACAAATGGAGTATTGTGTGTATGACCTTTTTTTTTTATCCTGTCATTAAGGCGGCCATACTCCATCTTCGGGGAAGGTGCATGCTATGTGTAACGTGTCATCCATACCAACGGCCAAACTGGCCTTCTCTTCCGAAAGTTGGTGATGAGATTTTACGTGTGTGCAAGATCTTACGCGTGCGTTCACACACGGAACCTCGGTTTATAGTCTCATTCGAAGGACTATTATGGGGAATGGAGTCAGACACCCCCCCCCCCCATTCTCTCTCTCTCTCTCTCTCTCTCTCTCTCTCTCTCTCTCTCTCTCTCTCTCTCTCTCTCTCTCTCTCCTGCCAGCCATGAAATATCTGATGACCCTAAACAGACTGAGTGTGAATCATTTCCATGCCCTTCCCCTCCTTGTCATCCACTTCCAGAGTGTCCATTTCTCCATCTCGTAACTTCTTCCAACGTTTAAGTAAACACATCCGCTCAATTGCCAGGCGACTTGGAAGGAGGTTGCAAAACGAGGTGACTGCCGGCGGAAATCTAAACAAATATTAAAAAGATTAAGTAGTACATCCTCCAAACATGAACACACGAATCACGAGACAAAACACGACGCGTTTCGACCTCTTAGGTCTTCCTCAGGCAAAAATAAACAACCATCAAAACAAAGAAAACGACCGAACGATCACTCATCTCTCATCAAATTCGGCCCAAGATGGGCGTTGAATAATTATTCAACGATTGCGCCGAAGTTGACGAGGTACGTTTTCGTTGTTTTGAATGTTGTTTATCTTGCCTGAAGAAGACCTAGGAGGTCGAAACGCGTCGTGTTTTGTCTTGTGATTCGTTTGTTCATGTTTGGGCGGATGTATTACTTAAACTTTTTAATATTTGTTTAGATTTCTGCCGGCAGTCACCTCATTTTGCAACCTTCTTCCAAGTCGCCTGGCAATTAAGCTACTGTGCGATTCCTTCCTGGACGCATCTGATGTAATTAATGCTACTGATACGCTACTGTGCGATTCCTTCCTGGACGCATCTGATGTAATTAATGCTACTGATACGCTACTGTGCGATTCCTTCCTGGACGCATCTGATGTAATTAATGCTACTGATACGCTACTGTGCGATTCCTTCCTGGACGCATCTGATGTAATTAATGCTACTGATACGCTACTGGCGATTCCTTCCTGGACGCAGGAACATTATTTTGGCTTGGATTCCTGG